>CM071163.1:5027500-5715000 GCA_036417725.1 Clanis bilineata | reverse complement strand
TCCTAATTTTGCGGAAAACTGTTGTTATGTTTAGTATGGTACTTGATAAATGAGATTTCGGAGGTCCTCCTCTTTCCAAATTATTTTCTTCATGTAACTTTCCCACCTCTCCGCTCAGGATTCAAGGGTGCAACTTATTTTTACTTCGTTATTTAATGAAATAGCTTCAACATTTTTGGGGAAATTTTTGTTCGGCATGGGGAAATTTTAAACGATAGGCAATTATAGCGGTTCAAACGTCATTCCAGACAATGTCACTAGCCGTCAGTGTCAACTAAGATGTCAACAAAAAGGCATTTTTAAGCTGTGACGTCACGTCCTTTTTTAGCGCGGGGTTTTGTAAGTCATATTTAGACTTGCGATAATTAAATGATTTGTGCATATTTTTATGTTTTTGTTTCTGGTGTGTTTATTTGAGACGTAGTTCTTTGCAATGAACCAATAAAAAAATTACACGCAAGTTCCCTATTTTTTATGATCTGCACACTTTGATTGAAAACATTTATTACAATTAGCCGCAAATTATTAAATAGTCATTTTACATGGCAGTATGTACCTAGTATATGCTTGCTATTGATGAATTCTGTATCAAATATTTTTCAACTATTACACTTGTACTGCACCCTGCCTCATTTAAACTTGTAGTTACGACAATCTAAAATAAAGTCAAAAAATGTGGCAATATTTATTTATTTATTTATTTATTTATAGGTACACCAACAGCATACATATTGTTAAATTAAATAGTAAATATTAGTTAAGGACAATGTAGCTGATGACAATTTATCACCTTTATTTTTGGTACAGCATTCTTTTTAATTTTCCTAATCCCTTTTTCTGTATAATATCCATCGGAATCGGCAAAAATGGTCTGAACAAACCACACTTGAGTAATTGGGTTTAAAATTTTCTTCTCTCCTTTCTTCGGAAATAATTTTACACCATTTATCTCTTACTATTTCATTTCATGGAAATCTGTAATTAATAAAAAAAAAACATAAATTTAAAATAAATATAATATTGTTACGGGCTAACGGGGTTCAGGACAAACAATTAAACGCCGACTGTTCTCGAAACTGACTCAGCACTTTATTTAAAATTAAACACTGTACTGCACACAATACGCGTCGAAATAATCGCTCCGAATATTCGCTTGTCGCTCGTTGTTCGCACTCGATCGCTTCCGAAGAAACACTGTGTCCCGCCAACACACACACACGCCTTTTATATTCGTCGATCTCTTATCGGCGCGTGACGTCACGCGGCCCGTCTCAGCGCGGCTCGAACGCACGAGAACGTTCTGTACATTTATGGATGAAACGCGGCGCGTTCGGCAAGATATGGTTCTATTATGCACGCGTAACACTGCCCCCTCCTAAGACATGCTCGTCCCGAGCATTGTTACAGCCATAATAACGCGCTAAACGGTCGACGTGAACTATCTTAGGTGCAGATCGCTGGCCTTTCTGGATTCGGTAGGTGACATCATTAATCTTGGTGACAACTCTATAGGGTCCGTCCCATTTCGCTTGTAATTTGGGAGACTTGCCTTTGCATCGAACTGGGTTGTGCAACCATACTAGTGAACCTTCGTCGAAACCGCTGTTGTTCATTTTTCGGTCATAGCGGGTCTTCATCCTCTCGGACATTTGCTGACCTGATACTCGGACGTGTTCATATACGTCATTCAATCTCTTGCGCAGATCGTCCGCGTAGTCTGTTACACTACGTGGGGTGTTAGGAGGGATACCAGTTATCAGATCAGCAGGCAGTCGTAATTCTCTTCCAAAGTTAGCGAAAGCTGGTGTCACCGTCGTATTCTCGTGAACCGCACTACGATATGACAGGAGAAACGGCTGAATGTGCTTGTCCCAGTCTTTTTGCCTGCTTTCTACAACTTTTGCCAGGTATCTCTCTAACGTTTGAATAAATCGTTCCACCATGCCATCAGATTGTGGGTGGTAGGAGGTTGTTCTGGTTTTGTGAATGCCCAATACTCGACATGTTTCCTGAAATACTTGGGATTCAAAATTGCGTCCTTGATCGCTGTGAATTTCTAAAGGTACTCCAAACCGGCAGAATACTTCATGGACTAATTTATCTGCGACTGTTGAAGCTTCCTGGTTGGGAATGGCAAATACTTCCGGCCACTTCGTGAAGTAATCCATGACCACCATGAAGTACTTATTCCCACTGTCACTTACAGGGAAAGGTCCTGCTACGTCCAGAGCAATTCGCTCCCATGGAGCTCCAACATTGTAAATTTTTAATGCTCCTCTACTTCGAGTATGAGGACCCTTCACAGCCGCGCAAGTTGTGCATTTACGACACCATTCCTCAACATCGTCTCGGCAGTGGATCCAATAAAATCTTTCGCGGATCTTCAGCAGAGTTCTTTTGACCCCCATGTGAGCTCCTGAGCATCCATTATGGTAGAGCTGCAGAACTTCTGGGATCTTAGCTCTAGGGACTACCATTTGCAAATGACATCGATCGCCTTTTGCGTTTTCCCATTTACGGCACAGTACTCCATCATGTATAACCAAGCTGTCCCACTGGGCCCAGTAGCTCTTCGTAGTGGAACTTAACGCTGCAACTTCATGCCATTTAGGTTTCGCGGTACCAGCTTTTAACCGCTCAAAGATCGGTTTTAGATCTGCGTCACTATCCTGCGCTTCCAGTAGTGTGTCTCGCCACTCGTTGCTGAGGTCTGTCCTTATTATTCGCACAGGCACTTCTTCCTTAACCTCTTGTTTGACGCAGTGCTTGCAGTTCTCTGCGCAAGGTCTTCTTGATAGAGCGTCTGCATTACCGTGAGATTTCCCACTGCGATGTTCTATCACATAGTCAAACTCTTGTAGCAACTCAATCCATCTTGCTACTTGACCCTCTGGATTTCTGAACTGCAGTAGCCACTTCAAGGCAGCATGGTCTGTTCGTAGGTGGAATTTCCGCCCGAGCAAATATTTACTAAAATGTTGCAGTGATTTGACTACGGCTAGCAGTTCTCTTCTTGTGACGCAGTAATTCCGTTCAGGCTTAGATAAGGATTTGCTGAAGTAAGCTATCACAACCTCTTTTTCTCCTTTTCGTTGTGACAACACACCGCCAATACCAGTATTACTTGCGTCTGTGTCCACTATAAACTCGTTTGCAGTGTCAGGATAACCCAATATAGGTGTATTACACAGACGGTCTTTTAACGTTTGGAATGCGGTGTCGCAATTCTCATCCCAGCAAAACTGTCTCTTCTCTTCTGTAAGCTTATGTAGAGGCTTGGCTATGTCTGCAAAATTCTTCACAAATCGCCGGTAATAGGAGCACAAGCCTAAAAACGCACGAACTTGTGTCTTGTCTCTTGGAACTGGCCATTCCTTGACTGCCACAACTTTGTCGGGGTCTGTTTGTACGCCAGCTGCTGAAATAATGTGTCCTAAAAAGTTAACCTGCTTCTTGAAAAGTGAACATTTCTTGGGACTCAGTTTAAGATTAGCCCCCCGGATCTTCGATAAGACACGTTCAAGATTGCGAAGATGGTCTTCGAATGTGCGGCCTACTATTATGATGTCATCCAAGTAGACAAGACAAGCGTCCCCAATCAGTCCGGTAAGTACAAGTTCCATCAGTCTCTCAAAAGTCGCAGGAGCGTTGCACAATCCAAATGGCATAACCTTAAATTGCCATAGACCTTTACCAGTAGAAAAAGCAGTTTTCTCCTTGTCTCTTGAGTCAATTTCCACTTGCCAGTAACCGCTCTTCAAGTCTAGCGTGCTAAACCACTTCATTCCGGTAAGCGTGTCTAGAGTGTCATCAATCCTCGGTAAAGGATAGCTGTCCTTCTTTGTTATGTCATTTAATCGACGGTAGTCTACACAAAACCGCATATTGCCGTCCTTCTTTTTTACTAAGACCACTGGGGAGCACCATGGACTAGATGAAGGCTCTATGACATCATCCTTCAGCATCCCGTCAATCATGGTATCCACTTCTTTCTCTCTGGCAACTGGCAATCTTCTTGGTCGCTGACGAATTGGTAACTCGTTGCCTGTGTTAATCTTGTGCTGGACCAAATTAGTTCTTCCTATGTCAGCATCACTAGAAGAAAAGATGTCGGCGTACTGTGTTAACATTTTCTTGGCCTTGTTCATCTCTTCTAAAGACAACTCACCACAGTCTTTCAAAAGTGATGATACGTCGACTTTCGCAGGTGCCATGCTCGTCACCGTAGGTAGATCTTGGCATTTGCGCATCCAAGTCACTTCCTCGCAAGAACCCATCACCACCCCCTTTTTTATTAATTGTGGCTCGGTACTGGGGTTGAGTACGCGTACAGCCGACTTATTTGCAGACCTTACCAGGGTTCTCGCAATTTTCCATGGATGATCATTGTCAATCTTCTCAATGAGGACACACCTTTCTTTTGGACTAGAATTCCGTGGCAAACTAACTGGTACAATGACTTCTGATCTAGGTGGAACCACAGTCTTCTTCAAGCAGTATGCTTTTCCTGTTGGTGCTCCTTCCATAAAAAGCTCTTCTGAGCCGCATTTCAGCACGCCCTGTTTGACGTCGATTTCACATCCATGTTTTCGCATGAAGTCCAGGCCCAGAATGCAATCGTCAACAATATCAGCCACGATGACATCATGCAGATAGATTACTTCACCTAGTTTTAGCCGTACACTCTTCTCACCCTGGACGGATATGTGCTGACCGGTGGCTGTTAGAAGTTCTATATGTCCACGGTTACCTTTATAGTCCCCAAGGAACCGATTCGCAAGTCTGATACTAACAACCGTGCGGGAAGCTCCAGTGTCTAACGTCAGCTTACAAGGTGTTCCGTTGACTTCGCCTCTAATGGTTAACGAATTCCCATCATGTGCTTGTGAGATTAACACCCTTGGGGCTTCATGGACCCCGGCCAGCACCCGCCCCATAGTCCTGGCCTTTACTCGTTTCCCTGCTGCTTGTTCGGCGGTGTTAACCTTGTGCCTCCAGTTGCTTTTACTCTTCTCATTGTCAGGTCTATCTTCTCTTTCACCTCGTCGTCTTCTACAGTTCAAGCGGAGGTGGCCCCTTTCACCGCAGTTAAAGCAACGCGGACTGTACCTCTGAATACGATTGCGTGGTGGAGGTGATGCCACAACCTCTCTAATGCGGTGAGCTCGATGGTCTTGTCGTACAGCCTCCACTTCCAGCGCGTGAGCCAACGCATCTTTCAGGGTCTCGTGATGCCCAAGCCTCACAGCAGCCCGCACCTCTAAGTCGCGGATTCCGTCGACGAAAGCCTGCACTAGAATTCCATCAATCAGTGCAGGTGTGGACTGGTAAGCTTTACGAACCAGCTTCTCAACTTCCAGGGCCCACTGCTGTAGGTTTTCGGTATTACGTTGAGCTCGATCCTTAAGCTGAGCACGAAAGACGTGTTCCAGGTGGGCATCACCATACCTCGACTCCAAGGCCTCGACCAGCTGGTCATATGTAACATCTCCGCCAAGAGCCTCCAGGACGGTTAAGGCCTGCTCACGCAAACCTAAGGTTAGAGCAGTCTTGGCTTGATCCTTGGTCCACCCGTTTGCCTGCATCACGGCCTCAAATTGAATTTTGTAGGCCGACCAAGATGATGTGCCATCAAATGGTGGTACTTTAAAACCACGTCCTGACGGTGCAGCCACCACAGAACTTGCGGCACTACACACACGTGTTTCCACAAGTTGTTTGACGTCGGCGATTTGGGCTTCGGCCTTTGCAATACGCTGCTCATGCTGGTCCACTTGGTCTTTCATGATTTTTAATTCCTTTCCGACCGTAGCTTGCAAATTCTTCATAAGTACGACCTGCTCTTCTTGCCCACGCTGCAGATGCTCCTCCAATTTACGCGCCTGCTCCTCTTGACGTCGAGCTTGCTCCTCTTGACGTCGAGCTTGCTCCTCTTGACGTCGAGCTTGCTCCTCTTTGTCACGTTGGAGCTGCTCCTTCAACTCACGAGCCTGCTCCTCTTGACGTCGAGCTTGCTCTTGCAGCATCGACATAATGGCCGATAATTCACTAGGTGCCCACGTCGGCGACACTCCAGATGGGCCTGCAGTCGTCTGCGTCATTGGCTGCGAAACCGGCTCTTGTGCCGGACTATCTTCGAAACGCCCTCGGTCCATCTCTTGCTGGCGCTGGCTTCGGGTACGGATACCTTCGTCGTCTTTCGGGAACACCGGCATTTGTCCTTACTTCTGACACCAAATGTTACGGGCTAACGGGGTTCAGGACAAACAATTAAACGCCGACTGTTCTCGAAACTGACTCAGCACTTTATTTAAAATTAAACACTGTACTGCACACAATACGCGTCGAAATAATCGCTCCGAATATTCGCTTGTCGCTCGTTGTTCGCACTCGATCGCTTCCGAAGAAACACTGTGTCCCGCCAACACACACACACGCCTTTTATATTCGTCGATCTCTTATCGGCGCGTGACGTCACGCGGCCCGTCTCAGCGCGGCTCGAACGCACGAGAACGTTCTGTACATTTATGGATGAAACGCGGCGCGTTCGGCAAGATATGGTTCTATTATGCACGCGTAACAATATATTTCCAAAAAAAAAACGACTCCATATATTTCATTGTTCCAAATCATGATTTCAAAAGGGACAAAATATTTTATTAACTGAATTCGTTAAATTAATTATTTATACACGTTTAATACTTAATTTAACATGATTAAGGTTTTAAGAATCAAGTAAGGGAATTATACTTACTTAAAATATGAAATCCCATGTGTTTTGCGCTTTGTAAGAGTGTTATTTTTGCACTCTTTCACAGAGCATTTAGGCATCTTCACAGACGAACGGTCGGCGCCCGACTGACAGCCAACAAGTGCTTACTTACATTTTAAGCACTCGTTGGCTGTCCCACTTTCTGAGCGTCAACTGTGCATCTAGGTATATTATTATATCGATGATTTCAATGCATAATCTTTAGGAAATCTTCGGTTTCAGAGTAGTCAAGGGTAAATAACCATTTAATAACAGTCATTTTTGCATCTTTTATAGAACATTCCTTTATATCACAACATAACACGACCTTATTATATATATATATATATATATATATATACATATGGCTTCATGTATATCTCCATATGCTGGGCAAATGATGTATTGCACTGGACTTGTTGCGTTCTAAAGACGCGTCGTTTTAAAAGTAAGGGGTAAGCGAGCGAGTTAATTACTTCTTTGTGCTGTTTTAGTATTATGTCACATATTATTAAAGATTTTTGTTTCTTAAGATTTCGTACTTATAAAAATTATGTTGAGTTTAATGGTTAATAACACTAGTAATGATGACGAACACTATGCCTCTGCATTGTCTGAATCTGGCAATATCAGTGATGAGAGTTGCCATAATGTTTCTTAGCTTCGTGATAACCTTGAGAGTCAGTTTTCGGACGTATCTAAGAATTTTAATATCGTTCATATTAATGCGAAAACTGCCTCGACTGCCTCGGTGGCGTGGTTGTGGTTGGGTACGACTGCCGTCCTGAGGTCTCGGGTTCGATCCCCGGGTCGAACAAAGTGATATTGGATTTTTCCATATCAGCCCCGAGTCTGGAATTTGTGCCCGATGTGGCGAAAGGCTCGCCCCCTATCATATCTAGGACGTAACTAAGCTCGACGAAATGTAGGTGTATTAGTTTGCTAGCGCGCTTCTGTCTACCCCTTCGGGGATACACGCGTGAGCTTATGTTATGTTTATGTTTTATGTTTATGTAATGCAAAAAGTATTCCGGCCCATTTATCCGATATGTCGGCATGCCTAGACCATAAAAACCTTTACTTTACACCTCCGCTTATCTGCTGATCCTTTAACCCCTTCAGAAGGTTATCTGGAAGAGAACGCTTCAAGCGATAAGATAGCCTATTGTAACATTTTATAGTTTAAAGTTCTGTCTGTACTGTTTACTTAATCCTTACTATGGTGTTAAAGAGTTATCTATCTATCTAATCGTTCACGAATGACAATATCTATGAAAGTATTAGGTATATTGTAATTTTTACTGATATATTCTTGTTCATTATTATGAGTTCTGTTGTATCCTTTCAGTTTCTTACAAATATTACGACAAACTTTGTATATTATACGAAATCAAAGTTAACAGGAATACACCCTGTGGCACCAACATAACTTAAATTTCGTCGCAAAAATATAATTATGCGGTAATATGCACGAGCCAACCTAGATGTATATAAACTTCAGTAAGTATGCGGCGTGACGTCAAATCGCGCGTTTGTCACCGATAAAAGTATTAAACCGCTAATATCAACAGTTTAAGGTTGCTCCGAACGTACATTATGAGCAAAAATTTAGAAAACTAAAAAATCCATCATTATGTAAAAAGCTTAAATTACACTATATTTTTTTAATGGAAGACCCAAGCTATTGACAGTTACGTCTACAACATGAATGGGCATGCTCGACCTGTTGGATACCACTGTCTCACAGAAAACCGATCTAAAATGGCAGCACGCTGTTACATATTGTACGTTGTAGTTATATTTCCGGTGGTCCAATTCCAATCTCTCTATCAATCCCTTTTCCCCTCCTTTTAGGTTAGCAATATACCCATGATATTTTTTGTCATGGGTGTCTCTATCTATGGGCGGTGGAGATGACTTACCCTGACCCACGAGCAATCGTGTTACTGCTATATAAATACTTTATATTTAAATTTTTAATATACATATACCTAATAATTTTATGTAGGATTTAAAAATAAAACTTTGTTTGGCAATATCTGTGAAAGTATTAAGTATATTGAAAAAATTGCAAGAATAAAAGTGGTTTATTATTACGAATACAGTATCCTTTCAGCTTCGTACATAATAATTTATGTTCTAACTAACCGTGTGTAATAGTAGAGGGCCCGTGACATTTGCTATATTTACGCCGCTGACACGCGACTGGATTTCTATTCTACTAAATATTCAGGTAAATGGAAACCTAGAAAATATTGACTTATTTATTAGAATATTCTCGTTATCATCATTATAATCACCTACAATACATTGTTTAATTGATGAAGTATACCAGATATATAAATTATATTTATTTATTTTGCTGACAGCAAGCGACACAACCTCCCCGTCTGACAGCCGAAGCGGGAATGTGTGCGGGCCGGGCGGCAGGGCGGTCATGATTAAAACGGTGCGCAAAACGCGGAAATTTAGATAATTGGATCTTACAATAAAAAGACAAATTATTTTCAAAATCCAAAACACATAACCTATGCGTATTATTTAACTAAGTTACTATACAAAATTTCACGATCTTATTTGAAGTATGTAATGAGTAATCCGGGATATTAATTCGGTTTAGAGGTAACATTGCAATTTTTTTCTATCGAGAAAATTTTAAGGTATCGTGTTTTCGCCACACATGTTCACTCACATAAGCCCTCAACTTTATCATATATTTATTACAAAGTAAAAGCTGCAGTATTGTTGATTTTATCCGGGTTCAAAATAAGCCATTTGAGGTAGTATAGGCCCTTAAGTATGTCACAGCAATTTAAACCTAGCTCTCTCGCTGCAACCATCATACTTATCATGTCTTATGATGTAGCAAGAAATAATTGGAGGGGTCAATTGTATACCATTAGCAAAGTTCCCTCCAATATGGCTACATATAAAAAAAAAAAAAAAAAACAAAGTTGTATCAATGAACATGTAACGATCCTTTTGTCCATCAGGTGTGTTTTCTGACACGAGTCAAAGGGCACGATGTGGGTACGGCCACGAGTCGTAGAGTGTAGACACTAGACACGGACCGCTAGCCGATGTCGCCTTGAGCGCGTGTCGAGTTACCTCCCATGGGTATCGATTGGCACCTGCGACTATCCGGTATCGGACGATCAGTGTTATTCGCGCTTTACCTACATACTCACCACTCGTTAATCTAATCTGTGGTTCGAGCTTAGCTTCTTTTGTTACTTCGATTATCATTACCTCTACATTTTAGGCTGAGATTTGTAGAGCGAATTTCGACTAAATTAGTGTCAAAAAACGAACTTAGTGAGGCTGAGATCTTTGACGCAGTCAGAGTCATTTTTACAAGAAAATCTTTGCTTAGTCTGTCTGTCAGTTTGTTTTTCTTGTAAAAAATGTCTCAGACTAAGTTGAAGTTCGATTTAAAAATTGCAAATTCTAGTCGAAGTTCGATCTATATATAGATCAGCCTTACAATTTTTAAATCGAACTTCGACTTAGTCCCCGTAATTTTTTATAAAAAAAATATCGGACTGAGTTAAAGTTTGATTTAAAATACCAAATCCTGAGTTGTAAAAAGTGTGTTGAACTGCGCGGTCACCATTATTATGGAATAAGGGCCGGTGGAAGAAGAATCACTGGGAACATAATATTAAGTAGATTTCTACATAATCATCATAAGATTATTCCGAAGCCAAAAGCAACAATACCAATAACTTTCTTTATTTTCCATAAAAGCCATATTTTCGCAACCAGAAATCCTTTTAGCCAGATTTGCGAGTGCGTACCAAATTCCATTATCTACTTATTTAGCCCTTGGTATTCGATATTCCTTATATTCTGAACGGACAGATTTAAGCGCTTATCCTGTGATATTGAAAGCTACATGTTGTTAATTTACTAGAAATATAATTAATGGTAAAAGTTATAAACATGGACGTAAAAAACAAGATTGAAAGTGAAGCAGGGTTTTCGGCCCATTCGATCTATCGACACTTAATGGCAGCGACTGATCGAATGGGCTGAAATCCCTGCTTTTTTGTTTTTTTTTAACACGGGGAAATTCATTTGCGAATCTCTCCAAGCCGAAGCTCAGAGGTATGTCGGACTCACCGGTCTAAACCAGCGCTCCGTCCATCTTTTTTTTACGTCAGTGGTTATAAAATTATTTATTTTACGAGGAAATGCTAACTTTTTTAGGACACAACTGTTCGAAAATATAGACCAATTTTTGAAAAACTTAATTCTTCGATCTACCAAATATTTGATGATGATGATTTTTAGGGTACATGATAACAGCCCCAATATTGTATTTACATAAACTTTCGACTTTGCAGGAATGTGGGATACTCGGCGCCAAAGCTTCACTTATTCCTTTTTTGTTATAAGTTACAACTTACAATATTGACCGATTTTTATTACAATATGAAATTATTATTTCTACTTTTGTACTTTTTATGCCTTATTTATTGAAAATTTTAAGTGTTTTAGACAACTTAAGTTGGTTAAACGCCTACGTTCAAAGCTAAGATACTTTACAAACGCACAATTTTGCTAGTATAATTCAGTCAGGCGCAGAAATTGATCATGAATTTACTATGAAGCAGACATATTTGATATGTATAAAACACTTGAGTTGTTTATTTAATAGTCAATATCCTTGTGGAAATATTTAAGGATTGTTTGCTAAAGTGACTAAAGTTGAAAAAAAAACCGACCGATTTCAAATCCGATCGTAACCAAATTTATATAGGACCACCCTTAAAAGAAGCTCTACCGAACACAATAATAATTTTAAAAATCGGTCCACATTTGGCGGAGATATCGCGTAACATACAAAAACAAAGATACAGACGAATTGAGGACCTTCTCCATTTTGGAAGTCGGTCGATTAAGTCAGTACCTTCTTAGGATTTAGCTACATAACTACTATAGGTGATATATCGGCCAAAAATAGGTACATATCTAGGTTAATGTAAAATAACCGGCATTTTAATAAAACTAATAAATTGTACTGTCTCGGTGGCGTAGTTGTATTTCGGTACTACTACCGTCCTGAGGTCTCGGGTTCGATCCCCGGGTCGGGCAAATTGATATTGGATTTTTCCATATCAACCCGGAGTATGGAATTTGTGCCCGATATGGCGATAGCCTCGCCCCTTATCACATCTGGGACGGAACTAAACTCGGCGAAATGTGGGTGTTCTAATTCGCTAGTGCACCTCTGCCTACCCCTTCGGGGATACAGGCGTGAGCTTACGTACGTTAATAAATTGTAATCGGTAACTTTGGTTGAAAATTCGGTCGACTTCAAAATTCATCCGATCTTGACCAAATTATAAGACTCCCCTTGGAACCTCTATCGAACACAAAGAATCTTAAAAATTGATCCACATTTGCCCGAGATATCGAATAACATACACAAAATACCGAGAATTAAAAACCTTTTGAAGTCGTTCAAAAAACGACGTCAAATCTAGATTAATGTTTGAATGTCGTTCCGTAATGTGGACCTAAGTTTGTAACACGCCTCGTGGCAATCTCATTTAGCATCAAATCAAGAATTGTCACAACGCCAAAGTTTACAAACAAGCAGACAATACTCGTAGCAGTGGGGAAACCGGGCCATCCCCTTCGATCGACTGAAATGTGAAAGTTTTATTAGTCCGCTGAGCTTCTTGCTTTAAGTTCGTGGTCTAAATACTTCTATTACATTTGATAATTGAATATTAGTGTTATATGACAACAATGTATAGGACTTTGAAAGAATGCCAGTCAGTTTAAAGAATTACATACATGAAGTTTTTAGACCCCAATCTAGACAGGGTATGAGCTGTGAACCCCGTGGTTTCTAATTCCAGGCCGGGTAAAGCGGTTTGTCCGAGAATTACCTAAGCTTTGACGTCAGGAAGGCATCCGGTCATAAAAGCTAAGCCTAATTATTTCTGCAACATGGTTAAAAAAGTTGTTGCGTTAGTGTTCGATCCTATACTAACGTGAGATAAACGGAGAAGGTACTAGCAGTAAGGTTACCCCCGAAGGGATAGGCAGAGATACAACTTATACACATCACGTTTCATCCACAAATGTCATAGGGACCTTTTAATCGCCTTTTGAAGCACACATTCCAATTACGGGTAAGTCATTATTGATCTTCCAAATCCAAAATATACAAATGAAAATAAATTATGCTTGTTGGTAGAAATTCTAAATATTGGAGGAAAAGCCACTTGGTAAAAATCAAGGGTCTTTGTAATGGAATGGCGACCTCGCACAGAAAAATACTTGACAAAGGTCGCAGAGTGAGATAATACGAAGGTCGAAGAGGCACTAACGAGGGTCAAGCTTAATTGTCGGCAGATCTTTAATGTGTAATAATGGTCCTAGTTGACCTCACAATGTAGATCGGACGGATAATTATATCTTGTGACGTCTAGCGTCATTTTACATTTCTGAGAATGACATATTCCTTAAAATAAAAGCTTTGTAAATGCGTTAATACGTTATGAAGAATACAATTTTAGAAATGATCAAATAAACAAGATTGCAATATACATATTTCATGTTCATTAAGATACAAAGCATTCTGGATTCGTAGGTACAGACACCAAACTTATCCTCCAAACGGGGATAAGGCCAAGCAGCCAGCTGGCAGTAAAATCTAAACCGAAACCTTCCTCCTTCCAACTTCCTTCCTCCAACATCCTTGAAAAAGTGTGTTGTGACGACCTCACATTAAATTGAGATAAGGGAGATAGACAAGTCACCTACACCAAAGTCAATGTTGCTTAACATGAGACGGACCACCAATCTTTTTCTTGTTATATCCAATCATTTGACGTTAGAAACCCTTAAAAGCAAGAAATCAGCAGCCCGAGCACGAAAAACTAATGTAAATGTATTCGAGTTCGCTGCGCACTGATGACGTTTGGTTAATATTTCATACAAATTTCATAGACGCGCATCGAGTTCGAATACATATACGGTTGTCAGAAATTTTCCTGCTCAGGCCGCTGTACCCCTAGTACGAGTTTTTTTGACAGTTTTCAGTATACCTATGGAGAAACTGTAAACTATCGTCGCGTTCGAGAATCGAGAAAAACTCATACTTAGGGTACCGTCCAGGTGTTTAATGCTTGTAGTGTAAATCCAAACTTACTAAAACACATTTGAAAAGTTAGTCCCTTAGCTCGTATGGACGTGTAACTTGCAAACTTCAATGGAACAGGCAAACATCAATCTTTATTACCCACATAAACGTCTCGTACAATCATCTCACTCGGTGATTATCCAGGTGAAGTCGTCTGTCCAGTAAATAGTTCTAGCTTGTTAAGGGCACATCTACGTCTGAGGTACTCATTATTATTATTGAAGCAAAGAAATATTTATCCTAATTTTTTTTAGCAGTCACTGGCAAACGAGCAGGTGGGTCACCTGATGATAAGTGATCTCCGTCCATAGACACCCATGAAACAAATGTATCATGGGTGCGTTGTCAGTCAAAAAGGAAGGGAATATGGATTGGGAAAGCGAGAGTAGAATTGGGCCACCAGAAATCTCATTCACCGAACGTAACGTAACAGCGAGCTGCCATTTGAAGTCGAATTTTTGTGAGACAGTGGTATCAAAACAGTCGAGCCGGCCCATTTGCGTGGCTCTACCACTCAGAAAAAAGATCAATTTATTTCCGTCCCTTCGTGTGATGGAGGTGAAACTATCGCCCTACCAAGCACAAAAACACTAGACAGACAACTTATGTGTGATTCTGAAAATGTCAAACAATAACTGTAATGCCTGACATAACATGGACCCAAGACCTCAAGGTTCTCAGACTACGTACACATTGCCACTAGAACTAGACCAATAAGACGGTGACTAAATAAAACATGTACATACATATTCCAAAGCTTCACTATTCTAGCGAAACAGGAGCTAGTGTAAAATTAGGATACATCTCGACGCAAGTTATTTAGCAAATGAAACAGAAAATGAGATGCAGTAAAGCTTGATGTAATAAAGAGAGCTCAAGACATCTCTATCTAATTTAAAACGAAATGATTTAAATGAAAAGCAGACTGAACGGAATAGTTCGTCGGTATTTGAAATAGCAAGGGTCTAATGAAAGACTAACAACAGAACTGACGATGTTCGACCCAAAACTTTTGAATGATTTGTATTTTTAAACTCGGTTTATGAACCTTAATATGCAGGCTTTGTTTCTGGAAACTGGAATAATTCCTTGTGTTCATTGTGGAACTTCTAGACGCGTCCTATTATAACAAGATGTAAGTGTCCAAATCGTGTTAGAAATTAGTATAAGTATGCCGTTGTGTACGCAGTGAATGCACAGATATATTGTAATTATCTGTTATTGTTTGATTCTTATACCAGCTCTATTACTCTCCACCTTGGCTGGGCACGGACCTCTTCTCCAAACTAAGGGATTAGGCCTTATCTCACGCTAGCCTAATGCGGGTATTATGATTATTCAATATTCAGTCTGTAAAACCCAGCGTATTTTGCTTTCTGCGCCTTATACTCGACTGATGTAGGAAAGCTGCGTAATTAGGTCAGGTCATGCTCTTAGATTTATTGCTTTCACGCCGAGCGTACTCGTATTCTTCAACTTTCATCAGCAATTTACAACGAGATTGGACCCTGCAATTATAATGTCAGTATGAGGCTCGACAATCAGTGGAATTAGCGCGCTCTTCAAATTTTGCACTGCTTTCATATCATTTTGATTGTGGTAATTATACTTATGGGGGAAAGTTACTGTTTTGGAGTACCTGTACTGTTTTAGATTGTGCATGCTTGATTGTTGTGTGTGTCAGATGCATTTCTATGTTATCATGCTTATAAGTCATGATGGTAACTATTTGAATAAAAATTGAAGTATGTCTGTAAAGTGAAATAGTCGTACGATAAATTTGAGACAAGTTAGAGCAGAATCTATGTGCGATCCATACATTTCACCATAAGAATCTCCACATATCTACAGTATTTCAGTGTCAGTCTTTCGAAGAATTAAATGTTAGTATACTTACAACATACCTATGTATCCTGGAACTCAAAATACACGTAAGTCAGTAAGTTTAGGCCTTACTTTATTATTCACTTTGTAATATAAAAACCTTTTGCCCCAGACTCCGGAGCTCACACTTTCGAAGATGTACAAATATCGAGACACTTTACGACTCATGAATACTTGAAGTAGATAAAACTACAAATTCTCACACGTCTAGACGGTTACCAGGTAAAGAAGTAGCCTGTTCAATGGCTAAAGACATTACTTTTTGTATACCTACCAAATACTTTAATGTCGACTGTATTTCATTATATTAGTGTGTAATATTATCACATTATATTAGTGTGTAGGATCCCTCATAGTGGGTTGACATCAGGCAGGCGGCCGGTCGTAAAAACTAAGCCAAATCCTCTTTGCAACATGCTTGAAAAGGTGTGTTTCGCCGACCCCACATTAAGGTGGGATAAGGGGAGGTAGAAAGAAAAAGTGTGTAATATTATAAAGTCAACCTACTGCTTTTGAAATTCAATTTATTTATTCTGCAAATAGGATAATTTATATCACATTTGCTTGTCAATTATATATTGAAAAATAAAAATGGCGTCGATATTTCCTGGCTATCCCTGAGACGAAATGCTGAAACAAATTCAAGGGTTACAATCGCCTCTTTTAAAGTCCAGACAATACATAAAATCACATTTCATCCTTCCATGAAGATATTATTTTACTCTACAATATTAACTGAATTTTAAAATTACTATAGCTAAATCTACATTTTTAAACACAAATTTCATCAAACAGTTACTAATATCTTGATAAACAAAACAAGATTACCAAGATCATGACTTTAAATTAATTCAAAAACCCCGATATCCGTGTTTATAAATATTACTTTTGAATCTCAAAATAGCTTAGATAACGGACTCTTGAAACACGCATTAATCCAATCAAGTAATCCTTTACGAGCATAAGTGGCTTGTTGACCAACATAGTCTTAATATAGACGACATCAAAATAACTCGAGTGGTAGAAAATCCATTGATGGCACGTTCCTAATCTTTTTAATTTGTTTAATGAATGTCCAGGGACGTTCGAAAACTGTTTGTTATCAAGTGGTTAGTGAGGAATAAAACTGAATTCCAGTAATTCTTATCGTATCCATATTCTTGTAATCGCTGGATGCAGGCAGCTTCCAACAGGTCGGACTGGAAATCTTTGGAAATCAGTAGTTTCATGTAGTTGATTACGATTTATTGTTGTTTGAGGATCAATATCTATGCATGAGAACAATCTAAACACAATTGGTTTAAGATTATACTTTCTCTCCATATTAGTAGTTATCTATATGAGTTTTGATACTTAGTGTGCATTTTTATTTCTGCGTGGAATCATTAGTCTTGTAGGCTATATTTTTTGGGTTGGAATGACGAGACCCCAGGCTCCATTGTCAAAAGGTAAAAAGGAAATCTATGGAAAACAGGTGCAACATTACTTAGAACTTAAATACTGCATTTTAGTGTTTACAGTCATCACCCAGAGACAAGTCTTATAAAACCATAATACTAATAATATGACTTCTTAATCAATCTAATATACAGTACCTAATCAAGCATGTGTCGCCGCGAGAACACCGCGTTGGGCGCCCATTATGACGCGTTACCTAATGGAAGTGTCTAAACAAAGCGTGGCGCACGTATGACAACTGTGACCCAGTTATTTGACATGCACGACGACGGTCTCCCCATGCCCAGCCCAGCTGTCTACCACACCGCATCGGCTTATCAATATTCATTACATAAACTTAATATGTATAAAAATATTAACATTTTAGGAGAGTCATGTTACATTGTAATTATTGATCAATTTACATTTTATTCATTTGGTAATTGGCTCATGATGATGATGATTAAGGTATAGTTCGAATATTATAAATTATTTTTGAAAAATACAAGTCGAGGGTCAGAATTTTGGGGTCATGTCTGGAGTTACGGGAAAGACGAGCCTGATTTTGCACCATTTGTATTGTGGTCGCTATTCACTTCTATATAAAAATACCAGGTATCTTCCCACCGACAACAAGACTTAGGAATACTTACGACTGATCAACGATGTACAATTGAATAACGGTGTTCATAAATATCCGCATAAAATTCCAAAGAGCCTATTTCTTTCTAAAACAAACACTTTGAAAACGAATAAGCAAAATGTAGGTCAAACAAAAACGAATTCTCAATTCAGATCTTTATTTTCCGTTTTTTGTCTACTTATATTTTCATTTCCAAAGCTTCTCATTATCTGCAAGGCTTCAGTGTATGTGCAGTCAGAGGTCGAGATGATAATGAGCGAGTCGGAGTGAGGCAGTTACGTAATAAACTCTGAGATATCGCACAATGCTGATTTTACTGGATTTTAGTGGGCATATTAAAACTCCTGGATAGACACATCGGTCGGTTTCGAAGTCGGTAGTGTACCCAAAACGTCATTTGGTATAATTCGGACCATCATAGAGGACCGCAATGTCTTTTGCCATTCTTGGGGTTCTCTGTGCTTAGCAGTTGATAGCTGCTTGGGCTTCTCTGTATTTACCATCATCATTCATCATGATAATATTATGTAATGTAGTCACTATGCCGTGCCAGGAAAAAATCTTAACCATTATTAACTTGTGAATGCCTTTACCAACGCTTGGGGTTAAAAATGTTTCAGTTAAAGGTCACAACGTTGACAAAGGAAATGAGGAGGTGGAATAATTCGATATAGTCAGGCCTGTCTAGACTTTTCACTAGGCTTAACGAAAATAACTCGGCGTGCTAGCAAGACCAAGATTACCTCAGCACTCTTCAAGTACCATCCCAGTTAACAATTGTCAAAGAAATACAACGGGCTAAACAGATTTTAGCCATCCTAATTGTATGCTCTGCAGAGCAAATAAATTCCGAGTTTCATTAAAATTTAAATTACATTTAGCGAACTCCAACAAGAAATTGCTGTTTATTTCGATTTTGTTGAATTTCTCGAATAGAAATATCGGTCAGTAACCTCTTGGAGTGTCGTTACTGGGACCGAACTTGGCAATGACACACATTACTGTTTGATTAGCGATTACGCTTAGCTATGTGTACACTTTATTAACGTAATTACATAATGTTATACTAACGAGGCATTTCCTGTAGTTGATGTGGATGTTACGTGACACACCTTTTAGTTGGCTTTAGTGCAAGTTTGTACTGCTTCGATTTAAAGGTCTATGTTACGAATGAATCATCATCATCATCAGCCACAGCACGTCCACTGCTGGACATAGGCCTCCGCCATAGATTTCCAGATCCACCTGTTGGAAGCGGCCTGCATCCTGCGACTTCCTGCGACCTTTATCAGGTCGTCTGTCCACCTACGAATGAATAGGTCTTTGAAATTTGGATCCAAAATTAAATATGAAAATACTCAGTACTGCGACCCGAGCAGGAAAATTTCTGCCACATGTAAATGAATTCCAGCTCGATGCGCGTCTATGCAATTTTTATGAAATATTAACCAAATGTGACCAGTACGCAGAGTAGGTAGATTGTGGAAAATATGATAATTTAGTCGTCTCCTATAAATTACATTGCTTGAAAGAAAAGAGCTTGACCTTATTACCTTATTTTTTGGAATAAATTCTTCGGTTGGTATACTATTTTATAAACAAATTATTTGGTTATATTTGCGTCACCTAAATAACATAATTAAAGATCCATTAAAGATTAAAGATCATTAAAGATCTGCTAACTGCAGGATTCATATTACAAAAATGCCATATTTTTGTTAGTGTACCTAGTACCATTCCATCAAATAAAATGATTTATCGTATATTACTATCGCAAAAATACCTATTAGTAGAGACTGAAGGAAAATCACAGTGATAGATTGCGTCTTATCGGTCGGCTGGGAAGATTCCCGAAAATAACCGAATTAGATCTGCGTGATCAGTCATTACGGGCTATTTCACCATATTCTGTTAAGTAAGGCTGAAGGAACCATCATTCTTTATGCTAACAACATTTCTTTGCTCTGATATTGCATAATTTATACTTTTAAGTTTGTCGTGACTAGTCTAGAAAGCTGAAAGGAACATAGATTATTAAGAAGCTAATAAAGGTTAGGAGATAGGGTCTGGGGGGTAATGGGGGCAGAGCCACGACCAGAAAGCTAGTGATATAAATATAATAGTGAATCTGCATAATACCATCCCATATCAACCAAAAAATACTATCCACATAGAACACATAATATACGGGATTAATGATAATACAACTACGACACGATTTGACCGCAGAGTGGAACATTTCGCATTCCTAAATCCAATTGTAATGTATTCAAACGAAGCACATGGAATTAACAATTTTACTGAAGATTATAGTCCCTTTACGTTTATCCAAAAGAGATTATTTTTCATGTCATGATTAATTTGGTAACCGCAATGACATTTTGCATACGAAGGGAATATCCCGACGCTGATTAACTAGCAGAGTGTATACAGTTGATGATTCATAAAAAGTTACTCAAATAATGATCTTATCACACCGTCATTAAAGTTTAATCTTCGTATCAGTCTTAAGATCTCCAATTAACACAGTTTGTGACGCTGAGTAACTCAGCGGGAGTAAATAAGGACACGCAGTTTCCGCAAGACAACCCGCACAGGTGTCTAATAGTATTAAACTAGTAGACACGATATGCATAGTAAATAGCCATCAGCTAATTAATTTGAAGCACGTAACTTGCGTGATGGCAGACTGTTTACGTTCATTACGCGACGCGACGTTTGTAAACATAGCTATGGTAATCTTAACAATGCTATCACGATACTATTCCATTTGTGGTATAAACGGCTCATTAATATTCGCTTCATGATCATCTGCGATGCTAATGGGAGCAAGTGAGTTTAAATCGCACCGTTTAGAAAATAAAATTACTTGAATAGTTACGATTAAATTGAAGATTCAAGTAGTGGGTTGCGGTCGAGGAAAATGTTACGAAGTAAATGAAAAGAGATGGAAGAAGTTTATGTCGCCGCGACGACGACGCTTGCGGAATCTAAAGTAAGACGTATAGTAAAACACTGCGTTTTAATGTTTCCGAGAATTTAAAAGCAACTAGAGTTAAATGGTCGTAAACTTATGCACAGAAATAGCTGTACATGAAAATGTTTAGTAGCTAGGAAAAAGAGGAGAATACCGTTGGTTTGTAAGGGGTCGTAAGGGTACGTTGGGGTGTAAGGGGGTCCAACCACCAACTCTCGGAGTCCAAGCCAACCTCACCTGCACGTGGTGCACCCTGCTGGCTAACGGACGAGGCTCTGGCAACCGATCGATGGCGGGATAACCATCGCAGTATGAAGGCGTAGATAAATGTCACAGGCTGATGATGGGCAGCAGCATCATCAGCGCGAGAATCTACGCCCTGCGCTCGCCAACCCGCCTGCCAAGCGTGGCGAGTAACGGCAAAACCCCCCACATATATGATTTCACAAAGAAAGGCCAGGCCCCCAGTCCCCGGCAGCCCTGCTATTCCTGGCCCCGGTAGCGGCTACGGTAACGGCGGGGCAGGGGGTGCTAAGAATCCCCGGGTAAGATCCCGCTACCACCCCCGACGACGACTGGCCCTGGTAACACACAACATTCGCACTTTGAGGACAGACGAGAAGATTTTTGAGCTGGAAGAAGAAATGAGTAGGTTACGCTGGGATATCTTGGGGTTATCAGAAGTCCGAAGAAATGGGGAGGACACTGTAATCCTCAAGTCTGGTAACCTGCTCTACTACCGGGAGGGCGACCAACAGTCCCAAGGCGGTGTCGGATTTCTCGTCAACAAGTCCCTCATCAACAACATCGTATCCATTGAAAGTGTGTCGAGCAGGGTCGTATACCTTATACTCAGAATATCCAAGAGGTATTCGCTGAAGGTCATACAGGTATACGCGCCGACCTCGACACACCCAGATGAGGAAGTAGAGGAGATGTATGAAGACATTAGTCGGGCCATACACACCTCCGAAACCTACTTCAATGTTGTTATGGGGGACTTCAACGCAAAGCTGGGCAAGGGAAGCGATGAAGAGTTGAGGGTGGGGCAATTTGGATATGGGATACGGAACCTCCGAGGTCAAAGGCTGGCCGATTTCCTGGAGAAAGAGGGACTCTTTGCGATGAACTCTTTCTTCCAGAAGCCGCCTCATCGCAAATGGACCTGGATGACTCCGGATGGTTCGGCGAGAAATGAGATAGACTTCATCTTGACGACGAAAAGACGGATATTCAATGATGTCTCTGTGATCAACAGGGTGAAAACCGGAAGCGATCACCGAATGGTAAGAGGCACATTGAATATCAACGTCAAGTTGGAAAGAGATCGCTTCATGAAGTCTACGCTCCGCCCTACTCGCACCCATATCCAAAACCCCGAGAGCTTTCAACTCGAGTTGACAAACCGCTTCGATTGCCTAGCTGATTGCTCTACCGTGGACGAGATAAATGACCGGTTGGTAGAAGCTGTTCATACGGTGGGATCTAAATTTTTTAGACCTCGTCGTAGAGATAGACCTCAGAAACTCTCGATCAACACACTCGATCTCATGGCCGAACGCCGATCTATGGCGCTGCGGTCTTCCGTCGACGCTGAAGCATATAGGCAGCTCAATAGACGAATAGGGAAGTCCTTGCGACACGACGTCCGTGCTCACAATACAGTGAGCATAAAGGAGGCGATTGAGCGGAACAAAGGCTCCAAAGTGTTCGCCAAGGATCTGTCTATTGGGCAAAGCCAAATGACCAAGCTGAAGGGGGAAGACGGCAGCGTAGCTTCGACAAATGCAGAGGTATTGAGGGAGATTGAGAGGTTCTACGGACAGCTTTACAGCTCGGTTGCCAAACCCGTCACTGGCTCGGCCCAAGACCCAAGAGCCGAGCTGGTCCGACACTACAGCGAAAATATCCCGGACATCAGCCTGTGCGAGATTAAGGTGGCCCTCGGACAGCTTAAAAACAACAAGGCGCCGGGCGAGGACGGAATCACTGCAGAGCTTCTGAAAGCGGGCGGAGCGCCGGTACTGAGAGTCCTTCAGAAGCTCTTTAATTCTGTCTTGCTCGAGGGCGCTACGCCTGAAGCATGGAACAGGAGTGTGGTGGTACTGTTCTTTAAGAAAGGTGACAATACCTTGTTGAAGAACTACGGGCCCATCTCACTCCTGAGCCATGTGTATAAGCTGTTTTCGAGGGTTATCACGAACCGTCTCGAGCACAGGCTAGATGACTTTCAGCCCCCCGAACAAGCCGGTTTCCGAAAAGGCTATAATACCATAGACCACATTCATACGCTGCGGCAAGTTATACAAAAAACCGAGGAATATAACTTGCCACTTTGCTTAGCGTTTGTGGACTATGAGAAAGCCTTCGACTCGATCGAGACCTGGGCTGTGCTGCAGTCTCTCCAGCGGTGCCATATCGACTATCGCTACATCGAAGTGTTGAGGTGCTTGTATAGCAACGCCACCATGTCGGTCCGAGTACAAGAAGAGAGCATGAGGGCTATTCCACTTCAGAGAGGTGTGAGACAGGGAGACGTTATCTCTCCGAAACTGTTCACTACCGCATTAGAAGATGCCTTCAAGCTCTTGGAATGGAAAAGATTCGGCATCAACATCAATGGCGAGTACATCACTCACCTTCGATTTGCCGACGATATCGTTGTCTTGGCAGAATCGCTGGAAGATCTAGGTACTATGCTCGAAGACCTCAACCGAGTTTCCCAACAAGTAGGCCTTAAAATGAACATGGACAAGACGAAAATCATGTCGAATGTCCATGTCGTTCCTACCCCAATTGGTATAGGGAACTCAACTCTCGAAGTTGTAGACGAATATGTCTATTTAGGACAAGCGGTCCAGCTAGGCAGGTCCAACTTTGAGAGAGAGGTCATTCGTCGAATCCAGCTCGGCTGGGCAGCATTTGGGAAACTACGCAAGGTCTTCTCGTCCAAAATACCTCAGTGCCTGAAGACAAAAGTCTTCGACCAGTGTGTGTTACCAGTGATGACTTATGGCACTGAAACGTGGCCTCTAACTATGGGCCGCATTAGAAAGCTCACAGTCACTCAGCGAGCTATGGAGAGGGCTATGCTCGGTGTTTCTCTACGTGATCAAATCAGGAATGAGGAGATCCGTAAAAGAACGAAAGTCACCGACATAGCCCAGAGGATTAGCAAGTTGAAATGGCAGTGGGCAGGGCACATAGCTCGTAGAACTGATAGCCGATGGGGCAGAAAAGTTCTCGAGTGGAGACCACGTACCGGCAAGCGCAGCGTAGGACGTCCACCTACAAGGTGGACCGACGACCTGATAAAGGTCGCGGGAAGTCGCTGGATGCAGGCCGCTTCCAACAGGTCGATCTGGAAATCTTTGGGGGAGGCCTATGTTCAGCAGTGGACGTCCTATGGCTGATGATGATGATGATGATGACCGTTGGTTTAATTGTATTGCATCTTTGTTTAAGGTAATATCAATATCTATTTAAAATTACTAGACTGAATGATAAACAAACAAAATAATTAATAAGTAACGCTATTGGCGGCACTGAACATCCTTATAAGCACATAAACAACCCAAATATAAGCTAAGTAATTTCGTAAGTTCACTAGACCACATTATACTCACATATTAAGCATAAACGTTGTCGACATGAAGAATTAGTAAGCCTTTATGCTTGGCAACTGAGTTTGAGGAAACCGGTTTGTGTAGCTTTTTAGGCGCTCCGGGCGTGAGGACAGAGAAGCAAAATGTTATTAACATGCTACAAAGGATTACGAGGCACCGCACTCTTGATTATAAGACACGTGAACATTTTAGTTGTAAAACGACAAACACGACATCGTTTACACCCACGTCAGTACTATCAGGTACTACGTTTGAAAGAATATTTGAGGTTGCAATTTGGTAAAGAATCCTAGTAAGAAATAAAATAGGAAACAGATTACTTGAAAAACTACAGAACGAGTAACAATAGTTAAAGAAGATGGAAAACATGCTTGTGGAACCAGCTTTCGGCGGCTGTGTTTCCTGACCGTTACGAGTTAGGGACCTTCAAGAAAAGAGCCTATATCTACCTCAAAGGCCGAACTACGGACAACAGCGAAAATAACATAATTACTATAGGAATTGCGGCTGAATGTCATTTAATTGATAGTGGAGTCATTGTATGCTATGGATATATCACGAAAGTTCTTTTTATTTGCCATATAGGTTTTGAAATTGCCCTCTTTAATGTTATAAAAATATTTAAAAGCAGAAAACTGGAACAACAATGGGCTAATTTTAACCAACGACTCGCAGCCCCATCTTAGCATCATAAACGACAATACAAAAGAAAAATGGAAAAATAAAGACAATGGCGGACCGCCCAGTTCCGCTAACGTCTTCCTACATCTCCACAGCTCACTTCAAACTTATGAATAAGAAGTTATATAATATGCCACAGAACTTAAATACAAGAACATTGCGATTAGAAACATGGATTTTGTTCGAAACTGGGACGAGGACTACCTATGTGCTGTGTTTGTAAATTTGTTTCATCGCCTAGCTTGTGAACTTACTTCCTAAATGGGAAGTGTGGCTTATAACTAATCTTATAGACTAGGCTGTGGATTTAATTAGATTAAACTCGTATTATTTCTGAAGTTCAACAACCATTTATATGAACAGCTTATGATAGAGCCAGAATTGCGACAGAAAACTTTTGCATCATATTATGATTTTTGTTCCAAAGGATACATCGTAAAATTTTCTGTTATATTTTAGTTGAGTAGGTTCTCTTTCTATATGGGATTTTATAGATGTTCCAGAAACTGGATCCATTTGCTAAGTAAGGAGAATCCAACTAGGAGATTTATGGACCTTACAATCCCGAGGCAACTGAAAATATATTATAAGTGTTACATCCACTGAACCCCTGGGGAGCGGCGTGATGTAAAATATTACCAAAAGCTATACATTAATCACGATTTACGTACCTACTGCAATAAAATGTATCGGAAATGTTATTAGCATTTTCGAGATTTTTTTTCGGAAAATGAAAGCAAGATTTCTTCCGAAATGTTATCGTTTCTTGTTTTCTTTCGTGTAGCTTGCTCGTTGATTTAATCTAAAATGCAGGAGCTTACTTGACGTCATCCGGTTGCTTCGTTTTGCTAGCAATAATAATTAATATTCTGCTTTTTATCCAACTCCTAAGCTCGAATAGCTTTACTGTTCACTATACATAAATTGAAATTAAAGGAGTTCTTTTATTATTGATTTTCTTTATGGCTACGGAAATCGTAAACTAGAACAAAGGGAGTAATAAAATCACTTTTATCAGCGCATAAGGATTCGACCTACATTTCACTTTATGGTTCGACAGCCGCTTACTTTAGAAAACTCGTAGCTCTTGTCTCGTTAATATTTAGTAGCAGCTGTGATCCCAATAACCTAGTTCGAAAAGAAGATGTTCAAGGTACATAACATAAGCTCACGCCTGTATCCCCAAAGCGGTAATCATAGGTACACTAGCGAACTAGAACACCCACATTTCGCCGAGCTTAGTTCCGTCACAGATGTGATAAGGGGAAAGCCTATCACCATATCGGGCACAAATTCCAGACTCCTGGCTGATATGGAAAAATCTTGATCACGTTGCCTAACCCGAGACCTTAGGACGGTAGTCGCTAGTGCGCCTCTACCTTCCTCTCGGGGATACAGGCTTGAGCTTATGTTATACCTACCAATAAATCGACTAATTATTTCGTAAAAATGATGATTGTCAAACAAAAATATTTTCGAAGTGTTTCAAAACAAAGAAATAACAAGAACCAAAACATTTATCACAAAAAGTTTAGTAATTCTTGAAACTGGAGGACATATTGGTATAGAAAAACCATTTGCTGGAAACTCTTTGATGTTATTCGTTGGAATAACAAGTTTCTACCATAATAATATATCACTACCAAACGTCAAGGTTTTTCCACGAAAGATGTTTCAACTTTATTAAATTACAAAGTTTTTCTTTCGATTCTTCGGTCCGTAATTTCAGCTTTACATAATTTAAGGTACAGATAAAGTTCGCAGGATATTCCGAAATCTAATTGAAGTCAAGTCAAGTCAAGCGTTTGCAATAATTATTTAATTACATAATGAACGATGATCAGAATGAGTTTATATATTTGCCTCTATCAATACTTACGATTAACTTATTTTCATCTGACTGATAACTTATGCTTGCTCATCTAGAAATATTTAAGTTTGCCCCTTTAGTTGCTATCTCGCTGGAATGTCCACAAAAGGAATAAAATTCCATGTCTGCCACACTTAAAAACCTCCTTCCCATTACCACTCACAACTTTATTGAAACTTTTTTCCACATTATCCCATCACGACTTAAAATTATTATCTCAGAACGCCCGCTTCGGAGTTCCAACGCATGAAATATTTGAGAGATTAAAAACTCTTTGAAGCTCGTTATTTCTGTTTTTTGTTCGAGTTAATACTTTCGCCTCACATTTTGTTCGTGAACAATGCGAGGAAGAGTTTTGAAAGAATCCACTTTAATTACTCCACGAGTGCGGTGTATATTTAATGAGATGAGGTTTCTGAATTGTGCCAACATAAACAAATAAAATATTCATATTTAATACACAATAAAACTCATTTCTTATTATTTCTGCTACAGTGCAAAAGAATGAGTTGCTAACATTTCGGTCCAGTTTGTATGTCACTTTCGTTAAACTTTAAAATTCCACCAAAATCAAAGTAAAAAGTGCACTAATGTCGCGTTAATTTACCAAATGACAAGTTCTCGAATCGAATGCAACATTAGCGCACTTTTTAACTAGATTTCGGTGGAATTATAAGTTAATAAGTGAAACCGAATCGTAATCAAAATCAAATCGAGTGTCAAAACTCAGTCAGGGAGCAGGTTTGTTTCGATTAGATGTCATGAATGCTCGATTCGAATACATTGTCGATGAACATTGGCGCTAGGGCCTCTGTTGTCCATGCCAATTCGATCGCGATGTCGGTTGTCACGGTAAGCAGGGCAGCGGGACAGCGCATCGTGTCGATCGGCGGATGTGCGTAGTCCTCTGGACCGGTTTCACGGCACATTTCTCCCTTCACCCGCGGTGCAGTTAATAAATCGGTTTTGATATTGACACGTTTATGTTGCTGAGCTTTATGGTGCTTTAATATTTCTAGCAGTAGCTATATCTTGGTCGCCTCCTTGGTCTAGTGGCAGCATATATGAGCTGTTGGCCGGGAGGTCGTGGGTTCGATTCACAGGTTGGGCAAAGCGAATTTTCTAATTAAATTTGCCAGGGACTGGATCCCTCAAAGGGGGTTGACGTCAGCAGGCAGCCGGTCGTAAAAAATAAGCCAAAACCTTTCTGTAACATGCTTGCATCAGAACACAAACGAAACGTAATAATCGAGCTGCTCTCTCGGTTTTACCGCTAGAACATACTTCTGGGGAACTCCGTTATAAACAATTACAGTAACTCAAATCCCTTGTCATTGCTCCGCCGTCATTTATACTGAACAATTAACCAATTACGTGTAATAAAAATCTACATTTACGACGTACAATGTCTAACACGATTGGGCTTGTAAAACTATAGTAAAGCAATGAATTCGTCGTGATTAGACCGCATTTACTCACCGTGCGTCTCTTCTCTTCACACGATCAGTCTGCCCACGCGGTACAATAATAAAATCATATTTAGTTTCATTAAAAATGTAAATTTAAGAAATATATGGCTTGGCGTGATGTAGGTGATGAATGGTGTATCACATCAACGTGCTATGTTTACGATTTATCTTTATAGCTTAGAAGCGTTAATTTAATATCTAAAGCCTCTTCTTAATATTAAATTATTCAAAAGTCCTTTCTTTCTACGTGCCCTTATCTCGCCTTAATGCAACACACGTTTTCAAGTACGTTGCAGAGAGTATTTGGCTTAGTTTTTACGACCGGCCGCCCGCCTGACGTCAACCCCCTATGAGGGATCCACTCCCGGGCAAATTAAATTACAAAATTTACTTTGCCCGACCTGGGAATCGAACCCAGGACCTCCCGGACCACAGTCCATACATGGTACCATTAGACCAAGGAACCGACATTAACACATTAAATTATTCAAAAGTTGTTGTAATAAAATAAATAATCTTTAGAATATACAGTATGCGATGTATTTTACACTCTCTAGTCAACATTATTCATAAAGCCAATGTTGTAATAGTGTAGGTACCGTATATTTTGGTGTGTATTAAAATATTTTCTCATAAATCTATTACATTACATGTTAAGCCATTACATAACATAATCAAATGCAGTATTTAACATATTATGTTTGAACCGTTTAGGCAATTCGTCATGGTAGAGCCGCGCAGCTGAGTCACAACGACGAGACGTACTGTAAAGTATAGTCTTCTATATCTAGGGTTGTCACCTTTTTCTACAAAGTTGAAGAAGGATATATTTATTTATAGCAGCCTTACAAAAGACAGATAACATAAGCACACGCCTGTATCCCTGAAGGGATAGGCAACGGCGCACTAGCGAACTAGTACACCCACATTTCGCCGAGCTTAGTTCCCTCCCAGATGTGATAGGGGGCGAACCTATAGCCATATCGGGCACAAACTCCAGACTCCGGGCTGATATGGAAAAATCCAATATGCTTTGCCTGACCCGGGGATCGAAGCTGAGACCTTAGGACGGTAGTCGTACCGAAATACAACCACGCCACCGAGGCAGTTACAGAGGCAACAAACGTTTTACAAAAGAGCAGATGAATTACCTAGTGGTATGTGATCTCCAGCATTCATACAAACCATAGATACGAAAGAAATGGTGCGTTGGCAAACTTATAAAAAGGAAATGAAGAATCGGAAGGGGGAGGAGGAAGTTACCGGAAACCTTACCGATCTCTATGTGTCAGTTTTTTGTGAGACAGGGATATCAAACCGATTCAACTGACCCATTCATACTGTAGAAATTATTATTGTATTAATGTATTAGTATTCATCATTGTTAACAGCGTAACTGTATCACTCTTCTTAAAAATCTTTCTAGCACATTAAATTTATTAAATCACGCCCATGCCACTGTGTAACATCATGAGTTTGATTTAATTATTACTTTGACAGTTTTATTTTTTTTTTATTTTATTATTTCGGAAAACATACAGCTATTATATTACAGTTTGTTACAAAAGTGTGATTTTAACAAAAGCCAATAACAGTTTTCACAATGAATTACATAAAAAAGTGAAGATAGTTACAAAAAATATGTTACAAATAAAATGAGATTAAATTAATGTTAATAGTGCTAAACAAAGTTTATTTATAACAGTTGTATAAAGCTATTATTATATCATACCAGAAGATACAACAGCTAGAAATTTACATTGAGCATGCTTTACAGGTTTCTTCAAATCTACTTAATTTACTATTGAATATATCTATATGACAATAACGATTATTGTGTGTGGTGCAGGCTCTTACAAGGAATCGATTCATAGAATAGTTAGTTTTGCATAACGGAACGTAGAAAACAGCATTAGACCGGGCACTTAATCTAGGACAATTGAAATTAATGCAACTTAAAAGCATAGGTGAGTCGACGTAGTTGTGTATAATCTTAAAAAGAAACGTTTGATCTCTATGTTCTCGACGTAGATCCAAGGATGTTAGCTGCGGTAAGGGACATTTGAATTTATATTTTAATCTATTTAAAAATTTATATTGAATTCTTTCTAGTTGTTCTTTATATGTTGAATAGATTGGATTCCATACAGTAGATGCGTATTCTAATTGACTCCTTACTAATGAATTGTACAATATAATGTGTGTATCAATATTATTAAAATCTTTGCTTTGACGAAAGATAAAGCCAAGCATTTTGTAGGCTTTAGGAATTATCCTGGCGATATGAGATGAAAAAGATAGCTCATTATCCAGATACACCCCTAAATCTCTCATTTCCGTTACTCGGTTAATTTTTACATTGTTCAATTCATAATCGAAAATCAAAGGTCTTTTTTTCCGAGAAAACGTTATAGTGTGACATTTGTCAATATTTAACTTTAAGTTATTCCTTATGCAAAAATCATAGAATGATAACAAGTCGCTTTGAAGTAATAAGCTATCACTTACGGATTTAACAAGTGTGTATATCTTGATGTCATCAGCATAAAGCAAGGCCCTAGAGTTATGAAAGCAGTCAATTACACCGTTAATAAATATATTAAAAAGTAGAGGTCCCAGATGGGAACCCTGAGGTACACCAGACGTGATTGGAACAAAGCTAGAAGTATACCCTTTCACAGCAACAGCTTGAGACCTGTTTCGCAAATATGAAGTAAGCCATCTAAGTAGGTCTCCGTGTACACCTATATTATCTAGTTTATTTATTAATAATTTATGAGAAATTTTATCAAAAGCTTTTGAAAAATCGGTGTACACGGCATCCACCTGACAACCCTTCTCCATTCCTTCAAGAACGAAATCTACAAATACACATAAATTAGACTCCGCTGATCGTCCTTTAATAAAACCATGCTGATTTGGTATAATCAATGACCTTATTGCAGATAATAAAGAATCATAAATAATTTTCTCAAAAAGTTTAGGTATGACCGATAGTTTGGAGATACCACGATAATTGGCAACATTATGTTTGTCACCATTCTTCAAAATTGGGACTATAATTGATTGCTTCCACACCAAAGGCATGACCCCTTTTCTCAGAGAATTCTTAAACAATAATGAAAGAGGTCCCGCTAGTGTTTTCTTACAACTTTTCAAAAAAAATGCGTGAATTCCATCAGGACCGATTCCTTTTTTGACGTCCAATTTACTTAAATAGTTTTCAACTATTGACTTGTCAATAAAAACAGAGTTTATTACACAATCACTACTACCACTTTCTAAACCAGAACAGTTTGCTGAAACTGGCTCAAAAACTGATTGAAAAAAGGAGTTGAAAAGATTCGCCATTGTTATTCCATCAGAAGTATGCGTATCTCCTAAATAAATTGTATCGGGAATTCCACCATTATTTCTTTTCGACTTGATAAATGTCCAAAAATGTTTAGTGCAGAAACGTATATTTTGTTCGGTACGACTGATAAATTGATGGTAACACACTGATTCAAGTTCTTTAACCTCACGACGCAAATTTGAAAACGCCTCGTAATCGTTAAGCCTACCATAAATTTTCCACTTCCTGTGTTGTTTTAATTTTTTTTTAATAAGTTTTATTAATTGCTTAGTGAACCAAACTGGAAAGTTATTATGAGCATTTACACGTCTAGTTGGAACAAACCTTTGTATTATATTATTAATAATGTTATAGAAGTTATAAACGGCAAGATTTAAATCATCCACATCTAGGTGATCTTCCCAGTTAATCAGTGCTAGTTCATCATTAATTTTACTATAGTCCGCAGCATAGAATCGTTGTACTACTCGTGCTGCAGGACGTAAATTAGATTGATCATATTTAATGTTTACATCAATACAAAGAGATGGATGATGATAATCTTCAGGTGTTGAAATTGGTGGAACTCTATAAACGTTACAGCTCGTATCAGATATGACAAGATCCAATTTTCTCTTATTTATGTTATCAACATTATTATACTGTGTCCACCCATTGAAAGCTAAAAAAGTGGACAATTGTGACGTTAATGTATTTTCTTGTGGGTTTTCTAACAGCAAGGTATTTACAGATGAGTTTGGTATTGGTGACCATTTTGCATCACTTACGTTGAAGTCACCTATTAATAAGAATTTATCATAGGGATAGTCAAGATTGAGATCAGAGATATATTCAAAAAAAGATAACTCTGATAATGACTGGTCCCTATTTGGTGGAAAATAACAACAAAATAATCTTAACATGGATGTTGTTGGCGATTGGTTTAGTAAAATATTAACAACAGTTATGTCAGCATCATATAAATAGGGTAGTGGGCGCAAACTTTGCATACTTACAGTAACTCTGCGGTGAATTGCAATCAAAGTGCCTCCACCCTTCGTTACATTTAACTGATCGTAATTGCGATCAGTACGGTATACATTGTACCGTGTATCAAAAAGTTCTGCATCATAGATACCTGGTAATAACCATGTTTCACTTAGACAAATAACGTCGAAATCAGAATTTACCATGTTACTATAAAATGTTCTAGTTTTAGATCTTAAACCTCTAACGTTCTGATAATATATGTTAAGTGCCATAACTTAGTATACTTTGAGCCAATATATTGCTTAAACACAAGTCAGATGTTATGTAAAATAATATAAAAAATAATTTCAAGTAGATAAGATTAAGATTATGGCCACTTGCTGATATTAAAATCATTATTTGTAAGAGAATTACCAATTCCTGCTCGCCCTGCAACACACCTGTATTATAAATTGTTTGTATTATCTGGAATCTATTTATAAAGCACTTTAAATCTATAGATATATATAAATTAAACTGGGGAAACATAACGAAAATTAAAAGAGTAGCACCTATACTATTTTGTTTAATGATTCTTCCGAAGTTATGTGTATAATTGGAGATTGATCACTGCGACGCACCATAATAGCACAATTACGCACCCAGCAGTATGCGTAGTTTTTATCCTTAACCAACTTCTTCGCTTGTCTAAGAAGATGCTTATTTTTTGCAGAGAGATGATCGTTAAAATATATCTTATATCCACTTTGAGCGCCTGAGATACCTATATCCTTGGCGGTGCAATTTTTTATCTTACGAAGGGCTGATAAAAACTCATCCTTTTTGTACCTGGATTGCATCTTTAATATTATGGGCTTAGGTGTTTTATTGTCCATATCATTCTTAACTGCTACACGTGTCACGAAATCTATGTCGTAATCCAAGCTAATGCTAAAGTTGCACTTCTGAGCTAGTGATTGAATTAAGTTCAAAAGGTTTTCGCCTTTTTTTTCTGGAATACCATTGATTTGTATGTTTGAGCGGCGAACCCATTGTTCATTACGATGATTGTAATTGGAAATGTCTTTCATGCAAGAACGAAGCTGCTCCAACTCCAACTTTAATTTATCATTTTCATTTTTAAGATCAATTATCTCAGCGTTCACTGCTGAAATTGAGATCTCAAAATGACTTATTTTGGTTTCCCAAGAATTTACTGTTGCTGAGAGCCTCAACAATTGCTCGTTCACATCTGTTCTTAGAGATTCAATGGCAGATTTAAGCACACTAAATCTGCTATCTAAGTGCTCCATAATAACTTTAGCGTCCATAGAATGTGTCGAGGCAGCTGCCGAGTTCGCTGTAGTTGGACAATTATTTTTGCTGTTGCCTGCCCTACATGACGGGCACTTCCATTTTATTTTGTTCATAGGTAAGATCTTTTTAAAGTCTTGCTCACTCAAACCTACACACTTATAGTGGAACGATCCATGGCATGCAACACATTTTATTTCATCCTCCGTTTTCAAAAGTTCGGTGCATTTATTGCAATCCATGGTTTAAGATAGGTAAATGTTTAGATACAAAATGAGTGCAAGTGGGTACTCCAAATGTTAACCGGCTATAGTTGCTTGTTATTTACTTCAAATAGCACAGTCTTATTTAGAACTCACCGTCCAGAAGAGCTCAAGCGCCGTGTATTTTACGTCGCTTACGCGTTTCAATAAGATCAGTGTTGGATGGTGACTCCGTGTTTTCTTGAGAATTGTTTTTGTCTAATATTTCTTTATATCGGTAATGAATATGTAAAATAACTATGAAATCAAAGGGAAACAATGTTTGCACAGATATGAAACCAATCTTCACATTAATTTATCACTTTTAACCGTCTATTTTTGATTTTATATAGCGATAGGTTCGCCTCCTTTCAACAACTTTCAATATGAGAGCACCTAACTAAAAAGGCTCGTCAGGATAACGCCGAGTAGAAACAAAAATGCTGAATAACATGCTATTATTTTTTTTATAGCAGAGACTGGCAAAAGAGCAGATGGGTCACCTGATGGCAAGTGATCTCCACCGCCCATAGACACCCAAGACACAAAAAGAATCATGGGTGTGTTGGTAACCTACAAGGAAGGACATAGGGATTGGGAAAAAAGGAGGGAATTGGGTCACCGGAAATCTCGCTCACCAAATGAAACGCGGCAGCGAGCTGCCACTTTACGTCGGTTTTCTGTGAAACAGTGGTATGAAACCGGTGAGCCGGCCCATTCGTGCTGTAGACATACCTATGTCACTGTCTGAAGCGTGGCTCTATCACTCAAAACAGCGTGCCTCTACCACTCAAGTTCTTATTGTATCAATTTTTACTGTCGTTAACACGAATCGAAATAAAATATTAAAATGACTATGGTCAGCAACCCTACTATACCTGTCTGCCCACGCTATGCCATACGACTGGAGATGGTTGTCTGATAACCTACCCACGTTATCGATCCACCATCAGTGATTTACAAAAATATCTTGTTCCAAATCAGCTATTGATGATAATACAACATTTGAATTAAGCTACTGAAGTAGATAGTAGGTACGCGAGGCATCTTTCACTTTATGTTGAGGATTACGTGTTAGTTAAGTACTTGGCTCCATATTGAAAGAGACAAACTGTTCAGATATTTAGATTCAAGCACGTCTTGTTATTAGACGCGAACTTGTATTAAACTTGATTTGGAAGACAGTAAGGTCATCGTACATATAGGTTCATTTAACTGATTTTTTTTTATATTACTGTACTGCCTCGGTGGCGTAGTTGTATTTCGGTACGACTACCGTCCTGAGGTCTCGGGTTCGATTCCCGGGTCGGGCAAAGTGATATTGCAATTTTTCCATATCAGCCCGGAGTCTGGAATTTGTGCCCGATATGGCGATAGGCTCGCCGCCTATCACATCTGGGACGGAACTAAGCTCGGCGAAATGTGGGTATTCTAGTTCGCTAGTTTACCTCTGCCTACCCCTTCGGGGACACAGGCGTGAGCTTATGTATGTATGTATATATTACTGAACTCTACCTACTTACCACTTAGCATTAGATATCTCACTTTGGCAGGAGTGACAGGACACATACATAACTCCGATACAAAACTGAATTTATAATGGTTTAATTCTTCCATTAGAAAAACTTACACATATTTTATCATATATATAAAAAAAATGCTTTATTCATAACATGGCATGTAAATACATTAAATCCGAACTAAAATTAGCAAATACCATAATATAAAACTACAAGAAAACAAACTATCTGACACTCTTAAACAGCCAATAAAACACATAAAATTAAAATCCAACAACCGGAACGCTCATCACGTCACTGGACGCAAACCCACCTCCATAGATGTCAACAACTATTAACCGGAATAAACGGGCTAATAAAGTTGCGTAACATTCCAATTCCTATTTCCAATGAATGTTTACATTCCTAAATCGTTGAATCGAAGGGTTTTATCATCGAGCAGGTGGGTCATTTCTTGGTAATTAACCTCTATATCTATAGATACCAAATCATGGATGTGTATGATGGTATCTGTGGTATACCTTTCAAATTTTACTGGTTGCTGAATACAATACCTTTAATTCTCTACCGATATAACGTGACTTTTGTAAAGGGCTTCTTAAAAGTTCAACAAATACTCTCACTCGTCCAGTAAAGAGCGATAATGGACCAAAAAGATGACCTTTCTTTCTTTCTACTTGCCCTTATCCCACCTTAACATTTTAGCACAACACACGTTTTCAAGCATGTTGTAGAAATGATTTGGCTAAGTTTTTACTATGGGCTTTCTTCCTGACGTCAACCCCCTCTGAGGGATCCAGTCCCGGGCAAATTAAATTAGAAATGAGGATGACCAAAAAACTGAAATGTCCTTTGCAAACCGTCAATGACAAATTGAAAACATTGGGAACCACTGTGATTGGTAGTTTATGAAGTGCCATCACACGTCAGTTCGTTGAGTAGCCTTTAAAACGAAAGGGCGCGATATACCGACATCCGACATAATGGACCCCATTTGGAATGAAATTAACTGGGCTACAGTGTAAGCTATAAAACAAAACGGCACGGCGGCGGCGCGGCAGGGTGCACGCGGCGCAGCGTCTAGGGAGTTAATTTTTATTAATTACTGTTATGTTAATGTTACTGCGATGGAGCTGAGGTGTGCAGTGGCTGTAAGAAATCTCTTGGATTCTTTCTTGGTAATAATGAAGCCGTAACTTTAAGTCCTTCTGGGCCTGAAGATTAGTATAAAATTAGTCTGAGATTTGTAATAAGACTTGTTAATTTGTGATATACATACTATTCATTGTAAGACTACATTAATATCTATTGAAGATATATTATTATTTCCTTTGATCACAACGCCACAAATTGTAATGTCTCACTTCAAGGCCTTTGTCAGGAGCTAATTTTTACATAATAATATGTTTTGTATACAAATCTTACAAAACATTTCTCGAATAACAACTTCCAAACGAGCAATTTCTTACCATCAGTTTTTCGCGTGGATGTAAAAAGTAAATATGTACAGGACTAGTGTGAGCATAACGTGTTTTGCAAATACGAGTGAAGTCCTTGAATACCACATTAGCATTCAAAATATTTATATTTCTGCGGCCACATGTTGAACATGGGTATTGACATTTAAAACCAAATGTTAGATCGTGCTTTATAAAAGTGTATTATAGACATGTTTTAAGGTACGAGACTGAGACAAAACCGCGACACTTCTGCTTTCTGCATACAAATTGTGGCACGTCCTAGTCTCCTAGATAAGGTTCTTATTTATTTGGTCATCTTCAAAATATATGCTTTTCACCGACCGTTCAAAAAGAGAAGGTTCGTAAAGCGTCGGTATTTCAGCAAATATGGACCGAATTATAAAATAAAAAAATAAAAATCTTTATTGATCACGTAGGCATGTAAAAAAGCACTTATGACAAGTCAACACAAGTAAATTTTTAAATTAGGACTAATATAATTTACATTATATATTTGAATTCGACAACAGGCAGGCAAGTATGGACATAATAACGATGGGATGGCTAAGATAGGGTGATAAGGGGAGATAGGAATAGAGTGTAAGGGAATGGATTGTATGGGAATGGCATATGGCAGGAATGGTGGCAGGGGATTGACTGGAAATACTGGAAGCAGTTGGGATTGGTGCGTGAGGCCCTATCCTAGCTAACCTACCAGCCTTTCTCTAGCTACCTACGGATGACGACCCGAAGAAGAAAGGCAGAAAGAAACTCCGGGCTTATTTTTTTCATCATCAATTGTCACCATTTCTTTTTTTTTTCTTTTGTCTATTTTCCTTTTTTAATAATTTGATTTACAAATTGTCAATACAATTGATAATCATATTTATACGGATTCACGCATACTCAATACCACTGGAGGTGTAATTACCAAAAGAATGATAAAAAGGTGAAATGGTATTGTAGGATGCAAAAACCCATACTAACAAAAATCCTTATATCTATATATACCCACAAACAATAAGCTTAGTCATTATATGATTATTTTTATACAATTAATGGCATACACTTTCCAAATTGGTCGATCGGTCGGTCTGTTTACAATAAAAATATAATAAATATACCTAATGTCCTATATTATTATCAGATAACTATATTATTGTTAATGACAAGCCAGTCAATGTACTTTAAACAAAAATGTCATTAAGGTTAAAATCATTACTATTGTAGTATAAGTTAAAAAAGTTACTATTATAGTAAAGAAAAAAGAAGAAGGCGACTCGGTACAGTTAAGGTCACCATCTTGGTGCAGTGTGCAGAACTAACGCCAGACTTCCCTATCAGCTAAGTAGTCTGCAACGCTATAATAAGCCCTAGCCATTAAGGCACGTTTAACATAGGATTTAAATTTATCACCTGGTAAGTTAGTTACTTCGGAAGGAAGTTTATTATAAAATCTAACACAATTTCCTATAAATGATTTATTTGATTTGCAGAGTCTTAATTTAGGAATTGCAAGTTTTTCTTTATTCCTCGTATTTATGCTATGTATTTCACTGTTTTTAGAAAAACTAATAAATTTTTTGCGAACATACATTATGTTTTATATGATTATTTTTGTGATTGACATTGTGACAGCCTTCGTGGCGCAGCGGGCGAGTAGCCGGCTGTGAAGCGAGGGGCCGCGGGTTCGATCCCCGCACCGAGACAAATGTTTATGTGGCCCACAGATGTGTGTTTCGGGTCCGGGTGTTGTGAGACCGAAAGTCTCTCGTAGTTCCTGATACCCACGACACAAGACTAGTATCTTAGTGTGGGGTCGGAACTATGTGTGTGACTGTTGGGTGTTATTTATTTATTATTTATTATTGACAGAGCTTAGGTACTCCAAGAGTGGTTCCATTAAATTCGGTCTAAGTATGATGAAGTTTGTAGTTTAACTTGAGATTATTTTCTAGTCAGTGTATCGAGCAATTTATACTGCAGATATCTTACTAGATTTTATTCGAACACTGTTTTATTTCCAGCGTTTAGAGCAGATAATCCCGGATCGTGACTGGTTTAAAGATACCATGTAGTTACATATGTTATGCTAATGTAAATACTTGTATTCCATACGCGTGATGGAAATATCTTTATTGTCATGGATATATCGAACCTTGACCCAATCACAATCAACAATGTTCGGCTCGAATGAGTCACCGGTTTTAATTAACTTCAATGTCGGTATGCAAAACGACCGACAAATTCCAATTAGATTAGCGCTTTTTTTTTCATTTTGGGCAAAAATTTGTTATGTATAAAAATTTTTTGTTCATGAGGGCGTTTCCTTATCTACTGCTCCTAACTGAGTGGCATTATAGCCTTACCCCTTGCGAGAGTATTTGTCAACATTAGTGTCCAAAATAAGATTCAGCCAATCACCACTTATGTCTACCACGGACCACCGAATACAAATGGCCGAAACGCTTTGTCATCTGGCGGGCGACGTTTTGTTGCCGATGTGTTGTCCGTATGGGCTTTATAAATAAAGGCTAAGTTGTAGGTAATGATTCTTCTTACAACCAGGCTTCTAATAACATAACATACTAGTATAAAGGTAACAAAAACCACCTGCGAGTACTGGGAACCTATCGAGAAAGTCGTAATGGCATCAATCAATCTTAAGATGTCAGGAGCCTTGTACTCGCGAGAATGATAAATGTCGGTAACTTTAATTGATTGTTTTATAAAAAGGCAATCTTTGCACGCCTACGTGCCCTTCCAATTTTCGAATTATTTTTTGAAACGATTGTAACAGTGCCTTTATTGGATGGTGGGCGAACGCTAAAGGCGTCTCTAGAGTAACTGGTAAAGGCAATTAATTCAAAGGCATTCGTAGGCGTTATGAACTTCAACTATGACCGTGGCTAGTAAGAAAGAACGAAAATTACCTTAGATTATATTTTGACATTGTTCATGGCGCAGCAGGAGAACAGCCTATTATGAAACGAAGGTTGCGGATGCGATTCTTGTGTACACAGATGAAACTTCAACAACTGTTCCTGTTCTTGCAAATTGCTGTCATATAAATAGTTTTAAACAGAGAGGCAACAAGTACAACTAGGTACTACAAGTCGTTACATAAAATGTATTTTAAAATAATCTAGCCACAAACATACGTAGGTACTAGATGTGACGTCACAAAGCTATTTACGAGAAGGCTAAACACCCTTGAAGGCTTTTTATTAGGTTTTGTAAACTTTACGACATGAAAAGTCATTTTTCTTGTTTATCATTGTATAAGCTTGACACTTTGAAAGCGTACTGTTTGCTCATAAATTTTATTATATCTAGGCGTAGTTACAGCCTACAGCACGGGTTCCCAAATGATGAGGCGTGGCTCCCTAGGGGGGCGCGAGCGTCTGGAAGCACAGACGGACGCAGTACGAGCGGATGGTCGCGCGGGCGATCGAAAAGTTGATGAAATCGAAAAGATGGGTGAGTGTATGAACTGAGTTCGCTAAGGCACTCTAAGGTTTTCTGAATTCCAGGAGTACTTAATTCACAGAGTTTTTAAAAACTGAAAAACTTCATCTCGAAGTTTTACATACTCACATCGAAGGGGGGCGTGGGCCTATGCATTTAAGTAGTAGGGAGGCGTAACAATAAGCTTGGGAACCCCGGGCCTACAGGTTAGAATGGTCAGTTAACAATGTAGAGTTACCTACACAACGAAAACATTATGATGTATGAAGAGGAAACCTCATGTCATTCCGCTTTGAAGACCTGCCATCGTCCCTTGTTATGTGGCACTTGAGAATGCATGATGATAACTGTTTGAATGAAACGTAGTATATGACACTGCTGTATCATACCGAAATATATCTTGGTAATAATTTGTATGTATGCTAATTGTGCCTACGTTCATGTGCATTTTAATTGCCTTGCGAAGGCAAATGGACACTGATGGTAAGACCTCACAGGAGAGTCGGAGCCAATACAATTGCTATACATTATCCCCTTTATTCATAATAACTTAGTAGAGCGTAATAAGACCGCAATAGTACACTTCATAAAAATTGTATTCATAATCGTTCAATAGCGTTAAAACATTCCAACGTTCGATAGTGAAAACATGGCCGATTCCGATCAGCTGTTTCAAGTTTGATGTTCTTTCTTAATGATATTAATTTTGTTATAGTCTAGGACCCCATCCAAGATTGATATATATTTTTTATTAATTGTTTGGAAACAATTAATAAAAATATATAGCCAAGACTTCCTATCTGTTTCGAAGCTTGCCAGAGATAAAAGTAATATTTTTTCTGTAACCAGCAACATTGTATTCGATAAGCATATATTAGTTATCTTTTAGCTAAACTAGGCAAAAGTAGGATTATGCTTTCGATAAGACCAAGATTTCATTATGAATAAGGGGGTATGAGACTTAACATCTAAGGATGAAAAGCGATAAAAAATATATACCCAGGTAGGTAATCATGGCAGCCTGTATGAGCTGTGAACTGGAAGATCCTGGCTTCGATTTCCCGTTCTTCGTTTGGCTTCGTTTTGCGTGGGACTGGATCCCCAGAGGACGGTTAACGCCAGACAGGCGTGACTGAAACGTGTTTGAGAAAAGTATGTTGCGCCGACGCGACCCCAGGTTTTGGTGGGATAACGGCAGGTAGAAAGAAGGAAAGACACAAGTAGGTAATGTTCAAAGTATAATCCATATCACATATAAGTAAGTGGTGTAAACCGGTGCAATGTTCACTCGAGTGAGTCACGGCCATTACCCAAACTAAAGGCGAAAGTGTATGATGGGCGAAAGTTCCCGTTGTCCGTTTTTTCTGTACATGAATTTGAAAAGGTCAAAATTTCACTGACATTTGATGCACTTCTAGAAATACAATCAAAACCATGCTTGCTAGAAAGGTAACGAATATTATTAAAGAATCTGTAAGTTTATCTATTCCATTAAACCTAGAACGTGTATACATAGGCAAAACGGTACACTGTATAGAATAGTAGTTTTAAACTAGAAAATTAAGAAACAACCGTGTTTAATAATTGGCTTTGTACATTGTAGCTTTAGATTCAAAGTATACAAAATTATTGGAAATATCCGCGAATACGTAATAACACAAACATAAATAGAAACTGATTCCACTGATTTACAAATACCAATTTACCTGTTATACCTATTCAATATCCTTTATCGCTGGATGCAGGCCGCTTCTAACAAGTCGATCTGGAAATCTTTGTGGGAGGCCTATGTCCAGCAGTGGACGTCCTGTGGCTGATTATGCAGATTTATTCAATTTTCCATTTATAAAACTAATATCGATAGCTAATTTGCGAGAATGATTGATGTGGTTAGCCGTTAGAGTGACCACAACACACAATAGGTGCAATTAATGTGAACGAATAATTACCTCAGGAATCATCATATCATGCAATAATCTGTATAGTATTACTAGAAAATAATAATAAGAATCGAACAAAACTTCAATCAGTGGAACTAATTTGCGGAGTTTAATCGCCTGCAAATAAGTTAAATAATAAAACCGGAATCAACGTTATTCAATCATCTCAATATAATGAATAAGATTATATTTACTACAAAGATTTTCAGATATCGTATCTGTCGGAGGGCCAAAGCTAACGTTGTTTTTTAAAAACGGTGACGTCAGCATGGCTGACGTCACTTTTGACAATAAGATGATTAATCATCTTATTTATCAAGTGTGAACACTGAAATTCACTAACTCCCTTTATTAACGGTGCTAACAGCACAGTCTAGTTAGGGATGTGGACAGTCCGAGTGCCGGAGCACGACTGTGTCGAATTTGCTCTGAACACTCCTTTTATAGGGTGCAATATTTGCAACTACCTACTCGATACCGAATATCGAATGTCAAAGAAATAATTATAACGATTATTTTAACTTTTTAGAATCTTTTAACGATTCAACAGTTTAACAATTGTAAAATGAATTAATAACGTGAAATAACAACGGCTTTTTAAATAAGCATGCGATTTTGCGCCGATATATCATTGAAATAAGTCCAATCTACAGTACGATAATGGACAAATATCAATTAACCACTGATGGAGTAAAATACTGCATTACTTTTGAAAATGAAACGGCAAAGGCAATATCCAAAACTCAATTTATGAATTAGTGAAATTTCCATCACATAGGTATTCGGCGTCCTATCTTATCACGGATCGTGCCTGCTCCAAACTTCGTTAAACTGAATTATGTTAAAATGGATTAAGCTCGGCACGGTGTGTAGAATTCGTTTGCTTTTCGCTTTTTGCCAACATGTTCTTTCGCCAGCATTTGGAAACCTTTCTAGCTGCTTGTTTTATAACTTCTCTTTAAAAGTTTTACCAGCAATCTTTATCTGCAGAATTGAGAAAAGTCACACGAAATATTTGACTACCTCGGTGGCGTGGTTGTATTTCGGCACGACTACCGTCTTGAGGTCTCGGGTTAGATCTCCGGGTCGGGCAGTGATATTGGATTTTTCTATATCAGTCTGGGACGAAACTAAACTCAGCGAAATGTGGGTATTCTAGTTCGCTAGAGCGCCTTTGCCTACCCCTTCGGAGATACAGGCGTGTGCTTATGTCACACAAAATAATTTTATCAGCAAGACCTTAATCTTCAGCGCTCACTGGTCAATCAGTATCAAATTGCAATAATACTATTTTTATATTGTTAAGCTAAATTATTTTGTAAAGTAATAATGTCAATATTTTCAAAGCCTAATAATTCCTTAGCTCACATTTAAAAGTCAATATATCGATAAATCGGTTTTAAAACAGTAGTGTGGTTAAAACACATTAGTCTCTGATCAAACAATGAAGAGAAAGGACTAAGTAATGGTCAACACGAAGCTAACCACATTTCGCAATAACAATTTATCATGTTCAGTGTTTATCTGATCAGAAGGCATGAAATTATCCACGTTTAATGTGAAACCGGGTAAATTGAGAAAGTAAGGGAATAATAACCTTTAGAATTAGATAAATGGATTAACTTAAGCCCATTCAGCGAAGGTGTAACTACTGCCGTTGATTTAATTGCGAGCATAAATTTTCATTAAAAGAGTTTCACTTGCTATAAATCATAGGCTAATGCAAAACATGACTAGTTACCAGTCTCTACTAATGTATTACTAGTTTAATAACTTCTTTTATTACCAGTCAATCCAGTTTCCTATAAGAATTAATAGATTACAAGGACCTGCTGTTTAATACCTATTGTAGTATGTCAGAAATTATTAAAAGCTTATAATTAAAGCGTAGTCCTGGGTCTATACACAAGGATACGATTAGAAAATTAATCGTGGGCATTTAGGTAATATCATCTCTAGATTTGAAGATATCGAGTTATCGTTCCCACATATTAGCAATTCTGATGATAGGTAACCATGGTAGGTTATCACTTATTATTGGTGTCACTTACTTTTACCTTTTATTCTCTTTCATTAAACTGAGAAATACTCTTATATTAACCTGAACGCAATACGCATTTCGCATATCAATTCGGGCACCCGCATTTGACAATGTCACAGTACACAGCCAGTTCCTGAGATGACTCGATGACGTGATAAGCGTTAACAGCCAATAGAAATGTCCTCGTCGGATGAAAGAGCGTATTCGACAAAAGGATAAAATTGAAATTAAATTGCTCTTTCACAGTGTTAGCTATTATTTGATGGTTTAAGGTTAATCTTTGAATGCCTTTATAGTTTTGGACTTTTACTGTATTTTATCACTAAATGGAACGTTTGTACTCGTTGCAATGTTTATAAATGTTGAAATTAAAGAAACGTCATAAAATATTAAAGAAATAGATCATGGGGATGGGGAATAGGGACTTCGAAGGGTTTTTTTCAACTTAGTCTTTTATTGAAACGAAAATGTATTCATCCTCCAAACAATAATTATAATCTTTGTCTAATGACTTCGGTCTTTTTTAGTCTTGGACATACCTATCATTACGAACCACTTTATAGATTCCCAATAATGACATTACACTTTACTTGCAATTCTGTCGTTACAAAAGTTTATTAATGATCGAAACTTAAGATGTTAGCGGCGCTTTTGTTTTCGACAGGTTCCTAACTACTAACTAAAGTTCGATCATTAATTAGATGCGAAATCTAGCCGAAAACTAATCAACAAATTGCTATACCTACCTACGTTAGTTGTTAGTTTAGTTTACTTACTATTCAGTGACGTTGATGCTCAAATTAGACTTCTTTGACTCAAAACGTCTTATGAATCAAGCTCGAAAATAAATAACTAACAATGACCTTAATATCTGTTTTTGTATTTAGCAATTAGATGTCTCTATTTTGGTTGAAATAGTCGCTCTTATTTACGATAAATGAGGATGAAGTAAGCATTATTTCGTCTTCAATAATAAAATCCTCAATTAATATCCTTGCAGAGATGTTAAGAAGTTTCTAATTGCAGCAAAATTACATTGTTATGATCTCCAATTAAACGCAATATATCCAAAATCATCATCTACGTAACCTCTTATAACGACGATATTCAATATATTGAATTGTTCCTCCTTATGAATGCTGACTGAATGACACAAAAATTTACGGTCGCCATTTCCTCTTTAGAACCGCAGTCCGCAACTGCATCAACCTACATTACCTCCACGTGCGGTTAACAGCATCAGCAAGACATGACCATAAACGGTTTTCCAAGAAAGGCAAGGCTTAGTGAAATTGCTTTATACTTATTTGGCTAATTGAGGGTAACGAACCAGTTTTTAGTGCTTGAAGCTGTTAATGTGGTTAACATGATACTTTTTATTAAGAAACATCTTAGTACATGAAATCATAATTTTATTGCCTTGTAATTTCTATGGCATTATCCAATAATATGTACAAGGTTCGATTATTCCATAATAACTAGGTTATCCAGAATACCTGCCATGATGATGTTTTCTTTTTGTCTGACATGTTAGATTTCCTATGGTGATCAATGAAGTTATTAGTTTTTTGTTGTGATAATTGTTAATGACTATGATTCGTGTTTTATAAACTTATCTCCAATCATCTATGCCGTATCATATTATTGATTACTTCATTAAATAGATCTGTGGCGTACACACACACACACACACACACACCATACTGAACTGGCAACCCGGCATTTAGTGTGGCAACATTAACAACTCACGAACTCACTCCTTCTTTATTATTCCGACTGAAGGATTCTGTATCCATGGTCACGAAATAAATTTAAAAAAAACTAACTCACTCCGGAGTTTTGGCGGGAATTCTGACAGTGCGGCGCGGTTGGTCGCTTGTTTTAATGATTTCATATTATAGTCTCAAATTGTGCGTGTGGTTTAAATGTGATGTGAATTTATACGATAAACTATGATATGTATGCGGAAGCTTTGAAATAAGTGTTTTGGACGCTTTTTGTCGGGTGGATGGGTCGACCATGTTCGATTCCTCCGCTGCGAGAAAATCATCTAAAAAACATCAAACTGGAAGGAATTGACGCCAAAACTCCAGCACGGCCTTGAAAACGAACACATCCGACTTCATTGCACTTGCAAAAACTTAGATGTAGGAAATAAAATATCAAAGTATCGAAAATAAAGAAAAGTATACGGCTGAAGGACATTGCATCCATGGCTATGAACAAGTTAAAAAAAAACCTAACTCACTCCGTTCCGCGGCCATGTAAGGTTCGCGTTTTCATCGTCACTTTTACAACACGTGTATTGTACCTAATTTAGTAATATTTAGTTTGGTTAATGTGTGAAGTAATAAATACAGGTTGCAACATAATAGGTATGTAGTGTTTATTTCAATCGTCAAGCAATATCAAAAAAAGTGGTGGCAAATCCTCACAGATCTATGTATACTGGAAATTTAAATAAGATTAATTTCATATCTAAATTATTAACTGGATAAGTAGCAACGACCACTTCCTTCTTTTTATAGACCAAGGAATATTTCGTAACGAGTACCAGCTAACAACTAACAACTGAAACACATGTCACCGAGACAAATAGTTCGAACTTGACGTGTGGGAAACATCTAGAAATAAAACCCATTCATGTGTAAAATAATAGTTAATTTTAGTTATCTATTGAACCGGAATTGTTCATTCACGTAGTTTGTTTGTGCATTTAGATAGTATTTGTATATAAATAAGAATTAATGTCAATAAATACCACAATATTTGTGATCCCGTCAATAATTATTGATCTATAAACGCATTTGCAACTAAATAGTGACAACAAATCTATATTTATTGTAATCCATCCACATTCATCAATATTTATTAACGGTATAAATTTTATTAATTGCAATATTAAACAGTTTCGCACAAACAGACGTACGTAACTTTCGTCGTCGTCTTGAGGTCTCGGATCTCCGGGTCGGGCAGTGAGTGATATTGGATTTTTCAGTATCAGCGCGGAGTCTGTAATTTGTACCCAATATGGCGATAGACTCGCCCCCTACGCTATCATATCTGAGACGGATCTAAGCTCAGCGAAATGTAGATATTCTAGTTCGTTAGTGCGCCCCTGCCTAGCCCTTCGGGGATACAGGCGTGAACTTATGTTCGTACCGGGGATCGAGGTCAACAATCACTGGCTGACGTCCGTATAAAATGATATATATAGAGGTATATACCCCATTGAAGATATAGTAAGATCGCGATATTAACCCGTCAGAGGCGGCACATATATATGTTCCATAAGCGTATGGGCCACCGGAGGCCGAGCCGCCCGTGACTATCTACCTATGTAACTAATCCTTGCCATATAGAAGATCAGAATTTTGATTCAGTGACTATCGGCACAATTTCGGAGACCCCATTAAATATGCACGAATGTTTTTAAATTCAAGCGGATTTTATTTTCTTGTATTTAGAAATCTTTATTAGCTACCAAAAATAATTTAAGTGATAATAAAACTAGCTATCTATAATTCTAGATAACGGAACAAGTAATAGCCGTAGGAAACTTAATTGGGGTGTGGGCGGTAAAAAGAATCGCGCCTAAATCTTAAAACAGGATACTATAAAAGTACAAAGACCTTTTAATTAAATTCCGTACGTACTACATTCCTGTTATCATATGACGCAATTGCCAAATTAGCTTCTTCTTCTTTTAAAAATATCATCAACACGAATGGCTTCCACGCATTTGTGATGATTTAGCCAATGCCAAGGTAAGTATAGCAATTATCAAGTTTTTACAATGACCGTGAGACCTAGATGTGGTTGATCTCAAGGCCCTGCTGGGATGATGGCGGCAATTCCTTCCAGCGCGGTGCCCCTCAGATGACCTTCACTCAGAGAATCAGACAAAGTCAACCAACTCACCAAGCAAAACTCTTCAAAGATCACAGATTCAAAAGTTTTCACATTATACTTTCCATCTTGCTGCATTTTGGTGCATAAAACCAAATCATCTTAAACAACAAATACAACTCCAGACAATAATATGGTATACATTTTACCAGCGACGCCCACCCTGTCAGACTTCCCGTCAAAATTCCGCCAAATCAGCTTATTTTCTAGTGAATTATTTTTCTGACACGACAACCTAATAACCTTACTGAGTAAATTAATAATTCTATCACCCAACTCCAGTTTATTTGTCGACATCGATAGCCAAATTAAATCTGTATTTGTATTGATTGCTGCCGGCAGTCGGCACGTCTCCAGAGATTTTACCATCGGGTCGAGTGCAGCTGGCATCTAACAAGTCCCACATGAAATGTAGGTTAAAAGTGGCTTTTGTGTAACTATCTCGCTGTCTGTGCTATATAACGTCCGGCGAATGTCACGCAACGAACGGACAAATGCTGTGGTTAAAGAATAAAGAATAGTACAATAACTGTGATCTTCCCACGAACGCTTCCGTCGCTTCGCTGCAGTTGTGTGTTAAATTGATGAGTAGCGAACAATGGTTCTGTGCACTTTATGTTCCGAATGGATAATCCCGTCCCAATTTGCGTGAGTTTCCTATAATCTTTTTTTATTTATTTTTTATAGCAGCGACTGGCAAACGCCCAGATGGGTCATCTGATGGTAAGTGATCTCCTTCGCCCATAGACACCCGAGACAAGAAAATCATGGGTGCGTTGCCAACCTAAAAGGGAAATAGGGATTGGGAAAGAGAGGAGGGAATTGGGCCATCGGGAATCTCACTCACCGAACGAAACGCGACAGGGATATCTGAGGGATTTTTCAACTTTCCTTCGTATTCCGTTATCAGATTTTAAATTTAATCTCTATGTATCACGCTTAAAATCAACCTTTGAATAAGCCTTGGCCTTGGAGCAAGTACTAGATACAGCCAACCCACAGACGAATTAAGAACCTCTTCATTTGTAATCAAAAGAATTTAAACCCTTTGTATTTCATCAAACAACACCTTACAAACGAGTAAAAAGCACTAAATTGCCGATACATTTTTAAACTATAGCTCAGCGTACGGCGAAAATTTAGTTACATCAACACCCACACACGCGTTGTTCACGCCGCGTAATTGAATCACAGTTGAAACTATCCACCTGCCTCCAGCTGCGTTGATGTAGCCGATACTGGATATACTAGAAAGCGAAGATAATACACATTGCGAAACTAATTGTTCTCATCGACAAACGCGTTCAAATGTCTCGCAAATAGTGCACAGACTAGTATGAACTATGAGTATGTTTGCTCTCTCTCGCATCTACCTCTTCAGAGGGGTGATTAGTCGATTTCAATCAGTTCAGCGTTTAAATAATGTTTTTTGGTCCTTATACATGAATGATGATGCATGTTCCTTATCCACCAGCTGTATACTACAGTTTAACACCATCATCCATCGTATGAGAATTCGAAAATGACGGATTAAATTCTGCAGAGAGCGTAATCCTATTATTAATATCTGGAAAGTATATTGAGTACACAACAAAATGTGGAATTGAACAATCACTTTCATTATTATTTTACCTTTCCCTATCACTATACTGACGTCCATTACTTTCAAGTCGATATTGCCCATGTGTTCAGCAGACTGTTATATGTAGACGTGGGACGCTGGTCTTTCAGACGCTGTCATAAGACAACAATAACCAATATACATACGATACGTTAATGATGCGATGTATCATCTTCCTTTTGACCCAACTAGCAAATACATAATGCCTTTGGCACATCGCCTGGCAAATGATATCATTTCTATTAGGGATATATTTGTCACTCTTGTGAAATCATTGCTAGTTAATACCTCTCTAATATCTAATAGCGTAGATGTAATGCATTGTAATGCTTTGATACGTTCAAGGAAAATCATTTAGGAGAGCCGTAACTTCATTAACTAACTTTGGGATGTGTGGGTGGTATTGGGAATGTCAGTTAGATACGCAATTTATTGGACACTTGGGAAATTTAATGAGGCATGCAAACCACTAACATTAGAGGAATGAAGAAAGCATCATATTTATGCTTCAAAATAATTGATAGCAAATGTTATTGTTGTAAGAAAGTTGGAAAATCAAATATCATGTCACTGTCACTTTTTTCCTTGTGTCACATTGTTTGAAAATGAAGGGAACAGACTAATCTTATCCATTTGCTCATCTAAAATGTTTTTATAAGTAAGGCCCACTGTTTTAGAGATAAATAAATAGGCTTATTAAATAATCAAGACTCAATGGAAAGGCATTCCGACAACAATTAATCGGTATTTAATATGCTCACTGCCCAATATTCGTAATTTATAAAACCTCCAGCACGGGTACCTATAACAGATTTTTATCGTGTGGAATTTTATGAATTCACTTTTACCAAAGAAGTTGTAGTGTTCACACTCAAGCTCAAAAAGCAGGAAACCGTTGAGTAAACAGGGATTAACAGGCCCATTGTGTACACCGTTCTGTGCTGCGTCACCTCACACGTTCCATGACCCTATAAATCCAGTGATAAATGATCAATAACACCGTCCATTGAAGCGTGAATACATAAATTCAATATTCTTTTGCATGGAACAATGAAGTCTGCAATGTCGCTGTTACCACGCTTAGCTGAACAGTGTATGTGAAATTGAAATTATGACCATATTGCGTTTATAATCGATTGCATAGCATATGATTTCGATAGCATCATGTGCTCGACATTCTTGGTGAGTCTTAAAGACGAAATTAATTAGTATCCATATAAAGCTGATAAAAAGCTTGTGCTCTTAGTACGAAAGTATTTGTCCGGTCTCGGATCTCAAAATAAATCTTATCTAGTAGTACAAAATTCGCTTTGCCCGACCTGGGAATCGAACCCACAACCTCCCGGTCCACAGCCCATATATACTGCCACTAGACCAAGGATAACCCATAACTCAAATGGTAACTCAATGGACACAATGGTTGCGGCTTACGAATAGACGACGACAAGGCCCATCTGATGACAATTTAATACCGTGGACATGGACATCAACGATGCCCAGATGCTGCCTACCGTTAAAGAAAATAAATAATGATTGGAAAAGGGAGGGTGTATTTTGGCCTCCGGAAAGCAGAGTAAATTTTATATAGCGCTATCCATTTCCATCAACTACCAATACTACAGACAAAAATGGTTTTCCACGACACAAAAACAAACGAACCTTAGTTAATGATACGTCTGGTGCTTTTTACTCTGAAAGTAATATAGAAGAAACTACAGAAAACAAAAGTGAAACGTGAAGTAGTGTACTCAAACGTAAGTTGTAAACCTTTGCCCTCTAAATTAGTGGCTAAAGGTCAAAGGTTAGTAGCCATTAAAACACCAGGCTGTGAACAAGACGAAACAAACAGGTTAGTGTTAGTTAGTGCTAAAAACGAAGAACTTTCATATTAAGCACACTGAGAACATGATTATTATGTTAGAAGTTCAATAAATGAAAATATGTCTAAGGATGTGGATTGATAAGAAACTAAGATAACAGAAATGATAGATGAAACTGAATTGTAAAATCTTAAAAATAAGGACAAAATCATTCATATGCTTTGTGAGGTTAAAACATCCGTATGATCCTGAGAATAACTGTTTCGTTCTTGGCAATAACAATATTACACTATACAGAATTACAGACACACTATAATATTATGTTAAATTAAATGATGAGTTTATGGTTCGTAACGAGCGTAACAAAAGCGTGCATTTATACTATTACTTTCCGGCGTACATAAAAAACCGGTTAGGTTAAAATGCTTACATCATCTATCTGCGTATACATTGTTACATCTCAGTGGTTTGTGATCAGGCCATGACGATACGTTTTGTGCACACTACCAGCCATATATTTATACCACGTATATTATATAGCCAGGCTAAACAGACCCAAAACTCAAGCGGGCGACCTTGTCGACTTAATTTATTCAAATCCAAAGTCTGCTCGAGCCTCGATACAAACGATACGTAAATAACAAATTCTGAAACTCAAAATATCGGTTATGTATAGAAAACTATGATTGATAAAGGTCAAACATGCACACACTGCTAGCGAGGACTTGAACGATATTGCATCACAAGTTTATTTGCGGACTTGACACGGCCGAAATGCTGTTATTCGAGCTCGCACGGTGACGTCACCTGGTGCGATATAAAATATTCACGACAGGATACAAAACCACCCCGTGCACGGGATAAATTCACCTAGATTAATAATGCATGAATTGTTGACGCTGAGGCTCGCCGTTTTAATTAAAAACGCTGTGATTAAAACATCAATTTATTGCTGCAGTTTTGCTTCGGGCTATGTTCGCTTGCACCACGCTATGGTGGCATAATATCTGCGGTGATTAAACTAGCGACGGTGATGTGGCGCCATAATCCCGTTGCACTCACCACATACCGCATCAAATGATCAAACCCACATAAGGTGCCCGCCATGACGGCCGAGACATTATCGACTACTAACATTACCTACAATAGCTGTTTTTCTCGAATGGACTTGATTGTGAAAAAAGTCACGTAGTAACTGCTTTGCTGAGAAACGACGGCATCTGTAATGACTGCAATACTTCGATACCGCTTACAGAAATATTATGACGTGAATAACACATAATATGGAGACCTTTTATGGACACAAAGTTGATGTCAGAATAACCGGATTCAGCTATTGAGAATCAACTAATAGTAGCTGTAGAATGTACACAAGTTTTTGGCGCAGTGTCATCGACTGGAATGGGTGTTTGTTTAATCAATAAATGTTTGCCAGAAGTTTTGAACAATCTTTTGCAATTTTTGACATAAACATGTAGACAGTCTAAATAAGTATGACATAATAATTCTACAAATCCTATCTGAAGTTGGATTCTAAAATCGATAACATCTTATTTCTAGGGATCTTACAGCATAATATTTATTTCACGTTGCTTGCCATCTGCAAAACTGCAAAGCTTTGGTTTCCCATCCTGGTTATTCCCAAAATTAATATGGTTCTGAATTCTAATAAAAAATCAAGTCTAAACGTTACTCATGAAATACTGTGGAATGTAGTTGTATATCTACCTCGACAAATCCTGGGTCAACGACGCGACGCTAAACAGCACCGCAATAAAACAAATGACAAAATTGTGCACCACACAGCTCCGGGTGACAGGATGGAATAATTTTTTCTTGTGGAGCACGCGATAAGGTCTATTTTATTGTCCTCCCACTGCGATGCTTTTCGTTAATTTCCGGCCAAATCCGTAGCAATTTATTGTGAATAATGTCGACTCTCGGGTACCCCTTCTATTGAATGGTGCATTGTTAATAGCGTATTCGAGGGAGACATTTTTAAATCAAAATGCATTCAGTTCTCCCGCTATGCAGATTGAATTAAGCGTCGCTCTTTAGGATTAAGACTATTGTGGAAATATTGAAATCATCTGTCGCCATGATGGGGCACGTAGTTGAATTAATGGTATTTGTTCGCTTATGCCAAGTACAAAATGTTTATAGTCTACTTTGAATGCAGTGGCACGTAGTGATACAAATAGGTGTTTACTGTTTACTAATAAGTCGATAAATGTACATAATTCACATGGTTTTATGATCTTTTGCTATAGTATTTCAATAATTTATCTGACTGGATTTAAGTAGTTACTAGTCAAGTGTATTAAACGCATCTAATATTGCACTTTTAATAATTGGCAACCCCAGCATTCTTGCAATTAAACGTAGCACAAGATTGATATAATTATGATCATTTTCATCCAGACTTTTTGAACACAACTCAACAAAGTGACTTGCCAACATACCCTAAGTACATAAAAAAATATTTTAGTAACCATAATGTTTACTACTACTGATTGTATAGTAAAAAATATAAAAAAGGTTTCCAAAGCTGTAGTTTGTGGCGCATCGAAACAATAATGACCACATTAACTACATAAAGATTTTTTATTCACGGCCCATTTATCTCTGTTTAGAGAGATGCGAATAGATGCTTAGGGCAAGAAATAAAACTGTCGCGCCCATTCAACAAAATAAGGTCAAACGAAGCTGCGAGTACTTCGCACAAGCCCTAATGTTACGTGTGGTTTTTGTTTTCATTAAAATCCTACGCCAAATGCAGGATGATTTCCCTATGGACTTAACCTAATAATACGGTTAAGAATATTTACCTTCCATTACTTTTACATTTTCTCGTATCCGAGCGAGGAATAAGGGAATAAAATCTAAGCAAAGGCATTTTTTTTAAATATACACATTACATCTAATTTTGTTCTTTCTTTTTCAGCCTGGCGTTAATTATACCGGCCTAATTCCAGGATTCGATGTTAAAATTTGGTATTTTTTTGTTGCAAATACTCCAAACAAAAAATTCTAAAGTCCATTTAGAAATCTTAACCTAGTTTTGATTTCTTATTTATTAAACGAATTCTGTAAGACAACCAGTATAATTACACGATCTTCGAGAATCGGAATAATTTTAGGTCCTAGACATACGCTCTTCTCTCTTCCCTTGGCATACAAAATCACAATAATATTATAATGATGATTATTACATATTTACCTAGCACACAAAAACCCTAAACCGTGTGCAAATTTCACGGACACACGAATATGGAATGGGCGGTCGTTAGCTATAAATCTTAATTTGCACACGCCACAGCGTCAAATATAATTTACTACGCAATTACCGAAATTAAACTAAACCGCCGAAGTTCGTGCGTAATATGCGTTTGGAATATTATGAGGTTCCTTGACAAATATGAGACTAGCCTGAGATCTATAGAGCGAACTTCGACGTCAAAGTCCAAGTCAAAGAAACGAACTCGGAGAGGATTTAGAATTATTGAATTGAACTTTGACTTAGTTCGAATGATTTTTTACAAGAAAATCTTTGGTTAGTCTGATAAACAGACTAAGCAAAGATTTTCTTGTAAAAAATGGCTCTGACTAAGTCGAAGTTCGATTTAAATATTCCTCACTGAGTTCGTTTCTTTGCCTTAGACTTAGTCGAAGTTCGCTCTATAGATCTCAGCCACAGTTACAAGTTTACTGCGTAGTCAGTTTAAGGGTATTTTTATTATGTAGGTAACATAATTAAGAACAGATGTTGATGTTTTTTGTTCGTCTTTATTACTTTAGAAATTTCGAGTAAAACATTAATAGGAAATAATGGCTGGCTACAAGTACATTACATACACACTGCTGATTAGCTACTGGAATATACAGTGGTACCTCTCCAAATTACAAAAGGCCTGTAAGAACTACCAAGTCTATTAAAATAACCGACACTATGAAACAATAGGAGTTCAAATATTTTGATTGCAATTCCATATACTACTACTGTCTACGTTTTATTTTTCTAAATATTTATTTTACTACAAATACCGTATGAACTTCTAAATCGAAAACTACAGCGTTTCACAAAATATCTCTACAAACAACAATAATAAACCAAACATTTACTATCAAACTGCTGCACTTCATTATCCGCAATGCAGGATCTGATATAGTACGCATTGGCACAAGCATGCCAGAAAGCATTACGTGACCGATGCCACCAGGATCTGAATGCTCTTTAAGATGTCTATACCTAGTATAAATTAATTTAATACAGTGATAAAATTTCCATATAAAACGATTACTTTGTTATTTTTCTACCTGCCCTCATCCCAATTTAATATAGGGTCGGCGCAACACACCTTACTTCCTTACCTTTGCCAAATTGGGTTATTAGTGTGAATTGGTAAACTAGCATCAGATTATCTTCTAATTTCAACCTTTTAATATATTCATTAGCTCTTCAATAATTCATCGTGGCCAACAGTGTGAACGTCATAGCAGTATTGACTTTGCCTTTTTGATGTCTCACAGCTTTCGCAATCTATAGATGTGGTCTGTCTGCAAATAAAGTTGGTATTCCTTATTCAATTCATTCTAAAGAATCTACGCCATATTAGCTTACCGCCATGCCACTTCCGTGCTGATCAATAGGATGTTAAAATCTCTAAGGTATAGGAATACGTGTGGTCCGTTGCGGTTGTTAGAATATACTAGATTAATAATAATCATATTGTGGAGAGGTGAAAAAGACTATCAAATATAATACTGATTGGTATTTGTCAGTAACAGCCAATAAAACAAGGAGCTTCCCAAAATGTTTAGATCTGAAAATTAGATTTGACCATTACTTTATAGTTATTTTCAAAAAGGACACAATGGAAGTAGGTAAACTATAAAACCTTGGCGACACAGTAACTGCCCATTTACAGAATGTTGGACCAAAATGCTCGTAAAAAGGAACCAAATTATTAACAGGCATTTTAGAGCATTTCTCACTCGCCATAAAATATCGAAGCACATAGTTTCCTAAGTTAAAACAATAAATAAGAACTTCATGGGGCCTGCGGGAGCCGTAGCCATTGTTTTTTTCCACTTGGCTGGCCTGTTGATGACGTCACGCACCGCCACCTTCCCGAGGAACAAGTGAAGGAGATTTCAGACAAGCTAGTAGTAACACAGAAAAATAACCTCGATTCGCGACTGTATGTTACCAATATTATGTTTTTGCTTTTCCGTAACTTCTCACAATGGATTTGTTTAAATAAGCGAAATCTCTTTTCGCCTAATTTCCTTAACTAACCAATGAGAGTTAAGTTTGATCGTCACGCCCACTGATCAGTTACTCTGATTGGGTTTCCGATATCAATTTGACGGTTCAGATTATGGTTATTTGTTAATTTCGACTGTTGAGACTGACATTAATATATTTAGGTTAAAGAATATTTCTACGATTTAGGTTAGATACATATATATTGTATAAGTAGTGAGTTTTAACTGTCACAAAATAAATCTAAAAATCTAGATGCTACTGTCAATTCGAAACTAAATATTATAATAGCTTTCAAAAGCGTGGTATTATAAGTAAAAAAGAAAAGAATAACAGGATTCTACTTCTCAGACTTTAATAACATTAGTTTAACAAGACTGGCATACACTGTAAAAGGCAGATTGAGAACATGTAGGAACACTGTCAATTGACTTGGAAAAAAGGTGGACCAACATAAAACTCCGAAATTATGTTTAGATTCGTTTAATTCATCATCATCATCATCATCAGCCATAAGACGTCCACTGCTGAACATAGGCCTCCCCTAAAGATTTCCAGATTGCCTGTTCGAAGCAGCCTGCATCCAGGGACTTCCTGCGACTTAATCAGGTCGTCGTCCGTTTAATTGGACTATAGTTAATACATTAGAAAATCGTGTTTAAATAATTTACAGATGCGACGGTAACAATACGGCACTACACAATTTAACTGTGAAGTAGAAGTCTTTATTCACGGTCGGTCAGTGCTAACGCCCTCATTTGGCATTGCCGACCGGCTCCGATCGATCTTCATAAAGGACATTTTGAAATGTAGAGTCGCAGAGACTAATGTAGATACATCTGTTTCTTCAATAACGTTTTACATATATTACTGTGGTATCGTTGTAATTATAAAAAAATAATGACTGCCTCGATGGCGTATTTCGGTATGACTACTATCCTGAGGTCTCGGGTTCGATCCCCGGGTCGGGCAAAGTGATATTGGATTTTTCCATATCAGTCCGGAGTCTGGAATTTGTGCCCGATATGGCGATAGGCTCGCCCCCTATCACATCTGGGACGGAACTAAGCTCGGCGAAATTTGGGTGTTCTAGTTCGCTAGAACACCTCTGCCTACCCCTTCGGTGATACAGGCGTGAGCTTATGTTATGTTATGTTTTAATTTTAAAAAAAAACATCGACGTTCATTAAGTCTAAGGCTTAGGTAAACGCGCCCTTGTTAAATCTTTAATTCTTAAAATACCTATCATAACTTCAATAATAGCGAGTTAACGATTACTGCAGCAGAAATGTAGAAATGGAATTTAGACTAGAGAAAAGGCATTTTAATTCCTTACGAATTTAGAAGGAATTTAGGTTTTACCGTAAGTATTATGATCACTACAGTAGTAAATGTATAAAGAAAATGTAGCAACTTTCTGTCGCGTTTCGTTCGGTGAGTGAGATTTCCGGTGGTCCTTACACCACCCCCCTCCCTTTCCCAAACCCTTTTCCCTCTCCTGCCGTTTCGTCCTTTTGGGTTGTCCACGGACCCATGATTATTTTTGTGTCTTGGTTGTCTATGGGCCGGAGAGATCACTTACCATCACGTGGACCCATCTGCTCGTTTGCCAGTCTCTGCTATAAAAAAAATTAAACGTGTTCGAAATTCTTTATAAGGGAAAAATATAGAGTAAAAAAGTTACGGAGCTCGTATTCCAACTTTCAGAATTTCACTCCAATTTTGTATGTGCCAGCCACACTTTTTTAAATTCTACTACATAAGAAATACCCAATAATAAGGCTCTATAGATGCAAGAATGTAACAGGAGACTCGTCAAAGAAGCTTTTATGTATGGCAGTAAAACTACCGTCCGCAACTAGTTGCTATGTCGACAGGTATTCAGTGTTGCTCATAAAACCCATAGTAGGTCAGATCGCTGGTTATTTCCACGCGTAAAAATGTAAACAAATGGAACGTAAATGTAACGAAATTGGCCAGAAACACCATTGGGGTCGCGCCCAAACTTTGGTAATTTATATGGGTTAGGAAAAGTGGGAAAGCGTGTTGTTTGATCAACTTACCTATGGAAAAATTACAATATCTAATTAATTACTTCGAAAAACTTTATATATATGGGGCATTTCACGTCAAGCGGGTAACAAAAAAAAAGTGAGATTCTGAAATTCGTTGAAAAAATCAAAAAGTCCATTAAATTTACTACTCAAAACACTATATTTGTTATTTTATTATAAATTACTTCAATACGCAATATATCTCCCAAAGGAACCCTTACATCGGTGAGGTCAATATTTTAGAAGGCCATAATTTGACAATTAAACCTTTTATAAAAAAAAAAAATTGTGTACACGTTCATACCCTCTAGAAGTATAAATAAGCAAAATATGAACGAATTTCAGAACCTCATTTTTTTTTCGTTGCCCGCTTGACGTTAAATGCGCCATATGTATAACGGATTCATTTTTTATACTTGTTATTTTCTTATTGCTTCCAACAAAATCTGGAAGTCTATTTGGTCGTCTCTTTCGCTCGTCTAGTAGCGGCGTATATGGGCTGTGGACCGGGAGGTCCTGGGTTCAATTCCCAGGTCGGGCAAAACTATTTTCTAATTTGATTTGTCCGGGACTGGATCGACCGACCGCGCCGACCCAAAATTAAGGTGTGAAGAGGGCAGATATAGAAGAACTAAGGCCTATCTGGAAATCTTTGGGGGAGACCAACATCCAGCAGTGAACGTCCTGTGGCTAATGATGAATTCTTTCTGAATTTCTTCATCTGTTATAGTTGGTTTTTCTTTAAAGATAAACTCCGGAATAAAATTGTTATTAATCCGATATATGATCGGTATTTTCTGTACACAAATATATTCACAACAAATATTATTCATGCTCAGCTATACTGCTCAGATATCTACTTATCTTTCCGCTAGAAATCCTTCAACTAACAAAATTACCATAATTGTACCAAGTAAAGCATAACAGACCAAAATCATCACGTTTCATTATAGGCGTAATATTATGACAAGGTTTTCATCACCAATAATCTGTTTCAAACAATGAGAAGTAACAACTAACAAGTGATTAAAATCTTGTAAACGTAGCGTGTTTATGAAACCGAAATAACCCATTTGTGCGTGTATCGATAGGCGATGGATTTTGGCCTTTCGTCATGGAACTTTTTCAATTCGTGTAAGGAAAATCTTTGACGATTTTCCTTGTCAATTCTATTTCTTGGAATAAATATTTCGTTACCTTGTACGCACGGACGTAAAAAAAAGATGGACGGAGCGCTAGGAACATTGCAAGTCAAGCAGGTTTTTCGGCCCATTCGATCTATCGACATGTAATGGCGGCGACTGAGCGTGTTATGAGTGTTAGGCTGAAATCTATAGTTCTTACTTAAGTCTTGTACCAAAGTCGACTCAGCGTAGTCGTCTTTGGAGTGAACTAAGCGAAAGTCAACTTTTGCGTATTTATAATTCGAACTCGAACTCAGGCTAGCCATAGTTTGTCTTTGCATAGTCTACTCAGACGTTATCGGTTTCACGCAGTTCCTATGACAAAAGAAACGTAAGATTTTTATATATTTACAGGAGACGCGCCTTTATATTTGTAGGTTGTAAAGGAACGTATTACGTAATTAACAGCTGACAAAATGGCTGACGCTCTTTGAAATGTCAAGTGAAAAACAAACCGCATTATACATAAATCGTCTTATAATCCTTTCAGCAACATGCTTGAAAAAGTTTGCTACGCCGACCCCACATTAAGGTGGGATAAGGGCAGGTAGAAGAAAGAATAAACATGAATCGTCATCATTTGATAGTCAAAACATGGATTTATTATTTATTACTATTGTTGGCAAAATCATTAATATTTTGAAGAAGGCCATAATTTTTAAAGTAAGAAGAAACAAGATGATGATGATGAAAACATGATGACATAAAAAAAGCATTGTAAGCTCTAAAATGATGAAGTAAAGTGTAAACCACCAAGAGAATTACAAGGGCTCAAATATGCCAGGAGTCACAATCAGGTGAGTGAGTGAGGTGATCGACTCTGTCATACCTATTCCTGGAGCTCTAGCTAATCCACTGCCATTATTTCATATTAATATATTGACAAAAGTTTTATTAATTTATCAAAATTGTTAAAACAGGGATTTTGTATTTTGGAGACTGTTTACTAGCAAATTGTCTGTCTGTCTGTTTGTTTACTAGCAGCCCATGTAGAGTATAAATTGCATCTCAGTCAGCACGCAAGCCCAAAGCAAAACCATGCCTTATTAACATTTCATGCCAGCGGTAAACTGTTGAGGCATTACCATCTGGGTACCATCTGAGTGGTTAACCTGCCAGGCAAGCTTATTGTCAGCTAGACCATGCAAATTGCCATTGTGGTGATCTGCTGATTAATAATGAAAGATCTGAGGGAAACTCTGTCTGATATTTATTTCTTCTGTTTCAGAAATAACATTTTGAAGTTATTAAATTTTCACACATGCAACCAACTGCGGAACAAGTTATCAAACACAAGCAATATTACAGTAGTTTGTGCAGTAGGTATATTGCACAATAGTTGAGAATACCATTTATGTACTGTGTGGATTGAAAGAGGAAATAATAACGAGGATTGAGAAAGGAATGTTGCGGTGGTTTGGGCATGTAGAAAGGATGGATGAAAGGAGGCTGACAAAGCAAATATATATGGCAAGTGTGAATGGTAGAGGTGGAAGGGGAAGACCTCATCGAACATTCTCTGACCAAGTCAGAGATTTACTCGAGAAAGGTCAAGTTAAAAGTACCCTAAACCGACGTGCATGCATGAAGAATGTAATGAGACTGAATGAGGCGAAAGAGGTGTGTAAGGATCGTAGCAAATGGAAATCCGTTGTCTCTGCCTACCCCTATGGGAAAAAGGCGTGAGTCTATGTATGTATGTATGTATGCTCACTCAAATAAACAAAGGTTAATATCAGAGATTGTAATAAATAAATATTATTCATGATAATTATTATTTTATTTACCTACTGCAAATCAATTTCCTGACAACATGTAACCAATTCATTCTCAAAATATCTATACATTATTTAGGCCGACTACATAATAATTAATATAATATGTACTTTCACTGATTCACTGTCTATTTAATATGACTGCTAGGTGGACAGACGACCTGACAAAGGTCACATGAAATCACTGGTTACAGGCCGCTTCCAACCGGTCGATCTGGAAATCTTTGGGGGAGGCCTATGTTCAGTAGTGGATGTCCTGTGGCTGATGATGATAATAATATTATTGGAGCAATAGCATGATGGTCACTGTTGCATTGTGGGTCGCCACGATGAAGTCCGCCGTCCGTCCATTCCCACTGGTTCTCGGGTCACCTTTCGCGCTTTGCAAATGGCTCAGCAGAACGATTTTTTTAATTCTGAGCACGGTTTCGGGGTTTAATGTTATATTAATTAGTATTCAGGACAATACTGGAAGTTGTCAAAACATTTGTCTATTTTTTTGGCATCTTCTGGGTTACAAGTTTATTCCAAACAAAATTATCTATTTTCGTTAAACTTTAATAATTAATAGATCGATTTACAGTATAATAAACGGTACTGCAATATAAGAAAATCTCGTACCTTTAATTATCAAACATTTTCTAACAATAGTTTTGGTATTTTAATTTAAAAAACGTTAGAATGAATAAAACAATTTCTACATTTTATGTCAGTATTTCGATACTGGTATTACTGCATGCCGAACTGACAGACCGAAGTCAAGGTTTTGTGGACTTGGACTTAGCAAAGTTTTTCTTGTGAAAAATGACTTGGACTAAGTCTGAGTTCGATTTATAAATTCCAAATCCTCACTAAGTTCGTTTTTTTGACTCGGACTTAGTCGAAGTTCGTTCTATAGATCTCAGCCTTAATGTGTGAGTAGAGCACTTTTGTACAGGCGCGAGCGCGTTTGTGTGCGTGGCTTCCCTGTGGCGTCCGTTTAACTATATGCGAGATGGTGTCCTTCTTTTTTATACGTCCGTGCTTGTAAGGTACATGTGTGTATTGGCCTTTTACGACAAACTAACGTCTGTGCTAACGTATTACGTATTATCAATATTAATTTTTCTTCTATTCAATGCTATGCTAAAATTCATGTTTTTAGAACTTTTTTTATAGCAAAGCAGATGGTAAACATCTCTACCGCCCATACACATCCAGAATATCAAAAGAATCATGTTGCTTATTTAGATTGGGAAGGGAATTTATGGTTATCGGGTTTCTTAGGTACTCGTCGGACAGAAAACTACCACATTACGCCGGTTTTTTGGAATACAATGTTATCGAAGTAATCGAGCGGGCATATTCGTGTTATACAATGTGGTTTAACTCCGAAATTGTACAGAACTCTAGGTGTTAAGTGCAACACTCTTTTTCAAGCAAGTTGCAGAAATAATTTGACTTAGTTTTTACGACCGGCTGCCTGCATGACCTCAACCCCCTCTGGGTGATCCAGTCCCGTGCAAATTAAATTAGGAAATTCGCTTTGCCTGGGAATCGAACCCAAGACCTCCCGGTCACAAACCATATATGCTGCCACTAAACCAAGGAAGCGACTACTTAGTACAAGTGATTACACAATAATTCGTCTCAATGCGGGAATCGAACTTGAAACATGCAAACATCTTGATGCATCCAGTTCAACGTAAACATGACATTATGGGCCTTACTTATAAAAGCTGTTTAACTGAGCAAATGGTAAAGAATAGCCTGTCCCTTTTATTTTCAAACAACGTGTAACAAGGAAAAAAAGAGACAGGCTATTCTTAGCCATTTGCTCAGCTATACTGTTTTTATAAGTAAGGTCCTATAATGGCATTTAATAAACCCGCAATACCACCAGTACCATAAATAAATTATAACGTCCAAATGTCAGAACTGACAGCACTTTCTCTCGGAACTTTATAAAGCATGGTTTAATAGATGGAAATAAAAATAAGTGCACAAACAAAGGCTCTATTGAATCGGTATGGTACCGGAGCTATTATAATAACCCCGTTTTATCCGATGCAATAGGTGAAAGTTAATTAATGGAACAAAACCGAATCTGTCAGAACTCTTTGTATACATCGAAATTAGTTAAGCCTTTGTATTTCGAGATTATACGTTGTAATAATTATGTACTCCAGTGTTTTACAGAATTCCTTAGTATTCTATACATGTAATAATGAAGTTGGGATTTGTCCCAACTTAAAACAAAGAACTGTAAACAAACGTTAATAACGCTTTTGTTTACAAACAGTAAAAACTTATAGTGGTGAAATATGACCTAAGTGCAACTATCTCAAATACTCAAAAAAATATGGCATTTAACAGCTTCCCTAATTTGTTAAGAACTCTCTTATATAATGTAGAGACAGAAATATTCAGAGATGCAAATATCGGTAAAACACTTTTGTACCTCAGAGGCATACAAAATCAAACGCCAAAACACAGTACTGGTCAAATTAATTAAAAGTTGTAAAAATGGAGTTGCTATTGTATCACTCTGAGGCCTGAGGTACAGACGTTTTCTTACGGCAAGCAGCTCGCAAAGGTTGTTGTACTACACCCGTGATCTTTCTACTTTAGTAGATTGACACAGTTTACACATTATGTGTACCTACTTACAGTTGAGTGTGAACCCAGGCCCCAAGTCACAGGTATAGGTGTCACTTTGTCGTTTGTAAAGCATTTCCCAATGACGTTAGAACGGCTAGTAAACGCATTTCCAGAAATTGTTTACACACTACATAGGTCACGAAGACAGAACATACATAGAAATGGATTTAGAATGTGTATCTTTCGCCGATTAGAAATATAATTTAGTTGAATTGAATGATTAAAATTAAGGTAGCAATAGTACCATTAATTAACACAGATCATCAAGCAACAACTAAAACAAGAACTTAACTTTAGAAAGACAAACAGTTGTAACAGAAAGGGCTGTATTTAAAATTATCACTGTTTCTAAAATTAAAATAGACGAATTCTTATTGAATCAATGTCTATAAACGTCTTCGTTGTTAAGAATTTAAGAATTTCAAGGAACCTAACGGCTCGGTCTAGGCGTTGATGAATCCCTCACACAGTCAGGAGGACATGTCATTTTATAATAGATGACTAGATAACGAACCAAAAGACTGAATGGAATCGTAGTATTTTACAATAATGATATATCAAAGAACACTCAATTTGTTGATAACAGTGAAGGTAACTACGCACTACGCATCCATTGATATGTCAACAACAGCCCCACTATTGATTAGTGTCGGACGAACTGGTTACCACTTCAATAGATCAATTGTGCGTCTCGAATCTTCCAGAGACGACAGAATGCTTGTTATTTCCTTCGTACATTCACAAACTCGAGTTGAGTGACGTTTGAAAGACATATTACGAAATAGCGTTGATAAAATGCACACACATTATGTAGATATAGCCTTACATGGTTAGACATATTTAAGTTATCACTTACGAAGTGGTTTCCTTTCCTGTGAGTTCTAGGACCATACTTTTCCTCTTTAAAGAATACTAGCCGACCTGCGCAACTTCCTTTGCATCATCAAATAAGCGAACTCAGTAAGAATATGGAATTTTTAAACCGAACTTTGACTTAGTCCGAGTTATTTTTTACAAGAAAATCTTTGGTTAGTCTGTCTGTCAGTCTGTTTTTCTTGTAAAAAATGGCTCTGACTATGTCGAAGTTCGATTTCAATATTCTAAATCCTCACTGAGTTCGTTTCTTTGCCTTAGGCTTAGTCGATGTTCGCTCTATAGATCTCAGCCCTCATGCTCCCCGTTTTGCAACATTTTTCATTGATGCTCCGCTTCTATTTCTCTTAGCGCTTAGCTTATAGCCTTCCTAAATAAATGGGCTATCCAACACTAAAATAATTTGGAATTCGAACCAGTATTTCCTAAGATTAACAAGTTCAAACAAACAAACTCTTTAACTTTTTAATATTAGATATAGATATCTGCCTAAAATTAAAATTTACTATTTAGGTAAATGAAGACAAGAAGAAGAAGTAGATATTTAAAGTACCACAATTCTGCAGGAGACATATTTATAACTTAGGCTGAGTTAACTATACGTAAAGGAAATTTTAGTGTTCTGCATACAGCATTATGATCTAGACAAAATGTCAATATAACAAAAACTGGTCTGTGTGCACAAAAACACCACTTAATATGGTAATGAGTAGAACAAGTCGGAACTTGGCTTCTCGCTGCATCGTTTAAATGTGGTTTTGAATATCTTCAATAACGGAGAAATATTATGTATTCTAAAATATGCTAAAATCAACCTAATATAAACAGTCATTATGAATGTTAAAACTATGATGAAAAACGGCAATCGATCTAAACTACACGATATGCTCAAAACAATTTGGTTGTAGAGAAATGAGCTACTGAACTCTTTCTCTACATCTCCCATCACCTTAAGACTCGGAAATAGATGCGAGATCGTCGTAAGTCATGAACTCATGACTCATGCATAACTTAAAGGTAAGTTATTAACTTCAGGATGATAATTATCTTGCACATATTTTTTTATTGTGGACTAGTAAACGATGTGGGTTACCTAATGGTGATTGTCATGGCCCATAAACACTCACAATACCAAAAAATCATGAGTGCCGTACCGACCTTAAAATATGATAGTAATTGGGGAGTGAAAGGAATTTAGGATACCGGAAGTCTCAGTCACCGAATAAAAGGTAACAGTGAGCTGCCCGTACTTATGTCGACTTTTTAAGAGGCAGTGGTATCAAACCGGTCGACCTCTTCGTGTTCTAGAATGTAGACATAACCAGCTACAGGATGGCTACCACCAAATAAAATATTGTATAAAGGAAATTTTCCAAGAGCAAAAGGGCCTAATCCCACAAAACTACACGTCTTTTGTTACAAAATGGTCACTTTCCAGGCGAACTTGGAAGACTTGGAAGTAATCTAGCTCAAGCTGATAACACTGATAACAGAGCACGTTTACCGGTTAGATATACATTAGAAATTTATGATGTTTTGAAAGTAATAAACATCATTTACCATGTAGTACACCATGTGTGCTCATAAAATGGTAACCTACACCATGTTAGTACAGGTACATTAACCAAATTACCCGTGTGTTGTCCATCGTAACACACCGTTTGTAATCCGGCAGTTTTAAGGTTTCTCATTGGTTGAACACGCCGGATATGAGCTTAATTTCCTTCACTCCATGGAAGTCATGGAACGGAACTTTCGGATCGTCTAGATAAGCATGTTGTTTAATTTCACCGTACTTCGTTGAATTTCTCTCTTTCGGTGAATTTACAACGTACACACAATTTTACTACAAAAAAACTTAACTGACCGACTTCCAATTTACCGATCGTGACCAATTTTATATGGGACCACCCTTGAAATAAGCTCTATCGAACACAAAAAGAATTTTGAAAATCGATCCACATTCGGCGGAGATATCGCATAACATGCATATAAAAAAATACAGACGAATTGAGGACCTCGTCCTTTTTGGAGGTCGGTCGATAAAAAGATAATTAATAAAGAGCCGTCTTTTTAGTCAGTATTTGGCAGTTTATTAAGTCTATTGGATTCTTTCGATTCCCAAGTCGGGTAAAGCGGTTTTATGATACTGTTTCCCCGGGGCTGGATCCCCCAGAGGGATTATATACAAGGTACACAGGCGGTCGTAAAATCGAAGCTAAATCCTTTCTTGAAAGAAGTTGGTCTCAAACATAGACGATTATCAGTCAAGTAACTGATAACGACATGTAGCCAAAACTATAAAAAGATTCACATTATCATATGATCATAAATCATTTAATTCGTGATTAGCAAAAGCTAAGCTGATAGTAATGAATTCTATAAATGGAATCGTATCACTTGACAGAGAAAATATCAAAATGGATTCGAAACTCTTTGTGGTAGCCTCTTCGTTGCGAATTACCATCGTATCGTCATAAACACGTGCAAAATTAATCATATCCATAACATCAGACACGAAGCCTGCATTGCTACGTTCAAAACTAATTATAATTTCTAAAATTACCTTTATTATACCAAACCATTTAATTTAATAAATTGCATAACCTTTAGTAGATACCTGGAGCGATTACCGAAGGTCGCTTCTAAAAGGTCTTATAAAAATAGCTGCAACTGTGAACTTGATTTCACGGTGTATTCCCGGGGCTTTAGAGGGAGTATCGATCATAATAGCGGTAAGGGTTTGCTCCCTATCACATGACGTCATCCGGGAAGCCGCACAAGGCCACCCGAACTGTTTTCATCCGTTTATTGCTGTATAAAATGCTAATTTCCAAGAATCGTAAAGCTGACGTTATTTTATTTATAGGCTTTTCTGTGAAGATAAACATGATGTGATATTTTTTAGACGCATAGCATAATATAATACATCATTATTTTAGTAACAATGAGCGTTTTTAATTCCCATAATGATTGAATTACATAAGGTAGAGCAATCTACCAATTTTAGATCAAATTGTGGTACTACTCATCTATAAGAGTAACGTTTGGACAAAGCCAATGACATTCCTTCTATTTCGTTTGATTTATAATTGCATACCTAATAGACCATGTTCCTCAATTACTCTATCAACAAAGTTTATCCAAAATGATCGGATATTATCAAGTAAACAGATCATAACCACATTTCTTCCCCTAATCTGTTAGCGACGTTTGTATTGTACTCGAAACCTACGCATTACGATCGGAATCATTCGAAGGGGCCTTTCAATCTACGCTTTCAATAACATTTCCGAAGCTTGACATGACAGCATACGACCGTGCTCACGCGATTACTTGTCAAACAGAGTTTAGGAACATTTGGCTTATTCTGTTTACTGGAACGTTGTCGTGTGGGGTTTTGTTTTTAGGGTGTAGATTGCGTTTAGCGTTTACTAGAGTAGCTGATTCAGTAACGACTTCACTAACTTTATCGAATTTTGTAAGTTTATCTGTTGGATTTAGCAAATAAGTTGTTACTTTGACTGCCTCGGTGGCGTGGTTGTATTTCGGTACGACTACCGTCCTGAGGTCTCGGATTCGATCCCCGGGTCGGGCAAAGTGATATTGGAGTTTTCCATATCAGCCCGGAGTTTGGAAATTGGGCCCGATATGGCGATAGACTCGCCCCCTATCACATCTGGGACGGAACTAAGATCGTCGAGGTGTGGGTGTACTAGTTCGCTAATGCGCCTCTGCTTACCCCTCCGGGGATAAAGGCGTGAGCTTATGATGAATGATGAATTGTTACTTTGACTGTATTATTGTAATAGTTAATGTCCAAGAACCAAAGCTTATCTAATCTTGGTACAAGCTTGTCAAATACATCAGAATGAATAGATTATTTGTATTACAGCGCCTCAGAAACATCGCAGCAAGCATTTGGGGAAAAAAATTAGTTGAAAACTCCAAAGGACAGTAGTTTAAATTGAGTGAATATTCCTTTGGACCGATTAATAGACGATCTGCTAAAGCCTCACAAACCCATTCGAACTGAAATTTAATCGACCACAGTCCGCAAACTATGAAACTATTCACAGAGCTTCTATCATAGAAACTTCTGGTAAACGGACGTCTATTTATTGGAAAATTTCTTCGATTAATGAATATGTAAAATCAGAAGTAATTTCAAAAGGGTTAAAGTTAATTGCGAATCTTTCTTTCCGCCTGGCTTTCTTCCACTTTTTCAAGCTTCTGTATAAAGGAATTGGTTTTGTAGCTGCAAGACGTCATTACACCTTGACGCTGTGTAGTTACACTAACCCGTTGTTACCTGTCCGGCGTATTTATATCAACCCGGCATACGCGCGGCCACTGCCTCGCCGTGGAGCGGCTACAGTGGCGCCACCTGACATCGAACTTATTCTAGGCAGTCACAATCATCCTATTGGTCAACCGAAATTATACGCAACGGTGTTACTTGTACTAGTTGTAAGCTCTGTATTGTGGATATAGATAGACAGATTGAAACCAAATAAATTATTATATTATTATCGTTCATCTTGAGTTTTACTACTTGCACTACAAGCTCCTTACATTGGTGACCCTCGACTCCAACAAACGTCCGCAAGACCATGCAAGCAAACAACGCAAGCGAGCACGAACTTTCCGGCGTATCGACTGCTCTCCGTATACCACCTATATGGCGCGACAGGCTACGGTTATGGTTTGCGCAGTTCGAAGCTATCGTCTCCTCGCACAAGAAGGGCGACAAGGCAATGTACGAACTCGTCATCGGTCAACTCGAGCGACAGGACATTGACGAAATTGCCGATATAATTCTGTGTCCTCCTGAAAGCAACAAGTACGAAGCAATCAAGAACCGCCTGCTACAAGTTTACGAGGAATCAGAGCAACGTCAAGTGCAAAGATTACTATCCGAAATGGAGCTAGGAGAGATGAAGCCATCACAATTACTACGCCGTATGAAAAACTTAGCTGGTGACAAAATCTCCGAGCCAACATTACGTATCATGTGGACGAATCACCTCCCCCAGTCTATTCGCGCTGTTCTTGCTGTAAGCGAGAACATTGCTAAGAATTCAGACATCAACGAACTCGCGCTTATGGCAGACAAGATATTGGAACAGTCACGTCCCGAAGTATCGGCAGTAGCTTGTATCCCAAGTCCCAGTACATCAACCGATATGTCGATCCACGAAAAAATCGACATGCTCACGCGGGAGATAGCTGAGTTGAAGGCTCAACGCGCACCTTATCGATCAAGACGACCGTTTCGCCGCAACCGCTCTAACTCAAGATCCCAAAGTAGACATCGTGTTCCGCGCAGTGGCACTCCTCATAGGTCCGAAACACCAGCAGTGTGCTACTATCACCGAAAATTCGGGAATCAAGCACGACGATGTACGCGTCCCTGCAAATTCGAAGACAATACGCCTGTTTCGGAAAACTAAACACCGCGTTGGCCGAGGCGGGAACCGGCGCGAAAAACGTATCACACCGCCTATTCATAACTGATAGAAACTCACGTCTACCATTTTTAATCGATACGGGCGCAAATGTGTCAGTCATACCAAAGCGCAGAGGGATGAAGGTAGCTCCAACATCATTTCAACTATACGCTGCCAACAACACCAAAATACCCACATACGGCGAAAAAACGATGGTGCTAGATTTGAAACTACGAAGACCCTATTCATGGAAGTTCGTCATTGCTGCAGTCAGCAAGCCAATCATCGGCGCTGATTTTTTGAAGCATCATAATCTCCTTGTTGACATAGGCGGTCGTTGCTTAATCGACAAGGTCACGAACTTATCCGTCAAGACGTCAGTTACATATTCTACGGAGCCAACTGTACGGAGTATTGATGACAATCAACATTTCCACCAAATTCTCGCCGAGTACCCGGACATCATCAGACCATCCTCGTCGAAAAACACACCAAAACATCGCGTCGAGCATCATATTGAAACTACGGGTCCGCCACTACACTGTAGGACACGACCGCTACCACCGCATCGATATCTGGCTGTTAAGAAAGAATTCGAAACCATGATGCAGCACGGGCTATGTCGCCCAAGCAAAAGCCCTTGGTCGAGTCCACTGCACGTGGTGCCAAAGAAGAATGGCGATTTACGCGTATGTGGCGACTACCGGCGACTAAACGCTGTAACATTGCCAGACCGTTATCCCGTACCACGTCTTAAAGATTTCACCTACCTGCTCCACGGCAAGAAAATATTCACAACACTGGATTTGAACCGTGCATACCAGCAGTTACCGGTCTATGGTCCCGATATTGAGAAGACAGCCATAACTACGCCATTCGGACTATTTGAGTTTCCCAGAATGTGCCCTGGCCTCAAAAATGCTGGTCAAACATTCCAGCGTTTTATTCATCAAGTGCTCAATGGACTGGATTTTGCATTTCCATTCATCGATGACGTCATATTAGCCTCTGAAGATATAGACCAACATTACAAAGATCTACGGGCCGTCTTACATAGATTAGACGAATACGGGATAACGATAAACCCGTCCAAATGCGTCTTTGGTAAAGAGAGTGTCAAATTCCTTGGTTATGATGTATCCAATGAAGGTATCAAGCCTCCATGTGAAAAGGTTAAGGTCATCGTAGACTATCCGAAACCAGAAACCATACAAGACTTACGTCGCTTCCTCGGAATGGTGAATTTTTACCGTGACAACATTCCTAACGCCGCTCACATGCAAGCTCCACTCAACATGTTTCTGCATAACTCAAAAAAACGCGACAAATCTAAAATAAACTGGACAGATGAAGCAATGCAAGCATTTGAAGCATGTAAAGTTAGCATCCAAAACGCAGTTTTACTTGCTCACCCATCGCCGTCGACCGACCATCCAGTATCGCTTATGTGTGACGCATCAGACAAGTGTGCAGGCGCTGTACTCCAGCAACGAGTGAATAATAAATGGATACCTATTGGCTACTTCTCGAAAAAATTCTCCGATACGCAACAGCGATACAGCACCTTTGACAGAGAGCTGTCAGCAGTATACATGGCAGTCAAACATTTTCGCAAAATGTTTGAGGGACGAGAATTGATAATCTACACAGATCACAAGCCCTTAATATACGCAATCCACAAGCCACCGTCGGACAGCGAGACTCAACGACGAGCCCGCCAACTACTGTTCATCAGTGAATTTACGACTGACTTACGTCATGTGAGCGGAGTGAACAACGTAGTCGCAGACGCACTGTCACGGATCGAGGCAATTGACACACCCTCACCAATAGATTATACGAAGCTAGCCGCAGCCCAAGAACGAGACCCAGTCATTCCCCAGCTCATGGAACAGTCCAACATTGCTCTCAAGAAAATCGCCTTACCCACAACTGGCAATTATATCTACTGTGAGACATCAACACGCAATATACGACCTTATTTACCGATCGATTTCCGCCGCATCGCATTCAACACTGTTCACAATATAAGTCATCCCGGTATAAGAACAACACGAAAACTCATGCAAGGAAGATACTTTTGGCCTTCAATGAATGCAGATATCGGAGTCTGGGCCAAAACGTGCACAGAGTGTCAGCAATCGAAGATTCAACGCCATACACATAGCAAAATTACACTGTTTCCGCCGAGCGACCGATTTCAACACCTGCATATAGATATAGTCGGCCCGCTACCTGCATCGGCGCACGGGCACCGCTATCTGCTAACCATGATAGACCGCGCGACCCGTTGGCCCGAAGCCATTCCTATACAAGATATTACATCGGAAGCAGTCGCGAACACAGTCTACGACACCTGGATAACACGATTCGGTACTCCCATCACTATTACAACTGACCAAGGGAGACAATTTGAAAGTCAGCTGTTCCTTGAATTAACAAGACTCATTGGCGCTGAAAAAACCCGCACTACTGCTTACCACCCGCAGAGCAATGGGATTATTGAGCGGTGGCATCGGTCATTGAAAGCTGCACTCATGTCGAGACTCGCAACTAGTAACAAGTGGACTGCAGAACTACCTACTGTATTAATGGGACTTCGCGCTGCCACTCGCACCGACACCAACACAAGTGCCGCTCAGCTTACTTACGGACAAGCACTTCGACTGCCAGGTGATTTTGTAGCACCATCACCTAAGCCTACGAAAATGGACAGCAACTATGTTGATCAACTACACCACCTTATTACACGGTTGACACCAACATACTTACCACATGGCAACAAAAACAATATATTTGTTCACCAAGATCTCAGCACATGTAAAGCTGTGTTCCTACGTGTGGACTCCGTCCGTAAACCGCTACAGCGCCCATACCAAGGTCCATATCCTGTGTTAGCGAAGAATGATAAGTACTTCACGCTAAAACTACCTTCACGTACTGTCAATGTGTCTATTGATCGCTTAAAGCCGGCATATACATTGAACACGGAGGAGCAATGCATATCCCAAGGCATCGATCCAGTTCCTGTAGCAAAGCTGGTACAAAAACAAGTGGTGACGACCTGTGACAAAAGAACCCACATAACAAGATCAGGAAGAGCAGTGAAGGAACCTGTACGCTTCGCTTGAGGGGGAGCACTGTAGCTGCAAGACGTCATTACACCTTGACGCTGTGTAGTTACACTAACCCGTTGTTACCTGTCCGGCGTATTTATATCAACCCGGCATACGCGCGGCCACTGCCTCGCCGTGGAGCGGCTACAGTGGCGCCACCTGACATCGAACTTATTCTAGGCAGTCACAATCATCCTATTGGTCAACCGAAATTATACGCAACGGTGTTACTTGTACTAGTTGTAAGCTCTGTATTGTGGATATAGATAGACAGATTGAAACCAAATAAATTATTATATTATTATCGTTCATCTTGAGTTTTACTACTTGCACTACAAGCTCCTTACAGTTTCTTTTTACGACAATCCCCTGTGTTTATAATTCTTAAAGTATAGTACATATTACCTATTACTCTGGAATATATTTCCGCTATGAAACACAATAAACATGTTTACGCGAACGTAACCACTCCCAAGTTAGTACTGGCTTTCGAAAATAATCCTCTATAACTCATTTTATTCGGTAACGCCCCTACTTACCGCATTTGTGGTACAATAATGACTAGAATAACGATTTTTCTGAATAAACCGCAAGGTGGGTCAGGCACGCCTTCAACTACCCATAGTACTCCATAGCTATTGTGGCGTCATCTGCAATGCGGCCTTGACCGAGGACCATAGATTGCGAGGGAACCACTCTGGGGGGTTACCACCACCTCTTATAGCAGTATTATTATAATTTTACTTGTACCGATTCCCATACAAAACAAACGAAATACGATTATAATAATACTGCTATAAGAGGTGGTGGTAACCCTGCTGATTCAAATTAAATTAAACTGGTGTTTTAGTTCAGAGTTAAATGTTGGTTACAATGAAAAGGTTACGTGGACGATGAATTCGATGTTTTTTTTTTTGGACTAGACTCACACTCTAAGGTTGAGATCTATAGAGCAAACTTCGACTAAGTCAAAGAAACAGGATTTGAAGTTTTTAAATCGAACTTTGACTTAGTCCGAGACAATTTTACAAGAAAAACAGACTGACAGAGAGATTGAGCAAAGATTTTCTTGTAAAAAATGACTCGGACTAAGTTAAAGTTCGATTTAAAAATTACACTACAAGATGAGTACAAGGTTCAATTCTGCTCAGCGTGCAATATTATTTGGACCATACAGGCTGTGAATTAGGGCGACGCATCGGGATTGCGGCATTGTCCAAATTGTGTAATGCAGCAGATGTTACTATAAAAACACAAAAGAATCCGCGTGACGCGAATTACAGTTTTTTTGTTAGAATTATATGCGTATCATTTGGGCACGGTTAAAAATAATTCTGACTAACATTTGCAAAAAACTAGCGACCGTTTTTAGTTGAGACAATCTTTATGATGTTTTAATGTAAACATTGCCATTTTAATGCAGGACAAATTAGGGACATTGAAGTTTTTATAACTCTTGCATACAATATTGTATGAGAGCATGATCTCGTTTTCATTCTAGATTTTCCTGTAGATATATTAATATGAAAAGCAGCGATAGCTCAGGTGGGAATTTTTAATAAGGAAAACATCCTGAGGAAACCTGCATACCCGAGAATTTCTCCACAAGAATTTTGAAGGTATGTGAAGTCTACCAACCCGCATTAGGCCAGCGTGGTAGACTAAGGCCTAACCCCTCTCATTAGTAGAGGCCCGTGCCCAGAAGTGGGACAGTAATAATACAGGGCTGGATATTATTATTATTTGTTATACCTACTTTGCTATAATATTATCTACGATATATACATATGTACCTATTCTGTATATTTATTCAAATGTGGCAAACAGCTGCATCAGTTGTTCGCAACAATTTCCTATTGTACAAAGAATTAGTCATGGAGATTACGTAATTTTGTGAGTGACAAGGTCCACCATGAATGCTGGCAAGCCTCGTAAGTGATGTCACGCCGCCATAAAAACCCGATCATTTGTATCTGTTGATTAACTAATTGCATACTGGTTATGGGCTTAGTTTATAGTTTATCTGGTGGCTTTTATTTGCCATTTTATACGACGACCTAAATAGAGTAATTAACCGCCGAATGTTCATACACTTAAGGTGGCCTTATGTCGTTCAAGGCCGCCTTATCTGTCAAAATTGTATGGCGAAATTCAATGTAAGAAGCCGTTAGAGTTAAGCGGCGTTTGACCATTCGGGCGTAAATGAGCGATCGATTTCGGCGACGAATGTTTGTTTGTCGACCGACTTCCACAAAAAGAGGTCCTCAATTCGTCTGTATTTTTTTATGTATGTTACTCAATATCTCAAATTTGGACCGATTTTCATAATCCTTTTTGGGTTCGATTAAGCTTATTTCAAGGGTAGTCCCATATAAATTTGGTCACGATCGGTAAATTGGTAGTCGGTCAGTTAAGTTTTTAAACTTGTGATTATATTAAGCGGGGTCTCCTGCACTAAAACATTACACAAAACACCTACACAAAACGTGATTTTTTTATCTACGGTCCATTGTTCTACGAGCAGGTGACAGCTAAAATCGTTGTTTTGCGTATGTGTTTTTATTGAATTTTTCCATATCAGCCCGGAGTCTGGAATTTGTGCCCGATATGGCGATAGGCTCGCCCCCTCTCACATCTGGGACGGAACTAAGCTCGGCGAAATGTGGGTGTACTAGTTCGCTAGTGCGCCTCTGCCTACCCCTTCGGGGATACAGGCGTGAGCTTATGTTATGTTATGTTTTTATTGTTTCGAAAAAGCTAGTACAGGAGAGGTGGCTTTAATTTTTGAGCTTATGTTTTTGCTCTACATTCGTGTTTTCTTAACTAATATCAGTACCATTATAGGTTTTCTTTTCTAGGAAGTTGTAACTAGTAGAATATTATGATATTGCCGAAAAGTATGCTGATGTTCATTATTCAACACTAATATCCAGAGACTTAAAATCTACATGCAAAATAATATTTTTCCAATGTACTCAAATTCTGTACTAGTCGCCTCCTTGGTCTTGTGGCAGCATATATGGGCTATGGACCGGGAGGCCCTGGGTTTGATTCCCAGATTGGGCAGAAAAACAAATCTAACTTGTTTGCTTGAGACTGAATCCCCCAAAAGAGGGTTGACGTCAGGCAGCCAGTCGTAACACTCATCAAAATAATTTTCTAGCACTTGAAAAAGTGAGTTGCACTGACCCCACATTAAGGTAGGATAAGGGTAGGTAGAAAGTACTCAAATTCTGTAAATAAATAGTTAATACATCACTAATAATGTGTATTAACCATGTGAATATATTTTACCACAGATCTAAGTAATTTACATTTAGTCAGTCCAATGTTGACAAGTGCCAATTTGACAGTCCATTACCAGAGACCATGTCTTTAATTGGGCCACTAGACTAGGTCAATTGGCGTGGCCTTTTACACTGACTCAATGGATAATTACAGTTTTTTGTACGGCCAAAAGTGGTAAATAAAACAATTTAACACTGATTTGAGGAGTTACACACTATTATTTGTAGGAAGTAAGTATAAATTTTATTTAATGAGATTTTAGATTCGGAAGGAAAAATCTTATCATATTTTACTGATCATCAGTCTACAAATTATAACAGCCTGTTAAATGCAGAGTTACAATTAAGATTAGGCAAAATTCGAAGCTAAGTAACCAAGGTTAAAGTATTGTGGCAATATGATTAATGATGATGCATTTTACACTCCTGTAAATAGATATTACTGTATACATAGTTTATAACTCCTTGATCCTTCATAGCTCAGATACATTGAAGGACACCGGAGTCAAAAAGTTCAAATATTGAAGTCAAAATATTGAAAGTTGAAGAAATATATTAAACAATACCAATGTTTAATGCATTCAGATAGAAAATAATACTCAACTACCTTTATAATAATCATCTTGCTACCAAAATGTTTATCATAATATTGGATAATATTATTATCTAATAAGAAAACATATTACATAAAGATAACATCAGATTTTATCAACATTAGACAAAAGACAGTAGTTACAGTAAAAAAAAATAATCCCGTTTGAAATAAGAATCTTGTAGTGTTATTGTCAGATTACACACTGATAAGTGATAACATTTGAATATAGATAACATTTGTTATCTCTGGTATTTGATTATTTTTGAATGAACAATAATAAAATGTTTACGAATGCTGCAAAAAAAATTGTCTACCTATATTGATTATTCTCACGGTATTCAACAGTAACCCAAAAAATACGCCGCATACGCTCGAAATAGGTCATATCCCTGTTTAGAGACCACCTAGCCCAGAGTATCCCGGTTCGGCACATGACGTAAATCTGCGCGAAAACATCTCCGGCCGACCTAATAAATCGTTCAAAAAATATAACGCAATAATATCTTACGTAAGATTAATGCCGTAAATAATTTGAGATTTTTTTCCACTACGATGAGTAAAATTCAAAACAGCAGAACGTGTGAAACAGCAGAAAAAAATTAAATAGCAACTTATATCTGTACCTGTTTACTTTTGTTGTCGATCCCGTTCGCCTTGCCGTCTGGTACGTTGCCGTTGTTTTCTTCACTTTTTTCACTTTTTACACCCTCCAACGCCATGTTTAAACGTTTTTTTTATTCACTGTCATACGAGATATGAAATAATAACGCATAAATCACTGGATATGAAAATAATTTCTCACAAATTCGATACGAGCGAACACTCCCATAGACAAACGATCGTCACAACCCACGACGCGTCGCAGTGGCCGACGCATTGAGCGCGAATGAAAAATGAAACAAATTCACCACGGGAGGGAGAGAGCGAGACAATCCAGGAATGAGCTAACCGAACCGGGCAACCGCCTTTGCCCATCCCATCCCATCATCCCGTGGGTTGTGCTGAAAATGATGGAGATTTGTCTAAATAAAGAACCCATAATACTTATAAAGATAACAATAATATAAACCTAATATTTAGAGGATTAAGATAATGCTGTTAGCTTAGGTTCGTATTAATTTTTCTTAAAATCGAAGGGGTAAAAAAAGGAAAATCAAATATTTTAAAATACAAACCTTCGCGCCTTACATATTGTTTTTCTTGTCTATAACCGGAATGAATTCCATAGACAATAATAAAAACGATGTTTTTTTTAAATTACAGGTACCTATTTCGATGAATATTTTATAATTTAATATATTAAACAATAAAACTTTTATTTATAACTTTCATACATCATATTTAATTAAAACCAAATACCTATAACAACATAAAGGTGTAGCAGCGACATCTTTATATATTATAAATAGTTTATAGCGATGCCGATAGATGGCGCTATATTATTATTAAAAAACCGATTGGTAATAATACTACATCATAAAACCATACCTCATAACCATCTTTTTTTTTCATTGGTGATATGAGAAACAAATATTACAATAATCAACTCAATCAGTTTCGCTACAAAAATATAAGTTACAATTGTTACAAAAGCGTGTGTAGCCAAAATTAAACTTACTAAGTAGTTACTACTCTAAGGACTACTACTACCACTAGTAGTTAAATAGGCAATAGGTATCGCATATGACGTCATTAAAAAAGTGCACGGATCAGGCGTGGCATAGCATTAAAAAAAACAAAAAGAATCTCTCCGGCGGGGAATCGAACCCCGGTCTCCCGCGTGACAGGCGGGGATACTGACCACTATACTACCGAAGACTTGAAAGTGGTGTTGAAATTATGTACTTGATAAAATTATAACAATTTATAGACATTTATGATTATTGTATGAATTGAAACATGTATCCTTGTAAGAGTAGACAGGGACTAATTAGAGCGCCTACATTCCATCGAGCTCATTCTCGTTCCTAATACGATAGAAGGCGAGCCTATTTCAGACGCCGAACGGATACTGTGCAGAACACTTTAAGCAGTAACTCAAAGCCCGACTCGGGATTGAACCCGAGAAGATCAGTAGTCACACCGCAATACAGCTACGCCACAGTCATCATCATTCTTTCCCGTGAAATGTCAAATTGTCATAATGTTTCTTGAGGCTACAGACTCATTAATTTGCATTTCGATAAAGTTATGTCAATGAAGGCACCATTAAAAAAATCTACATCATACAGATTTATTCAATAAAATTATGTCATAATAAAGATTCAAGATTTCAGCTTTCAAATAATATGATCTCTGGGTAGATAGACTTGCCCGGCTAGCATGCGTATCACGATATATATCGATAACCGACTGTAGAGATGTTGTCTACATGTTGTCTACAATATTGTATGAAAATAAACGAGCACGCATGTTAGTGTGCGTAGACAGAGAAAACCGGTTATAACACGAGAAAAAGAAAACATTTTCTCGTGGCGCGCATGCTAGGCGGGTTGGGCTTCTACCCCTAGTATGAGTTTATTTTGACAGTTCTCGATTAACGAAATCGACGATAGTTTGCGTTTTGTACATACATTTGACTAGCAGCGCCACTTTGCGGAAACTACAGCGAACTGAAAATGTATGGAGAAAATGTAAACTATCGTCGATTTCGAGAATCGAGAAAAACTCGTACTGGAAACTGTTAGTTTTTAGGGTTCCGAAGCCATATTGCAAAAAAGGAACACTTATAGTTCCGCCATGTCCGTCCGTCCGTCTGTGTCTGTTTGTTTGACTGCTGTTTATCTCAGAAACGAAAAGTACTAGAGGGCTGTAATTTGGCATGAGTATACATATCTATCACACTAAATAGTTGTGGAATAAAATCTTGATGGATATTTATTAAAATATTTTGCAATTTTCATTTTTGGTTCAGGGAAAAACATAATGTTCAATAAGAAAAAAAAAATGATTTAATCTGATCAATGGTAACTAGGTAAAATAAAACTGAATTTATTATATTTTGTAATTTTCATATTACGTACGTGATAATCTCCAAATATTTTTATTTTGTCTCCAACGACTTTTTATTATATTCAGCATTCAGGGCTACTTGCAGCTTAGAGATAAATATCTATTTATCCCAAATCTTGATTCAAATATAGGAATGTTAGGATAAATACAGTTGAGGTTTAACTCTACTTTAGTAAGAGCACTACAAGTCGCCGTAAGCTAAGCAATTTAAATATTTTTATTGATTTTATTCATCTACTTTCTATACTGGAAAACGTAATTTTAATTAAACAAATCCGCGGCAAAATATTTATGAATTTAATGCAATATTGATTACCTAACTTTAATGTTGTTAGCTATAGGGACGCCATTAACAATGTAAATATGATTTCCTCCTATGTTATCACTGTTAAAACATATTTTCCCTATCAGTACAGTACAGGGTGATGCACAGGACCCACCGATCTGTGACTGTTAGTTACTGACGTGCAGCCCAACTGATGAACACGCTAGTTGTGTGTAAATAAACAGTAATTTACAAATGGTGTTAAAATAAAGGGACCAAAAACAAGAGTGTAGTGTTTTTGAAGAAGTTGAGAAAGAATTTAAAGTTATTAACGAAAATGATTAAATGTAAGTGTTTTTCTGTTTATTTCAGTGCACTGATTGCATCAAATGTTATTGTTTGTAAAATAATACTGGCAACAGTTCTGTATTGTTTAATTAAAATTTACCCGAATAGCAGCCAATTTCTAACATTGTATCTAGTCATTAGAAATTCCAAAATTGTTTACAATTTTTTTTTCTCTATATTAGTCCGTGTATACTTGTAGTAGGTACTTCTCTTATTTCGTTATTTTGTATAGGGGCCTAATATTGGAATAGATCCATTAACATTTTGATAAATTAAACGTGCCATATAAATAATAGAATGCACTTAACTCTCGCTATCTCTACAATTTTCTTTTTTATTATTTTATTGCGATATAAATGAAGTTATTTCGTTCAAATAACAAAATTCGATTAATTATACGTTAATTTTGTTGTACATCATTACAACGGAAACCTGTAATCTATCCATTAGTGACCAGATATATGTCTAACTAATGATACCTAAGTGTTTGTAATTAAATATATCATTACATACTTCGACCGTCCTACTCTACAACAATAAACAAATAAAAGTAAAACGAATAATATAGTTTGAACACTGCGTGCCAAAAATTTGGGCGAAATGTAAAAGTCACAATGACCTACACCTTTACTTTCTCAGCTAATCTATTCGATAGGGCAAACGATATAAAAACATCGATATTAACTTTTACATGTATGTAAATCCTATCAGCCCTATATTGCCTCATTCATTGAGCACCGATAAGAACAAGGTTCCTTTGAGAGAGCACATTGAGAGAGTTCTGTCGTCCCTCATGCTCTACATGGTAGACGACAGGGGGGTTACCATCACCTCGTATAGCATTACTATTATAATCTTACTTGTACCGATTCCTGTACAAAAAAACGAAGTAATATTATAATAATGCTGCTATAAGAGGTGGTAGTAGTCCCTCAGGACTCTCTCAATGTGCTCTGAGAGAGCTGCGCTTTTCCCTTTTTATTTCATTTCATTATCTCCAAACATTCATTTATTCAGTTTCCGGCAATGGCACTGGTAGTAAAATGTATGAAGACAACGAAAACTATTGTCTTGTATTCTAGGAGCAAGGACTGTAAAAAAAGTCTTTGAAGATGTAGAGGTCTATGAATTAGCAAAGATAATCCCACGTACAATAGGTCCCTAGTACGAGTTAATTTCGACAATCCTCACTTCTCGAAAACGACGATAGTTTTCGTTTCCTCCATACATTTATTTTAAATTATCGCAAGCGTAATTCCCATTGCTGATCAACTGCATGCAGAAACGAAAACTAATAACGTTTTTGAAAATTATCAAAACTAGAACCAAGATACGAATATCATAGCGAGAATTTTCCTACTGTCATCGTCTTTTCCTGCTTTCCTTCTTTCTGCCTGGTGTTATCTCGGCCTTGTCAGGGTATGCCTTCCTACTTAAACGCTTCTACTTCGCCCGGTCTTAATCATCCTCCATAGTAAGAACTAAGACTACTACCATTATAGTTTAAGTAGTCGAACTTGACAAATATGTCTGCAATTTATTGAATTCTACCCACATTTAGTTTAAGATTGGTTAATTGTTATTTATAAGAGTTTGTCTGATAGTTTTGTATTATTTTTGAAGCAATAGAGTTTTTTATTATTATTTTTATTACTACTGGTTCTTCAAACTCATTTTTAGTATGATATTAAAAAATACCTTCTTTGTCAATGAAAAGGGTTAGGGCCTAAATCTATAATTCTCAGTTCATGCGGATTGGTAGAATTAACGCACCTCCGAAATTCTTATACAAGTGTCCTCGCGGTATTTTCCTTGGTCAAACTGAAAGCGAACAATATTTATAACTGACAATGAATAAAACAAGTTCATCAGTAGTACCTATACATTTAAATCTCTTGTATGATATGTACGTAATATCTTTAATTATTTTTCCATGATGTGGAGAACGTGTATGTAAATTAATACTGTATGCATCACACCGCACGCATAGCTCGTGAAGTCAATAGATGTCAACTCAGATCAAGGACCATTATTAAGTGAACTAATAACTATGTTTTCGAAGCCACTTGATATTATTGAGGGTTCGAAGCTCGGTCGGTAATATAATCGAAGCAAGAGTATTCAATTGGGACTTCTTGTTCCAAAATATCGATAAAGATGCAGTATACTCTGTCGCTTTTAATAGACGTAGTTGATTTTTATTTGAGAACATAATTTAATGAGTAGATATCTATTTATGATATGACACGGTGGAAACAACGAGCATAGAATATTTATTGTGAGCCTGTGACAAAATGTAGCTTTGAATGATTTGAATCTAATCTAAGATAACGATATCAAATAACTTTGTCCAATAGCACAGCTCTACAATAATAGAAAGATACACTGTTCTCAGATATATATAATATACAAGCTTTAGCTCGCGGCTACGCCCGGGTAAAAGTATGCCTTAACAGATGCATTTCCAAAAATACTTTCTTACTGCTCACCTACTTCATAAAAGGAATCCATGTATAAAGTTTCACGTTCCTATCTCCTATAGTTTTGGCTGTACGCTGATACGTCAGTCAGTTTCTCCTTTTTTATATACAAAACGGCTATACAGCTTGGCAAAAAAAGAGTATGGATTTAATGAGGGCTCTTAATTTAATATGCCTACCCGATATACTACGATGTTAAATGTATTATTGTTATTTTTTGTTATTTAATGGACTTTTTCGGGGTGATTTTCAATTTCCAGCTGAAAATTATTTTTAAAATAAACTATTAAGTAAAATAAAAAATATTTTTGTTTTAGTTCCAATTTTTACCGTGTCATGCTCTTTTCTGCCAAACAGTAGTAATGTTATTTACAACTACTAAGATAAGTGGGAAAGCCCTGCATCCACAGTGTAAATAAGGTAGACTGTAACCGTAATCAACCAATCAATCAATGGGACGGAAAGGTGCTTAGTGTAAAGTTGGTGATCTTGTTCACTAGTTTGTCTCTGCCTAGTGCCTACCCCTTCGAGATACAGGCGTGAAGCTATGTAAAAAATATATTTGCATCAATAGCATTTCTATAATAAATTATTTCGTAAACACAACAACTCACATTGGAAATAAATCTAGTAGATAAATTATTCTTACTAATTTTGGCACTTTCCCTTCAAATAAGGTCATTTCGACCTATCCAAAGAATAAAGTTACATATGATAATTAATCGAAATTGCTTTCTTATTTTTCTGAGCTTATTTATTGACCTGTATATTTAACTAGTGAATATTTTTTTAAGCTATGTCATAATTTAACTTGTTATTATGTCATAAATTTAAAAAAATACTAGTATTAGTTAAATATATAGGTTAATTTAAGCTCAGAAAAATATAAAAGCAATTTCGATTAATTATCATATGTAACTTTATTCTTTGGATAGGTCGATTTATATTACCGAACATTGCTCCTTCATTATTTTTATTAGCTCAGCAAACTGTCCAAGGTTGGATGTGTGTAGCCAATTGTGACAATTTACTGAACAAACATGACTGTAATGTAACTATAACTATTATGTCTAGATTTTATTAATATCGCAAAGAAGCATTAGGTCACATTGCTTGTTGCAAGCAAAATAATAACAAACAGCTGTTTATAGAAATATCTCCAAATGTCAAAAAGGAGAAACATCTATATCTTGTATAAAAGATTCATTGTATCAATATCAATCTGATACCTGGTAATTAAAGATTATTTGTAGTATTAGTTATATCTTCTATTATTGTGTATAGAAAATTAAGTGTTATACCTAGCTAGGAAAGTAGTTAAAAACTTTGAAACATTTCTGAATCGGCTCAACAGACTTCAGTGACGAAAAAATGATGACATTTGAAAAGGGCACATCAATGAAGTTCATTATGTTAAGAAATATCAACATATTTTAATTTTATCGATCGCTACTATTGCTTGTTGTTGTAGTGATAATGCGATAATGAATGATAAGGCTTCACCCCAATGAATTATTTTAGTCGTTCTTGTAACTCAGAGTCGAGCGCACGTCATTCATACATTTACTACGATAAACGTGAGTCCTCTATTTTTAGTTACATCCAGACGTTTAAGATACATCATGGTTTCACCGCCAAAATTATCTAGAGCTTCAATTTTCCATTTCTCTCATTCATTTAGAGGTCTTTGTCCACTGGGAGTTACTTTGAAATGTGGTGAATGAATTTCATCAGTGTCTTCATTTTTCGTATAATTTAGATGAAATGATGTTAATTCATTTCATGTCGCTGCGTTATCTTTGAACTGGCCAATTGTTTGCACAAAATCTTAGCGTAGTTACATCATGTACTTGATATAATTAATGACATAAATTAACGTAGTTATTACATTCTCTTTGCACAGAAGCACTAATCATCTGTCTTTTAAGACTCTACAATTCTTTCAATATTTATTATTTCCTTCATTCTGGTTAATGATTCTGGTGTTATTTGCATTTGCAATATTTAACTAGCTGTGCCAAATTGTTATTTGTTTTACGCTTCTCATACTAAAAACGACAGTGATGTTATGCTTATGTTATGTTTTTATTGGAAAATTTAATATACTCGTTACATATTATATGTATTATACATATTATATAATATCTCCATACTATTTACAACAATTATCTCATATTTTTTCAGTATCATTGAGTGAAGCAATGAAAATTGGTTTCATCGGTGGCGGCCGATTGGCCTTTGCTTTGGCTAATGGATTTATCACAGCTGGTAAAAGACTAAATTAATTATTATTGAAATACTAATTTCTTCTGTTTGCAAGGTCAATACCCACCTTACTTTCATAACTATAGGCATGAGTACATAGTATGTACATATATACAAATTTTGGTCCAAATAAAGTAGGTAGAGCTGAACTAGAGCACATGTAACATTTCGCAGTACTGAATTTGTGGATACCCAATTTGGGATTTGAATCAGTAACCTCATAGTTTTTAGTCTAAGCAGGTGTGCTGTCGAAAGCCAATAGGCCAATAAGATAGTTTTAGGTACTTCATGGATAACTACTATATGAATTAATAAAACAAAGTAGTCAGATATTGATTGGTTATGTTTTTCAGGTTTGGCAAAACCCGATGAGATCACAGCCAGTTGTCATCCATCAGACATAGTATGTGCTGAAGCATTTAAGGTAAAACAACAATAATAATTTACTTAACACCACCACAAAACCATTATCGCGGCTTTGTCTTTCTACTATTATAGATCAGATGAATCAGAAAGTGTTACGATGACCTAAGTTCATGCTTATTAATATGCTAAATAATATACTGATCCCTGCCACCTCAATGCAGGGTCGGCGCAAAACACATTTTTCGAAAATATTGCAGAAAGGATTTGGCTTAATTTGTACCTCTACCTGCCTGATATCAACCCCCTTCTGAGGAAATATGCACACTTACGTCAGTTAAAATATTTTCCCCAAAATGGTGATTTTATAGGGGCAAATACAACGATTCATCATCAGTCATAGGACATCCACTGCTGAACATAGTCCTCCTTCCTTCCTGTCCAAACTGTTGGATAATTAATACAATGATTATGAACTATATTTTTATTTAGAGCCATAGATATTAAATTAGACCCTACATAATATTATAGCTCCATATTTTTCGTGTGTGGTACACACTTCTTGTTTTTTATAACAAATAATTATACTAAGATCTTTCTTTCTTTCTGCCTGGCGTTATCCCGGCCTTCTGCCAGGATCCGCCTTCCTACTTAAACGCTTCCTCTTCACCCGGTCTTGAGCATCCTCCCTAGTGAGGCCATTGGCTCTCATATCTTCCTCCAAAACGTCCAGCCAGCGCTTTTTGAGCCGTCCACGGGTACGCACCCCTGGTACTATTTGTGCTAGACACATGCGACCGACGTACTCCTGTGGTTTCCTCAAAACGTGGCCATACCATCTCAAGCGACATTCCAGCAGTTTATCTGCCACGTCGCGGACGCCAAGACTACCGCGGATGTGCACGTTACGAATACGATTCAGTCGTGTAACATTGCACATCCATACATACTAAGATATTATTGCTAATATTATTTAAATTTTTGTTCAGAATTTAGGAGCAACAGCGTTATTCGATAACAAGCCGGTGGTAGAGAGATCTGAAGTAGTGATAGTGTCGGTGAAGCCAGACGTGGTGGTGCCGGCGTTAAAGGAAATCAAAGATCTGCCAGCAGCGAAGAACAAACTCTTCATATCTGTTGCTATGGGCATCACGACGGCAACTATTGAGAAGGTATGTGAGTATAAGACTGTTTTGATACTCGTCAATTTTCTAACAATCATGATTATCACTGCTAATGTTGGTAAGAGGACGACAACGACCTGAACATGAACAACTAGGCAAGGGAGGGGAAACCTATTTTCTGTTTCGAGTTTGGTTTGGCAGGATTGTGGAGTCACAATTTCACAGAAAATACGACAAGGTTCCAAAGTTCTCAAAATGTACGCGATGAAAATTGTCTACGGATGCATTTTATCTATTAGGTGGGATTTCTCGAGGCCCAAACTCACCACTAAACTCTAATTCCGTACGTCCTCAATACATTAATTTAGACTCTACTAGTATCGTTCTGCAGGGTTACCACCACCTCTTATAGCAGTATTATTATAAACGTTCTTCGTTTGTTTTGTATTGGAATCGGTACAAGTAAGATTATAATAAAACTGCTATAAGAGGTGTTGTTAACCCCCCTGGTTCATATATTTATGTAAATAGGTATATTTTTTAGGTATTACCACCAGAAGCGCGAGTGATCCGTGTAATGCCAAACACACCAGCTCTCGTAAACGAGGGAGCGGCTGCACTGAGCCGAGGGTCCAGGGCAACTCCTGACGATGCCAAGCTTACAAACCAGCTGTTCAGTGCAGTGGGCACTTGTGATGAAATACCTGAATATCAGATGGATGCAGTCACGGCCCTTAGTGGCAGTGGTCCTGCTTATGTGAGTTAAAAGTTATTTAATTTGCATTCATACAAAAGGAGTCTAGTTTCTTGATGCTTCTTCCGCTGAGTTTGTTGGTGCTTCATCTTAGATCAGGGGGATTTTCCGAAGCACCAGTAGATTTGAATGACGAAGCATCAATTGTGTAAAAGTGGCTCTAGTAACCGAATTACTGAATAAATATTTGAATTTGAGTGAGGCAGAAACTTTATTTAAATCGTCTAGTTTTAACGACAAAGTTCTTCATAACATTGCTCCAGAAATAACTCAAAACAAACAGAATTTACAACTAGCTACATAACGACACTGTGCGTCTCTAAGTAATAATTGCGTTTGCGTCGAACCTTTTCTGCAACATGTTAAAAATTATTTTGCGTTGACGTTTACTTCTTCTTGTATTTAATTTCTTGAACTAAACTTTTACTTCTCAGGTGTACATGCTAATAGAATCTCTAGCGGAGGGGGGAGTCAGGTGCGGCTTGCCTCGAGACCTGGCCTTACGCCTAGCGGGACAGACGACCCTCGGCGCTGCTGCCATGTTGAGGACAGGTGGTCATCCAGCAGTCTTGAAGGACAACGTTACCAGCCCAGCCGGCTCTACTGCTGAAGGAACATTCCACTTGGAACAACATGGTAAATTGATTTGGTGATAGGTTTTTTAAGGGTTCATAAAGGCATCAAAGCAGACAGGTAAACTGATGGTGAGTAGTAACCGACGCCCATGAACATCATCAATGTCAGGGTCACAGCCAAACCACTGCCTTTCGTATTGACCAAATCCAAGAAAAGGGATCTCAATTTTTACTAATATATCTTTGTGTAGGTACCTATTATAATATTTATATCTATCTCTGACATGTGAATCTTGACGTGGGTTAAAAGATAAGAATTGATAAAAGAGAAGGACAAAGAAAAATGGGAAACTCATCAGAAAGTTTTGTTAAACATATCTCTTTTTTCTAAAAAAAAAAATACGTTTACTGGTGTCCAGCCCGCCTAGCATGCGCGCCACGAAAAAATTTTGTCTACGCTTTATGTCATGTTATAACCGGTTTCCTCTATTTGTCTATGGACACTAACATGCGTCCTTGTTTTTTTTCATACAATATTGTAGACAAAATGTCTCCAGTCGGTTATCGATATATATCGTGACACGCATGCTAGCCGGAAAGGGACTCCTAAACTTGTAATTTATTTTGTTAGTTGCAAGTTGCATTCAATCTACCATGACAAGACCTACAACTCTTATGTGTTCAACACGAAGACGCTCCGTATGAATGTTCCCTAATATAAGAGGACCAATGTTGCACAATTTATTTGCAGGATTCCGATCAGCAGTGATTGGTGCAGTGATGGCTGCCAAAGAAAGATGTGTTATAGTCAACAAGCAATTGAACAATTAACAATAATCATTATGGAATGTTTCATTGAGGCGAAAATCCTTAAACTTCGCAGTATCTGAATTTTACTAAAAGACGTGCCATTTAAATTTAATCTCAGTTTACAATTATTAATTTTAAATAAGATATACCTACCTAAAATAAAATATTTTCTCAAATGTATTCTATTTTATTGTGTGTACAAAAGTAATCCTTTTATAACTAAAAAGCACTTACTAAGTTGTTAATTTTATCTTTGTGATAAGATTATCATTTATTTACCCACCGTTTTACTCGACGAGCACATGCCGCAACTTCAGCTAAAACTACCTCTAGTACATAATGGGTACAAATATCTACCACATTTGTATTTTGTAATTTCTTTATTTTTAATAAAAAAGGAAAGGCCTACTGTTACAAGGATTAGATTATCTCGTAATTCTAAGGGTATTATTCTAGAAATCATAATGGATTTGTTACTTTACTTAGCAAAACCAAGTAGGTATCAACACAAAATTATTAAAAATATTGCGCCATCTATTGAGTGTAAGCAGAAACAATTTTTGAACAGCGCCATCTATATTACTTATATAATAAACAGTGTAGTGAAATGACCTGTAGATGGCATTACTAATATTTATTATAACGCCATCTGTATTTCGTGATTTTATCCAATTTTGATACTTATGTACGTTTAAATAATATGACATACAGATGTCGCTATTTCAACAAAAATTTGACAGTTGACAATAATTTGACAGCATAGTCTGTGCAGCAGTCGGATTGAAAAACGAGTTTTTTGTCTTCCGTTCTCAACGGCTCAAGAAGAAAATAAAAATGAAACGTCACTTCTCTAAATTGAGAGGTCTGAATTGAATTAAATTGCGTTCCGGCTGAACGTGGATCCGCGACCTTGCTGCGACGCAATCATTCGTATTGTTATTAGTCACGCCCGGTGCTTTTTCAGTGTTCTGTTTACATGTTATCATCAGTGAAGTTAAGCCGCCGCGATCCGACGTAGTCCGAACCTATTAGTAGAAACAGAAATAGAATGCGAGTCTCATACAGCGGCACGAAGGCTCCACATATTCGGTGCTAGCAGACTTGACCTTATATATTGAGTTAAGATATCGGCCCACGCCGATTAATAAAGAGACTCCTACGCGCGTTTGACGACGAGGTCTGCGTCGTCTAAAACACTTTAATGAACAAAATTACGCGATATGCTAGCGCTACTGACGTTTACTTATAAGAAAAAAGTGTTTTTTCGCTTCAAATCTGCGGTTTTTGTGTGATTATTGTTAGTGTTCGACAGTGTTAAAATGCTTCAGTAGTTCTTCTAAGTTTTGTTCCGTTCCGTAAACAATATCCGTTAATATCCATTGGAAATCTGCCATATCCTCAGTTGCTGTTTTCTGGTAAGTTTTTACTTGTCAAGGACATAAAACCAAGCATATTTTCTGAAGTTATGAAATCTAGTAGAACATATTTTATCATGGAAGTAATGATTACCGATAAAACATAAAAACTCATTCAATTAGGCATTTCGTAATTATCTATTTTGTCAAACCAGTTATTTACTAGTATGTAAGATGGATTATACATGTAAATATTCATATCAAGAAATCTCAAGAAGGAAATTTGATAATAATTATACACTTACATTCCAAGAGAAATGCATCCAAGCAAGCTACAAGCGCAGTGTACCTTTTGTCAATAATAATAGATTTGTATTTGGTTATTATTCTTCATCAACCAATTTTATCACTGATTTTCCTATATGCATACATTTTAATCTTATTACAATATGAATTTTAGTACATGTATTACTGTCCCACTGCTGGGTACAGGCCTCTATTAATGTGAGGGGTTTAAGCCTTAATCTACCACACTGGTCTAATGCAGTTGGTAAACTTCACATACCTTCGAAATTCTTGTAGAGAAATTCTCGGGTATGCAGGTTTCCATACAATATTTGCCTTCACCATTATAGCAAGCTATAATTCACAATGAAAACACACTTAACATAGAAAAGTCAGAGGTATGGTCCTTTTTGAGGTTGATCTCCAACCTCTGAATAAGTCCTCCATGAAATATAATATGCCCAAAAACATAGTAGGTATTTTGTACTTGAAATTTAAAATTCAAAATGGAGCCGCAGTTGACGAGTAGCCGGCTGTAAACGAGAGCCCGTGGGTTTGATTCCCGCATTGAGACAAATGTTTGTGTGACCCACAGATATTTGTTTCAAGTCTGGGTGTTGTGAGACCGAAAGTCTCTCATAGTTTCCGATACCCACGATACAGGTTATATCTAGTGTTGGGTCAGGTCTAGGTGTGTGGCTGTTGGGTGTATTTATTTATTTATTTATACACAAAACAAAATAAATCATCATGGAATCGGATGACCTTGCACTTGAAGTGTGCAAATTAATTTGTATAATAACATAGCTAGAGGCTACCAATTTCAATGTTATTTACACTTCTAAGCTATATTTAGTATTTGATTTGTACATAATGGGTCTTACTTATAAAAACTGTTTAACTGAGCAAATTATTACGAATAGTCTGTCACTTTTTTCCTTGTCATATTGTTTGAAAATAAAAGGGACAGACTATTTACCATTTGCTCAGCTAAACTGTTTTTATATAAATACAGCAAAACAGACACCTCCATAATTTTATCAAAAATGTTACTGCCTCAGTGGCATAGTCGTATTGCATGCACAGTACAAACACAGTCTAGTGGTCTCAGGTTCGATCCCTGGGTTGGGCAAATTTTTTTTTTTATTAATTAATTATCAGGCAGGCAGTTTGTACAACTGATATGCCTGTATCCTGAGGTTCTCTATCTCGTTTTTATTTGTTGGTAGTTGTCAAGTCGGTTTTTAAATTGATTGACACTTTCTGCTGAGACCACATCCTCTGGGAGCTGGTTCCATGTTCGTACCACTCTGTTCGTCAGGAAATGCATGTGTGGTTTGTTGTTAGACTGGGTAGTGTACAGTTTTTTGCTATGTCCTTATATTGGGTTAAATGGTACTTGATATCAGTCTGGAATTTGTGCTTGATATGGCAATAGGTTTGCCGTCTATCACATCTGGGACAGGAAAGAGATCTGTGTATTGAGTACTTGACTAGTTTTTTCGTATTAATTTTATACTAAATTTACGCTGTCTAAAATATAAATCAGAAAGAAATATTGAAATATTCTCAAAAATAAAAAGTTATAAGCCTTTGAATTTTGGTGTAACCGTCAAACTGCGGGAAAGAGAAGTATCAGTTTAATCACGTCACACCATAACGATACGCACTTTGTAAAAGGATAGCAAGATATCTCCAATATGCCCCCACTCCAGAATTTAAAATATGAATTACTGCCTCATTTTTCAGCCCATTTCAATGCAGTTTTTACAGAAGGGTTTCGTTTTTGTGTTATTTGCTATTGCCATCGATATATTATTTACCTAGGTGCACAGTTGACGCTCGGAAAATGGGACAGCAAAGAAGTGCTTAAGCACTCCTTTTCCCAACAGTTGGACGCCGATAGAATTCTAAATTTAAAATTCAAATTTAAGAACGCTTGATTATTTTGTTTAAAAAGCTACTTTATAAAACGTGCACGGTGCATAGGGTTATATTTGTGTTTGATTTAATTAGAACTTGTGATTTTTTTCTTTGTTTTATTCCTGAGACCACTTTTTAGGACGATATTTGCAAAGAACTGTGCATCTAGGGTATATTATATTGATGGCTATTGCATATAAATATGTGTACCAAATGAAACATAGTCAAGTACCCACTTATGGGTATTTTAGTCTGCTAGTTCGCCACTGCTTACACCTTCGCGGAGACAGTCGTGAGTTTTTGTATGTATGTCTTCATTGTTACAAACAAGATTCACTATGAAACTTTCCAAGAAACCTAACTAAATGTCTAACCATTGCAAAACATACCTATCCATAGGAAATAAACCACTTTCTATACATCAGTATTAGGAAACCTGCCTGCCCACATCGGCTTCTGTCTTTGGTATTAACTTTAGTAACTTTCTTATGTCTGAAACATGTACCTACATCTATTACAGCTGTATATTGGCCACAAAATCTTGTCAGATGATTGTTGCAGTGATTGTGGTTGTGGTAATAGGTAAGGAGTTAATGGTGAATAACACGCAGGCAGGACGTTCGTAGTCTGGTGTTGGTACATTTCCTCCTGTGGCTTACAAGGCCAATGGCAGCACGACATCTCTTGCCACATTCATCGCAGATAAAACGCGAAACTGGGGGAGAAGTAGTTGCAGCAGCATGGATCCTTTTCTGCTTAATCTTATCAAGCCAGGCAGCTGACCAGATAGATATTGGACTACTTCGTATTCCTGAACTAGACCTCTATTGTACATCATCATCATCATCAGCCATAGGACGTCCGCTGCTGAACATAGGCCTCCCCCAAAGATTTCCAGATCGACCTGTTGGAAGCGGCCTGCATCCAGCGACTTCCTGCGACCTTTATCAGGTCATACATTACATGATCATCGTCATCATCTATCATACATTACATTTTATTAGTTCGTGCATAGTTGAAATTGCGAGTGTTTTTGTGACCAAATTATTTTGGTCAATCATTTTTAATGTACAGTATAATTGTTTGATAATTTTATTCATAACATTAACATAAGTTCACGACTGTATCCCCGAAGGGGTAGGCAGAGGCGCACTAGCGAACTAGAACACCTACATTTCGCCGAGCTTAGTTGCGAGCCTATCGCCATATCGGACACAAATTCCAGACTCCTAGCTGACATAGAAAAATCCAATATCACTGCTCGACCCGGGGATCGAACCCGAGACCTCAGAACCGTAGTCGTACCGAAATACCACCACGCCACCAAGGCAGATCATTTTATTCATCACATTTAAATAACAAAATACTGAGAAAAATGTTACAAAACAAAACAACTTTGACCCAATTACTTAATGACCTATTTGCATTGTTATGTTGAAAATTAAATTTTATTTTCAGGTACATAAGAACAACATTCCAAATAGAAGAAAGAAACAGTCAAGATTATGTTTGTGAAGTGTTGAAGATAAATCATTCAAAATAAAGAAATCATCAGCATTACTGTGTTACAAAGCGAGAATGGATGAGAGCGAAGTCATTATATCATCCACAGAAATAATAAAAGGTAAGTGATTCATAAAACAGGTTGAATGCAGTTTGTATAATGTCACTGCAATATTGTTCTCGTAATACTAATATATTATTGTGAATTGTCCAACCCACATACAGCCTTAGTGTACTCATACTGTCACTTGTGTCTTTGAGGAAAAAGCAGGATGAATATTAAAATACCTTTGCGTTATTCTTAAAAATATAAGGCTCTATGTATTTGAGTCCTATAACCAATATCTACTTAAATGAAAAAGAAAACAATGGGACATTTAGTGCATTATGAAAAATCTAGAATTTTAATATTAAATCATATAGGCATACATTTTTTAAAAAAGCTCCTTTGTCTCTGATAATCTTTCAGTCAATGGTTACCTAATGAGAGAGTAAAGTCTAAATTCTTCATCAAAAGCAGAAGTAAGGTGATAAATAAAAGCGGCAATTAAACTTGATATTTCACAATTTTAGCATTACTTTTGCTTCTAAGCCTGGGAAATGTCGAATAAAATATATATTTTTAGTTATTATTGTTACTGTACAATGTACATGAAGAAACTAGCTGTGTTAAGAAATAATATTAAAAAAAAATAAGTCTTCAGATTTTATTGAAGAATAAGATTTAATGGAAAAATATAACAGGGGCACGCGAACTTCCTCCGACGCCTGAACCACTCTCCTACATCATAGGGAAGCCTAAGAAAATAAACTTTGTGTTTCTAAATGGAATAAATTTTCTGCGAACAGGCGTAATAGCACTCAGTCTCGGAACATTTTTCTCTAACTATCTACGAACGTCTGTTCTAAATATAGGCAATAAATATCAAGTGAATCGGTTTCACTTTACATAACATCCTACGTCGTTATTGATTTAAAGAACAATGTAGTGTATTTATAGAAAAAATAAGACTTACGAGGAATTTTGAGGTATATAGTTATACATTAGCTCACGCTTGTATCCCCGAACGGGTAGGCAGAGGCACACTAGCGAACTAGAACACCCACATTTCGCCGAGCTTAGTTCCGTCCTAGATGTGATAGGGGGCGAGCCTATCGCCATGTCGGGCACAAATTCGGGTATATAGTTATGCCATAATTTAGTTCAGTTTGACTACTTTGGTAGAAAATATCAGTACTCTGACTACCTCGTAAATCTAACTTTATAGAGGATTTAATAATTATTCTGAAAAAATGTGGACTTTAAAGTTAAACCAACATATAAGTCTCATATTGTATGTAGGATTCTCTGTACTAGAACTCAAGAAATTGGGAAGATCTCATGATATCTTCAATCAATCAACCAATATCATGATTAAAAAAATACAGAGAAAGACAAGCATCATCAGTACCCCTAGTACGAGTTACTGCTACTCAAAAACTATGATAGTTATCATTAAATCTCTATGGTAGAGTTGGAAGGAGAAGACCTCATCGAACATTCTCTGACCAAGTCAGAGATTTACTCGAGAAAGGTCAAGTTAAAAGTACCCTAAACCGACGTGCATGCATGAAGAATGTAATGAGACTGAATGAGGCGAAAGAGGTGTGTAAGCATCGTAGCAAATGGAAATCCGTTGTCTCTGCCTACCCCTATGGGAAAAAGGCGTGAGTCTATGTATGTATGTATGTAAATCTCTATACGTTTATTTAGTTCATTGTAGTTTCCGAAAGCGGCGCCACAAATCAAATGTATGGAGTTTTAACGATAACTATCATAGTTTTCGAGAAGCATTAACTTGTACTACAGTTCGGTAAATGCTTAAGCATAATCATTTTACCTTTCTCCAATATAAGAACACCTAAAGTTGCATAAATAAGCCATGGTTTAGTAAATTAAAGCCAACATATCATTTCTTAGTAAATATCCGACCTTGGCAATAAAATCGACTGCTCGCGGAAACTGTATACATTAAATTGGACAGTTTACGACAGGCAGATTGACTGACGTGGTAAATTAATGGAGATGCTTATCAAATGTTGATACTAAAAGAGAACCCAGAATATAGTATGTTTACTATGATTATAACTTTATTTAGATCTAATAATATAATATTTGCTGGTTTTTGGTGGTTTATGTTTAGCAATGGACAATGGACATCTTATGCTGATGATGATGAATGAAATTGAAATAGCGACAGTCCACCGGGGAGTGGTTACTGTTGATTATAATGGCTTCGAAAACAGCCGCAATAACTGCTGCTGCTGCTGCACTTTTATTCGTTTTGTCTTCAATATTCATTGAAAGGTCGCAGGAAGTCGCTGGATGCAGGCCGCTTCCAACAGGTCGATCTGGGGAACTTTGGGGGAGGCTTATGTCTGTTCAGCAGTGGACGTCCTATGGCTGATGATGATGATGATTCATTGAAATTTTTTATCGCTTTATTGCGCCAGTAATAACTTTAAACACAACTATATTATTATTACTATTCCATTAGCGGAGGCTTGTAATTAGCAATTTAAGTTACCTAGGAATTGTTTTTATAATATTGTTATTAGTCTGTATGCCTTCCGACAAGTAAATAAATAAATAGCGGTGTTCCCGTACTTTCTGTTATTTTTTTGACCGACTTACAAAAAGGAGAAGGTCCTCAATTCGTCTGTATTTGTTTTAATATCAAATGTGGACTGATTTTCAAAATTATTTTGTGTTCTATGGAGCTTATTTCAAGGGTCACGATTGGATTTGAAGTCGGTCTGTTAAGTTTTTAAACTTGTGTATTACAATAAATGCCTAGTGCTATTCTGATAACAGCCTTTCCTGAGCATTGCTGCAGCGGCGAAGTGGCAGATTTTGTTTTGTTGAACTGTTTTTTAGCAATATAGAATAACTCATATCGGAATCTTCGAAATAAAACCTGGGGGGTTACCACCACCTCTTATAGCAATATTATTATAATCTTTCTTGTATCAATTCCCATACAAAAAAAATCGTAGTAAGACTATAATAATACTGCTATAAGAGCTGGTGGTAACCCCCCTGGTAAAACACGCTCACTAGGCATGCAGGTTGTCTAATGTGGTCACCGCCGGGTGGAGATAAAAAAAATCAGAAAAGAGGTATTTTTCGCATTGGTTACGTTACAATTTGTCCCTCCTATGACAATGGGTCCTTTAAGCGAAGCGTGAAGCTTTTATGCAGGCCGGCATAACTCTGGCGACCATTTATACATAGTGTTATAGTGAAATATATGTATGTACGAACATAGAATAAGTATAAATGTATTACGAACACCATGAGTCCTTGTTACTTGAATAAAAAGATTATTATTATTATTATTATAAACTATGTATATCGATGGTGGTTGTTTTTTTTGGACTGCACTACGCTTACCATCAGGTGTAGAGTAGTCACTTTGCCGTGCTCGGATAAAAAAAAAACGCCGCAAACTGCACCAAAAAATACAAAGTTTAGCATTCATGTCTTAACAACGGAGCGGGTTTGTATAACCTTATATAAATAACATCCTGAGCTTAACAGCTTCATTGCAAACATAAAGTTGTGAATGGCGCTATTTCGCATATTTCGCGCTATTTTGAACACAATACAACACCATAATATACATTGTTAATTTTACAAGTATCGCTTGGCAACATTTTATGTGCGCATGGAGAAATTCGGAAACAACATCGTTTTATTATCTGTGGACTAACGGCCGGTTTCAATAAACGATCTCAGTTTAGAGTGCAGATAGACCGCGATTATGAACCAATCAAATCAAGTCATTTGACGGAGTCGTGTTCAAACGGTGTTCTTATTGGCTATTTTTTGTAATCTATCTGCACATTCGAACTGAGATTGTTTACTGAAACCGGGCGTAAATAAATAAATAGATAATTTAGTATCGCTGAAAAACCTAGATTTGTAACTGGTGGTTTTTCGACCGATTTCCAAAAAGTAGAAGGTCTTCAATTCGTTTTGTTTTTTGAAGTTATACTTCTTTAGGCGCATTATGAAAAAATGATGAGAGTGAAATTTTCAGATGCGCGCGCATCTGTGACACAAAATTAACAGTATGAAGTTGTCTACAGTATGAAGTTGTCTGCTTAACCGCATACACGTACACGCACCCATTTGACTTCGATTGCAATTTAATATTGTTATGTATATTACGCGATATCTCCGCTAATTTTCACAATTATTTTTGTATTCGATAGAACTTATTTCAAGGGTGGTCCCATATCAATTACGTCACGATCGGATTTGAAGTCGGTCCGTTAAGTTTTTGAACTTGTGATTATATATTACCTATTTAAAAACGTTCATTACATCTATCGTTGCTATGTTACAATGATATAACTTATCACACAACATTTTTAGAGGCGCCTCCACACACAAATAATGTTGCCAGGCTATAAGCGAAGGCAAAGCTCCGGTAACTCGATACAATGTTGAACGAACGTAGGTGTTGTAAAGTGACCGAATGACATAAGTGCTGTTAGTTTACGACACGTTACATGTTGCAAGCACTGTGCGAAATAAGCATGTATTTTTATTTTTATAGCAGAGACTGGCAATCGAGCAGATGGGTCACCTGATGGTAAGTGATCTCCACCGCCCATAGATACCCAAGACACAAAAATAATCATGGGTTCGTTGCCAACCTAAATGGAGGAAATGGAAGGGGAGGGCATTGGGAAAGGGAGGGGGGAAATGGGCCACCGGAAATTCACTCACTGAACGAAACGCGACAGCAAGCTGCCACTTTACGTCGGTTTTCTGTGAGATAATGGTTTCTAACCGGTCGAGCCGGCCCATTCGTGCTGTCGACGTTACTGTCTACAGCGTGGCACTACCACTCAGGAATATTGTTATTTTTATTGGTATTGTTTATTGGTTACTTTAGTAGTATCACTAAATCTGATGTGAAGTGCAGACCAAATATAATAACGACCGTTGACCGTCCTCTATATGTATTATTTGTTTACATTTGTAAAGAGACCTAGTAACCCTTCATTTCTCCTAAGATCCTTAGTTATGTCTTATGTTGGAATTATATTGGGTTTTTCTGTTCAATATCAGTCCGGTGTCTTATATTTGTGCCCGGCAACCCGATATGCCGATAAGTTCGGCCCCTATCGCGTTTGGGATGAATTGAGCTCGGCAAAATGTAGGTGTTCTAGTTCACGTTCGCCTCTGCCTACCCTTTCTGGGATAAAAAGGTGAGATTATGTATGCACGTTTGAAGGGTAGTAGAGTAGGGTACTACTCAGTCTTACCAGCTTTGGAATCCTATCGAATTAACGTCGTCCAATTTAAAAACGATTATAAATTAGTCATGTTTCTGAATGCATTGTTTGTATTATTCCCATTACCGTGTTCATATTGCGTCCGAAGGCGCCTAGCAGTCTGACCTTCACACAACGATGATTGATCTGTGAAATTACCTACTGCATCATTACCTAACCATTGTATTGTTTTGATGAGTTGTTCTATTACGTCTGATCTTTATTTAGACATATGTACGCTAGTCTTAACAACCAGAGGTTTCAGTCCCGTGGTTAACTTAAATATGGTATTTGAAGTCTTAAAACCAATACATTTTGACACTTTGAAAGGGTTTGAGGATTATAATTCGGAGGTCACCTTGAAAGTTAGGAAAATACTTGGGTAAATAGATGATAAAGATACCCTGGTTACAGTTCCGTGCATACCATATTGATAAAGAGACACTGCATATACTGACAATTTGCTATTTAGTACTATTTACATAAATAAATAATGAAAATCATAACCAAAAATAGATTTTCAAAATAGCTCGGCTTAAATCGACACGAGGATGATGATTGTAGTGATGGTGATGCAAGTGTCGAAGAAAATGATTTAGCAAATATTGTCTACCCTGATCGAAATACCTGTGCACGTCACTGCCTGGTTATTTGTAGAAGAGTATAGAAATCAGAGTATCATGATTTGTAGATACTTTGGGTAAGTTGGTTACCAGTCGTGGCACCAACCAACCTTAGTAACGATAATACCACGTCGATAAATCCCTGAGATACAAATCTCGAATCATTATCACTAACATCCTATCTAATGCATGTATAAAGAAGCAAGCGCAGACGTCCCGTGAAATTGAAAAATATTTTCCATACCAGCATTTATGTAAATCAAATTTTACTTCCATTTCGTAGGCAGGTCTTGGTGGCAAACTTTTCGCTTTATCGGACGCGAAACTCGTTAGAAATATCGTTTCAATGATAGCACGTTTCCTGCGCCGTTTGCCTTCACCTTTAAAACGTTATGTTTAAATATTTAGGCATTCAGAGTGCCTATTTTAGCTATAAGAGTATTAATATACATGTGATCTATGCAGTTAACTTTTATGGAATCATTCATTTAGTTGAACTCTGAAATGCAAAAGGTAACAACGATTGTTATTATTCCTTACTTATCTCTCAGGAGGCGTATTTTGTCACTCTAGAAAAATTCAAATATTTACGATGAAGATTTATCAAGTTCAAATAATTGGTTACAAACAAGCTGATGGTTACGAAGCTCATATGCATGATGTAAATTACTCTTTGTTAAAAAAAAATGTACATACGTCGAAAATAGCCATTTACTTATAAAATATTTAAGCACTTCTTTAACAATAGCATGTCCCTTTCATTTTCAAACAATGAAACGCAAGGAAAAAAGTGATAAACGATTCTTAAAGATAAGATAAGCGTAAATGTTTTTATCGATCGACTTCCAAAAAGGATAAAGGTCCTCAATTCGTCTGTATTTTTTTTTATGTATGTTACGTGATATCTCCGCCAAATGTGGACAGATTTTCAAAATTCTTTTTGTGTTCGATAGAGCTTATTTCAAGGGTGGTCCCATATAAATTTGGTCACTGTTAGGTTTTTAAACTTGTGATTATAAGTAAGTATATCTTTTGTTTGTTTACTTTACTACTTTACTGTCGTACTTATCAAAGTTAATCAATAAAGATAACATTTATCACAACATCAACTTTCTATAATAGATTAAGTTCTCGTTAAACAAACAAGCGTGTTTACTCCAATTCGAATTCTAGTTTTCTTTTGTTTACAAACATTTCGTGTTTGGCTTTCGTATACTCTCCGGAGTTTATGCTGACGTTTGAAATGTATGTAAACCAATTCACATGTAAATTGTGAGGGGATACGTCACTCGTATTTACGTAGATTGGAATGTGGGCTTGTAGAAGCCTCGCTCTCTGTACTGGAATGTCTTTGAGAAAACTTAGCGCATTATAAACGTCAGCAGGGTTACCACCACCTCTTATAGCAGTATTATTATAATTGTTCTTCGTTTGTTTTGTATGAGAATCGGTACAAGTAAGATGATAATAATACTGCTATAAGAGGTGGTGGTAACCTCCCTGTTGGGGTTTTAGCCAAATAAGTATTCGACGTTTACTATGTTAGAACGACGACGTTTACTATTTAAGTAGAAAAGACGCGTTGAAAACTATGTTACTACGACCATAATATTTAAAAATAACTACAAAAATAGTTTAACAAAAACTTAAAACCGACTTCACCATTTTCACACATTTAAGTTTATAACTTCAAAACTACTGAACCTATTTTGATGAAACTTGCACTATTGCCTAAGTTGGAAGATACTTAGTCCAATAAAAGATCAATCGCAACTCTATTTGTAGTTTTTGAGATATACGTGGACAAACATACATGTACACTTATGAATTTAGACACATCTGTGTAACATACGCCAATACTGTGCAATTCTAGCAATATTACATACATACGGGTCGAATTGATAACCTCCTTTTTTTAGGCGGTTAAAAAGAAAAGAGTGGATAAGATACAAGACTAGTATATGGTTAAACCCAGTAAGAATGATTCACTCTGTTATTCACGAATCATTGTCACAAGACTGGAGTTTTAACCCTTTCCTGATAAGCATTGCGATTGTGTCCGATAAGAGTCACCCTTTCATATTAATCGTTGTCGTTTTGCCACTGTACTTTGAACCATTTGAATTGACTTTGAAAAATTTTTGATTTTTTATAATATGAATCATGACACCGTTTAAAACGATGATTTTCTGTATAGTCCTGGTGAACTGGCAAGTTAATTAGTCTAGCATTAGGGTTTCATGGGCATTTAAAGGGTATCAAGACAAATATTACCCTTTCTTTCTGCCTGGCGTTATTCCGGCCCTATGCCAGGGTCCGCCTTCCTACTTAAATGCTTCCACTTCGCCCTGTCTTGAGCATTCTCCACAGTAAGACCATTGGCTCTCATATCATCCCCCAACACCTTGCAATACACAAAATATACTAAACGCAAAATGTTTTTTTCTCCCATCAAAATTTTTACTGCCGCCTTGTTAAACCGCTGGACTAATTTGCAGTGATACTCAAATGCACTTTACCTGCGAACTCTAAAACTACGGGTTACTAACTAGTGATGAGATTAGAAAGGGTGAACGTTGCTGTAGCAGATGTTTTTATTAACTTACGGCCGGTTTCAATAAACAATCTCAGTTCGAATGTGCAGATAGATTACGAAAATTAGATAACGAAACAACACAGCTTGAACATGACTCCGACAAATGACCTGATTTGATTGGTTCATAATCGCGATCTATCTGCACTCTAAACTGTTAACTGATATTGTTTATTGAAACCGGCTGTAAAACTACGGGTTTACTAACTAGCGTTGAGGTTAGAAAGGGTGAACGTTGCTGTAGTAAATGCTTTTATTAACTTAGTTGTGATGATTCAAACGAGACTCACGCTGCGGTTCTATAATGGGACATTACACAGAACGTTGAAATGGTCTTTTTCTCTAAAGCTGTTAGCATTAGTTGAGTTATGTCGCGTGTTAATCACATTTCTTGAACGGTTCGGTTAACCGAACAAAAATTTTCTACAATAGTATAAACTGGATTCATCATAAGGGATCAAATCTATGTGTGACTCTTGAGTGATGTATTTTATATAGCATAGAAATATTACTTTATTTATAAGTTATGATACGTATACGCAATGTCTCAAGGTTGTTTCATAAGTAATTAAGTTCTAGCTTTTGCTTAGCCGCAGTAGCCATAATATCCTATGAAAATGTATTATAGAGATACCTCTACCTCTATGTACTAACCTAACCGGATCATATTCTTCAACTTTGTCCGCGTTTTAACCAAATTCATTCAACTGTTAATATGTACTATACCATATGCATACATATACAATACCATAACATAACATAAGCTCACGCCTGTATCCCCGAAGAGGTAGGCAGAGGCGCACTAGCAAACTAGAACAGCCACATTTCGCCGAGCTTAGTTCCGTCCCAGATGTGATAGGGGGCGAGCCTATCGCCATATCGGGCACAAATTCCAGACTCCGGGCTGATATGGAAAAATCCAATATCACTTTGCCCGACCCGGGGATCGAACCCGAAACCTCAGAACCGTAGTCGTACCGAAATACCACCACGCCACCGAGGCAGTCAATATACAATACCAAACATTCCCAAATTCAGTAAACACAAACATCAAACTTTTAGGCTGTTAATATAACACTGATTATGAAAAGCTTTTGCGTTTATTGAATTAAAGTAGGCATTAGGAAAGCCAGTTCCGAAGTAAAAGAAGGTGAATGCTCTCAAAATTCAATCTCTATTTCTCAAAAGCATCGCAAAAGAGACTTATTCAATCCCATATGATATACGTTCTCATTCAGGAATCTCTTTTGGGACTCTCCATTCTGCCATCTATAGGTCGGGAATACCTATTTATTTTGTTATATAATCGTTTCGTGTCCTTATTTATTAAATTTGCAGCGCTAGGTCCAATAAGGCTTCGATTGGCGCATGTGCGATAGTTTGAGAGCCTTCTAATAGCATTTACTTAGTTTTCAATTAAGCGCTATGTTCGATTTATGGGAAGTTATATTAAATTGCAATTTGATATTCCGGCATTATCTTTGAATCCTATTAACTTTGACCAGGTCTTCTCAGAAGCATTCTTGGAGGTCTCAAAGAGGAAAATACACAAGAGATCGTCAATACACGTCCTACTCCCAAAAATGAAGATGAAACAGAAGAGTTTGGAAGTGAGAGCTTAGTTCTGCTGAAATGTTTTATCGAAGATAATATAAGAGGAATGTGTACATTGGTTGAGTATTTTGATTACTATTTGCAACGTAAAATGTAACGTGGGCACGATTAAACCACTTCCTTTATACGTTACAAATTAATCTCTACTTAGTAGTAACAAAAGGCTATTATAATTAAAAAGAAACACATCGTGTACGTCGGAATTCCGACAAGTAATTTTGAAATAACGGACCATTTATACGGTTGTACTAAATCACTGTTTTAAACCAGTCTTAAATTACTTCTAATTACATTAAACACGCAAAAAACTTAATTTGATAAGTTGTGGATTGCGGTTGTTATGTTTTTTGTTTATTCTACATCACCAATGTGACATTGGACATGATCGTAATCAAAGATACTCAGTAGTACATAGACGGGACAGCACGAGTCTTGTGATCCAAAAGTTATGACATCGTGGTCATAAGTCACTCAGTCGTATTTAAATCATACGCGCGCAAGGTCGTGCCAGCGTAATAATGTTTAGACAATAAAATTGTCTTACGTGATTCTTGTCCATTCATACAACATTCTAGGGTGTTAATTGTAATAAACGCCTTGTAATAAGACGTAGATAGCGTTACTTACGTTTGTGATCTTTTTTTGTTATGGAAACTTGCTTGATAGCACCTCCCTTCCACCACCTTCCTTCCTTTGATCGTAATGCAATAGGACATGATAAGTGCACTGCAGTCGAAACAAAATGTTGATTGCCAAAAGACATTGCCTATCCTAATGATCACCAGAAATATGTCCAATTGAAGGAACCTACATAAAAATTTGAACGTAAGTGCACTCTACATAAAGTGTTTGAAAATGAAATAAAAATATTGCTATAGAATCTATGATTAAACAGTAAAATGAAAACAACACAGAGTACTTAGGAGATATTTTTCAGCTTATTCTTATTTGCATAATTACACCAATTTGAAAGTTTGATGACGTATAAACGTAGGCTGTACTTACCATCTTATTAAGAACGGGGGAGTTTCAAACTCTTGCCAAGATTCAAAATGAGGAGTTTTACTTCGAATGGAATGTTTTCAATAAACACTTATTATAGAATAAATAAATAAATAAGTACACCCAACAGTCACACACCTAGTCCTGACCCCACACTAGGTATAAACTGTATCGTGGGTATCAGAAACTATGAGAGACTTTCGCTCTCACAACACCCAGACTTGAAACAAATATCTGTGGGCCACATAAATATTTGTGCGAAAATCGAACCCGCGGCCTCTCGCTTCACAGCCTGCTACACGCCCGCTGGGCCACGGAAGCTGTCGAGAAACCCAGATTAATTAAGAAGATTAATCAAAAACCCCATTAAGATCATCATTGTTAAAACCAAGGCCTAACTAGCTTGCAATATTGCTATAGAAAATACTTTCTCATTTGAGTCGTAGAGCCACGTTGTAGACAGTAATGTCTACAGCACGAATGGACCGGATCGACTGATTCGACACCACTTTTTCCCAGGAAACCAACGTAAAGGGGCAGCTCGCTGGTGCATTTCGTTAGGTGAGTGAGATTTTCGGTGACCCGTTTTCCCGGCCCTTACCAATCCCTATTTCTTTAAGGTTGGCAATGCATCCATGATTCTTTTGATATCATGGGTGTCTATTCAGTAGAGATCACTTATTATCAGGTGATCCAGCTGCTCGTTACTCGTTAGCCAGTCACTGCTATATAAAAAACTCTAAGCATTAACATTGTCCGAAAAGACTTAACCTAGCAAAAATATGAAGGTTGTACATCAAATAGCAATGGCAATAATAAAGCTTGTGCCAACTGTCCAGTTAGAAGTTCTACCGTGTGATGCTTCGTACCGGCCTTCGTGACCTGATTCACGTGTTGAGTACATACAGTACTCAACTCGGATGGATGTATTTATCTGCATATTGTCGCCGAAATGTGCCGAAAGCAATCAGTGTGTTCATTGAATGATGTCATATTGTTTTAGACTTGTATGCTCAGGTTTCTGGCTGTGATTTTGATTTATTTAATATGATTTAGCCTCACTTGCAGTCAAATGTAGCAAGAAAATAATTTTAAAATTGTGACTCGTACAATTTGAGCGATCTCAGGTGTATGATGTACACTTTTCACCAAGTGCCCTGCTTAGTCGTTTGCTCATTACTGAACTTGTATTTGTGTTTGAGAATCTTTGTGCTGTATTTTGGCTTTACTGCACCTAAAATGCATTCAAGGTGCACAAAATCACGATTAGGTATATCCTAGTGTGAGATGAGCATTATCTGTAGTAACTTTGGGTATATTTATTACTTCTATGATCTTTCAGTCATTGTACCTATAGGTTTAATCTATATTTGTTTTCTCATTAACTATAGGATATTGTTAGGTATATAGCGATTCTGAAAGCAAGTTTACGACCTTTTTATGTTTCCCCAAGTTCGTCCGGTCGTGGTCTGTATATGTTGACTGTGGAGCAATGAATAATGTTAGTCTTGGCACTGAACTACCCATTAAATGTCTAGCCCTTGTGACAACAATCCAGCCGTTTAAAAGGTTATTTAAATACTGTGGCTATGAGGGTATTTGGTTTAGTACTTGATCTAAGTCTATCTAGAATAAAAAGCTGTCTTCAATCTTTATCTTATATGCAATAATGACTGCTTCGGTGGCGTAGTTGTATTTAGGTACGACTACCGTCTTGAGGTCTCTGATTCGATCCCCGGGCCGAGTAAGTGATATTCTTTTTGTTTTTTTCAATATCAGCATTTGTGCCCGATATGGCGATAGGCTCGTCCCCCATCACATCTGGAAAGGAACTAAGCTCTGTAAAATGTGGGTATTCTGGTTAATTAGTGCGCCTTATATTGTTTCTTTATAGGAGATTGACGTCAGATAGGCAACCCTTAAATACTCAAGTCGAATCCTTTCTGCAACGTGCTTGAAAAACTGTTGCGCCGACTCCACATTGTAGTGGGATAAAGGCAACTGGAAACAGAAGCCGATATCGTCCAATCAACTGTTTTTGAATACAAATCCCACTTTGATTTCACAATACCCAATGTCTTGTTTCTTGTATTAGGTTGTACATTTTTCAATACATTTATAAGGAATCACAGTTACTGGTTCTTAATGCCCAATATGATGACTGTTCGTAACTTTATAGGATATATGTCCTTAGATATTTCAGCATACAGGCGAAACTATTAGAACTAGGAAATTTTACACACGACTTCCTTTTATGATGTAGGCGAGCACTAAGAAAGTTTTTTTGGAGTTCATCCCTAAGGGATAAAAATGGAAATACGACGAGACAGACTCTCACGCGGGCGTAGCCACGAGCAAGAGCTAGTAAAACATAAGCAAGCTCAGCAACGAAATAAAACCAAAATTAAATATGAAATCTGTTGTCAAGCAAGCCTACATGATTTTCCATATTCCATTAACTTTTAGAAGCGTGTGGGCCTAAGTTAAAACGCAGCTGTTAAAACTCAACGGCCGAATAAATTACTTGGCTCCAGCTCCATATAAAATTTACAATTTCCGATTGTGTTTCAGTGGGCGGCGGTAAAATTTTAAATATAATTTTGGTTTCACAATTGTTTGCCTTGATTTTGTGTGGAAATGGGCACTCTTTTATATTGTCGCGCCAATTTCGTTTTAAGTAATTTAGTAGTATTTTTGATACATTTTCGTCTGACTTCCAAAAAAGGAGAAGGTTCTCCATTCGTCTGTATTTTTTATGTATGTTATACGATATCACCGCCTAATGTGGACCGATTTCCAAAAGTATTTTTGTGTTCGATAGAGCTTATTTCAAAGGTCCCTTAAAATTGGTCACGATCGGATCAAGTTGGAAGTCGGTCAGTTAAGTTTTTAAACTTGTGATTATAATAACTAGCATCGGATCATTTCATACTACGATAGTCTAGTACTAGCGTATCATCGAAACTGCGAATCACATCTCAGAACGAGCAATTACAGTTTCTGATTTATTGTTAAGCGGAATGAGAATTATCACCGTTAATACGAGAGGTTCTACTTTTATCATCGTCGGATCGGATGAAAAATAAGCTGGATGCACAGTAATTGCATTATTTGTGCCTCTAACTACTCTTAAGTGGTGAGCATATCGTATGTTATCAATTATCATCGGCACCGAATCGATCGATCTTTTTATAAAGCTGTCTGCTGTGTTCAATACCTAAATAGCCTTAGTACAACACCTTTCCACCAGACAGAGTATGTAATAGATACTCAAATAATACCATCTAAGATTCCTTTATTTTTACCTGTTTGTTGTTGCTACGTGGCTTTATTATTTCATTCAGGTGGAACGTTACCTCATTTTGGCACTCATTATATTTTACTACATGGTATGAAAAACCTTTTATATAATAATGTACCTATATGCCTCTAAAACTTTATATCCAAAAACATCCTCAGTTCTTTTTAATATTTAGCTAATATTTCTTTTTCTATATTATTGGAAGGATGGAAAAGGATAAAGAAAGTGGGAGTAAACATTCTATAAATCAGTATTAGACGTTATTTCATGAATACATAACCAGATGATTTATGAAAGTTCTTTACTTATTCTTGCCTATTTTCTCGTATTCCTTATCCACGTCATAATATCTGTGATTAAGGCTATAGTTTTAAGTTTCAGATTAACTTGACTGTATTGATTGTTATAAATGTATTGTCATTGATATATTTTATATCCATTAGTATTCTATTAGCTATCGCAAATCAATTAATTACACATTCCAAAAGCTTTCAAGTATCGATTTTTTTACGCATAGTCTTCAAGTTATTAAGTATAAACATTGTACTCGGTACGACCTTGCTTCACGCAGGAAACGGATCGACATGAGTGTTGATAATATAAAGACTGTTCGTTGGCCAGTGAACAACTAAGTTTCCTTTTTTATAGAAAAGGGGGTAAACGAGCAGCTGAGCCATCTAATATTAAGTGATCACGGCCGCATAAACATACTTTTAGAAATGTGACGAAAAAATACCAAGTAGGTAGATTTTGATAAATAAATAAATAAATAAATCCACGAGCAAACGCTGTTTGAATTACTAGAATCATATAACATGAGTTGATTTGGACATGAGAGAATAAGGAGAGAGCATGGATGGAAGGAAACTTATGAAAGGTATGTGGATCGTAGGATGATGAATAGGTGGTGGGTGCCCGAAGAGATCATAAGATCTCTTTTCTTCATATATAAATATGGATCAAATAATCTTCTCTGAAAAGAACACGATAGGAGAATGACAGTTGACTGTCCGAAATGTGTGAGTGTGGAGGAAGCAAAAGAGGATATTTTCAATAGCAAAGACTGGCAAACAAGCAAGTTGTGTCACCGGACTGTAAGTGATCTTTACATACCATAGACCCCCATGATACCAAAACGATTATGGGTGCTTTGCCAACCTTAAAAGAAGGGAATAAAAGGGGAGGGGAATAGGAATTGGGCCACCGGAAATCTCACTCACCAAGCTTAACCGTATGTAAGGATCGCTTATGGCGCTCAAAAGTCTCTGCCTATCCCCATAGGATTTAGGTGTATGCATGTAATATAACCACGATAATGTGCCTCAGATGCATCGCCTACGACGTTCGATCTGCAAATCAGCTTTAACTTACACTTGTGCGGATTCAGTGCGCAATAACTTTATTCGTTCCGACTCGCATTTGTACTGGGAATTTCCTTATACATTGGACTTGGTTTTTACTTTGAATGACTAGGAGGATGATATGAGAGCCAATGGTCTCACTATGGAGGATGCTGAAGACCGGGTGAAGTGGAAGCGTCACTTAAACAGTCTTGAGGACTTGAGGTCCGGTCTTGGAAGGCGGACGCTGACATTAAGCTGGGATAACGCCAGGCAGAAATTAAAAATTGACTAGATTTCAATATCTATCTATCGTATATTGATGGTCGTATACATCGATATATTATATATCCGTATATAGTTTACGTCACTACGGAACCATGACCGTGACCACGACAATTGATAAATATACATAATCATGTGATTAACTCGGTACGACATTGACAAAATCACAGTTAGCAGTGAATTATGAAAATGAAATTAATTTAATTTTGAATCTAATTTCGAAAATATGATTAAGTTTAATTTAACGTTTTCGGTATATTTCAGACTATATTTTTATAGTTACTTTTATCATTTAGTTTTATACATAGTTATAGTTAATCATTATAATAAAATCATCTAAACATTAAAAACTTAATAAAACTAATTCAAGAGTCTTTGCGGAAGTATTTTCTCCTAATAATTAACCTACATAAACTGTACTGTTGGGAACTTTAAGTATTTTAGGAATTTTCGTTCGGAATGGCAATTAGGCGACATTCTTATCGAATAGTTATTCGAACTTGGCAGAACTTTCAACCCTCGTTTCGGTCCTTTATCATATCCCACAAAAGACAACTTTAAACTTTGAATAAACTAGTTTAACCCTCTTCGTCCGTTCTAGACAATTAACCGTTACTGATTGCGACTGAAATAACCGTAATTTTCTATTCAACCAGTACACATGCAATAAAGGTGTGGTGCAAGTGTCAGACTGACCTTGACGTTACGTAACCGTATGCAAACTTGAGGCGTGGCCCAAGGACGCGCGCGCGGCGATTTTATAACTCATTATAACAAGATACTGTTGCCGAGACAAAATTGCGTCGCAGATCATACAAGTATGCACAAAGAATAAAAGCGTGATCAATACAAAAAGGTGTTTTTTATGCCTGTGCATATTACCTCTCAGTAAATAAACTTAAAAGGTTTGATATAATTTGGTTTGGTTGAATGGCACAGAGGTCATATTATATTTGAATGCATTTTTTTTTATCTTGTTCATAGCCATGGAAACTAAGTCCTTCAGCCGTATACTTTTTAATTTAAATAGTGACGGGCGGCTCGGCTACCGAAAGCCGTGTAACATATATACATATGTGCCGCCTCCATCGGGTTAAATATTATTTTTCCTTAGTTTTAATCCTACATCTAACTTTCACCAGAGCAATGAAATCTGATGTGGTCAATTTGAAGTCCCTGCTGGAGCTTTAGCGTCAATTCCTTCCAGTTTGATGCTTTTTAGGCGATTTTTTCGCAGTGGGGGAATCGAACATGTTCGACCCATCCACCCGACAAAAGCGTCCAAAATAACTTATTACAAAGCCATACACTGTCCATCTTTATTGATGTTTATCGCATAAATTCACATCACATTTAAACAAAAAACACACCTTTAGACTAGAATATGAAATAATTAAAACAAGCGACCATACGCACCGTCAAAATTTCCACCAAACTCTAAAGTTAAAGGTACCTTTAATTTTAGAGTATGCCATAAGATAAATTTTCTTCGTCTGAGACTATGTGTAATAAATAACAGCAAAGTGACCCTTAAGCTTATAAAGTTGTCGTGGATTTTTACCTTTACAAATGGAAATAAACTAATTATCATATTATAAAAGTTTTATCGGTCAAGCTTGTATAATTTTTATTGTTGGTTGTCACGATATTTCCCGAGGCGAAACGGCCGATCGGTGTGGTTTTAAGCTCAATTAATCAATAACAATTAACAGTTGTTTATGGTTGTAATAAAAGCTTTTTAATTATTATTAAATGTGTTCCTATCATCCATGAACAAGTACGTTTACTCTATGCTTGCTATTTTAGTAAGGGTTACAATTTTGTTGGAATTAATAGTAGTTCTAGCAAAGCTGTTTTACTTACTGTTAATCCTGTCATAAAAATTAACACCGAATCTTTTCTGCAACATGTTTAAAAACAGTGTGTCCTGCAGTGAAGTGGGATACGGAGAGGTAGAAGAAGAGTAGAGTACCAGAGTACAAGTTTTAATGGTTTTCAACAACAGTGATACAGTTTTAGTTTCAATTTTCTCTATACATATGACTATCAGCGCCTTTTACGGAAACTATAATGAACTAAAATAAACGTGGGAAGAAAACGATAACTAAAGTAAAAATTCCCAACTAATTCATACTAAGTGCTCAGTAGGCCAACCATGAGTTTTTTGACATTACTCCCTAGCGACTCCATAAAATATATGACAAACACCCGAACGCCTCTAGCGGTTACGCGGGGAACTGACGTTTTCTATACAAATATTTTACGTCCTCGCTCGCGTAAATACGTGTAACAAACTCATAGTTGAGCACAGTTCTTAAACACAGTTGAAACAAACAAAGCCAATTCGCAAGTTTGATAGACAGGTATTCTCTTTGGGAACCACCAAAGATCGCCATCTCTCATGCTTTAACTAGGTACTAATCTCCTATCCGACACACAAAGGCCATCATTGTTTACGTCAAAATGCCATCACCAGTGCCGCAAGAAAACCCGTTGCACTTTGAAATAGCAAAAGGCAATTAAAAGCGCTCCAGTAGGCGCCCTATACAGGGTTAATGAAGTAGCGGTCTAGGGGTTGGCATTTTGTTTCATGACTAGGGTTTTCTTGTATAATTTATTTCGTCGTGCGTTCGCTACAGGCTTTTATTTTACGTTGAAAGTATATTTTATTGCGTTATTTTACGTATGATTAATCATTTCCACAATGGAAACACAGTTAACATAGAAAAGTCAGAGGTGCATGCTCCATTTTGGGGTTGGTTTCGTACCTCCCGACACTCGTCTCGACAGTCCGTACCATTCCCAACTGAGCTAAGCTATCGCTGCTTTGTGCTTATTTCATTGTGAATTATCGCTTGTTATAAATGTGAAGGAAAACATGGTGAGGAAACCTGCATACCCAAGAATTTCTCCACAAGAAATTCGAAGGTATTTGAAGTCTACCAACCCGCATTAGGCCAGCGTGGTAGACTAAGGCCTAACCCCTCTCCTTAGTAGAGGAAGCCCGTGCCCAGCAGTGGGACAATAATATTACAGGGCTATTATTATTATTATTATAATTATTTCCTATAGGATTGTAATTTATTACATCTGCTTACTACCTTTTATCTTAGTTTACAAATAACCGATAACGCTGATTTAATTTCTACCAATTGCATTTTTTTATTTTATCGCTACGTAACCACTAGTTTAGGTATACAATAACAAGGTAATATACTGACTATAGAGACACAAATCAATCGAGATATTAAAACCTCAATAGAGTTTCAGCATTTGATAGAATTGGAAAAAGTCTCTCAAGCAAGTAAATAAAAAAATAACCGCTTTGTCTGAACGGGCACTTGTCATGCGAACCCTAGGACATGCAGCCAACGTCGATGTAATTTAACTACAAAACTATTGACATTGATCTTCGACAATATAAAATTAGATTTTTTGCGGTTATCGTCTTTTCGATGTCTGGCAATGATAGCCAAATGCTATTTGACCTGATCAATGATATTTATTAACAAAACTTAATAGCGACTTAAAAAGCCAAAACCATAACTCTGATTGTATTCACACTAATATTTATTGTTAGTTGTAAACGTGTTAAAACTCGTGGTTCCAATATAAATAAATAAATACACCCAACAGTCACACGTAGTCCTGACCCCACACTAGGTATAACCTGTATCATGGACATCAAACAAAGAAAACTAACTGAAACTTCAAGAGACTGTCTCACAACAGTCACAACACCCATGCTCCACGGAGACTGCCGATGTTAATAAAAGATCTCAATCTGATTGTGCAGATAGATCACAAAAATTAGCTAATAAAAGAAAAGATTGAATGATTATAATGCCGCCAAATAATTTAATTTCATTGGTTCATTTTCACGATCTGTCTCCACACACGGATTGAGATCGTTTATTGGAACTTCCTGTTATTGATATATGTAAAACGTTTTAAGATCTCTATTATAACGTCATTGGAAAGCCGAAATGTTGGATTCCGTGATTGTATCATCGCCTTAACCCTGAACGTGCGTTTACTTCATTAATAAAGTTCAATTATTGTGACAAGTCACGCTTTTGACCTGTGACCTTGCACTCGATCGGTAATGACTTACTTACCGTACCTTTAAATAGGCGCTTCAGTTTCGGCAACCAGCAACTCTTAACTACGGATATATGACTTTTTTTGTTGCTGCAACTGCCAACTGCGACTGCCTCGGTGGCTTGGTGGTATTTCGGTACGACTACGGTTCTGAGGTCTCGGGTTCGATCCCCGGGTCGGGCAAAGTGATATTGGATTTTTCTCAGCCCGGAGTCTGAAATTTGTGCCCGATATGGCGATAGGCTCGCCCCCTATCACATCTGGGACGGAACTAAGCTCGGCGAAATGTGGGTGTTCTAGTTCCATAGTGCGCCTCTGCCTACCCCTTCGGGGATACAGGCGTGAGCTTATGTATATATATGTATGCAACTGCCAACTCAAATACATATATTGAAGAGTTGACGATTGTGGAACCAAAACTTGCTTGTCTGCAAAGCGCCTCAGTGGATTTGCGAAATTATACAATTCTGAAAATATGAAATAAAGGTCGATCTTCTGGACCTTTCTTCATCCTAAATGTGTAATACAAAACATACATTACCTAAAAACCAGTGTAAAGATAGTCGCCCCTGTCGCGTAAGACATAAATATCGCAGGCGAAATGAACATAGACTTATCTCATTTATTTATACAGACAGATTTGAGACCAAATAATAATAAAGATAAAGTATTTATTCTGTACCCACAAAATAATTTGAAACTGAACTAAAATACAGAAGAAAACCTCTGAATTAAAAGCGTTCCTTTTGAAATCAGTGGTTTTATTTAAACCGACTTCAAGAATAGGAGGTTCGTAAATCGTTGTTTTTTTTTTCATGTAATGTTACTTGATATCTCCGCCAAATGTGGACCGATTTTGAAGCTTCTTTTTGTCATAGAGCTTTTTCCAAGGTAGTCCCATATAATTTGGAAAAATCTTATGAATTTAAAAGTCGGTTTTAAATTTTTAATATTTTGAAAGCTATTATTGCTCATTCTGAGAATTTTTCCACAAGAATTTGGAAGGTGTGTAAAGTCTACCAACCCGCATTAAACAAGTTTGGTAGACTAAGGCCTAACTAACCCCACTCATTAGTAGAGGAGGCCCGTGCTCAGCAGTAGAGCAGCAATATGACATGACTATACATATATCGTTAATAATATTGGTTCAATGCTCATAATCTTCAATATAATATACCCTAGATGCACAGTTCTTTGCAAATATCCTAGTCCTAAAAAGTGGTCTCGGGAATAAAACAAAGAAAAAGATCACAAGTTCTAATTCAATCAAACACAAATATAACCCTATGCACGTGTTATAAAGTAGCTTTTTAAACGAAATGATCAAGCGTTCTTAAATTTGAATTTTCTATCGGCGTCCGGCTGTAGGGAAAAGGAGTGCTTAAGCACTTCTTTGATGTCCCATTTTCCGAGTGTCCACTGTGCATCTAGGTAAATAATATATCGACGCTTATAATGTATTATATTCCTCAGACAGACTTTACTTCGCCACTCTCAAGACCGGGTACAAGCCTAAACCAACTCGCAACAGCAAATACTTTCACATAGAAGATGAGATCGTCTACGAGAGCTTCTACTCCGACTTCGGTCCTTACCACCTCTGCCATCTGTACCAGTTCTGCAACAAGCTCAATGAAGAACTGGAGAAGAATCCGAAGAAGAAAATCGTTTATTATACCAGTAATAATGAGACGCTTCGACTCAACGCTGCTTATCTCATCGGGAGCTATCAGGTAAGAGTCTTAGAAAATGGTTTTATTGGGATCAGTCGTCAAAAAGACATTTTTTTTCTTTCAACCTGCCTTTATCCCAACTTAATGTGGGGTCGGCGCAACACCCTTTTTTGAGGAGGTTGCAGAAAATATTTGGGTTTGTTGTTACGAACGTCTGCTTGCCGTCAACCCCCATTTGGGGGATACAGTTCCAGACAAATGGTATTAGAAAAACACAACGCCTGATCTGGGAAACAAACCCAAGACCTTCTGGTCCACAGTTCATATATATACACTGCCAAAGAGGCGACACTCGATAGTCGTAACTCTCAAGATAACGTTCTGCTAAATTAAATGTCTTTTCGACCGACTTCCAAAAAGCAGGAGGTCCTCAATTCGTCTGTAATTTTTTTTTATGTATGTTACGCGATGTCTCCGTCAAATGTTCCGACCGATTTTGAATCCGTCAAATCGATTTTGAAAATTCTTTTTGTGTTCGATAGAGGTTATTTCAAGGATAGTCCCATATAAATTTGGTCACGATCAAGTTTTGAAACTTGTGGTTATATGAAGTATTTTTCTACAAGTAGTTTCTAATTAAACAATTTCTCTACTCTTTATATAGTAATTAAATACCATAAAACCCATGGCCTTGTAACAGTTTTTCACTATTCAAGGTGATCCCTTAAAATTTATTATTGTTTGATGTTAAAGGTCAAATGGTCAGTAGGCGACATTAGTTATCAAACAACTTATTAAAATAACTTTTCCTTCAAATTAATCCAAATACATAACAAAGAAATATTTCATAAATAACCTAATTTATACTTTTATAATAATGGGTCATTAAGTTTTGTAAGCTACTGTATAAAACTTACTAGTAGCTGTAAGATTTTCAGGAAACACTTCCTTTATAAAATCTTTGCTTAGTCAGTCTGTTTTTCTTGGTAGATAGTCACGGGCGGCTCGGCCTCCAGTGGCCCATACGCTTATTTATTTATTTATTTATTAAGCAAAACCACATGATATATATTAGAATAGTTACAATTTAGCTTAGTATATAGAAATATAATATAGTCTGATATATTATGAACACTTAAGGTTTGCATGACATTGTTTAAAATAGTGGCATAAAATATTAATAAACGTTATAAAAACTTATTAAATAGAACACAGTACAATATAGTATCATCATTATATACCTAGTTAAAGTAGGAATATGTGAATTATTTATAGTGCAAATAATTCACATATTATCTATTTAAGAACTTCTTTTTAATTTTGTTTTTGAAATTAGCAAATGAGTCATGAAAGATATCAAGTGGATCTATATTTGGATGTTTATTATAGTGGTCAATGATTCTACACATGGGGGATTGCAGTCCTAAATTGTAAAGTTGCTTATGTAACATATATATGTGCCGCCTCCGACGGGCTAAAAAATTACTCGGACTAAGTCAAAGTTCGATTTAAAAATTCCAATTCCTCACTGAGTTCGTTTCTTTGACTTAGACTTAGTCGAAGTTATAGATAATGATTTCTTAAGTTTACGCGAATGTTATTCATTGAAATAACACTATTTTTACGGATTTTATCACGATTTGGTTTTAATTAAGACCAAATCGTGATAGAATCCGTAAAAATAGTTTTATTTCGATCTATAGATCTCAGCCTCTGTCTAATAAAAGTGTAGTTAAAATTAACTATGATTATTCTTTTGTTTGTGACAAAATACGTTCAATTTTATGATAGGCCTGTACGTAATCCACTTTAGAAAATTAAGTAAAATATATTGTTTTCAATTTAGATTATGTATAATGAGCAAAATTGACCATCCATACTTTCCCTAGAGGCTTAGGGAATTAGGTAATTTCTGTACACTGTACAATGTCGATTATCAATATCATCAGTTTGCCATCCATTTGCCACATTTCGCCGAGCTCATTTCCGTCCCACGTGTGATAGGCGACGAGCCTATTGCCATATCAGGCACAAATTCCAGACTGTGTTGATGTTGAATAGAAAAATTCAATATCACTTCGCCCTACCTGGGGATCGAACCAGAGACCACAGTAGTACCGCGCACGTCATCGAAGCAGTCGAGGTTTGTAACAGTAGAGGCAAAACTAGATTCCTCTCAGAGTCATCTTTCAAGTTTTTTAATCGAGAGACAGTTGAGGTTTGTGACAATAGAGGCAAAAACTAGATTCAGGGTCATCCTTCAAATTTATTGGTGGGAAGACTATCCCGCTCCTACGCTCACCTCTGTAACTCCTGTCAGCCAGAATCCCCAATGGCACGAATTAGAAAACAATAATATAATATTAGCCCTGTAATATTACTGTCCCAATGCTGGGCACGGGCCTCCTCTACTAATGAGAAGGGTTGGGCCTTAGTCTACCACGCTGGCCTAATGCGGGTTGGTAGGCTTCACATACCTTCGAAATTCCTGTGAAGAAGATTCTCGGGTATGCAGGTTTCCTCACGATGTTTTCCTTCACCGTTATAGCAAGCGATATTTCACAATGAAAATACACTTAACATAGAAGAGTCAGAGGTTTATGCTCCATTTTGGGGTTGGTCTCGAACCTCCGACACTTGTCTCGGCAGTCCGTACCATTCCCAACCGAGCTATCTCTGCAACGAATTAGTGTACTGAGCATCTTATCTCAACAAGTCTCAAAATGCAAAATTGTTTTTATCTCACGCCGATATTCCTCGATTAAAAACTAGGGATAGAAAAACAGAGAGTTGGAAAATAAGTTTTCCAACTTCAAGGTTGTCTATTAATTTCCAATTACATAATTGGATTCTTCGTGATAAATGTTCATAAATCTAACACACCCATTTACTTGATTGCTTCGATGTCGTAGATGTATTGCGGCATGACTACCGTTCTGAGGTCTCGGGTTCGATTCCGGGGTTGGAAAGAGCGATACTAGGTTTTTCAATTCAATATCATTCAGTGTGTTATGTGTGTGTTTTATCAGCCCGGAGCCTGGAATTTGTGCCCAATATGGCGATAGGCTCGCCCCCTATCACATCTGGGACGAAACTAAGCTCGAGTGGATGTTCTAGTTCTCTAGAGCGCCTGTGTCTTTAGGGATACGGACTTGAGCTTTTGTGTATGTTGTGAGTTGTCATACTTACTTTGATTAGGAATCGCTTAGACTCTCCCATTAAAAGCTTAGTAATTGGCACACCTGTAATGTTTTATTGCTATAGATAATATGCAAAATGACAAAATTATAATCTATAAAAGAGATCCACCACACCAAGTATTGGATTGCGCGAGTTTAGTCATTATACTTGTTCAATGACTGGAACCAAATTGTACTCAATATTCAAATAAACTTTTTGTTAAGAACAAATTTTGACAATACATCAAAACACTATTTTGCGTTTAAATGATGAAGCGAAAGATGTTTATCAAAACTGTTCGGTAAACCATTATACAAAATATTGTGCAACAATATAGGTTCCGTATAAAAACATTTTAGCTAAGCAAATTGTTAAGACTACATACATATATATTCTCACGCCTGTATCCCCGAAGAGGTAGGCACACAAGCGAACTAGTACACCCACATTTCGCCGAGCTTAGATCCGTCCCAGATGTGATAGGGGGCGAGCCTATCGCCATATCGGGCACAAATTCCTGACTCCGGGCTGATATGGAAAAATCCAATATCACTTAGCCCGACCCATGGATCGAACCCGAGACCTTAGGACGGCAGTCGTTCCGAAATACAACTACGTCACCGAGGCAGTCACTTTTTTCTTTGTGTCACATTGTTTGAAAATAAAAGGAACAGACTATATTCTTAACCATTTGCTCAGCTACACTTTTATCAGTAAGGCCCATAATGATGGTTTTTCAAAGTTTGATGAACGCTAAAGTTACCTAAACATAATATGTCAAATGTTATGCTCAACTATTAAGTTAGCTATAGACGATTTTGAATCCAGTATCTACATGTTGATTGGCAAGCCATCAATTGACTTTTAATTTAAACCCCTTTTCAGAAACGGCTGGCTTAGTAAAACCATTTATGTTAGTTCTTACTTCATCATCATATACATCTATCTTTTGTCAACATCTGCGACCATTGTTATTGGATAATTGGCCGCGTTGGTTAGCTCCATTACGTTCGTCTCACGTTACCTTTGCAAATTGGATCGCTGTCGACGCGTGACACGATTCTGCATCCAGAACACACAATAACCCATATAAGATGTAAGGATATACGTGGGATCTGTCTGTTAACATGACATCAATTCTAAAATTACGTTTACTGTAATTATGTAAGACTGCTAACCCGAGGAGAATGCATGTAAAAATTTAATTTCAAAAAGGATAATGTATGTAATTTTTCAAGTCAATTATATTTTAAGATGATGGCGTCGGCGTTTCAGAGCTATGCCTGAGAATAAATTCCAAAACAAAATCAGGGGTTATCGCCTCTTTTGAAGTTCAGATATTTATTGAAGTTAATATACCGAGTGTTTCATAAATTTGGCGGTTGCCTCGATGGCGTGGTGGTATTTCGGTACGACTACGGTTCTGAGGTCTCGGGTTCGATCCCCGGGTCGGGCAAAGTCATATTGAATTTTTCCATATCAGCCCGGAGTCTGGAATTTGTGCCCGATATGGCGATAGGCTCGCCCCCTATCACATCTGGGACTGAACTAAGCTCGGCGAAATGTGGGTGTTCTAGCACTAGCGATAGTGCGCCTCTGCCTACCCCTTCGGGGATACAGGCGTGAGCTTATGTTTTGTGTTATAGCTTAATTCAAGGGTGGTCCCATATAAATTTGGTCACGATCGGATCAAGTTGGAAGTCGGTCAGTTAAGTTTTAAACTTGTGATTTTTAGATAATATACTTGAACACAAGTCCGGCGGCGGCGTATAAGCAACTGACAGACGGTTCTGAGTGGTCGCTGCTGAGCTTCCGCGACGCTTCCGGCGGGCCCCCACTCTTCGACATCTCGCTCCTGGACGTGCTGCACGGCATCAAGGTGGCACACCACGCAGGATTCTTCCACTTCGACCATTTTGACGCAGATCAGTATTTGTATTATGAGGTGAGAATCGAAAAACATTTTTTTCTTCCTGCCCGTATCCCACCTTAATTTAGAGTCCGCGCAACACAATGTTTCAAACATGTTGCAGATATGATTTGGTTTCATTTTAACGACCGACTGCCTGCCTGATGTCAATCAAAGGGATTCAGTCGTGGACAAATCAAATTAGAGAAATAAATAATAATAAATAAATAAATAACACCCAACAATCACACACATAGTCCTGACCCCTCACTAAGATACTAGCCTTGTGTCGTGGGTATCAGGAACTACGAGAGACTTTCGGTCTCACAACACCCAGACCCGAAACAAATATCTGTGGGCCACACAAACATTTGTCTCGGTGTGGGAATCGAACCCACGGCCTCTCGCTTCACAGATGGTTACTCGCCCGCTGCGCCACGGAGGCTGTCAATTGCTTTACCCGACCTGGAAATCGAACCAGGATTTCTCGGCCTACAGCCATATATGCTGCCACTAGACCAAATCGACTTAGAAAGCTTATATAGTGTGAAGTATTTAATATTAAACAAACCATTATGATCCTGATGACTTTTAAATGACAAATTGAATTTGAATAAAAAATAATAAAATATATACCTAATTTTCAACATTCTAACAAGAGATATTTGTCATCAGAAAGTAGAAAATGGCGACTTGAACTGGATAGTGCCTGGTAAAATGCTGGCGTTCTCTGGACCGCACCACCGCTCCCGGCTCGACCGGGGATACCCTCTCCATAGTCCCGAACACTACCACGAGTACTTCCGAAAATATAACGTGAGTAACGCAATTACATTGCTAGTTTTACCGCCGAATGTTCATACACTTAAGGTCGCCTTATGTCGTTTAAGGCCGCCTTATCTGATAAAATTGTATGTCGAAAATCAATGTAAGAAGCCGTTAAAGTTGAGTAGCGTTTGAGCACTCGGGCTTTAATGTATGTATGTAACATTAGTCTTACGTGTATCCCCGAAGGGGTAGGCAGAGGTGCACTAGATAACTATAACATCCACATTTCGCCGAACTCATTTCCGTCCCAGATGTGGTAGGTGAGCCTATCGCCATATTATAGCTTTCTTTCTACCTGCCCTTATCCCACCTTAATGAAGGGTCGGCGCAACACACTTTTTCAAGTATGTTGCAGAGAGGATTTGGCTTAGTTTTTACGACCGACCGCCTGCCTGACGTCAACCCCCTCTGAGGGATCCTGTCCCGTTCAAATAAAATTAGAAAATTTGCTTTTCCAGTCCTGGGAATCGAACCCAGTATCTACCGGTCCACAGCCTATACTGCCACTAGACCAAGTAGGCGACCATATTATAGCATATCGACAAATTCCAGACTTTATGATTGATACTGAATAGAAAAACCCAATATCACTTTGCCCGACCCGGGGATCGAACCTAAGACATTGCATGCAAACAGCTACATTTGAATATTTGATTGTCAGGTGACGACGATAGTCCGCCTGAACAAGAAGTCGTACGACGCCCGCCAATTCACGTCGCACGGGTTCGAGCACCGCGAGCTGTTTTTCGTGGACGGGTCGGTGCCGTCGGACCTCATCGTCAACAGGTTCATTCGTATCTCCGAGGCCGCTAGGGGCGCTGTCGCGGTACATTGTAAAGGTATATTTGCATATAAAACCCCTGACAAAAAACTCCTCTAAAAAGTAAAGAAATAAAAATCATCAACCATCCTTCTTTTTGAGTCCGGAGATAAAAACAAGAATTTTTGGTTCTTTTTAAAAAAATGGCTTCCACGCATTTGCGATGATTTAGCCAATGTTAAGATAATTAGAGCAATTATCAAGTTTTCGCAATGGCTATAAGACCCAGACGTGGATGGTCTCATGGTTCTGCTGGTATTATGGCGGCTATTTCTACCAGTGGGATTTCCCTCAAATAACCTTCAGCGAATCGACCCAACAAATTCAGCCAACGGACCACGCAAAAATCATCAAAGATCACCGGTTAAAAAGTTCCCACATTATACTGTTCGTCTTCGTTGAACCTTGATGAAAAGCACATCAGTTTAAAACAATAAACACAACTCCAGACAATAATATGAAATCATTTTAATAAGTGACGTCCACCCTGTCAGACTTCCCGTCAAAAATAAATAAATAAAAAATCCTCGCATTTGTATTTGTCTGTACTGTGTCAGTAGGCCAGGGACATGCCGCTTGAGTTCAGCTGATTTTCTAATGGTAATAATGAAGTAATTTCTGAACGAACTATCCCTGGGTTTTGGATATATAAAAACTCACATATACTAGTGTCAAAACTTTTCTAATTACAATGTGTTTCTACCATAAAATTTAATGAAGTATTTGCTATTTACAAGAACAATGGAACAGGGATGTGGCCGGTTCTCAATTCCGTCAATTAATTCCTCCCAGTACGTATAATGCTTTTTAAATGATTTTCTTGAAGCGAAACAATCGAACAAAGTCGACCAATATGCTTTAATGGAAAGCTCTCAAATTAGCCAGAATTGTGACAGGGTGGGCGTCGCTTGTTGATATTATTATACTATAATGTCTAAAGGTTTGTTTGTTGTTTCAAAGTGATGTGGTTTTATGCACCAAACTTTAGCGAAGATTGATAGTGTAATGTATAATCTTTTTAATTGGTTATCTTTGATAAAATTTGTATTAGCTGTGTTGGCCGACTTTGTTCAGTCGATTTACTAAGGGAAGGTTAGTATGTCTGAGGAAGATCGCACTGGAAGGAATTGCCGCCAAAATTCTAGCAGGATCTTGAAACTGTACACATCGGGGTTTAATGGACACTGCGAAATGTTGATACCAATTGCTGAATTGAAAAACATGCTATCTATCAAAATCACTGCAATGGGGTGGAGCCATTTTCTTTTTAAAAGAAGGAGATTTCAAAGAAGATTCCCTTAAAAAAGAAATGCTATCACTCGGATGCAAATCGAACCTAGTAAGAGAGTAATATTGTTTGAACGTCCCCAGCCGGTCTCGGTCGCACGGGCACGTTGATCGCGTGCTACATGATGAAGCACCACGCATTCAGCGCGCGCGAGGCCATCGCCTGGCTTAGGGTCTGCAGGCCAGGCTCGGTTATAGGACACCAGCAGTGGTTCCTCGAGAAGTGAGTACAATGTATTTACTAATATTAATGTTGATCGCGTGCTACATGATGAAGCACCACGCGTTCAGCGCGCGCGAGGCCATCGCCTGGCTGAGGGTCTGAAGGCCAGGCTCGGTTATAGGACACCAGCAGTGGTTCCTCGAGAAGTGAGTACAATGTATTTACTAATATTAATGTTGATCGCGTGCTACATGATGAAGCACCACGCGTTCAGCGCGCGCGAGGCCATCGCCTGGCTGAGGGTCTGCAGGCCAGGCTCGGTTATAGGACACCAGCAGTGGTTCCTCGAGAAGTGAGTACAATGTATTTACTAATATTAATGTTGATCGCGTGCTACATGATGAAGCACCACGCGTTCAGCGCGCGCGAGGCCATCGCCTGGCTGAGGGTCTGAAGGCCAGGCTCGGTTATAGGACACCAGCAGTGGTTCCTCGAGAAGTGAGTACAATGTATTTACTAATATTAATGTTGATCGCGTGCTACATGATGAAGCACCACGCGTTCAGCGCGCGCGAGGCCATCGCCTGGCTGAGGGTCTGCAGGCCAGGCTCGGTTATAGGACACCAGCAGTGGTTCCTCGAGAAGTGAGTACAATGTCTATCTTTCTACCTGCCCTTACCCCACTTTGATGTGGGGTTGGTGCATCACAGGTGTGTTTCCACCTCAAGCATAAAGTATAAAGGATTGTCACTTCGTTACATACACGACTTTATGTATACATAATTGGATGAAAATTCACAAATTTGAGATGGCTGATGATAAAAAGCTAATGAAAAAATATTTGACTGTTTCGGTGATGTATTGATTTGTATTGCGGTACGAGTACCTTCCTGAGGTCTCGGGTTCGATCCCGGGTCGGACAAAGTGATATTGATATTTTTATTCAGTATCAGCCCGGAGTTTGGAATTTGTACTTATGGCAATAAGCACGCCCCCTATCACATCTGAAACGTAAATAAGCTTGCGAAATGTGGGTGTTCCAGTTCGCATCTGCCCACCCCTTCGGGGATACAGGCGTGATTCTATCTATGTAAGAATTTGAAATCGATGTCACACAAGTAATTTAATTAATCACTAATGGAATATCAACTCGTCCTTAGTATCCAGCCGCGCATGCACGCTGAAGGCGAGGCGTACCGCCGCCGCCACAACATAGCGTCGCCGCCCGTCTTCACTCGCGGCATCTACTGCGACCTGCCCCCGGAGACGCCCCCCATTGAAGACACGCCCGTCGACAAACCGGTGTCGCTACACACCATACTCCATAATAACAAGAACGCTAATAAGGTTGGTTTAATATTAGAGATGTTCACGCGATCACTTCGACTATTTATTAAGCTCGATACGAGCTCACGGCGTCCATCATATATGACTGTGCACCAAGTTTTATACGAATAAGTGTTCGATAGTCCATGTTTTGGAGATGTAATATCGATTTGAAAAATCGATGAGTATTTATCGATAAGATCGATTGTGGCATAATTTCAGCTGTTAAACTGAAAAGGTAGCAATATTTTGATTCAAAATTAACTCTTACTACACAGAATGATCAATATCGGGTGAAATTAAACGTTTAATTGGTAAGATAGCCATCATAACGATGGACAGAAAGTAAATCAAGATCGACGTATACTTGATAAGCAACATATTTTAATCTGTGATTTGTTCCAGTTGGACAACGCCAACGTGTTAAACGCAAACGAGCCTGACGCGGAGAACAACGTCACAACCGTTATCGGCAAGTACAAAACCACGCCCACACCAATGTTGCCCACGAAAACAGTGTTCACACCCAAAATGAACTACATGTTACCCACAAACAACGTCAGGAACGCTAACAACACTAATCTGAAACAAGTGCCGAGAATTAACTCCACATTAAAATCGCATTACGTGTCGAAAACATCGACATTTCCGCCGACACGGAGCGCGAACGCTCAAGCTAAACTGACGGGCGGCGTCAAGCCTTTCACTGGGAAGAACAGTTTCCACGGACAACGCGCCAATTTAGCTCGACCAGCTTTAGGGTACACCCACGGTGCCAGTCCGTTGAAAACTTTTACAAGGAAAACTGTCAGTGTAGGTAAGATTTCGACTAACGATACGGCAACTGTTAATACGCTAAATAATGTAACATCAACTCTATCAGCTTTAACTGAGAATTGCCATTTGAATGGCAAGAATCGATTGCCCTCAGAGCCTAACTTAAAATCAGTAACGCAGTCGAAAGCTGTAGTCAATAACGTGACAGCTAGAAAGAAGCTAATCGTCCGGTCTAATTCTAATTCTCGAAAGAAGCTTCCAAAAAGCAACCTACAGAAAGGCGGCCTCGAATCGACACAAGATCTCTCTTCAAGCGACACTAATGTCACTAATATATCTGCGGATTCACTCGAAACTCCGTTCAGATTTAGGCGAAAAAGGGATAAGTCTAACAGCCCCGAACCCATGGACTGCTTGACTAACTCAGTAATAACTCCTGACGTGACCCCAGACAACTATGAAGAGACTAACAACTCGCAAGGCAACAAACTTTATAAAATAAAGGCTTTACGGAAAAAATGTCCCGCCTTCGGTGTCAGTTTGCTGAAAAAGGACGGCGTTCAAACTCGGTCGAATAGTTGCGCGAGTAGCTCTACCGTAAAGAAGAAATGATCCTCGTGAAAAGTTTATTAGGTAGTCGTACCTCATACATGAATGTGCATAGCGCATTTTGGGTCAGTTCGGACGCTTGTAACGGTAGACTGAATCATTGTACTCATATCAAACTAACTTACGCGTGAAAAGACATGTTCGAACCGACTCATAGACGGTGTATAGATGTTTAAATTGTAAGTGTCGTGAACCCCACTTTAAAAGACGAGCCTACGTGTTTATAATCTCATTAGAGTAAATTTAAGTGAGATGCAATCGTGTTTAAGCATTAATTCACTCGATATTTTTATCGATATTTTGTCGATAAAAGTTAATCTCTTTTTGAGTATTTATAAGACAAGTTTAGCACTATTCGTAGCCGCAGCTACAATTTACCGTTTATAGAATTAAGTACACAAGGTTGTACCATCGTTTTACAATTTATATTAATTTTCATCAATGTCCTAATATTTATGTGAAATAAGTATTCCTTAAGATTTCAATGTCTATGTAAATATTTTTTCTTTTCTGTATTTTCTTTTTTTTCTATACTTTACCAGTCACAATATCGATAATCATAAAAGGCTTGAACGCGATTGTATCGACTACATTATAGATGGGTGTCCGTGTCGACGTTATATTAGTAGTAAAAATGTTCCGTTGTTTACTCTTGTTGTAATAGAAGTACATAACGTGTCGTGATGAAGTGTTTAACATAAATCGAAATATGCTATCTTTTATATAGGGATGTAGCGATTATCGATATCGTCGCCCATACTAGTAACAATTTCTATTTTAATATCGATTCAAATTTTTTTTTGTATTAATCATTTTTGTGCTTTAGTTTTCTCTCATAAATTAATTCCTCAGCGCAGGTCGTTGTGTGTAATTTTAATATAATAAGTTAACAATATAAACATAAGTCATTCCAGCAGACACAAACTCGATTGAGATTACTCGCTACATCACTACTATCGATATAAAAAAAGAATAAACGGTGTGCTAACTTTTATAACACGGAATGATCGGTCGATCAAAACTATAGTATTTTAAGAAGAAATATTTTTGTAGTTTTAATAAATTAATAAGTGATAATCGAATGCCATTTGTTTCTTTAGCTTCTATTGAGCAGGTTTAATCGGTTGATGTTGACATTTTGTTATAATTGATTTTTACCTTGTTTACTGCCTTCGCGTTTTCTCGATTTATCAAACATTTAAAAATGCTTAATGTACACTGAGATATAGAATATAGGTACATGTGAATACTTAAGTGATTATCGTGCAATATACTGACAATTATAAGTATCTTGGAGATAATTTATATTAATCATTTTTAATAATGCTTCCGTAGTTAAAGTAATATAGAATTAATTATTTGATTTAAAGTCAATAGTTTGTGCTTAATTTGTTACGTCTTCAGATTCGATATTGATCGATTATTGACTTTTTTCGTTGATTAAATTTACAGATGTTTATAAAGTTTGTACTGATCCAGTATTCTTTTACTTTGTTATCTATTTCAAATTGCTTTTTTTTGCTCCTTTGTGCTATCGAATTGGCAACAGTATTTTTCCGATGACGTAACGCAATAAGTTGCTTTAAGTTAATGACAATTTTAGTTAACTCTTAGTGTGCATTCAGCATGATTCCTAATTGAATGAACCATTAATTATTATGTCGTCACAAATTGTAGATATATTACATGAATTTATAGCAAAAATAGAATCGATTTATATTATTCGATTATTTAATAAATGAAAATTATTATATTACTTTAAAGTATCCTTTTTGTATCGGCTTGAGGAAGTCGGTATATGATCAATATTTTTTTTTGTATTGTTATTTTTGTGATGAATTGTTGAATTGATTGACTGATGGGATAATTATCGATATACGGGTTTTTGTAACCATATCGATTGTTCATATCGATTTTAGACTTGCTATAAAGTCAGCCGTCGTATTATTTGTTGAGATTTAAGATGTGTGTGTGTCACAACACTGTATAGTCAAATTAGTATTTATTACGCCTATACAGTATACATATGTGCGTATAGCATTTTACACAGACTGATGCTCGTAGCACGAATACCTTTTAACTGAAAATTCGAACCGAGCTTTCGCTGCGAGCTTAAGACATTACAAATTTCGTATAAAATCAGTCAGCTTGTGTCGAATACGTAATCGAAAGTTGTTTGTGCTACGGCCTCTGATGCAAGTCCAATAATATATGTCTTTATGGGTCAAAATAAGTCATAGTCTTCATAAATAATTCGTCGATTGATTGTAGGATCAACTTTGTCTCAATATTGTATCTTTTTTTGGAGTGTCTAAAAATTGATTGATATTATTTCATAAAAAACATAATTAAATGCAATATGCTAAATTTCGTGGAATTAACACATTTGATGAAATTCTAGTTTTAATGACTGCTTGAATCAGTTCCTTCAATCGATCGATGTATAACATTAAACAATGCTTCCTAACGTTATTTGTATAGTTTTATACGGTGTTGTACTATATCATTGTACTGTGCAAGAGCCTATTGAAAGTTCCACTTTAACTGTACGAATTTACATTGTCATATCACGTTTTGTAATTGCTTGCATATTATACAAAATGTACTGACAATGTTGACATCATGTATCGATATTTCCGTGTTGCGTTTAGATTCAGCTATTATAGATGTTGTGAAAGACTGTTGTCTATGCCATTTTTTATTATGTAATTTTTATGTCTGTACTTGCCAGTTGTGTAAGATTTGCTCGATAAATCGATTTCGATTGATCGTTCGATATCGATATCTATTTATTGACCGTAATGGATTTGTCGTAATTAAGTATCGATGTAAAATACGTGTTGTCTGTAGTAAATAACTGACTATTCAAAATTCTTGTGAATTTATATACTGTAATGTTATTAACTGCCAATATTGTATATTGTACAAATGTTAGATGATCTTATGGATGTACTGTTTAGTAGTCGATAGAATGTAGTGTTAAAGTTTAGGTACAAATCTTACTAATTTGCAAGTACAGTAGACATGTTACAAATGTCGATATACGCTTTAGTGGTGCGGCAGCTGAAGATCGAGAGGTGATAATAATTATTTAACAATTGTAACAATATTTTTAAGTCAGTTTGTTTACAGTTGGCATTGGAGAGCTTTTATAGTTACCGCAGTTTACTCGACTCGAATCTCTTGAATTAATCTATGAATAAGCGTTATTGTTATCGATAATCTCTATCGACTCGATAATGTTAATGTCGATATTTTCAGTTCTAAGTATGGCAGTTTTTTCACTATTTCTTCTTATGCTTATTAAGCGATCACCATATAAATACTGCGCGTTGATTCCGACGTATTTTTATGTGTGATTTTTCATACTTAAAGACTTAGAATTGTACTTGTCGATATTTTTAAATGAATATATGTCTAAGTATACTAATGTTATGTGTCAGTTTGGTACAAAAATAAAAAAAATATCAAATCATTGTAGTAAATCCAAACTTGCAGTGATTTATAATAATAATTATTGTTATACTGATTTTTAAGTTTAATCGAATTCTTATTATATTATATGCAATTATATATTTATGTTTAATAACATGATATTCCTTCATCTATTCAGCTTACGTTTTCAACAATGAGATTACAAAAATGCAGCGTCTTTTACTTATTTAATCGTTGTTTAAGTACAGTTTACTTATAAGCTTACTTTTTTAAGGAAAATAAGTATCCACAAATCACCGAAAAAAATTTTTTTTTGGTGTTATAAACTGCGGTAACTCGGTTTTTACGTGATATTACGTTGGTTATTACATATTCTGTTATTATTGGCACTTAGTTTTGAGTAAAACCACCGAAAATAGGTGTATAAAGATGTGGCATCTAATGAGGCGAAATAATTTTTGTAATGAAAAATATATATATAATATAAGGCATGGATACATACTATGTTTAAATAGAGCCAATCGATAAATTCGATATCTATAAGTCTAAACTCACGCGCGACATTCAATTTTGCTCGAAGTCTGGAATTTGTGCCCGATATGGCGATAGGCTCGCCCCCTATCACATCTGGGACGGAACTAAGCTCGGCGAAATGTGGGTGTTCTACTTCGCTAGTGCACTTCTGCCTACCCCTTCGGGGATATAGGCGTGAGCTTATGTTATGTTATGTTATGTAATACAAGTTTAGTGGTATTTCGGATAACCATTCTGAATTGTAAGGTTTTATTTTAAAGTTAATATTCTTACATCCTGTAATATTTAAAAAAAGTTTTTAACACGCTTGATCAATATGTTGAAGTTATATTAAAAATGCTATAAATATATGTATGTATGTTAAAAGTTCGTATATTTCACTTCTATAGTTCATAGAACGATGAATGACTGGCAGCTGATTTACAAAACCGCGGTCAGACACAGACAACGAAACTATAATGGTTCCATTTTTATCATTTGCCATGGCAACACTAAAAAGTAATCTTGTCATCGCATGTCGTCATGAAGGTATTTAATAAATAAATTACCCCAGAATTATTAGTATCCTACTGCTGGGCACGGGCCTCCTCTACTAATGAGAGGGATTAGGGCTTAGTCTACCACGCTGGCCTAATGCGGGTTGGTAGACTTCACATACCTTCGAAATTCTTGTGGAGAATTTGTTGGGTATGCAGATTTCCTCACGATGTTTTCCTTCACCGTTATAGACTTCCCTCAAATCGTTTTTGACATTACAAGTTTTGTTTAAACATAGTATGATTCCATCATGGTTTGTATTTTTATATGTTGGTGTGTCGGGACGGATCGTATATGGGACCAGAGCGTTGTAGTTACATATTGTATATTGTTTTGCATCTGTTGTATAATGACTATTAAATTTATTAAATGAATAATTATGTTGTGATCTGAGAATATAATCGGTTACTAATGTATCTGCACTATATGTAGGTATGTATAAAAGAGTACATACACCATATATGTTTGGTGTTAATGCTTGTGCTTAATAAAAATTAAAAAGATATATTCGGAATGTATTTATTGTTTTATTTACAAAATATTCTTGTACAGTTGTACTAGGAAAATATGTCGATATTTACACTACGAGTAAAATTACAAATTAACACGATGCTGTTGAAGATTGATATGAATTTTACAACACACGATACTTCTAGGAACATTTAATACCAAATATCATTGGGATAGCTTTTAAATATTTTTAGTTAAATTGCCATTAAAATATTTACCAATAAATATTTGTTATCCTATTTTTGCAGCTGGGCCGGTATTCTCGAATCTCGACATTGATTATCGATAAGTCGATTAGTCTCATCTCTAATGTTAAAACTATTGATAGGTTATGTTCGTTTCCCGGGGAAAGCGATATTGACGTTTCTACTCCGTATAGGCCTGGAGTCTAATGATGAGTCTGTTGATAAGTTACTGTGAGAATATTAGCCCTGGTAACACTGACGTCGAATCACTACAAAGCCGTAACTGAATAAACCTAAGTGATATGTTATCAATAAGTGAGGGAAATATTGTCCCTAGAGATTTACTAGATTTATGGCTGTTTTCATATTTAAAGTAATCAGTAATTGACCACCGCTAATCGACTTTAATGGCTAACTTACATTGTTTTGGGCAATACAAATTACATAAGACGACATTAAACGTCGAGTTGCGTTTCAGTATTCAGGCGTAAATAATAAATATAAGGCCAATATTTTCCATATTTTTGGCCTCTCTAAATTAGATTTATTCACTACGACCTTTTAGACGGCAGAATATTATAAATTACACAAACAGTACTAAAATTCATATTCGGATACGATGACGACGAGCCTCGCGACCGCACTGCCTGCGAACTGGCTGCGCTGGTACAGCGACATGGTCAGCTCCAGTTCTGCCACCTGAGGACCCTCGAGGGAGCACAGCAGCGATATCACGCAGATGTTGCCTGATGGACGCATGCTGTGGATATAGAAATTCATAGTTAAAATATTCAGATCAGTCCTGGAAATTACCTAATTTGATTCAGTGACGTGCATAGGCATTCGATCAGGGTAGACAAAAAACTTGCACAATTATTTTCTTCAACCCTTGCATCACCATCACTATCATCATCCCCGTGGTGTTTTCAACCATAAGCCGATCGCTGCTAGTTTGGAAATCTATATTTAGTCATGATTTTTATTCTTTATTTATGGAAATAGCAAAATGTCAGGGTAGACAGTGTCTCTTTGTTTATATCAACTGCACGCCACTGATTTGATTTGATATTAACGGTTTTATTTCTAATATAAATGTACCAGTAAAATAACAGGTAGGTAATGGGGTTGATTTTCCTAGTTTAGTTTCAAGGAAATAAGAGTATATTTGATAGTACATATAATGAAAATTACTGCAACGTTATGTGTGATTAGGTTTAATAATTTCATAATTGATATGGGTAAAAAAAAACAAATAAAAAGATCCTTGAAAATCAATTGAAAATCCTTGAAAAATTTAGCGGAGATATCGCGTAACATACATAAAAAATACAGACGAATTCAGGACCTTTTATTTGAAGTTGGTCGGAAATTTTATCACTATTAATTTAATAATGACGACTTGATAACTAGTTGCTGGATGTAGGCCCATTCCAACAGGTCGATCTGGAAATTTTGGGAGAGGCCTATGTCCAACAATGGACACCTGTGGCTGATGATGATAATGATTAATTTAATAGTTATTTTTAAATGTCGAATTGTAATATTTAGATCTAGCAACACTTACTCGAAACATCTAAGATCAGCGGGCTGCACTCCAGGCGATGCCTGCACGTTTACCATTCGCATCTCGAAGCTTACTATCGAGTCCCGCCATGACGGCCCGTGCATTGTAAACAGATCAACCTAGCAAAAAATGGAGTATCTATTATCATAAATTATTCCCCCACCTGCTCTTTCCCCAGGCGAATGTGGAGTCAGTTCTCTCTAAGTGTATTGTAGAAAGGATTCGACTAGTATTTACGACCAGCTTTCGTGTTTACGGATCGACAGCTAGCTTTACGTCAACCCCTTTTGGGCATTCATCGCCTCCTTATCAAATGGTATCGTATATGGGTTGTGGACCGAGATATCCTGGGTCCGATTCCTTGGTCGGACAGGTGTGTATCTAACACGATTTCCCCGGGACTGAATACCCCCAAGATAGGTGGTAAAAAAGCCGAATCCTTTCTGCAACAGGCCTACAAGTGTTACGTGGACTTCACATTGAAATGGGTTAAGGGCGAATGGTAAAAGTCCTGTTATAAAAAATATTACAAATTTATTTGTAATCTAAAATATCGGCCATTTACAGATCGCGCAACTCTCCATGAAAAAGCCTTGATAATTCAAATTCAGTAGCCTCCTTTTTTTTAGGCGGTAAAAAATAATTTTGTTGCCACCATCGACGCTTTACACTATTTACAAAGAAAAATAATTTTAAAGAATACCTCTTACAATCTCAGACTACAACTTAGGTACTTTCAGTTCAAGATGGGACAATCAAATGGTACTTACGCTTCCCGTGGGTAGGTATATCTTAGCAACAAATGTGATGAAGTTATAGCTGTAGGTGCTGGGCTGCTGAAGACAAGACCAATCGCCGACGGGACATGAACGCTGCACGCGGGTACATCGACTGAAGAAAAAAACGACAAGAATAATTAAACATCTTTCATCTTCATCTTTTTTTTAAGGATACCATATACACCATCTTTTTTATCGGAGAAGAATTCCCGGCCGGCTTAAGGGGTACGACGACCAAAAAGAATGGACCGCCCACGATATTCCGAACTAACGCGAACCGCAACAGATTCTACCAATTGGTCTTCAAACTTCAAATAGACGAGGGCACTGCATGATGATCATGATTTTTTTTTATTCACTCACTGCAAAGTGACTACACTATTATTAAATGAATAAATTTATAGGTATCTCCATAAACTACATTAATTAAATATTCTAAGGTGTATCTGTAAACGCACCAAAGTTGTGTTTAGAATCCGCTAGATTGCATTGTATTTCCTCTCGGGTTCTGTTTTTGAATTATGTAGTTTATTGTAATGTTTTATTCCGTTGTTTTATGATCTAATAAATATGTCGTGACCAAACAGAAATCGAAGTCAATTTTGTACAATATATTATAACTTTAATAACTACGTCTGATTTAAGGGCAGTCCAAAAAACTAATGACCACCAATAAATTATCGGTGTTTACCAGAATCATAACATAACATAAGCTCACGCCTGTATCCCCGAAGGGGTAGGCAGATGTGTACGAATGAACTAGAACACCCACATTTCGCCGAGCTTGGTTCCGTACCAGATGTGATAGAGGGCGAGCCTATCGCCATATCGGGCACAAATTCCAGACTCCGGGCCGATATGGAAAAATCCAATATCACTGCCCGACTCGGGGCTCGAACCCGAGACCTCAGGTAGTCAGGTAGTACTGAAATACAACCACGCCACCGAGGAAGTCTCATATTTTTTTAAAGTTTAACCATCTGATATAAAACTAGTTTATACGGATTCTATCACGATTTGTTTTCAGTCCGACCCGTGATGACGAAGGCTGTAATTTATAAACATTCGCGTAAACATAAGAATAAAAAAGAAAATAATAATACATAAAGCTACTCACTGTTTAGCCTCCAGTCTGTATCCATTAGGACACTCAATCCTGTGACAATGGTAGCTTCCCCTGGTGTTCTGGCACACGTAGCCCGGGACCGAAGTACGAGCGCACGAAGCTTCACCAGTTTCACATTCATCGATATCTGAACGAGAGAAATGATAAACAATTGAAATAACTCCGAAGGACAGGAGGAATTTCACGCGTCATACTTTATGACGCGGTCAAACTCGAAACATCGTAAGGGTTTACGTCCAATATCAAAAAAGTGTTCGTAAACTGTACCTACGAAATTGTATACACTAAATAATAAATGTATTGTGAAGTCTTATCGGAAGTAATGTGTCACCAGTCACCGCTAGAAAACATTTTTTATGAGATCGGCGTAACACACTAGATTGTAAACAGGGAGTTCGGTGTTTCGATTCCCAGCTCGGGTGGGGTGTTTAACACGATTTTCCCGGTACCCGATCCCCTTAAGGGTATTGACATCACGTAGGCAGCCAGTGTATAAAACTAAGCCGAATTCTTTCTACAACATCCTTGAAAATGTGTGTTTCGCTGACCCAACATTGGCGTGGGATAAGGGCAAGTCAGTGGCGTGCATTACTTATAGACAAAGAGACAATGTCTACCCTGACAAATTGTTATTTCTATAAATAAACAATAAAAATCAAGACGTCAGCTTATGTTTTAACGGCCGGTTCCAATAAACGATATCACTTTAGAGCGCTATCTACGCTGCTATCGCGATTATGAACCAATCAAATCAAGTCATTTGGCGGAGTCATGTTCAAACTGTGTTCCTATTGGCAAATTTTTGTAATCTATCTACACATTCGAACTGAGATTGTTTATTGGAACTGGGCGTTAATCGACGCGAAGTTGATAATAATAGTGATGGTGCCACAAGAGTTGAAGAAAATATTTGTGCAAGGTTTTTGTCTACCCTGATCGGAACGCCTATGCACGTCACTGGAGCAGGTAGAAAGACAAACAGATATAAGTGTAAATGATACCGATGCAGCTCCTGCCGTCGTCGGAGAGGCGGTACCCCCGCGGGCACGCGCAGCGGTAGCTGCCGGGCTCGTTGACGCACTCGCCGGCGCACAGCGAGCCGCGCACGCGCACCGACGACCACTCCGCGCACTCGTCCACGTCCACGCACGTCCTGCATTAACACATAAGCTCACGCCTGTATCCCTAAAGGGGTAGGCAGAGGCGCACTAGCCAACTAGCACACGCACATTTCACCGAGCTTAGTTCCGTCCCATGTGATAGGGGCGAGCCTATCGCTATATCCGACACAAATTCCAATATCACTTTCCCCGACTCGGGAATCGAACCCAAGACCTCTCGGTCCACAGCCCATACATGCTGCCACTAGACCAAGGAGGCGACTATACATTGAAAGATTTCTTTCATTTTCCCTGTAGGTTGCCGCTTTGCTGTGCTTCGGGCATTATCTACATTCTGATGTCCATAAGCTCTGGTAAGCGACAGCTGAATGAAGTCGTCTGCCTTCATATGCCAGTATAGTCATGAATCATGAGTCATATAAATATATGTATACTGCCTCGATCAATCAATCAATCAATATCCTCATATTGATACTTGATAGCTTCCGCAGCGCAGTGGTCGTGTAGCCGGCTGTGACCGAGAGGCCGCGGGTTCGATTCCCGCATTAAGACAAATGTCTGGGTGTTGTGAGAGCGAAAGTCTCTCATACACGATACAGGTAACTATATAGGTACAGGTATACCTAGTTTCGGGGCAGGACAGGTGTGTCATTGTTGGGTGTATTTATTTATATCTACGGTGTTGTTTACTGTGGAAGATGCTAAAGACCGAATGGCGTGCAGTTCATATAGACAATGATACACTGTCCACCCTCACAATTTGCCAATAAGATAGTTCAATAAAAAAATGATCCCCATAAACAGATTTTAAAATAGCAGCGCTCAGCTTATATTTAAATATACACCAGGATAATGATTATATGGAAGTAAATAATTATACAAATTTTTTGTCCACCTTTATCTAAGTGCACGTCACTGGGTGGCACACTTACAAAAATTTGATGAGGTTTCGTTACAATATCCCATCAACATTATGTTTTAGGGGGTGTGTTGCGTCGGCATTTGATTGGCATAAGGGCATGTGGAAGGAACTATACCTGTTGTCATTATCCAGCCTGTACCCTCGGTTGCAGTAGCAGCGGTACCCGCCCCAGGCGTTGGCGCAGCCCTGGTGGCAGACCTCCGGCGTCTCGCTGCACTCGTCCACGTCCACGCACACCTTGTCGTTGGAGGGGGCGGAGCGGAACCCTTCGCTGCACGAACACTTGTACGAGCCCACTGTGTTCACACACTGGGCGTTGTACGAACACGGCTGGAAATATAATAGATCATCTTCATCATCTTTATCATCAGCCGCAGGGCGTCCACTCCTGGACGTAGGTAAGCTGAATAATAATATGAAACACTGATAAATGTTCTTATCCAAAAGTCACACACATAATCCTGACTCCAAAATATACGACTTTTGGGGTATCAGTAACTACGAGAGTCTTTCGGTGCCATAACGGCCGAGCCCATGTGTGAATACTCGGCCTCTAGTGGCACAACCAGCTGCTGATCCTTTGAGCCAAGAAGGGTGTTCATTAAATCAGATAAATGGATACATCACTGATGAATTGAAGGCAGATTACACACAATCCTTAAAATTAAGAATTGGGCTCATAATGGGCTAGTGGACTAACTCTTGTAATCTCTATATCAATCGCTGTATTCAAATGAACTGTGCTGTTCCTTACATTGCCATGCATGCACTCGTCGATGTCATCGCAGCCATTCTGGCCCATCAGCCGGTGTCCCGTCGGGCACTGACACGAGTACCCTCCGTAGAAGTTCTCACAGCGCTGCATGGGCCCACAGTCAGACACATTGCGAGCACACTCGTCGATATCTGGAAAATAAACATCAGCTTATTATTAATGTCTCAAATGGAATATATTGAAATCAAATTGATTTCCACGATACAGGCTGTGCCTAGTGTGGACATCATAGTATAAGTTGTTATATTGTAAACTGGTCTGCTTAATAAATATCTTATCTTATCTTATCTATTCTCTAACAGTATCTATAGCTGGTGTTAGCATCGATTTTATTACAGCCTTTTTAAACAAGTAAACCCGTTAGGATAAATGATCGCAATGGATTTGAAGCTACTTCTAGCATAATACTATTATTCTACTTTTTCCACTTGTAATATGGAGTGGTGTAACACACATTTTCAAACATATTGCAGAACTATTTCACTAGTTTCTACGACCGCCTACTTGCCTGATCCTAAGCCCCTCTGCGAGATTTCTAGCATCATACAAGAAAGTCTAAGAAAATAGACTTTGAGTGTTTTCTAGATGTAGGCACGTATATTTAGTTATGAAAGAAAAAGGAATCTGAAAAACCTCCAGATCCATAGAATTTCGTAGATCCGAATTAAAGACCACGTGATGGACTAAGGTACGATTTTATTGGTAAGAAGTAATACAAGGCTGGTAATATAGCTGTAAAACTCACCGAAGCACCTCTTATCAGGAGTTAGTTTGTAACCCCACGGACAGGAGGTGACAATAGCGCCGCTGTCAGGGAGTCTCGTGAAGGTCGGCCGCAGAGACCAGGGTCCTCGCTGTCCGTACTGCGCGCCCACTGTGATCACGTTCGTGTTGCCGACATCTGTGGGCTGGCGAGCTGGCGGGGAGGGGGTTGGAGCTGTAAATCGTCATAAAAAATTGACTATTGTCTCTTCTACTCTCAAATTACTTATTGTTTAGGAACGCTCATAACTATTTTTTGTAAAGGGAAGTATTATTTTCTACCACTATTTTGGTGCAGAAAGCCTTTTGCAACCCTTGATATCCACAACACAAGATAACTACCTACACAAAGCTATGGATGTGAACGTTGGAAAAAAACTGGTAGTGATGACATAAATTGATTATAGTGTTACAATCACAAATCCTCATTTTGGCACTGCATTTGTTGGCCTAAAATAATAAATAATAATTATAACAGTCGATCGAAATTGCGATTTCATTCAACAGATAATAAATGGTTCTAAGGATCTACATATATATGTTATTTATATACTTACTATAAGTTGGTTTCTCATTTTCAGCTCGACACCGTCGGCCGCACACACAGCGGAACCCACCGTTCAGATTAACACAGTCCTCCTTTGCCGAGCACGTAGCCTTATTTGTAGCGCATTCATCAATATCTGGAAACCATACATTTAATTATCTGGAGATGATATGGACGCAACAGGCCAAAACTGACATGGGCAAAATGGAACAAGATGATATGGGCATAAGGGTCAAGTTGACATTGGCACAACAGGGCATTTCAAAAAGCTTATTTTAGATGTTCGTCGCACGGGTTACAAAGTATCAAGTATCAACACCTTTCCTTCCCAATTCAGATTTCTTTCATTTTCCCTGTAGGTTGCCGCTTTGCTGTGCTTCGGGCATTACCTACATTCCGATGTCCATAAGCTATGGTAACCGACAGGTGAATGAAGTCGTCCGCCTTCATAGGCCAGTAAGAAAAGCATTTAAATCAAGATTTATCAAATGTGAATGAATATCTTACCCACGCATTTGCCAAGGATGTGATCGAATGAGTAACCAAGCTCGCAGTTGCCTGCTGGATACATTCTGTCGTCTCTAGGTCGTGATGGAGTGTAGGGCCATTCGGGACTGGTAACTGAAAATGAACGAAGACACGATTTACGAAAGATAACTTAAATTTTTAAAACTTTTGAGCCCTTCAGGGTCCAATTCTAAACCGAGAGAGTAAAACTAAACTTTATGACCTATTTCGAATACAATTCAATAGACGTCAATAGTTCTTTCGCAACTTCCTATACAATGCGTTTTAATTGGCAATCATTATTCGATTTGTTTGAAACAGAGTTTAGTTACCAGCGGTAGTTCTTTCCGTGGTGGTCGATGTAGTGGTGCTAGTAGTACTAGTAGTGCTACTGGTAGTGGGTGGAATGGGGACACACCAGCCTTCGTCAGTGCGGTGGAACCCAACTATACATTCGCAGTAGTAACCACCTTCTTGGTTTACACAATCTTCTAGATTGCCACAGATGTGACGTTGGTCTTCGCATTCATTTACATCTGTAAAAAAATAATCATGTACTCTTTTTCAATTCTTGTACTAAATCTATTCAAAAGTATCTAAATCTATTCTTAATTTGTAACCATCACAAACAAAATATATGTGCGAATGCTATTGGATGTTATGTTTTTGAAACTCACCTACGCAGTGTCCATAGACATCTCTTTCGTACCCGCTCAAGCAGTGTACATCATTAACATTAAATCCTGGTGGTGCTGAATCCACTGGTTTATCCCTTCCTATAACATGATTCCATGTTTCCTTTGGTAACGTGTTCGTATCAATATTATAACCTCCATCATTATCTTTATCCTCCTCAATTGTTACCGGATCTTTCGGTGGACGAAGTGTCACTTCAACTGGATAGTCTGGTCTAGACGGAATTGGTGAAGGCCTGGTTGGGATAGATGCTGGTCTAGTTGGCGTTGTTTCTGGTCTTACATGAATTCCTGGTCGAGTAGGTGTTACTTCTGGCCTGGTTGGAGTTGTTTCTGGCCTAGTTGGAGTCGAGTCTGGCCTAGTCGGAGTAGTTTCCGGCCTCCTTGGAGTAGAACTTGGCCTACGAGGATATTCAGGCCGTCTCGAAGTTGTACTTGGTCGTGTTGGAGTAGTATCCGGTCTAGTAGGAATAAATGGCTCCGGCTCTCTAGAATAGTCTGGTCTATATTCTGGTCTACTTGGAGTATATTCCGGATTTGGAGGCGTTAATTCTGGTTTCGGTGTTGTTTCAGGTCTGGCTAGTCTTGTTGGGTATGTTGGTCTTCTGGGCGGATACCTGGGTCTTTCTGGGTAATATGGACGTCTTGTGGTAGTGGTAGAAGTTGTAGTAGGTTTAGGAGTGGTGGTAGTGGAAGTTGTAGTAGGTTTTGGAGTGGTAGTGGTAGAAGTTGTGGTAGGTTTCGGTGTGGTAGTGGTAGAAGTTGTGGTAGGTTTTGATGTAGTCGTTGAAGTAGTGGTTGGGCGACGCGTTGTAGTGCTGGTTGTAGTGGGGACCGGTCGCGGAGGCTCTACATAACTCGTTGCATTTTCCCTAGAGATTGAAACATCGACAAATAATAAACTTGACCCTGACAACCTGATTGACAATTGAAACTTCAAAAATCGAAATCTAAGAGGCACATTAATATAAAAGTTTAAAAAAAGTAATTGAAGTATAAAGGCAAACGGGAACGATAAGGTGGTAGGTAATATTTAAATTACTACAACTTACTATAAAACATAGCATAATTGTTTTACTTGTTGAACATATCAACTTACTCTGAATCATAATATTCGTATTCATAAGCCGGAGATGCAGTTGTAGGTCGGTTGGTGCAACTGAACGAGCCCAGCAAGTTCAAGCAGTGCAGGTGTGCCGCGCAATTGTCCAGCTTCAACGCACATTCGTCAATATCTGAATATAATGACAAATAAATATTTTAAACTATAAAATCCTAATATAGAAGTCCACCCACGTCAAACTGTTGTTTTCTTTTTGTTCTATTTCAGTTGAGTTTGCAATTTGATTGAAAAATGTACCCTTATCATTTTTAAATCAATCAAACGATGGTTGTCTTTTATTATATTTATTTTAGCACCAGGATTTGAATAAATAATGATTGAATTTACAGCATTACATTTGACGATGTAATCAAAAGTGCGATTAAACTTTACATAAATGAATGTGGAATATCAAATATCTAATAGGAACGTCGAAAATTATTCTGTGACTTTTGCAACCGGTTATTGTAGCTATAACATATGAACTCTAAAGCCAAGCATTCAAATTGCAGAATATGAATTTCAATTATTTACTAGTAATTTGCTCACACACAGAAACAATTAGAAGCCGCATACGTTTAATATACATATCAAAAATAACCGAACTAAAGCAAGTAACAACTAATTTGAAAATTCGACTCGCGAATTCGAATGACTGTCATCAACTGGTGTAACTTTTCTCATACGAGCTTCGTCATCAAATATGCCTAAATTAGGCAGATATTTGGGTAATGTGCATAAAAAATACAGATGAATTGATATCCTTTTTGAAGACGGTTGGAATAGTTTCTTACCCACACAGGAACCAGACGACGAATCAAGTTCAAATCCATTTTTACACCGGCATTCATGGGCACCGTATGTGTTTATGCAATTCTGGAACTGATCGCAAAGATGCGAGCCTTCACGACATTCGTCAATATCTACAACAAAGATTGAAAAGTGAATAGAGATAAGATCCTTAAAAACATTAATTGGTTTAAAATTGCTGCAATTCTATGATGCTATGAAAATTATCAACAAACTGTTCAAAGTAATTGGAATTTGTATTTATATAACTAGATGCTCACAAGTGGAAATTTTAATAAAAAATGTTTTTTACCTTCGCATATTGTTCCACCAGGTCTGATCCTCGTTCCTTCTTGACACGTCTTTTTTGCAAGTCTGAAATAATACTAGTTGTGAAATTACTTCTCTACTATAACTGTTCTTCCCTTCTCATTTACTATTACTCTACGTGTCTGTTTTTCTTGGTTTTCTTTGAGAATTTCTTATTTTATTATTATGACGACTATTTAGAAGCTATTTGGCTATCTTACTTTACAGTCCGTAAGTGATATCGATAATGATAATCAGCCAACGTGAACAATCTCTTCAGAATACGTTTAATTGTAATTACTTTTATTATCATTATATCATTAGAATATATCAGCAAAAACGAATCCAAGACTCACTTTGGCAGAGTGCTGATCTTCGACTTGCAATTGTATGCTCCTGGCAGATTGATGCAGATCTCTGTACGTCTACATACCTCGCTGCTTTCTTCACACTCATCAATATCTAGAATGTAACTAGTGAATATGTAGTTATTGTGAACATAGAAAAACCAAATGCACTTAGTAGTAGAAACTTTATGAACTAAAAATTCAAAATCCATAGATACGAATCTAGGGTAATATAGTTAGTCTAACTGTCATCAAACTATGTAATTTAACTATATAGCAATTAATTTAACAAACAAAACATCTAAATAGGTAACCATAAATAAAATATCAGGTAGTATAATATATAAAATATATATATTTTACCTTCACAAATGCCAGTGGCAGCATTGACCTTGAAACCAGGAGCGCATCTCTTAGAGACGTGATCCTGGCAGAAGAAATTGCCATGAGTGTTGATACAGTGTTGTGAAAGACGCTGACAGTCGTCTAAATGTTCCTCACACTCATCGATGTCTAGAAAGAAAAATGTTTTATTAAGATTATTATTAATGATATTTGCTTACTATTATTTTACTGGATTCCATTTGTGTGATAAAGTAAAATACAGCATAATAAACTTAGTCTTACGGTACTAGGATATCTTACCAAGACACTCGTCATCGGGTCCAGCTCTAAACCCTGGGGGACAGATGTCATTCCTGGGGGTAGTAGCTGTAGATTCAGTCGGAGCACCAGGAACTGCTTCAGTGACAGGTTTTCCTGGCTTTCCGGCACATTTGTAACCCCCTATTGTGTTCTCGCAGAGGTACTTTGGACAGGGCGGTCGGGGTAGCTGGCATTCGTTTATATCTGTTGAAATAAAAATTAGTAGGTACTAAAGGTATAATCAAGAGATTTGAGAGATTATGAGAGAATTACAAACTTAAATCATGAAATAAATTTTCTTAAATTTCTCAAAAAATGAAGACCAAAACCAAATTGAATTGTTATTACACGTTATTTCGCAGTACCTAATAATAATTAATCGTAACGTCTGAAGAGGAAGGAACTATGACTCAATCTCTAATAACCTCTTTCGAATTATAGTTCTTCTAAATCTTTCTGGAAATTAGATACGAGACTGTCCCGCCCACACACCCGCCACTGTAACTCCTGTAAGCCAGGATCAACAGTGGCACGCATTTTACGACACCGAGCAATGAAGCTCGGTGAGTCTCAGAGAATGCAAAATTGTCTTCATCCCGCAACGAAATTAATCAAACAGAAAGATAGGGAGGAGTTGGAATTATAGGGTTTCCACTTCCCTCCGTAAAAATGCAGGAGACAATGTAATGAACTAAGGAGGCATCAGCCTCATACATAGGGATATTTACAACTGGAGAGGCCAGATGTAAAGCACCACGGAAATAATTTTAATTTTAGTGGGTCCTATCATGCGAGCTGTTAAATGGAATGGAAATTAGATAGAATAAAGACGTTATAACTGAACATCATTACCATCACAAACTTGATTGATAATATTCCGCTTGAATCCCGGCGGACAGCTCAGCCCCAAGTCTCGTTTCTTGATTGGCACGCATTTGAACGCCCCAGCGGTGTTGTGGCAAACGGTGCCATCTGCCGTGCATACATCTTCCGCCGCTTCAGCGCATTCGTTGATATCTAAAAAGGTTATGAATTCATAATCATCGGGTAAGCTTTTCTTTATCTACATGGTGTTATCTCAGTGTCATATTGCCTTCCTACTCAAACACCTCAAATTTCACAGTGTTGAGAATCCTCCATTAAAAGATATTTTGTCAAATAATTAAATACGTGGATCTTTGATAAAGTTATTCATAACTACTTAGGTAAGACAATATAATAACCCACAACATAGACTTTGTATGCAGACTGTCGGAAAATTAAAGAACTTATTCTTTAATGTTTTGTTCCATAGCATTACACATTTCATTTCGAAAAGTAAAGGATTGTGTTTCACCTTTACATGACTTGTTGTCTGACTGCAGTCGGTACCCTTGCTTACACATGCATTTTATTACTCCAGTCTCATCATTACAAACGTGGTCGCATGAATCCTTTGCGCATTTCTCCTTTGGTTCCTCTTTCTTCTTCGTCGTTGTTTCTGGTATCTTTTCTGTTGTGGTTTCTGGCTTCTCTACTACTTCCTGATACATAACATCAAACGTAAACAAGATCATCATATCTAGAATTAGGTGCGTAATCGTCTAACGTCTTATAGGGTCTTTTTGCTCAGTTAAACTGTTTTTCTAAGTAATGTGACATAAACATAACATAACTATATTAACATAACTAACTATATTTTGTACTATAGTAGTGCATCATCAGATAACCATTAAATTAAGTAAGTATACAAGTTTTATAACTATTTCTCCTAATATGTACCAATGTAAACTTCAAATTAAAATTTTCTTACCAAACAACACTGGTATAAAGCATTCTTTCGCATTGCCGTTGTCGGGCTCACACCTTCACTAGACGGGGCTGACCCACAACCATCCTTTCCCTGCGTCTCTCCCACCAACCTTCCGATTGAACATTCCTCACAGCAAGTCTGCAATTAAAAAAAACTATTCTATCCAATAATCTATATACGGCTGCAGCAATATTCACAAGAAGTTATGTTGATAGTATTGACGACATGATTGCGATCTACTCGTATAAAGTAAATTAAAAGCGTAAAGATGTAGGTAAACTTTGTACGTTTACATGATATTATTTTTGGAAGTCATTTTCAGATTCACTAATTAAATAGATTTTTAATATTATTTCCCCAATAGAAATCTCAATTCTTAAAAGCCTGATAAAAGAATTTGAACTTTGGAGCGAATGCTAGCAAATCCATAAATGCTAATGATGTAGGGCAACAATATTTTATTACCTTTCCAACATCTGTTTCTGGAACAGAGCACCGTTTCTCAGCTGCAAATTTTATACCAGCCGCACATTCATCTTTTTTTCTGAAACCAAAATTATTGAAATAGTTAATTATATTTTATATCCTAACCTGTAGTTTATAACTATTTCACTATTGCGTTGTAACCTAACGGTCGGAATTTCGGGTGCAACTTGCAAGTCATTATCAAAATGTAGTTAACATTAACTAAACACAAATCAAGTCATTTCAAACGTGATTTTCGGATGTTTCATGTGTAAAAGTCTGCTGGATTTCTTAAAATAAAAACACTTAACCTTTAATCTAGCTACTCATATAGGACTTAACGTAATTTTCATTTCATTTAGATCAACCAAATCGAGCGGTAATGTCAGCGATGCACCCATAATTCCTCTGTGGATTGTGCTATAAAATTATAAAGAAACTTACTTAAACTGTTCCTTGCAACAACTCTGCAAGGATGGAGTACACGCTTCCATCTGGTCTTCATCTATGTCTTCTGGTGCTGTGACCTTCGCACAAGCTTCTACTGATGACGCCGTGACAGCGAACGCTAGTGCATGAGCGCAGCATACCTCTGATACGTCTATTACTTCATCTGAATAAAGACCTGTAACAAATATTAATCGATCAGGTTTGGTCCCATTACAAGATTTATTTTGAATTCTAGATTTTTCTCATCTGCCCGTATCCTACCTCAGTGAGGTGGTCTGCATTTTAAAGCATGTTACATAAAGGAATCGGCTTAGTTTTTACTAAAGGCTACCTGACGTCAACCCCCTCTAGGAGTTCAGATCCAGGTAAATCGTGTTAGAAAAATTACGTTATTAGACCTGGGATTTGAACTTCTATCGATTCGATATTCGAATCAAACGACCTCTTGATCACAACCCGTATACGCAACTACTAGACCAAAGAGGCGACATCATCTTCCCTCAAGTAATTCCGTAAAGTGGATAGGTGAGCTCCAACAATATTATTCAATCTAGTGTGAATAACCGTGTTCAAATCATAGTACTTCGTAGTCACGGAAGCAGATTGTACCGACATACTTAGTACACTGCAGGGTTACCACCACCTCTTATAGCAGTATTATTATAATCGTTCTTCGTTTGTTTTGTATGGGAATCCGTACAAGTAAAATTATAATAATACTGCTATAAGAGGTTGTGGTAACCCCCCTGGTCTCAAATTAGGGACAGTGATTTCCTAAATGTATCATCATCATCATCATCATCAGCCATAGGACGTCCACTGCTGAACATAGGCCTCCCCCAAAGATTTCCAGAGCGACCTGTTGGAAGCGGCCTGCACCCAGCGACTTCCTGCAACCTTTATCAGGTTTTTGTATGTATGCCAGAAACAAAATATCCAAGAGGCTGACTCTTGACATTGGATTCAAATTTGTCTTCGATTCAACTTCATTTAGTGACTTAAAATTTCACAGAAATAGAGTTTAAAATTACCACACGACAAATTCTCGTACCTAATGCAACATTATTTATTTATTTATTTATTTAAACTTCATATACATGGATATGTATAAAGGCGGACTTAATGCCGAAGGCATTTTCTACCAGTCTACCTAAAGGTGGTGCAGAGACGAGACAGTGTGGGTGTATATAAATGAAAAAAAAAGAAGATGAAAATACATATTAATTAAATACATTACATATCTACATATAAAACAACACATACACATAACATTAGCGCACTTTTTAACTCGATTTCGTTGGAATTTTGTCAATAAATGAAACCGAATCGAAGTTAAATTCGCATCGAGTGTCAACAGTCAGGGGACAGGTATGGCTATTCATTCGCACTTCTGCTTATATTCTGGCCGAGTATCATCCATAATGATCTTCATTAAAATTTAATTATCCTAGAGTTCGATGTTGTGTCTCGTAAATATTTGTATTTTGTACCACATTTCAAACTATTTGAGTACAACGGCCTAATAAACAACACTTCGGACCACCTACGTTCAAAGTCTCCTGTTTATCTTTGTTGAAATTGTATTGGTTTTGCTTAGGTCCTAATTTGGTAAATGTAGGTATTACTCATCTCCAATTTATTGATTTATGTATCATAATATGAATTGTTTGCTTATCTTTTCTTTTTTCTACCTGCCCTTATCCAACAATGGCGTCGGCGCAACACACTTTTTCAAGTAGGTATGTTGCAGAAAAGATTTGGCTTAGTTTTTATGACCGGCTGCCTGCCTAACGTCAACCCCCTCTGCGGGATTCTTGTGATAACTTATCATGAAACTTAAAATCGTCTTCATAATCCTAATCGCGACATCTAAGGTAACTGCATCTAATAAGGGCCGGGTTTTTGGAAATCCTTATAAATCAATTTTGGAAAGTGTATTCATTGGTACGACAACATGATCAAATAAACTGTTTTTCTTTGAAGACAAAATATTGTACAGAAACAAGGTACCAATACCCAGTTACTTACAAAAAAAAGTTTCTTAAAAGCTTGTCTTTGGTCCTTATTGGACACTAGGGTTCTAAATAAGGTCCATAATTGAACTACAAGATTCAGGGCGTTGTATACTACAAAAACACATCTATAGGAAGCAATAGCTTTAAACAACGCATACTTTCGTGGCTTTCGAATTATAAAACGAAAATTCATATAAATTAGTGTCGTGGCCCTTATTAAGTCTTAGGAATTGTATATAAGTTATAACAAATATATTTTCTAGTTATAAACAAAAACAAATAGTAGTTTTAAGCTTATTTTTATTAACCCTAGTAAAGAAAATCACAAAATGTTACAAATCAGTATTTTTTTTCAGTCTTAGGTCCTTGGACCTTATTAGGTATTATACTTCTTTAATCATAGTCTGGACCTTATTAAGTGTTTGAAAATAACAAACATGACAACCACTGCAGCTAAAGATTAACTGTATTTGTAATGAATTGTATTATAAAGCTGCTACACGCTCAGACATTTGTTTGTTTTTATATCATCTATAGCACCCTGAAGATCAATTTGAGACCATTTTGAACCTCGTTTTCGTTTTTGCGAAGTTACCATTCTGTCTTAACTGAAAACAATATACTTATATTAATAGTGTGAGCATAATGTGAATAAATTCTTGTAACACTACGTAAAAAGGAATAAGTAAATATGATCTATCCCTAATAAGGTCCGGACTTTATTTGGAGACAACAAAGTGGACCTTATTAGGCACTTATATATGCCCTGAGAAAACCAAACAAAATCGAGATAAAAAAGCAATCGTTTTGGTAACTTACCCTGTCAATCCACGTTCTGAAAGTATTTTCACATTACTATTGGAGAATTATTACAAACCGACCGGGTTTTATTACTAAAATGACGCAAAAGCGAATCAGAATATTTTGTAAATTGAGTCACGCCGTCCCCCCTGAGATAATACACAGAGCCACTGACAAAATAGTCAGCCCGAAAGCAATGGCCGTCGGTGCGCTTTTATGATTGGTTACTGGAGAGAGGTCGCGCGATATCCGTTTTAATTTAAGTTTTAAGTTCGGGAAGTTTGAAAATATGGACCTTATTTGGAACCGGCCCTTTATAGGCTGACCTACCTTATGTGAATTTTATCGACGGATTAAAAAAAGGAGAAGGTCCTTTATTCGTCTGATTTCAATTGGTCACGATCGGATAGATTTTGAACTTCGTACTCCTTCATCAGTTCTTGAGCAAATTATAAGGGATCACCCTTATGAGCAAGCTCTGTCGAGCAACAAAGAATCTTGAAAACGATAAATAAAAATATTAACATACACTCGAATTGAGAGACTTCTCCTTTTTTGCAGTCGTTTGACAAACCATATGTTAATAAATGACAATAAATACTTACAGGTTGCATTAATAATAACACAGAATATTTACATGCTACTTATTAATAATGAAACAAAAATTAAGGACTACTACTTCCTTTCTTTCTGCCTGGCGTTATCCCGGCCTTCTGCCAGGGTCCGCCTTCCTACTGGACTACTTCTTCCAACTAAATTATATTCTCAGGCTCAACATATAAACAGAAAATCTTCATTATTCTACATCGTTATGCTGACTGCACCTACAAGGTGGACCGACGACCTAATAAAGGTCGCAGGAAGTCGCTGGATGCAGGCCGCTTCCAACAGGTCGATCTGGAAATCTTTGAGGGAGGCCTATTTTCAGCAGTGGACGTCCTATGACTGATAATGATGATGGTGATGCTGACTGATAAAGTAAATTGTTTCACCGGTTTATCCAAAAACTTTGAATATAGTATTTTTACAATTTTCTGTGGTAAGCGAAACATTATTAATGTTCTCCACAATTTATGTATTTAGAATTTAGCTTATTCAAAGATATCATCTGATTTTAAAAAATCTTTGCAACTTCAATAACTTGTGCTAATCTATTTTCATGTGTTAGGACAAATCTTCAGCTTATCATAGACTTTTTGTTAGTATTTAGGCTCTCAGTAAGTTTAATGAAATCACATTTGCGTAACTAGACATATTGTTAGGCAAGTTTGTTATAAGATCTAGTTTGTTGAGTAGTACCTAACACTTACTGCATTATCACTAGTTAGGTCAGTGGTTATTCCGATTAAAGTATGGATGGATAATAATTATTACAACTGTTTTTCCCGATGATCTATTGACATAGATTGACATTGACCTCTGAAAACCCGCGTCATGAATCACAATAATCAACTAGTTTATACTTAACCTCAAAATAGGCATGCATGGCATCGATGCTATAGTAACTGATTTCGACATATCAACCTAAATCAAGATTCATGTAATTGCGATGTTAATGGCACCCTAATCATAATCACAAATCAGTTGATACCAATCATCTAAGACGGATAATTAGTTCCTAAAAACAAATGCGAGTTGTTAGACTTAATATACGTTAGAAATTGAAGAATTTTCCTTCACATTTTTCTGAAGGATTTAATTATTGTACAATGAAACTATCGATAATGTGGTAATTTATACTGTGGGGAAACAAAGCACCGTGATGACGGAAGACCACAAATACGTGTTAGAATATTAAAATCTATTGGCTAATGTCATTTGTATTCAGGAGAGAGATCTGCTAAGTACCTAGGTAGCATGATTGTAGGGATTTCTATTCTTTACTGATTAATTTGCTAATAATAGGAATGACAAGTTACAGTATAGCTATGACGTTTTTGTGGTACTTTTTGTATTCATTTAGTATGTCCCTCGATCCTGTATCTAAGGTTTGTCTGAGTCCAAGCTGGTGTCTATAATGTGCTCTCCTAGATCCGTGATCATCATGGGTATAATATATGATGATAAATCATATCTCCTACTATTCCCGATTTGTCAGTGTCCAGTTCGATTCTTCCCTTTTTAGCATAATTTGTTTTGCCTTCTTTTCTACTCTTAGATATAACAACTAGAGGTATATTAACAGCAAACTTCCCTACAAAATTCCCTAAGCCATTCAACTAATCCGACAAAACTCCACCTAACAGGACGGCTCAAGACCAACTAAGCAAGTTAATCTCCTTTAATATTAAAGCATTAATCTTGTTTGTGTGCATACACGTTACAGAAATAGGCAGAACGTTTTAGTAAACATAATAACTGTGTTGCGGAGGTCGCTATTCACTAATTAGAAGCTGTATATGCGATTAACTTGTAACATAAACAATTTAGCTAGTTGACCGTCGCTTTTTGCTTGTCCTATTAGCTTTTAGATTAGTGATTGTTCTAGTTTTTCAATCATCATCATCATTATCATCAGCCACTGGACGTCCACTGCTGGACATAGGCCTCCCCCAAAGATTTCCAGATACTTTTTCAATAGTCACATAATATTTTTTGGTCAATAATTTTGACAGGTGTTAATGTATGCATATCTGGTGTCCCTAGAATCTAGCTATTGAAATATCAACCCATCTACTAATGAATACGGCAGAGTAACTGGATTAGGCGATAAACCTAACAATGAAAAATACGTATTCGAGCTGAGAATAATTTGGTAAAAAACGCTGAAAGTTTCATTCAAAACACAATATAGATATGCTTATAATAATATTAATAATAATATTAGCCCTGTAATATTACTGTCCCACTGCTGGGCACGGGCCTCCTCTACTAATGAGAGGGGTTAGGCCTTTACTTATTATACTCATATACTTTAATTATATTGTTTCCGAATAAGTCGGTATCTACATCTACTATGAAGATGATTTTTTATTATTATTATATCTCATCTCTGACAAAGATAATGAATAACTATTATTTTATTGCTTGTGTTAAATTAAACAAGGCAGTATCCGCTCCCTCGTCTCAACGGGTTCTCATGCTTAGAAACTGTTTATAATTTGCCTGCCGATAATCTCGCTGACCTCTGTGATCTGTCACATCACACAGATGCAAGAGTCGCATCAACTCCGCAGATATTAGGTAGTTAGGTACCTACTACATTATATCCTTTTACACCCAAACAGATTTAACCATCGATGTCATAAATAATATTAAATGCATTTATTAGATATAACAGAATAGATTGAACAGAAACTTCGAATGTCTTTGTTTACACCAAACAATCTAGAGCAAAATTATTCATCATAATAATTAGTATTTTATTATCACTTTTTAGTCTGTATAAAGCCGTCATATTTGTTAGTGTCAAAAGGTTGTTGAACTCATTAGGATGATAATTTTTAATCTTTTATATTTTGTGGAGCTTTAAGAATGAGTTGATGGTTTGGTTACTTATATACTTATTTATATAAAGTTTTTATGTATGTACTATATACAACTTATTTTCATAAAGATTAAAGGTATTACAAATTCTAGCGCAGTAAAAAATAGCCTTCATTTGAAGCTTTACCTCCATTTAGATTGGATGAAGAGTTTATCACACGTTCGAAGTAGGTATTATTTACATATATTTATTTTCTCATAGATTAATATTCAGTTTCATATTTCCATTTCGCCTCTATTTCAAGATAGAATATGAGGATAAGAGAGATAGATAAAAGTATGCAGGGTATTATTTATATTAGACTTAAGTTTGGATTGGTTAAATATTTTTAACAAAACATATTTAAAGTGTACTAACCAAAAATAGCACACCAAAATGGCTATTTATTTTGAAAGTCAAAGTAAATGAAGTGAAAATATGACTTTACCCACAAAATAGCATAACTGACTCTATGATAAACATTATTCATAAAGCAACGGGATATCGCCTTACTTAGGACGTTTAGGCAGAGTTCTCGGCTCACGAAGGAGCTTAATTAAATTTTTAATCATTTCGTCCTCATCTCATCTGGCTGCCTCAGTGGCGTAGTTGTATTATGGTTCGACTACCATCCTAAGGTCTCTGGTTTGATTCCCAGGTCGGGCAAAGTGATATTGGGTCTTTCAGTATCAGGCAAAAATCTGGAATTTGTGCCCGATATGGCGATAGGCTCGACCCCTATCACATTCTAGTTCTCTAGTACGGCTCTGCCTCCCCTTTTGGGGGTACAGGCGTGAGTATATGTATGTAACCATCTGGCTTTATACACTTTGAAGAACATTAGTTGATGAAATTTACGCACTTTACACCTTGCGGCTTACATGTTACGTCACCTGATTGTCTCAAAGAAAACGCCATTTCGCCTTCATGGTCTCTTGGTATTTGTGTGGCATATTATGGGCTACACGTCATTCAATGAGATCACCCGGACAAAGCGATTTTTCTAATACAATTTTCTCGGGACTGGATCCGTGAATATTTTCTGCAAGTGTACCCCAGCTCCACTTTGGAATGAGATAAGGACAAATGAAGGGCTATTGGGTTTTGTTAAAATGGCAAACCCGGACAACGTTTATCTAGTTAATACCTATAGTATGTTGATTCTACAGTCCGGATCGACTAAGATGGAAAAAATACGTATTGGTAAAATTGCTAAGCGTCAGGGTAGCTGTAGCAATTAGCATTATAGGATTATTGGATCCAGTAACTACAGAGTGGCATGTCCACAAAATGCCACGGGCCCCCGATCATAGGGGGCCACAGTGGCGTTACGAAGAAGGCCTCAGTCCGAAAACGCCGTGACCATCTTGAGCTGAAAAGACCTCCATCCAATGAATTTGCCACGGACCCCCAACACCATAGTTACGCCATTGAATGGATCTCAAAATTCCCGTTTCTAATTCCCATTTTGTCTGTCACCTATTTTATCCTAAATCAACTGAGGGGTTATTTACCTAGTTAATTGATATGTGACACTTGACACTGTGTTACTATGGGTTCTGGTTGGTTCTAGTGGCCGAGTTTAATAACCTCTCCCTGACGCGTCTTTGCGCTTATACTTACCTGTACATACTAACTTAGTTAAAACGTATCGTAAAAATAATCACAAGTTTAAAAACTTAACGGACCGACTTCAAATGCAATCGTGACAAAATATAGGACCACCATGGAAATAAGCTCTGTCAAACACAAAAATAATTTTGAAAATCGGTCCACATTTGGCGATATCGCGTAACATACATTAAAAAAAATACAGACTAATTGAGGACCTTCTCATTTTTTAAAGTCAGTCCAAAAAAATTTAGGACCTTTTCCTTTTTGGAAGTCAGTCGAAAAATATCTAAAATAAAACACGCATCCATAACACACCAATCTTTCTTTCTACCTGCCCTTATCCCACCTAAATGTGGGGTCGGCGCAACACACTTTTCCAAGCATGTTGCAAAGAGGATTTGGCTTAGTTTTTACGAGCGGCCGCCAGCCTGACGTCAACCCCCTATGAGGGATCCAGTCTCGGGCAAATTAAATTACAAAATCTACTTTGCCCGACCTGGGAATCAAACCCTGGACCTTCCGGTTTACAGCATATAGATATCACAATCACACCATAACACACCAAGCTAAAGTTGAAAATATTTTTTCTGTATTCAGAGTTTGTTTTATAGCGATGTAAATCATTGTAAATAAACTATGATGCGGGACATTAGAATTTATCTAACCTTTCAATAGATGATAAATGTTTTGTGTAGATGCTTTTTTTCATCAGAGGAGAAACTGCCTGACTTGTCAGCGTACGGCCGAAACTAATGGAACTTGGTACATGAAAATTGAAAGAATTGTTGGAAATTCATCCCCTAAGAGAGTGAAAATGGAAATAAGACGACACAGACTCTCACGTGGGCCTAGCCCGCGGCTAAAGCTAGTTAATATAGTGAAGACAAAGTTAATTGTTGATAACTTCAATTCCGATATCTTCATTTGATGAATTAGTTTTGATCTATTTTATAGGAGTTTGAGTTAACTTCAATTAATATTAATGTAGATAAAGTCGATACAAACAGGGCATCATAAAGCTACGAGTATGTTAGGTGCCTCCGTTCTTTTAGATTTAAATAGTATTTTTCAACAAGGATTAATAAGAAAACATTAATGCCTAGGAATTATTTTGTTTTCATCGTCATATCACAGGACTAATACTGAAAATAAGCCTCCTCCGAAGATCTTCAGACCCACCGAAGGGGCTTTTTTTCTAGCAGAGACTGCCAAACGAGCAGTAGCCCGAGCACGAAAAACTAATGTAAATGTATTCGAGTTCGCTGCGCACTGATGACGTTTGGTTAATATTCCATACAAATTTCATAGACGCGCATCGAGTTCGAATACATTTACGGTTGTCAGAAATTTTCCTGCTCAGGCTGCAGGTGTGTCACCTGATGGTGAATGTCGAGTGATCTCCATCGCACATAGACACACAGGATATAAAAAGAATAATGGATGCGTTGTCCCCTCATTTTGGGTATAGGAAAAAGGGAGGGGTGAATTAGGCGGAGATCTCACCCACAGAACGAAACATAACAATAAGCTGCCACTTTGCGTCGGTTTTGTTTAAGACAGTGGTATCAAGCCGGTCGAGGCGGCCGTGCAGCATTCGTGCTGTAGACGTTACAACGTTGTCTACAGCGTAGCCCTACCACTCAAAAATAACTTCCAGCGACATTAGTTATATTACATTTGATTATAAACTTTTGCATGATGTATAAGTAAATACTTAGTACTAACAAAAAACAAACAAAGCGAAAATGCACTACTGATAACAGTAGCCCGAGCACGAAAAACTAATGTAAATGTATTCGAGTTCGCTGCGCACTGATGACGTTTGGTTAATATTTCATACAAATTTCATAAACGCGCATCGAGTTCGAATACATTTACGGTTGTCAGAAATTTTCCTGCTCAGGCCGCTGATCACCGTACTTTGTTAGTATATTATGAATGTTATTCCTAAAAAATACATCACTTCATGAAATAACATTAATTCACAGACGAAACTTATTTTTAGTGTAATCTAGATTTAACATAAATAGGTATGTATCGTTGGTATTATGTAAGTTAATAAGTATGAAACACACTGAAATAATGCAGTTTTTTACCCCGATATCACTGTTCATTACAATTTATTGATCTTCTATCCAAGATGCATCGTGTACTGCGATTTCCATCTTAGTACATGTACCTACTTGTTTACAATTCCGTTCTCGACTTCCCGGGACGACACAACTGTAATTTCCCGGGAGGTCCGGGAACAGAAACTTGGGAAAGAAGTATCTCTACGGGATATGAGTTATGACGGAAAAGCCATACTTGTAGATATGACAACAATGTCCAGTCTAAACAGGTATACACGGTTGGTTAGTTAATCTTTCTGAAATTAATTTGACTGTCTCGGTGGCGTCGTGGTATTGCGTGCGCAGTATATCGTCCTAAGGTCTCGGGTTCAATACCCGGATCGGGAAAAGTAATATTGGATTTTTCAGTATCAGCGGAGTCTGGAATTTGTGGCCGATATGACGATAGGCTCGCCCTATATCTGGGACGGAACTAAGCTTGGCGAAATGTGGGTGTTCTAGTTCGCTAGTGCGCCTCTGCCTACTCCTTCGGGGATACAGGCGTGAGCTTAGGTTATTTTTTGTAATTAACTTTTTAATCGATTTCTACTATACACATATAAGTTCTTGCCTGTAGCCCCAACGGAGTAGACAGAAGTGTCAACAAGAACAAGGCCACCCACATTTCGCCAAGCTTATTTGTGTCCCTTCATAATTCATATTTTTGATAAAAATCTTTTCAATTTTTATGCCTAGTTGTTAAAGTAGTTGTTATTGACAGTACAGCGGCCTGAGCAGGAAAATTTCTGACAACCGTAAATGTATTCGAACTCGATGCGCGTCTATGAAATTTGTATTAAATATTAACCAAACGTCATCAGTGCGCAGTGAACTCGAATACATTTACATTAGTTTTTCGTGCTCGGGCTACAGTACTCTTTATTTTAAACAGTATACGGGGGTTACCACCACCTCTTATAGCAGTATTATTATAATTTTACTTGTACCGATTCCCATCCAAAACAAACGAAGAACGATTATAATAATACTGCTATAAGAGGTGGTGGTAACCCTGCAGTTATTTTTAAGTATGTGTATATAAAAACCGACACAATAGGCATGTATCTATATCTTAACTGCTCGAGATATAACAATAATTTTTATGAAATAATAAAAGATTACACAACGTTTTTTCATTAAATAAACATCATTTAATAATCGCATTTCACATTTCCTTGGACGTGAAGGTCCATTCAGATAGCCGGCGTGGCATAGTGACAAGTTGATTGTGAACGAGAGGCCATGGGTTCGATACCCGCACCGAGACAAATACTTGTGGGACTTAACAGGTCTGGGTGTTGTGAGAACTTTTTACATGTAATATATTAATATGGAAACACGTACTTCGGCATTTTAGATATCAACACCTAGAGTTTACGGCCTAAACGAAAAAAGGACTAGAAAAGTTTCCATAGAAACTTTTTAATCTACAGAAAACCAGGGTGAAGTGGCGACAATAATTTTACAGTAAGTTTTCTGCTATACCTGCGAATATGTATAAATATACATTATTTCATAACTATTAAGTTTACTTTGATCGTGATTCGTGACAAAAAACCTATTACTTAGCGGTAACATTTAAACTGAACCGCCTCGTTGGTCTAGTGGCAGCCCATTTATCCTGAGAACCATGAGGTCTTGAGTTCGAAAATTCAGTCATGATTCAGAGAGAGATGGATATAACCTCAACGAAATGTGGGTGTTCGAGTCTTCTAGTTCTTCTCTGCCTATCTCTATACACAGGGGTGAATTTATGTAAAATTAAAGGGGATATGTTCCGAAATAATCATTGAATGAGTGAGCTCCGAAAAGGCTAGTAAGTTTAACAAAAGTGGAATTTTCCTAAATTGAAATTATGGATTATAAAACAATATTCTATTTAAAATTTAAGTATCAAGTATAACATATACGTATCACATAGTACATGAACAATAATTATTTATACAAATGTTACAAAAGTACTTACCGCTAGCTACACACGCAACTAACGCGAAACACACAAACTGTATCACATTCATTGTTAATTCACACACTGCACTCAAAATCTCATTCACAAGTGGATATTTTCAATAATTTAAAATATGAAACGGTCATGTTTGTTTGTGGGAGTGTGCGCAACGAACACGCTTCTTGTAAGCAATGAGGGAACACGGGTCAAGCCAAGCCAACAACTATACTGATAACATTTCTGCGCATGTCAGTAGTTCGCGGGACGTCTCGGCAGGTATAGCTTGGCAAGTTGATCTGTGCACGTGGCGACAATTGGAAACAACTTTGATTATTCATAAGTAACAAACAAATCCATAATTGCAAGACCTTGAAATCGCCCCCCTCTATGTTTCAATGGAAACTTAAAAATAGCTCTGAGGAGCATGCTATTTACTACTTGACATTGGCAAAATCACCAAGGTGGGACCATTATTTTTCGAAGAAGAAGACATATTAAGTAATTAAACAATTTGTAGTGTTCTAAGTTTTGAATTTATTTTACGGCGTCTTTATTGACCCCACAACATTTCTGTTTGTAACTCATCTGTCAGTAGTAGCAGCTAGTGGCGCCACCGCTGCATGCCGAGATAAACTTGCCAAGCTATAGTTTGTATTGGAACCATCATAGACTACTTCGAAGTAATGAATACAAAAGTATGACAGCACTCTTTGAAAATGCATGATTCATTTTTGCCGTTGGTGTCCACTGTCCATCTGCCAACATTGTAGTCAATTACTTATATACCTTACCAAGTTAGTAACTACTTGAATACTGACTGAGTAAATATTATTACATACATAAGCTAACGCCTGTAGAAGAAGAGGTGGCAGAGGTGAATTAGCAAACTAGAAAAACCATATGTCGCCGAGCTTATTTCCATAACGAATGTTGGGGGCGAAATCTCCAATACCACGATACCCCACCCGGGCATCGAACCTGAAACCTCAGGACGGTACTCAAACAGCGTTCGCAATACAACTACGCCACCGAGGCAGCGATAATGAGTTGAACGAACTGTTAAGTAAATATCAAGTAATTATTTAGGCTGTATATAATATAAGAATACTAATCTGCAATTTCATACACGCATGTACTCAGCTAGAAGTTGTATTTTAATTAGTAGTTTAATTAGTTTTTTAGTAATTAGTACCAAAACGATTTCCAAAACCCGAATATAGAAAAATTGTTTGTGCTACACTCAAACATTCGTAGATTGTTGTTGATTTTTAGGCATTTTTTAATATTTCGTTTAGAAAAATTAAGTAATTAAGTCAATATTTTATGTGCCCGTGAGTACCCGCGACCTTACTGAAGGGCCCATATGACCAGCATACGGAGAGTTTCAGAGTACAAGAGCATAAAATCGTTGTTTTTATCTTAGTTGTTGACAATTTTTATATAAGTGTTATAGGTACATACGTAAGTGCTGTCACAAAATAAACAATTTTCTTTCTTTCCGTTATAATAGTCTATAACACCCAAGTTCCCGCAGTCATACCTGTAGTCCTGGCTTTCCCGGAAGTACCACCAATTGCGGATTTCCCCTAAGGCCAACTAGGCCCGGGCTTAGGGCGGCTATAACATTTAGGGGCGGCCAAACACGAAACAAACACTTTGGAACTTTCACTTTACTGATGAAGTTTAGTCCATTATCTACAATGTAATCACAAGTTTTAAAACTTAACAGACCGACTTCAAATCCGATCGTGACCAAATTTATATGGGACCAAATAAGCTCTATCGAACACAAAAAGAATTTTGAAGATCAGTCCACATTCGGCGGAGATATCGCACATAAAAAAATACAGACGAATTGACGACCTTCTCCTTTTTGGAAGTCGGTCGAAAATTGAGAACCTTCTCCCTTTCTGAAGTGAGTTCAAACAAGGTTAGAAGGGGCGACAACTAGTACCGGGGCTAGGACGGCCAGCCGGAGTTGCCAGTAGGCCGAGTACGAAAAACTAATGTAAATGTAAATGTATTCGAGTTCGCTGCGCACTGATGACGTTTGGTTAATATTTCATACAAATTTCATAGACGCGCATCGAGTTCGAATACATTTACGGTTGTCAGCAATTTTCCTGCTCAGGCCGCAGTTCGTGGGAACTACTAGGATCTCCTAGACACTAGTGTCGGACTAACGACACCTCAAATGATATTGTCATATTGTATCGGAGAGAATAATCCGGAGATTGAATCGCGCTGTGGATCACCATATTGATAAACAAAAAAACAAGATAGGACACGTAAATATTTAGCTGGACGCTATTGTAATGCATCTAAAAAATTTTTGAATGAACGATATCAAAGGTTCATTGACCGGATGCGAAAGGTATGCTCGTTGTTAATTAACTACAGAGTACAGACTGCAGTAGCTACAAGAGTTAATGATCACTAATTAAGGGAAAGTACGGAAGCATGTACCTACTGCGTGTTATCACTTTTAACTAAAACTGTACATGTCGGTACATATAAATGTAACACAACATAAGCTCACGCCTGTATCTCGGAAGGGTAGGCAAAAGCGCTCTAACGAACAAAAATACCCACATTTCGCCTAGCTTAGGACCGTCCTAGATGCGATAGGGGGCGAGCCTATCGCCATATCGGGCTCTAGTTCGTAATTCCAGACTCTGGACTGATACTGAAAATCCAATATCATTTTGCCAGAACCGGGGATCGAACTCGAGACCTCAGGACGATAAGCAGTAGTCGACTGTGAAGCGAGAGGCCGCGGGTTCGATTCCCGCATTGAGACAAATGTTTGTGTGGCTCACAGATATTTCTTTCAAGTATAGGTGTTGTGAGACCCAAAGTTTCTCATAGTCTCTGACACCCACGACACAGGTTAAAATAATGTGGGGTCAGGACTAGGTGAGTGACTGTTGGGTGTATAAAATATATATGTAGAAAGCTCGTCGCCTCCAGTCTGCAGTGGCAGCATATGGGCTGAGGGCTACGAGGTTTAGGGTTCAATAACCCGATTAGACAGGTATTTCTAACACGATTTTCGGTGGATTGGATCCCCCAGAGAAAAAGTTAAAAGCATGTTGCGCTACCCCACATTGACGTGGCATAAGGGCAGGTTGAAAAACATAAAAAACTATATGGAAAGCTAGATAATACATTGCCAAGTCTCGACCACGAATGATTATGACATTCGATTTTGATATGATCTGATTCAGACTATTTCAGACTCAAGACCTGGGGAGGTCTAGTAGTAGGTCATAGTCCATATACGCATCCACTATTTCTAGACTCAATGGGCCTTACTTAAAACAGCATTTTTAGCTGAGCAAATGGTTACGAATAACCTGTCACTTTTTTCTTTGCGTTACATTGTTTAAAAATGAAAGGGACAACCTATGGTATAAAGATAAGCAGCGCTGAAATATTTTTATAAGTAAGGGGCAATATTACCACCGCGGACCGCCTTGAGACAAGCCGAAGACAGAGTGGTATGGAAGCAACTCGTCAAAGACCCCATTCCTTTTCAAGACGGTCTCGACCTTCAGTAATGAAGACTACGAAGAAGAAGATGATTAGACCAAAGGACCGAAAAATTATTACGAACTACAATAAAGAGCAATAAAACATTAATGCGCTGACGGTCCTGTTTACTTCTGTAGCCCGAGCACGAAAAACTAATGTAAATGTATTCGAGTTCGCTGCGCACTGATGACGTTTGGTTAATATTTCATACAAATTTCATAGACGCGCATCGAGTTCGAATACATTTACGGCTGTCAGAAATTTTCCTGCTCAGGCCGTAGTTATTGGAATAAGAGCACATATCAAGTTTATATACGTACATGTACGAATATCGTGGAAATTAGGTACGGCCATTAGGTCAAGTGCGACAGATAAGTGGTTCAGCATTACCCAACGCGGTTCGCGTTACAAAAATATACGCGATAGCGTCTATCTAGAACTTGCCCTGTTATGAAAGTTTCCATAATGAGAATTGGTAGACGTGGAAGGGTGTGAGGTAAGGAATAAGGGGGAAAATGTAATGAGGTGTCATTAACGCCCGAATGGTAAAACGCTACTCAACTTTAAAGGCTTCTTACATTGATTTTCGTCATACAATTTTGACAGGTAAGGCGGCCTTAAACGACATAAAGCGACCTTAAGTGTATGAACATTTGGCGGTAACTGTACCAGAATAACAGCTTCTCAACTTTAAGAATTATAGAAGGAAATCATTTTCGACAGGCACAGCAACTCCACAGGATATCCACAAATAACTTTACAATGAAATTTTGTTTTAATATCTCCAAGTTGCCGACGTTTGTACCCTTTACGGCGCTAGGCTCGTCCTTCATTGGCCGAAATATGGGATCAGTAATTATCCCTAAGCCTCTGGGGATACCGTTGGAGCCATGTTAAGTCTTGTAAACATTACCATAACATAAGCTCACGCCTGTATCCCCGAAGAGGTAGGCAGAGGTTCACTAGCAAACTAGTACACCCACATTTCGCGGAGCTTAGTTCCGTCCCAGATGTAATAGGGGGCGGGCCTATCGCCATATCGGGCACAAATTCCAGACTCCGAGCTGATATGGAAAAATCCAATATACTCTGCCCGACCCGGAGATCGAACCCGAGACCTCAGGACGGTAGTTGTACCGAAATACAACCACGCCACCGAGGCAGTCCGATCATTACCACATTCGGAGAAAATCGGGTAAAAATAAAACTGACCTCTTCAGTCTTCCATAATGCTTGTCCAAATTGGATTTATAGCGCCACAAAGTCAGTAGTCCCTAACGAGCACTCGTTTACGCAAATACATTCTTATGTAAGTGGTCATAAAAAATAATAGTTGGAAACAAAACGCTTCCAGACTTTATCGCCTGACTCACCTGAGTCGTTTTGTTTGTAACTTTGTACTAAATTGCGTCTTGGAAATGTTAATGTAACAGGAATGTCAAGGGCGCAATAATACTATTTTTTTTGTTTTTTTTATAGCTGAGACTGGCAATAGTGCAGATGGGTCACCTGATGGTAAGTGATCTCCACTGCCCATAGACACCAGACACAATAAGAATCGTGGGTAGATTGCCAACCTAATAGGAGAGAATCAGGGATTGGGAAATGGAAGGCGGGGATTTGGGCCACCAGAAATCTCACTCACCGAACGAAACGCGGTTTACTTCGGTTTTCGATGAGACAGCCGTATCAAACCAGTCGAGGCGGCCCATTCGTGCTGTAGAAGTAACTGTCTACTAAGCTGTCTACAATGTGGCTCTACCACTCATAATGTACTAATTTGGGTAAGTTCTAAGGCGATTTTTGTGATGGGTATACGGACTCGTTCATTATATTATACTTATATGTATAATATACTATATAAAATATTGTAGAATCATAAAGAATTTTATGATACGATTTCGTTTTCCCGCTAAATTTAATTTAGTTCATTTCAGTTTCCGCAAGAGGCATTGCTAGTTAAATATATTAGGAATATACATAAGCTCAAGCCTGTATCCCCAAAGGTGTAAGCAGAAGTAAACCAACGAACTAGAACACCCACATTTAGCATATTGGGCACAAATTCCAAAATGTCCTGGATACTGATAATGAAAAACTCATATAATTTTGCCCGACTCGGGGATCGAATCCGAGACTTCAGCATAATAGTCCTACAGCAATAGAATACGCCACCAAGGTAGTTCAAAAGTATGAAGAAATAGGTAAAAGTATTTCGTTTTTCCAAACTGCAAAATTCTTATTAAGGGCCCTTTACAAACCGAGATCCATAAAAAATCAATGTGTTTTACAATAAAATTTAATAAAAATATTCAATTACATTAAAAACAATAAAAATAAAAACAATCTCATTTCCTAACAGTTCTGTTGACTTTCCCGTAGATCTCCGGGAACGCTTCCTTACAATGTGGAAGTGAATCCCGGACTTTATCGTATAGAGTGTGATCGAACATCTCTCTGAACTCTTCTAAAGTGGTGTAGGTATCAGCGTACAGCATCTGGAAGCCTTGGTGTTCGATAACGAAGTCCTCAACGCTACGGGTTGATTTTATCTGAAAGAATATCTATTTGAGAAACTTAACTTCAAAAATTATCCGATCGTGACCAAATTTATATGGAACCTTGGGATAAGCTCTATCGAACACGAAAATCACAAGTTTAACAACTTCAACCGACTTCAAATCCGATCGTGACCAAAGTTTTTTTTTTATAGCAGAGATTGGCAAACGAGCAGATGGGTCACCTAATGGTAAGTGATCTCCACCGCCCATAGACACCCAAGACACAAAACGAAACATGGGTGAGTTGTCAACCTAAAAGGAGGGAAGGGAAGGGGAGGGACGGGGATTGGGAAAGGGAGTGGGGAAATGGGCCACCGGAAATCTCACTCACCGAACGAAACGTGACAGCAAGCTGCCACATTACGTCGGTTTTCTGTGAGACAGTGGTATCTAACCGGTCGAGCCGGCCCATTCGTGCTATAGACGTTACTGTCTACAGCGTGGCTCTACCACTTGTAAGTTATATGGGACCACCCTTGAAATAAGCCCTATCGAACGCAAAAAGAATTTTGAAAATCGGTCCACATTTGGTGGAGATATCGCGTAACATACATAAAAAATACAGACGAATTGAGGACCTCCTCCTTTTTGGAAGTCGGACGAAAATAATCTTGAAAATCGGTCCACATTTTGACGGAGACATCGGGTTACATGAGTGAATTGAGGACCTTCTGCTTTTTTTGAAGTCGATCGAAAAATCACCATTTTCATTCATTCTTAGTGGGTCAGCGAACGTCGTTTTTTAAGTATATTGCAGAAAGCATCTGGCTTTTTTTTACGACCGGCCTTCTGCCCGACGTCAACCTGTTTTGAGGATCCAGTCTCAGGCAAATCGTTAACAAACATTTTTCATCGATTCTTAAAATTCAAATAGCAATAATACTTCAACCGTCTGTAAGATTTGATTTCACTAAATAAAATTCTAACCTATCCATATGCTCTACGTAGATATAATTAAAAAATATGATTACAACTTTTACAAGCATGTTGCAGAACGGATTCGGCTTAGTTTGTACGACCGACCGCCTGCCTTCCGTTAAACCCCTTTAGGGAATCCAGTCCCAACAACTAAATGCACCAAAATATAAAGAAATCTTCACACTTACAGTCTCAAACCCTTTTGCCTTAGGAACTCCATACACTCCGATATCAACAAACATTTCGGAGTCAGCGTTCGATTTAATCTTCAATTGACCAGGGTTATTGAACACTTTGAATGGACACAGCCATATGGGATACACCTGTAACAGTGAAGTCACCTCAAATCAATTGAAGTTTAAGTAAAAAGGACAGCAACCGGCAAAAACAATATCAAGTTTAGTTTTTGCTTTTGGACTTCGAAAGCTTAAGGGAATGGAGAATTAAAGTAAATAAATACAACTATGATAAAGGTCGCAGGAAGTCGCTGGATGCAGGCCGTTTCCAACAGGTCGATCTGGAAATTTTGGGGGAGGCCTATAGCAGTGGACGTCCTGTGGCAGATCATGATGATGATGATGAAATACAACTACGGTTCTTTGAAAGAAGGACCTCAACTCCTATTGGTTGAACCCTCATGTATCTTCTATCACTTACTCTCATACCAATCTCTCCAATTACCAATTCCAAAAAGTCGCCTAAATAATACATCATAAAATCTAAGCCAGATCCTTTCTACTCTTAAAAAGTGTGGCGAAGACCCCACATTTATAAGGATAACCCGTGGGATAAGGGCAGATGAAAAAAAAGAAGAACCAGACAATCGGGCAGAAGATGAATAATTTATTTATTTATTTTGAAGGTAGACTACACATAACATAAGCTCAAGACTGTATCCCCATAGGGGTAGGCAGAGGCGCTCTAACGCACTAGAACACCCACATTTCGCCGAGCTTAGTTCCGTCCCAGATGTGATAGGGGGCGAGCCTATCGCCATATCGAGCACAAATTCCAGACTCCGGGCTGATGATGATCACTTTGCCCGATCCGGGGATCGATCCCGAGACCTCAGAACCGTAGTCGTACCGAAATACCACCACGCCACCGAGGCAGTCTATGTATGTATTTATGTAGGTTCATTTTCTGATATGTGCGCTAAATAGAGGCGTAAACAGCATTCATCAAGTGAAAGAAAGAAATACCTCAAACTCGTCATGGAAGAACTCAATAGAGGCCTCTAAATGTTCAATAGGCACGAGCATGTCCTGAATGACGTGCGCCCTCTCGTACAGCTTGGCGATGGCTTCAGGCTGCGTCAGCTTCAGCAGCGACACCTCCGGAGGCATCAGCCACCCGAACAAATACCGGAATATGAAGTTGTTACCGAATGAAATGATGTCCTGGAATAAATAACACAATATGGATTGCTCGCTTCATTGGTTTTGGGGCATTATATTGAGGTATTGAGTCTGTGAACTCCTGGCAATTTTGTTTTTGAATATAATATGTTTTTTTTTCAAGCTGGTAATGTGACTATAGTACACCTGTTGGTAAACGCAGTGCAGTCCAAAAATCCATTTGTGTTTCAATCTAGCGGGGCCACTCGAGCTAGACCGTAGTTGCAATGCTATGTTTGTTCAATTATATTAACAAAATCCAATGTACCTCAACTATATTGATAGAAAATACAATAAATACAGTAGACATGATTCGTCTCATTTCCCGCAGATTGTTTCCGTCCCTTCATATTATAGGACACGCCAGGAGAGATTGTCGCCATACCCGGACTACTTTTGACGTTAGTTGATATTCTTTTCTGGGTTATGGGCCTCCGTGGCGCAGCGGACGAGTAGACGGCTGTGAAGCGAGTGGCCGCGGGTTCGATTCCCGCATTGAGACAAATGTTTGTGTGGCCCACAGATATTTGTTTCAAGTCTGGGTGTTGTGAGACCGAAAGTCTCTCATAGTTTCTGATACCCACGATACAGGTTATACCTAGTGTGGGGTCAGGACTAGATGTGTGACTGTTGGGTGTATTTATTTATTTTATTTATTTATTCATCCAGCGGGGCCCGCGGTTGTATTACGCTTGGAATACATAAAAATAATACTCATCGTAACTTGGTACATTGTACCTCTCGATTCATGTATTACCTCCAAGGGATCTTTAACAGAACAGGAGAAATTCTGCAAGAAACATTTGTCAGCCCAGCAGGGTCCTTTGTTATTTGAATGCATACGTGCAAAAATCACAGAATTGTAATGTGTTTCCAATGGACCTATAAATATACCTACAAGTATTTATAATAACTAGCGAGACCCGTAGATCTTCAGAATTTTCGCAGTCAGATTAAATATATGACATTAAAATGTAGAAAAATCACGAAAATTTGGTAATCGTAAAGAAATCTAAAGTAAATTGGTAACACATAACAATGGTGTGCTGTCTGTGGGTTTTGGCGGGAATTCTGACGGTGCGGGTGATCGCTTGTTTTAATGATTTCATATTCTAGTCTAAAGTTGTGCTTGTGGTTTAAGTGTGATGTGAATCTAAGCTATAAACATCAACGAAGATGGACAGTATGTGGAAGCTTTGAAATAAGTGATTTTGGACGCTTTTTGTCGGGTGGATGGGTCGACCATGTTCGACTCATCCGCTGCGAGAAAATCGTCTAAAAAGCATCAAACTGGAAGGAATTGACGCCAAAACTCCAGCAGGGCCTTGAAATCGAACACATCCGACTTCATTGCACTTGCGAAAACTTAGGTGTAGGAAATAAAGTACCAAAAATAACAAAAAGTATACGGCTGAAGGACATTGTATCCATGGCTATGAACAACTTAAAAAAAAAAAAAAAAAAAAAAAAAAGTGTGCTGTCTGTCACCAGACTCATGCTGGCCTGTCTAAATACTTATTTACATTCCATTTGGTTACGAGAAGCAAAATGAGAGAACCGAGAAGGAAAAGGATCACCTACTGCACTACTCTACCTGTCTACTGTACTTATCAAACATACCTGCAGTTCCCAAAACAAACTCCTGGTGTGTCTGTGATAATAATCTCGTAGCGGAATGTACTCGACAGCAGATCTCTTGCGCTTCAGATGCTTCTCCACTTGCTTGAAGAACCACTCTGCATACCATTTACCGATGGGGTTCAGCTGAATGGAGAAGATATAAATTTAGATTAGATTAGTAATTGGGTACTTGACTAATTTTTTTTTATGTTATACAAAATTTACGTCATCTAAAACGTAATACAGAAAGAAATATTGAAATACTCCCAAAAATAAAAAAGTTATAAGCCTTTGTAGTTTGGTGTAATCTTCGAACAGCGGGAAAGAGAAGTGCGTGCGGTGCGTGCGTTGGAAAGGTATAGCAAGATATCCCCACTACGCCCCACTCTTGCTCATTGCAGAATTTAAAATATGAATTACTGCCCCATTTTTCAACCAATTTCGATGCGTTTTTAGAGAAGGGTTTATTTTTTGTTTTATTTGCTATTACATATAAAAATATGTATCAATGAAACATAGTCAAGTACCCGATTATAATGACACTTTATTGAACATAAACATTATAAAGTAACATGCAGATGAATTATGTGTTACAAAAGCTAAACAGCGATCTTTTGAAGACAACCAGCCCGATCCCATAGCCCAGAAAAGAATATCAATCGTAATTCGGGTATGGTGACAATCTCTCCCGGCGCTCCCTATAACATGAAGGGACGGAAACAAGCTGCGGGAAATGAGACGAATCTTGTCTCTGCCTCCCCGATACAAGCATGAGGAGGCCTTCACTGTGTCTAAATTTTTTTCATTAACACTGCCACGGAGATCAAAGTGGCGATTATAAGTTCTATATTTACATTTCTGTATTCTAAATACTTTATGAGATGCAGATGATGATTCCAATGTCAAAGCTTATAAGCTAGACTAGAGTAGACTAGACTTTGGACTCTATAAAAGGAGATAGGAAGTGCATCAGTCACAAAATCAATGTCAAATGACCAGACTAAAGTGTAAGCTGATGGTGATGATGAAAAGGCACAAAATTATAATGCAACTGATGCATTAGTAACATGAATGACGAGTCTATGGGTTAAACCATCTATGAGTAACCATCTAGTTAGCTCCCTTCCCCCTCCTTAATGTCGCCCATTACCTTTCCATCTCTACCAACTTCATCGACCATGTCTCCAAGCATGACCACTCCAGAATCTTTGGCATACACGAGGGCCTCTATGAACTGGTGAGGGTTTGGCTTCGTGGACTCCTGGTTGAAACGCTTCACCAAGTCCGAGAGGCTGTTGTATGGATGGTAATGGACACGAACAAACCTGCAAGATAGTGTAAAGGGATGTAGAAAATTCTTATGGTTGAAGCGAAATTAAAATAAGTACGGATTTTAAGCTTGACTGCCTCGGTGGCGGGGTTGTATTTCAGTTCGACTACTGTCCTGAGGTTTTGGGTTCGGTCCTCAAGGTCAAATTGATATTGGATTTTTCCGTATCAGTCCGGAGTCTGGAGTTTGTGCCCGATATGGCAATAGGCTCGCCCCATATATCACATCTGGGACGTAACTAAGCTCGGCGAAATGTGGGTGTACTAGTTGGCTAGTGCGTCTCTGCCTACCCCTTCGGATACAGGCGTAAGCTTATGTTATGTTATGAATTTTAGTAAAAGAAAATAAGGTTACTTTCAGTTCCTAAACAAATATCATTGTAATAAATTATTTTCCTTGAAACCTTTGAAATTTAAAAACAATGGGCCTTACTTATAAAAACATTTTAGCTGAGTAAATGGTTAAGAATAGTCTGTTACTTTTTTCCTTGTGCCACATTATTTGAATATAAAAGGGACAGACTTCTTAACTTAACTTAAGGAGCAAATGCTCAGCTAAAATGTTTTTATAAGTAATATGTATATATTTTGAACACTGATAGTTTGTAAAAGCAGTTGTTTTCAGCAGCAGCAGCCTCCGTGGCGCTGGGCTAGCCGGCTGTGAAGTGAGAGGCGGCGGGTTCAATTCCCGCACCAAGACAAATATTTGTATGACCCAGACATATGTTTTGTGTCTAGGTGTTGTGAGGCCTAAAGTATCTTTTAGTACCCACGGCACAAAATTCTTATTTTATGTCTGCGACCCGACCAGGAAAATATTTGACTTCGAGCTTGATGCGCGACTATGAAATTGTATGAAATATTAACCAAATGTCATCAGTTCGCAGTGAGCTCGAATACATTTACGATTGTTAGAAACTTTCCTGCTCGGGCTGCAGGTCTCAGGACTATGTGTGTGACTGTTCAGTGTTATTTATTTTTCCTGTAATTTGTGGGTAATTCGATTTAATTATGGTATTTATCCACTTACTTCTTAGCAGGTACAACTTTAATCACAACCGACGTCAAGAAGCCGAGGGTGCCGTAAGACCAAGGAACCGTGTAAAACAGATCGGGGTTCTCGTCCTATAATAAACCATGAAATCATATAAAAAAGTAAAAGTTCAGCAAATAAAACGAATTAAAAAGTCAGATACTACAGTTAAAATTAATGATTTTACAATAAAATAAATAAATTGTAAAGAACTATTGTGGTATAGTTCTTTGGCGAACACGACTATCATCCTAAGGTCTGGGGTTCGATTCTCTAGTCGGGTTAAGTTATATTGAATATTTTCTGCTCACCATTAGCACCTACCCCATTAGGGATAATAGGAATGATAGTATAACTGTGTTTTTAAAATAAAAAAGACCGCAATCTTTCTTTTAACCTGCCCGTATCCCACAATGTAGGATCGGCGCAAAACACTTTTACAAACATGTTTCAGAAAGGATGCTGCTTAGTTTTTAGGACCGGCTGCCTGCCTGAGACCAACCCCCTCTGGAGGTTCCAGTCTCTGGTAAATAAAAGTAGAAAAATTGCTTTGCCCAACGTGGGAATCGAACCCAGGACCTCCCGTCCACAGATCATATATGCCACTATACTAAAGAGACGACGGGAAGGCTACCGTCCCATTTTCGTCATCGTCATCATCAGACTACACTCGATTCTGGTCCTCTGCTGCACATGAGGCCTCTTCTTTGCCCATCGTATTCCTCAGGGCTTCACTTTGTTGATTTTGTCACTGATCAAGAAGGCGACTTAAAAAAACTGCAATTCACCTTGCTGCAAGTAACAACAGATCCATCAGCAAGCACCAGCTCGTACTGCAAGCAGATGTGCTGGAACAGCCCGTGGACATGGGACGAGGTCTCCACTCCAGTTCCCATCACCAAACCACCCACAGTCAACTGATCCAACTCTGGAACCACGGCCAGTGCTAGTCCGAAAGGCTGCAGTGTCCTGGACAGCTGGCCCATTGTTACTAGAGGCTCGCATCGTACAGTCTGCAAAATATTCGAAGTAAATTAAAGAGATGGTATGGGATATTGCACTGCTAATAAACAGTAGGAGGATATTGAGTAACTGATACCAGTTTTTGATAAAAAAAAGATAGGAGGTGGAAGTGGTCTACGGATTCCGACGGCTGTCTTTTTTTTTATTTGTTTTCGCGGGGAAAAGCGTTTTAACACTGCCACCACGCCTTGGGGGAGACGTGACGGGTATGTCGGGTTCGCCGATCTTACGACCCAACGTTAAGCTGCCCGGGAGAGATGGAAAACATCCGGGCGACCATTAGGCCGAATCCCTAACACTGTACATCCTACACCGACAATACCGACTAAAAACCCAGCGAGGACCCTCTTCGGCGCATTAGGGACTGCTCCGGGTTTCCCTAGGCGAGAAGCGCCCAGGCTTCGTCCGGAACTGATACCAGCAGCCCGAGTGCGAAAAATTAATGTAAATGTAAATGTATTCGAGTTCGCTGCGCACTGATAACGTTTGATTAACATTTCATACAAATTTCATAGACGCGCATCGAGCTGAAATACATTTACGATTGTCAGAAATTTTCCTGCTCAGGCCGCTGTATTTGATCAAAAAAAGATAGTAGGGATGGAAGTGGTCTACGGATCCGTCGGCTGCCTTACTTACTACACGAATTGGAAATAACAATCTTCTAGCAAGCAGTGATACCGTAGGTTCTAAAGCTACGATTATTGTGGAGAACACACTACCTACCTAAAATTAAAAATAAAAGTGTATTTTAATTGTGTGTTACGAACTAAGAGCTACTTGCAGCTCCGAGATAAGCCTCTAATTATCCCAAAGCTTGATTTAAAGATAGGAGTGAGCTCTAGGATTTTGTTAGGTTATTAGTAATAGCGCTACAAGTCGCCCTAAGAGTTGGTAAGTACATACTTATTTGTTTTATCAGAACAATGACGAATAAGCGAAATGAAGTCATTTAAAAACAGACCTATAATAATATTTGTATTCTAGTTTATCGGACTATGTATGTACATTCAAGGCAAATTCGAAAACGACTCTACATATCCAGAGATTCCAACTATAAGTAATAATGAATTTTATCCGAAATTATTTGAGAAAATTACGTAATCATACCATATTCTTAGTATCAACTTCCAAAACATCAACCAAGTTGACTTTAATGTTGGTAAAGGTTTTCTTGTAGGTGCTTTGCCTAAACGACATGGTCTGCCAGGTAGGTCGAGCGGTGCACAGCTGCGTGGAACGGTCGCCTGATAACCATGCCTTTATCTGAAAAAAAAAAACATTGAAATTAAAACCAATTTTCTCTCCTAACGATGACCGAGCTAATGTTATGCAAGTCTTTCTTTCTATCTGTCCTTATTCCACTTTAATTTGGGGTCGGCGCAACATTTTTTTAAGTATGTTGCAGAAAGGATTTGGCTAAGTTTTTACGACTGGCTGCTTGCCTGACATCAACCCCCTCTGAGGGATCCAGTCCCGGGCAAATTAAATTAGGAAATTCGCTTCGCCCGACATGGGAATCGAACCAACGACCTCCCGTTTACAGCCCATATATATTTATTTATTGTAATTTTTCTCCAGGTGCAGTCAGTAAGCAGTGCCCAGATAAAAAATATCTGGTGAGCGGGATGGGTCACATCACTAAACTAATGGCTTAGACTTAGAGTAATAACATGAAGTTTATTATCTGGCACGTACAGTTGGTAATAGAAGGTAGGTAAATAAATACGAGAATAGGTACGAGGTACATAGATAAATAAAGCCATAGACCGCTGCCGTCTCCCATAATTTCTATCCCTCTTATTTGACACATCGCAATAAATTATTACACATACCTAAACAGTCTTCTGGAGGAGACCCATATGGTTACCTACCTTGGATACTATAATATTAATAGATCAACCGCATTAACATTTGCAGTTTTAACGAGGTCAGCTTTTATTCTGTATTGTTTGAATGAGAATTTACTGGAATCGTTCGCCCACACGGTTAGCGATGAATAACGGAAACATCCTGGCGACTTCAAACAAATTGGTTATGAACAAAATTCCTACATTGAAATAAAACTATTTTTACGGAGTCTATCACGATTTGGTTTTAATTTTTATTCCCGACGTTTCGAAAGCTTTGCAGTCCAACCCGTGACCACGAAGACTGCAATGAATAGCATTCGCGTAAACTTAAGAAATCAGTATAAAATTCCTACAAATGACTAGCACACGACCGCGCCAACTGTGATTTCTTTATCTCAAAAGTCGAAACAATAACAAAGCAATACCTGAAACTGAAAATTTGTGTGTTTTCACTTGCCAGATCCTGCTTTTAGATTTTCTGACCTTCTGATAGAAAACCTATTTATTTTGTCATACCTACACCTTAACCTGATACTTATATATAACCTATATATACACTCCAATCTGTTGCACGAAACTCAAGTTAATTATAGTTTGTGTTTGCAAATTCTCGACTACAACTGATAGCCTTAATTGACCCACAGCTCCCACACCTCGCGCCATTTGGTGTGTATCGAGTGTCTTCTTGTGAACTACCAGGTAAAATGAACGTTCCATATGCAGTTTCCTCTCCGTATCATCATATCAGCCTACACAGGTCCCCAGTGACTGCTGGACATAGGTCTTAAGTCTTAACTGTTAACCATGCATTGAACATTGATGAACATTCTCATCATTGAACTCGCTCATTCACTAATATCCTCGCATTAAATGTTTCTTAATTAATTACATTATAATTTGTAAATGCTACTTCTTATGTCTCAAAAACTTCACCTGTCTCTGCACATCCTTGACTTTCTGCTCGTGCATCTGCGGCGCGCTGTTCATCTTGAACACGACGTAGTTCCTCGCGATGGACCACACCTTCCACATCATCGACATCGGCAGAAGCGCCAGTATCACGATGACCCATCGATACTCCACCACTATGTACTCCATTAACGTTTCCGTAGGTATTGACGTCATTGTGCCCTTTGCTAAAGAAAATTTTGATTTCATATTATTGTATGTACAAGATATGTACTTAATTTTCCACACATTGCCTCCTGTATCTGATGGCAGTGCATATTATGTGACATATCCCATAACAGTCCGGAAAAGCAGTTTTTAATATCTTAGTTTTTACCCAACTGCCTCGGAAGGAGAGTAATGATAATTTGATGAGGTATTACGCACTTACCTCTATTATGTCTTCTCAAGACAAATTACTACTAGTTATTCTGTGTCTGGTATAATGTATAAATATTCAGAATGTAAATGTACCAAAAGTTTCAGGTACAGTTAAGGAGTCACAGTAGGTAAGGCTATCTTAAATTACAAAGTCAAATAAGATAGATACGCGCTCAATGGAAATTAATTTTAAAATGTAAATATTTACAGAAATCGTTGAATAAACGGCTTCTTATCTTCGTAGTTACACGTAGGAGTCGACCTGGGTATTTTAAACGACAAACTGTAGGTATGTAGTAGGTCTCATAGGTTCCGTGATAGCAAATTCCTAAAATGCGCATATTTCATAACATATTTCTCCAAACCTTTTTTTTATATACCCTTTGTGCTCTACTAGCTTGTTTGTTTTTATTTTTATTTCACATTTTCTATCCACTAGTCTAAAAATTAGAGGGACGGACACATTTTTCACTTTAGAACCACGTAGGTAAACAGTACCATTGAAGCATATCTGCAAATAAATATTACTTCATTACATTTTCCTTATTATGGACATTTTCTTTGATGATGATGATGATAATTTCATGATTTTTGGTATGATTTTTGTTACGCTATATAACATGGCTTCGGAACGATGGTGCGTGAGTACTATCAGTTACCTGCGGCTGTCTAGTTTATAACTAAATATATCAACAAATTAACTTTGAGAAACGAAGCAGAGCCGGCAAATTGGGGAATGCACACGCCAATACTTATGATTACATTATATCTATGAACTTGGCTGATAAATATAATCTTCAAAAGCAGGTGTTTCTATGCATGCTCACGCAAATTGGGGTTATTTATTATCATTTGAAATTCTTTGGGGGAAACGTCATGTGCATTGCACTGTAGGTAGCTAATAATAATTCACAATGAAATTTGAGTGGCAAAGCTTTATCAGTTACGTCTACAGCACGTATGGGCCGACTCGAGCAGTTTGATACCATTGTCTTACAGAAAACCGACGTAAAGTATCAGCTCGGTGTTGCGTATCGGTGAGTGAGAATTCCGGTGGCCCAAATCTCTCTTCCCTTCCCCCAATTCTTATTTCCCTCGTTTTAGGTTGGCGTTTGTGTCTTACGTTGGGTGTCTATAAGCGGTGATCACTTACCATCAGGTGACCCGCCTACTCATTTGCTAGTTTCCGCTTCAAAAAAAAATAGTCAAATGCCTCTTTATTTCAACTGATAAATTAATAATAATAGTCTCCGCTTCAATAAAAATCGTCAAATGCCAAATTAAACTGATTCCAAAAAAGGTTTTCAATTCTGTAGTCATATCTTATATGTATGTTACACATGGTATGTTATATATACGCGGAATGTGGTTTAATATTGATGACCTTTTTACGCGATGGGGCTGACCAAGGTGACCACAAATTATTTAAAACACCACAAGCGATACCAGAAACTCGTCGTGCATCAGTATTTTTTTATGGCTGTAATACCAAGTCCAAGTGGAATGCTGAAGCAACAAAACTGCATAGATAGAGGTACAAAGACCCCATTAGAAAATGCCAGCTATTCCTTTAATTTAATTTCTTTCTACTTGCCCTTATTCCACCTTAATGTGGGGTCCGGTTTGCGCAACACACTTTTTCAAGGATGCTATAAGAAGGATTTAGCTTAGTTTTTTTACGACCTTCTGCCTGCCTTACGTCGACCCCCTTCTGGGAATCCCGGGCAAATTGTGTTAGAAAAACACCCCGTCCGATCTGGGAATCGAACCCAGAACCTCCCGGTTCACAGCCCACTTGACCAAGGAATAGTTAGTATCCATCATGTTTAATAATTGATGGCAGGGTAGTCGAATAGCAACGAAGTTGCAATATAATGAAAACCTTAGTTTGCGAAACGGGCTGGACGCGGGAATTGAACCCGCAGTATTCGCTGGACTGCAAAGGAAATATTTTCGAAGGCTTTTCTTAAATTGCTAATCTGCAATTAGGTATGTTACTCATAAAAAATGATGATTCCACATCTACCCCCAAAATTAGAAGAGGTTAAATTATTAAATTAATTTCGATTATTTCCAACATCAATAACATTATTTTTACACAAGTTTTAAATAGTGTAATAAGCGAATTAAAAATTAATATGTTATGTCCTATTACATAGTTTTCGAAAAAACATTTCTGGAACTGATCTGATAAAACTAATTGAAGAATCTACAACCCACGAGCATCATTCCCATTAATTAATTTAAAAACATTTCTGTGGACTTATGTGTTAAATAGATAAGTAAAACAAAAGCAAACTTACAGAAAAAAACTTTGAAGAAGTTGAACTGCACTAACGTTCATATCACTTCATTGCTACCCGTGAACTAAATCAATGACAGTCAATCGTACACCAAATTCATGTTGCAGAAATAACACAGCGCACCATCAGCCTTATAAATAAAGCCATAAAGGCCATAATAGCTTCCCAATAAGCATATTACATCAAGTTGTTAATGCAATGATAAATGGTTTCGATTACAGTTTTATTACAAAGTAATAAAGGTCTATTTGCTTCTGAAAGTTTTTTATCTTTCGTGATAAACCAGGTGGATGACTTATTATCTTTTAATACAAAATTTGAAATCTAAATATATTATAGGCTGTTGTTAATCTATAAGTTACCTACATATATGATATAAGCTAACGCTCTATCTGCAAAAAGGTGCGCAGAAGTGCAGTTACGGCAAATAGTTTATTATCTTGCCAAGCTTATATAATATTTTATATCTAGAGAGAGTATCTTAAGCCGCGTCTCCTGCACTAAAACATTACACAGAACACATACACAAATCATGGTATTTTTAAAATTGTTTGTCTATGGTCCATTGTTACATGAGCAAGAGAGACAACTCTTGTTTTGTGTAGGTGTTTTTAGTGTTTTGTTTCGAAAAAACATGTGCAGGAGACGCGGCTTAACTATATCGGTCACATATCGCAATCCCGGGATACTCATGTCTGCTTCAAGCAAAAACGTAAAATTTTGATTTCTCGATCTGGGATTTGAAAACAGAACCTAACGATATCTTAGATTACGTGCCTTAAATAAGTTTTGATATAAATCATCTGTGGGAAATTGAAAAGAACTAAAACCTAAAACCATGTATGATGTAGGTACATACCTATGAACACGCGGATATCTTATTTTTTCGAAATCATATTTTTAAGAACATTCAAATTCAAATTCAAAACGGTTTTTCCGGGACTAGATGCTCCATAGGGTGTCGACTGTTGACGTCAAGCCAGGACTCCTGCACCAAAACATTACACAAAACACCTACACAAAACATGCATTTTTTATCTATGGTCCTGACTTTATTAATCTAAGTATGGTCCATTCTTCTACGAGCAGGTGACAGCTAAAATCGTTGTTTTGCGTATGTGTTTTTAGTGTTTTGTTTCGAAAAAGCTAGTGCAGCAGACCGGGCTTAAATTCAGCAAAAATCGTTGTTAAATATAAGATGCAGCACAATTAATAATATCAGAATGAACTTCGACGTTTGATTTGGATGTAGAGGTACAGAGTAGCAATACAAAGTCATGAAGATAATAATATATTTATTTAGAAAAACCTCTAAGGAAAACCGTAATTAATTTTTACAAAGGCAGGTATCTGTCATTTCAAAGACACCAACATTTCTAAGGCATTAAAATAAGTTTACCCATGTGTTTACTTTATTAAACCTTTTTGCACATTCCTATTCCCATAACTATTCACAATTTAGATTTAGCTTTAGAAGACTCATGAGAAACTGGTATCAACGTATCTTGCTTTATCACCGCTGGTCTTGGAACTACTATGGTTAGAAATCCATCGGATGACAATTTCGAAGTTACTTTTTCTAAACGACATCCTTCAGGCAACTGGTATCTCCTCTTTAAATGTCGAGATATAAAACCGTGCTCATCTTTTTTTTCTTCATGTTTAGCCTCAACAACAATAAAACCATCCGTAGTCTTCACTTTAATATCCTCCGGGGCAAAGTCTTTAACTTGTAGACAAATCACATACTTGTCGTTTTCTGCTCTCACGCTGTTTTCTTGTTTCCAAGGAAAGTTTTCTAGCCAATCGACAGAGCGTAGAACAACTTCGTCACCGAAAACCGATGGTGTTTGCAGTCGAAACATGGCAATGTTGTGACTTATTCTAGAAACGTCATGAATGTACTTTGTACGTACACTTCTACACTTCAAGATAATCACTAGCTAAAGATTTGATTGTGATGGTCTTTAATATATTAATGTAGATGGCGTTGTACTACAAACGTTGTAACATACCTACTTTCGTTATCAGACTCCAGTAAAAGAACGATAAGAGCTAAAATGTGAGCGTGGTGGACATGAAAAAAATTAAACTTCTCTGTATAGTTTGTAATTTTTGATTGTGTTCTTTGTTATATTTTAATTAATTAACGAGAAAAGACGTGTGTTCGTTGGGGAAAAGAAGTGTTATCGTGTAGGTGAAGATTACGTGACGTAAGACGTTAACGTTACGTTGAGGTGTGCACGGTGCACCTGTTTTTATTTATTATAATCTGTGGTCGTAGTAGGTCGAGCAAAGATTCTTGCTTTGGAGCACTTTAGAGTCTATAACCGCCAAAGACCGAGAAGATAAAGGAAGTGGTAAATAATAATACAAATATGTATGTACGTGGGTAAAAATGTGCATTTTAATCATTCAGTTACCTATATTTTAACATTCTAGATTATGTAGGTGCTTGGCCGTGTGAGTCGAATATCGAAATAGGTACACATTTATGCAAATTAGACTATTCATACAAAAATACCTAGCTGTTTAGTAAAGTACTTAATATCTAATTCCATTTAAAAACTTACATATTGAAAACCACAATATATTTACCCAATATGAGTGCGTAACTGCGTACCTCTCACACTTACCACATACTTACATACCTATCTATGTTATAAAGTAAGTATAACAAACATTGGTTGGTATGCATCTAAGTTGATCACATAAATATGTATGTTACCAAACCATATTTTAGAATACAAACCTATTTGTACTGTATGATGATAATTACCTATTAGTCCTTAAATAAGTATGTTTCAAACTCAAAGTTTAATCTTCAGATATTAACCACCATTATAATCAAATTGAAACGTCTAGATTTTAATAGATTGGGTATAGTACGATTAGGTACAGCCTTTTCCACCTGCCTATAGACCTCTCCATTTTTAAACAAAGACATTCTATTATAGTATTAAGTATACACTTTCTAAGCAGAGTTGCAGAGGTGTTCGGCTTAGTTTTTACAATCGGCCTGCTTAAAATTGACTTTAGGAATTAGTGGCAGATGTAAGAAAAGTTGCGTTGTCCGAAGTGAGATCGACGCGATCATAGAACCAAGTACCTCCCACTCTACAGCTCATACGTTGCCACTAGACCCAGATAGATTACAATACTTGTTAAATAGGTACCTACACAGTACACAGATTTGCTTGTTCATTTTTAGGTTTAAAAATGTCAGATCGCGAAGTAGCTATTGTGACTGGTGCTAATAAAGGATTGGGTTTTGCTATTGTTAAAAAACTCTGTACAAAATATAAGGGTGCCGTGTATCTAACAGCCAGGGATGAAAAACGAGGTGCTCAAGCCGTAGAAGAACTAAGCAAAAATAATTTAAGTCCTATTTTTCACCAACTAGACGTCTCTGACCAAGGAAGCATTAGGAATTTTGCAGAATATATACGAAGTAAAGAAATCGAAATATTAATCAATAACGCAGGAATATTATTCCTTAAAGATGCTAAAGAACCTCTATGGTACCAAGCTGAGCAAACGATTTTAATCAATTTCTTTAGTCTGGTTGATTTTTGCGAAGCCATGATACCTTTCATGAAAAATGGCGGGAAAATCGTTAACATATCGAGTTCATCAGGGCACTTGTCGCGAATACCGTCGGAAGAATTGAGAAGGAAATTAAGTTCAGAAGATTTATCATTAGATCAGTTAAAATCTTTGATGCGAAGTTACCTCGAAGCCGTAAAGCGTGGTGAAGATTTGAAGGGTAACTGGGGCGAATCGCCATACGTTGTGTCCAAAGTTGGCGTTAACGCCTACACATTCATTTTGCATCGTCGTTTGTCTCCGAAAGGTACGTTTGATATTTGCAATATTTTTTACTCTCACGTTATTTATATACGTTGTTTTAAATCGTACCTACCAGATTTTAGATATTCATGTATAACGATGCCTTATTCGTCTTAAACCTTAGTCTCAAACAGGTGCGGCGTACCGAGCTGAGAAATTTCTTGCATCTTGGATTCGACTTCAATTTGAGAAATAAACATTGTATCCGCTATTATAATGAAATCTTACAATGCCTCGATAACGACAGATATCGTTTTCCCAATAGATTATAATATTTTGACAGCGTCCATGGCGCAGCGGGTGAAGCGAGAGGCCGCGGGTTCAATCCCCGCTCCGAGACAAATATTTGTGTGGCAAGTGTTGCCCACAAATATTTGTTTCTGGTCTGGTTGTTGAGACCAAAAGTCTCTCGTAGTTCCTGAACCAAAACTATATCTTAGTGTGGGGTCAGGACTATGTGTGTCACTGTTGGGTGTTTATTTATTGTAGTTCATTAGTTGCCGCGTGAGGCGCTGCTAATCAAATAGAGAAATCGAAAGCTATGATTTTTCCAAAAAACTGGTACAAGGGCACTTATTCCTTATGCCTCGATACTTACGTATTCCATCTTCCAGGAATCAGGGTAAACTGCGTCCATCCAGGCTATGTGATCTCCGACATGACAAAGGGAGCGGGAAATGTGACTCCTGAAGATGCAGCCGAGGTTCCTCTAAAACTGGCCCTACAACCTGAAGGCTCAGGTCTCTTTGTGTGGAATAATGGAACCACTGTACCTTGGGATGGGCCTGATCCACGGGGCTACATCGACGGAAAAGTTTAACATATTTTTTTTTTTATTTTATGTAGTTTCATTTTAATAGTAATTATCAAAGATCGATTTTTTGAATGGTAGAGCCACGCTGTAGACAGTAACGTCTACAGCACGAATGGGCCGGCTCGACTGGTTTGATACCACTGTCTCACAGAAAATCGACGTAAAGTGGCAGCTTGCTGTCGTAAATTAAATGAAATACCTAAAACACCATGCGCAATAGTAAACACAATAGGGGTCACTTTTATAACCATAGATTTGACTGGTAAAATTTAATACAGCGTTCTTATTTCGAGAGAACATAGTGAAGGTAAAAATCATTGAAAGAATTTGTATTCAATTCTTGCTTTAATTTTAATGATCTTTTTCATGGTTAATGGCTCAATAAGGTACAAATGGAACAGCGAGTTATTGGCATCTCATTTTAATATAGAAAATATAATCTGTCATAACAGGGATATGATTCTAGTAAAGATATATAAGTAACGAATATACACATATCGTGCGCCGAAACGAGAACGGTCAAGTCGCCCAAGAAATATGATAAATCAACGGGGACCAGCAGAACGAAAAAATAAATAAATCAATTTTAAAAATAAAACAAATAGGTTAATTTATTTTACAAATTCCTTCGTTATCATATTTCTCTCGTTAAAATACGCTCCTTCTAATACAAAGATTTATCGATCACATCACCAACGGAAAGAAAATAATATGAGTGAACAGAGCGGCGTGGTGTCGGAGACGCGTTCACTTGGCGTCGATGCACTCCTGCGGGTGCTGCGCGTGCTGCTGGTGCGCGGCGTGCGGCCCGTGCTGCGCGTGCGCACCCAGCGGCACGTGCGCGCCCAGCGGCCCCAGCGCGCCGCCGTGCAGCCCCGCGTGCGTCGGCTTGCCGCTCGCGAACGCGGGCGCGAAGCCCGGCGGCAGCGGGATGCCGAACGCGCCCCACCCCTTGTGCTGCATCGAGGGCGCGCCCCACTGCGGCGCCTGCAGCTTGTTCATGCCGAGCTGGTTGAACCGCGCGAACAGCTCCTGCTGCTGCGGCGTGAGCGCGCCGCCGGCACCCGACGAGGCGCCAGACACGGAGCCGGGCACGGAGCCCGACACGGCGCCGCTGACGGTGCCGGCCGGAACTTGACTCGCCGCGCCCTTGCCGAAGTTCACCGATGTCGACATGATCGCCGGGTCCATCTGCGTCCAGTCTGAGAACATGGCGTTGTTCGAGTTGTAACCTGTAACGTTACGGTTAACGTCACACGCTAGGGCCGCGCGATGTTGTGACAATTATATCGATATCAACTCGTATGGTATTTTGAAAACCATCAATACAAAAAAAAATGCTCAATATAAGTGATGTTAAGTTAATCGATAATTACCTTGATGGTGTGTCTGTTGACGTGGCACGCCGAGACCGAATGTGTTCATGTGGCTGAAGCCTGGAGGCGCCAGGCGAGAGCGACGCACGCGGTCCATGTTGTCGCTGGAAATAATAGCAACACTGTTTAATACAAATTGCAATAATTGTTAACATCGATACTTTTTAACGGTAAGAGTTCGAGCACAAACAAGTTGAACTGCATAATCACTGTTAGATGAAACCTACCCGCTTGAGACTGCGTTTTGCATCATTTCCGTTTCCATGAGTTCTGCGAATGCCTTCTGTGTCTCCTTGAATGGATCGAAGTCGAGATCGTCATCGCCATCGCCCGCCGCCCGGCCGCCGGACTCCGCGCCACGGAAGTTGTTCATTCTGAAAATATAGATGCATTGCAGTTAGCTACGTTGAAATTTACTGATCTAATTTATGGATGTTGTCGAAGAAGTCATTGATTCATAAAGCAAAAAGAATATAAGGATAGTAGCGGCGCTCGTCGGAACCCGCGCGTGACATCAGCCGCATCTGAACATCTGCTGAACATCTGTACTCGTGATACCTCTGCTTGTGCTCCATCTCGAGCCGCTCGGCGCTGAGCACGTTGTGCGGCAGCGGCTGGTGCTCCACGTAACGGCGCTCGTCGGAGCCCGCGCGTGACATCAGCCGCATCTGCTGCGCCTTGTGGAAGTCTGTGAAGAACTTATCCATGTTCTCCGCCAGGTATCGACCTTCGCTCTGTCAATATATCAAATGGCATCATTAATATATTACGTTCCGTTAGTATCGATTGTGAAATCAAAATCACAATCACAATCAAAAATAATAGATTAAGGGTGCTCGTCTACGCAGGCGAGTGTATCGCGATGGAATCGTGCCGAACATGCGTCGCGACACGCATCAAGTCCGCGGCATTTTCTGTCAAAACCCACTCATCGTATCGTTGTGAGATCATCGTGGATGGATAAGTAAAGTTTCGATTTTATTTGGTTACGATTGATGCTGCGAGATGGCACCTTAATTAACTTTAGTTAAAAACCAAAACATTTGATTCAATAGGTAGTATACATGTTGTTGCAAAAAAGATGGTGCAATATTTAGTGTAACAGTAACAGTAACAGTAAAATATCTAATCGAGGTCCGTCGCCCCAAGAAGTCACGCTAGACCAATTTTATTGAAAAATCGAAAATATGCGATTAAGTCCAGGGCACCAATCAAGCATGGTCACACATGATGCAATTAAGCTCTCAGTAGAGGCGATAATCGATAAGCGATTATACTCTGTCAAGTATCGAGTTATCGATTTTCGAAGCATGTGTTTATCGATATTTCACAAAATCTAAACGGACGTCAATTTTAACACATAAGCTCACGCCTGTATCCCCGAAGGGGTAGGCAGAGGCGCACTAGCGAACTAGAACACCCACATTTCGCCGAGCTTAGTTATTACGTCAATTTTCTTGGAAACGCTATATCGAATGGGTATCGACTCGACTACCCATAGACACACTTTTCTACAGACTTCAAAAAGATGTTCTTAATTCGGCATTATTTTTATGTGTCACGTTACGTTGTTTCTATCTCCGGCATATGTGGACCGATTTTCAAGATTAGTTTTTTTTCATTGTGTTCAATAGAACTGTCAATGGTGGTCGGCACAATTCTTAATTTGAACAGCAAGGGAGACATTTTGTGGTTCGCTTTTAAGTTTTTAAACTAGTCATGTTGTATACGGACGTTAAGCAGATTAGTTGTTATCGATAACTTACATTAGACTGTGGCGCGTCGAAGCCGTTGACAAGCTGTGGTTGTGGCACGTGCTGACTGTGCTGATTATGCTGGCCGTGCTGGTTGTGCTGATTGTGCTGGTTGTGCAGCACGAACCCGCCCATGTTGAGGCCCAGCGAGCCCTCCACGCGCATGCCGAACGGTGGCAGCATCGAAGGGTTCGGATGGTAATTAGCACCTGCAACACATCGTTACCTATTGGGCCTGGTGTTAATACAAATAAAATATAAATAAAGCTCTAGTGTGAGAAATACAGGAATCTTTTTTCTTTCTACCTGCCCTAATCTCACCGTAATGTGGGGCCACACTTTTTCAAGCATGTTGCAGAAAGGATTTGGCAAAGTTTTTACAACCGGCTGCGTGCCTGACGTCAACCCCCGATGGGGGATCCAGTCCCAGGAAAATTAATTAGAAATACAGGGAGTATGGTATGGAAATATAATTTGTTAGAAAATTCAAAAGGTAACCATGAAGAATCGCAATGCTATATTATATCTATAAACGCCTTAGCTCGGCTCAAAGTTTATTGATTGATACACACATATCCATAAACTTATTTACTATGTGAACCTATTTTCTGAAATAATATCGCTCAAGGCAATATAGACATCCTCTTTGTACATGTTTTAAGACTATGAATTAATTCAAAAACTTACCTAATAATTCACTAGCAGACTCGAGTCCTATACTAGACGATGGCATATAATGTTTAGGTTCAACCATAACATTTATCTGTCTCGCCAACAACTCGTTTTGTCTCATCAACATTTCACTTTGACTGCGTTCCCTCAGGAGCAATTCCTTCTGGTCCATCATATTTTGATTAATTTGACTAATCTGTCTATCATTTGCTAAATAACTCATATCTCTGTCTAACAGTCCGTACCCGTTTAATATGGGGCTCTTCATTTGTGGCATTAAATGATTGTTGTCCACTAAACCAGCCAACATTTCTCTATGCCTCTGCATCATCATAACCTCATTGTTCGCGTCGTTTAATAGGTTATGTGTATTATCGTCGTCCAACAGGCTGTGATCGCTATTATCTAACAGGTCGTGGTTTTCCAATAAACTATGTCTATCTGATTCCAACTCGTCCAATTCGTTTGATAAGTAATTTTGTTGTGTGTCGTTCTCAAACACTGAAGGTCCTTGTGTCTGTACACTGTATGAATCCACTGTTTCTTCACTATTATCATTACTAATACTATTGCTAGACTTCTGTTTGGATTTATCACTTTTATTTTTCTTTGTATGTCCATTTGTGCTGTTTGTTTCTCTGTTCGCTTTCGATTTGTTGCTATCCGTGTGTGTGTCTTTACTGTTTTTCGTTTGAGCCTGTTGTGTGTTTTGATGTAACTGTGTGGGACTGGAAGATTCTGATGTGCCGTTTTCTTGTGACTTAACTGTAATAAAAACACAAATATTATTGTCAATTGAAATCAAAACATATTTTGATTGATTTGTTTATTAAAGACGCAAAACAGACCAATGAACCAAGAGTTGAGCAAATAAATAATTAATAATTGACCTTATTAAAGTAAAAATAAACGTATAAGATTTCTAAATACGATGATGTATAAAAATTGACATGATCGAAATATAACAGTAAAACAGTACAAATAAAACAGTATAAGCCAATAATTTGAAGCACCATGTATACAGACTGGCGCCAACCTAACGACATTAAATTTGATAGTGAGTAACATAGGTATTTTTAAATTTCTCCGTACCGATAAACAAAACTGTAACATCAATACTGAATAAATCAATTTTTTGAACAAAATAAATGGAAAATGTTCGCTTACTAAATGTTACACCATTTATACTGTATAAAAGCGGTATTATGCGTGGACAAACCTATATGTAGGTAAACTTCAGTAGGTATACGGCACGGTCCTCGCTTCTGAGTCGCGCCATAGGTCCGTGCACGTTTGTTATCTACAAGTCTTTGACCGCTAATATCAGCTGTTTTAGGTTAACGTACAAACGAGAAAACTATAATCAATCCAGTGGTTAAACTATTACACTTATTGCACTAGTTTTTGATACAAGACCTTGCAACGTGGTAAGGTATAACTGGTATGATTTAATGTCATTATGTCGACGCCACTCAGTATAACCAATAGCCAGAACTTACCCGTAGAATTGTGTGGTTTTGGACTGGACTGTTTTCTGGCTGGACTATCGCTGGGCGGTGAGGAGCCGAGGCTGGGCCAGGCCTCCTTGCCGCTGCTGCTGCCGCTGCTAGAACTGCCGCTGCCCCCGTTGCTATTGCCGCTGCCCGTGCTGCCGTTAACACACTCCTTTTTAGATCTACAAACACCAACGCTAATGTAGCTACCGTGTCTTATAACACTCGACACCGCTCACTGAATATTACTCACTTAGAATTGACTACGTTTATATGTGAAGATGTGACCACTGTTGTCGGTATAAAGTTCGATTGATTACCTGCAAATAGAAATTTATGTTAGTTCACTTGAATTGTGTTGTGGATAATGTAAAAGGTCGAATATGTGACACTTACCATCTTTAGAACTGCTCTTTTCTGCATTCGTACTAGAATTACCTGTAATATTGTTTATAAGGGTATTAACACACTGAACATAACTAAAGTTTCTGCTATGAAAGCAATATTGAAAGAAAAATTATCTCGCCTAAAATTATATGGATGTATCATGTAATGGCGCGTATACACCGGCCGAACGAAGACGAAAGAATCTATACCTGTTACGTTCACACAAACAAACTTTCGCTGTTGTGTGAATGAAACAGGCATAGATTTTTTCGCCGTCGTCCGGCCGGTGTGTACCCGCCATGGTACAAATCATCTGCATTGGGTCCGCTATCATGTCTCAAATACTGACATTTCCATAGCTTATAAATGGTCAGTTTTTTTTTATTTGGTAACTAGACGAGAGTTTTCATAAACCCAAATAATTGGACATCTGTAGTTCGAATCGATTTGAAGTTATAGGGGATCGAAAGTGACTCGTTTCGTGTAATATAACACTCGTATGGTGTTTTCTTTGCTAACTTGACTGATACTTTCGTGTGTCTAGACTCCCCGAAAGCCACATCCCTTACATTTACCAGTAGTGGATGATCGTTGGTCGTCAGTCTAATCGTTATAGTATACCTGAACTGTTGCTGTGTTTGTCGTCGGGCTTGTCCTTCTGCGCGGCCAGCAGCTGGTTGTGAAGCTTCCGCTCGTACACCTGGTGCAGGCCCGCGTGCATCTCCTCCTTCGTGAACGACGCCTTTGGATCACCTGTTGGCATAATAATGATAATATTACTCCTGAGATAATATTACCTCACTGCTGTACTCTTACGGATGGGACTTAGGGCCACTTGCAACTCCGCGATAATTCCCAAACCCCCAAATTTTGATTTAAAGATATACTGAGTTGTAGGATAAATCGAGATAAGGTGTAAATCTAGATTAGTAATAGCGCTGCAAGTCGCCCTTACAGATTGAACCCAGACCCTACTAATATATGTTTAGCTTTTTTTCTTGTGAATAAGCATAAAATAATTCTTGTTTTATGGCTTTTTGTACCACACTATATAATTTATTATAGAAGATTCATTTTATTTATTGACCACTGTCCTAACGTCTGAGGTTCGATACCCAGGTCGTGTAAAGTGATATTGGAGTTTTCTACTCGTGTATAATGCTACTCTAGTCAAAATCTGGTAGAATTGCCTAATATGCCGATAGGCTTGATCATCACATTTCGGATAGAAATTCGTCCTTATTGGGCTTAACTTATAAAAACAGTTTAGCTGAGCAAATTGTTAAGAATAGTCTGTCCCTTTTATTTTCAAACATTGTGACACAAGGAAAAAAGTGACAGAGTATTCTTTACCATTTGCTCAGCTAAAGTATTTCTATAAGTGAGGCCCTTTCGTCGTGAGCGTCACCTAGCTCGTGCAGGTACATGCAGTCGGGCTTGGGGCAGGGCTGGTTCTTCATGAAGTTGGCGCAGTACTTGGTGGTGCCGAGCGAGCCCTTGAGCACGCGCCCGTCGAGCGTCACGTTGTTGACGCCCTGGATGGCACGCAGCGCGTCCGCCGACGACACGTACGTCACGTACGCGGACGCGGACGGACCCTGCACCGAACGGGCACGAACGTTTCATAAATCATTTGGTACATCACTTGGTACTTGACTATGTTTCATTTTATACTTTCTTTCTATCTGCCCTCATCCCACCTTAATGTGGGGTCGGCGCAACACACTTTTTCAAGCATGTTGCAAAGAGGATTTGGCTTAGTTTTTACCCTGTGAAGGATCCAGTCCCGGGCAAATTAAATTAGAAAATTAGCTTTGCCCGACCTGGGAATCGAACCCAGGACCTCCCGGTCCACAGCCCATACATGCTGCCACTAGACCAAGGAGCCGACAAGGTTTCATTTTATACACATACTTGTATGTAAAAAAGAAGCCATAACCCTTGAGTTTATTTCGGCATTTCTTCTCAGGGATAGCCACGAAATGCCGACGCATTTATTACTTTATCAATATCTTAAAATCAATATTTCGTAATTGGCATGTGAAAGTGGTATAAAATATCCTATTTCCAGAATAAATTATTTGAATTTGAATATGAATTTAATAGCAAATAAAACAAAAAAGAAACCCTTTTGTAAAAACTGCATCGAAATTGGTTGAAAAATGAGGTAGTAATTCATATTTTAAATTCTGGAGTGGGGGCACATTGGAGATATCTTAGTATCTTATTTCCAACGCACGCACCGTTATGGCGTGACGTGATTATACTGATATTTCTCTTTACCGCAGTTTGACGTTTACACCAAACTTCAAAGGCTTATAACTTTTTTATTTTTGAGAATATCTCAATATTTTTTTCTGTTATATATTTACGACGACGTAAATTTCACATAAAAATAACAACCACAAATATGAATGTATGAAGTAAGTTAGCTAAAAAAGGTGACCAGTCAAGCTATATATATATATATATATATATATATATATATAGCTTTGAGCTTTGCATACATCGAGGGGCGGGCGTGGGGTTATACATCTTTCGAAATATGAATGTATGTCTGAAAAAAAGGTCACCAGGCAAGCTAATAGGTTTGGGTTTTCCATACATAGTTTATGGACTGAGTTCACTTAAAATAAGGTCAACAGGCATGCTAAGTGACAACAATAAGCTTGAGATAATAGAGGCTGCAATAGAGCATCATAAGTTTTTTTATGTAAGTTCCTAATCAATCAATCAACTAAAAAAACTGACAGATCTGACCATTTTCGGAAAAATCCGACTTTAACTGACCAATGTACAAAAATCTGTCTTTGTCTGATTTATCTGACCAGTTTCGACCCCTGCAATATTAGCCCTGTAATCAGTGGCGGATTTGGAGTGTTGGCCGCTCTAGGCACAATTTTCTATTCAAAGTCAATTTTTCTTCAAATATTATTTCCAACAAAAAAAGAATAATGCTAATCGTACCACGCGTCTTAAAATTATCAGTGATATTATAAAGTTTCGAGTATAGTAGGTACGCAATTCTACAAAGTAAATTGTTTTTAACAAGCCCATAAAATTAATGGTATGCCATATTCTAAATATTACGTCACCATTCATTAGACCGTATGTGTATAAATGACAACATCAAACTGTATAGGGAAAGCCTGCACAAACAAGATATATGAAAATGCCTTACCTGTGACCCCGCATACGCAGTACTTTGGTTTATAACTACTTTGTGAATTTTGCCATATTTGCCAAAGTACTCCTGCCGTTTTAGGATCTGAAATTACACGTAGACATTAGTATAAAGTCTACACAAGTATCATTTGGTTAAAAACTGCTAGTCTCGAGATCAAAATCTGTGCTCACAATTTAAGAATATTACATACTAATATTAGTAGTTGGCGATTAAGAGATGAGTGGTCAGTTGTAGAATTAGTAAATGTTTGTAGTCAGTGGTATGTTTTAAAAGCCAGTGGTAGGTTTTGGAACCCAATGGTAGGTTTTGGTTGACAATGGTAGGTTGTGGTAGATTTTGGTAGGAGTTGGTAGAAATCCGTAGTAAGTCACCTCCGGGTCGGCGAGCCGCACGGGCAGCCCTACGACGAACACGAGGTTGTTCTGCACGACGCGCACGTTGGCGAGCGCGCGCCGCGACTCCAACGTCTTGTTGCGACGCTTCTGCTCGCGGGCCTTCTTTTCCGTCTTTATTGCAGCCACCTGATGACCAACAACAAACATTTTGACTATACCATCAGTACACATCCCATAATAACCTAAATAACATTCACGTTTAACGATACTTTGCAAAAAATAAAAATGTAAAATGGTTGTCACAAAAATATGTATCAACGTTTTATAACAAGCATAATGAAATTATCAACAAATAAGTTCAAGTCGTTAAAAATAATAAATAATATTAACCCTGTAATATTACTGTCCCACTGCTGGGCACGGGCGTTCTCTACTAATGAGAGGGGTTAGTCTAAGTGTAATTTAAAATTTTTGATAAATACATACTACACTGTCCTGAAATCTGTTTCATGATCTACATAGATAAATGTAAGTACCACTCGCTTACATGATGTTTTACCTGCTCTTGACTGAGCGGAATGAAGTCTGCTGGGTTCTCGGGGTAAGCTTTCCGACAGGCTGGACACAGCCCGTTCTCGCCCTCCCGGATTCTGTTCCAGCAAAACCGGCATATCTGCAACACGAACATACTGATCATAACAAAATAGAAAAGCAATTTTAATTATTAGTCTTTAAGGTATCTTTTACCATGGATTCTGTTTAAGTGAAACTTTTGGTTATTGAAAAGGCTATGGAGTTTAGATGGAACTTTTGATAACTAAAATGCTTTGGGAAGTCAGCAGAAGAATTAGCCCCCCCCCCCATCCCCCAAGCAATCGCGTAAAGGAACACTATGCAAAAATCCCTTTTTACTACGAGTATTACATATTATGTACATGTTAATATTATTTTGGTTACGTGATCAAGAAATATGGAATGTAGCTTTTATCTGTGGTTCCACCTGCGTAAAATGTCTTCTTCTAATATGCTGAATAGTCCAAACCGAAGTTATGATCAACCTGTGTGCAGTGACGTGCACAGACATTTTCGACAGGGTAGACAAAAAAATCCCTATATGATGTACATTTAGTGGCTATTTGGAAACCGCACGTACTGTTGTAAGATATTTTAGAATTTTAATGTTAACTACACTATGTATAAGCGTTGCCAGCTATAGGAATTAACTAATACTACATGTCTGTGGCTAATACTAATAAGATCAAAGATATTTTTACATTTGTCGATATGCTATAGTGACATCTAGCGATTTATATTGAATCTTTTTTAAGATTGCCATCTATGGGAATAAACTAGAACTATGTATTTATTATGAATGATTATAAGTTGCCATGGTTAATGCAATTCAGCGAAAATGCACCGACCTCAAAGTGTTCCTGTGTTCTTTAATATTGTAATAAACAAAAATAATTATTAAGTCATTATTTAACGTTTACATACAAAATAGTGGTTACTTGATTATTGGCTCTGCACGATACTAGCGCCGTCTAGTGAATGTAAATTTACGTGGAGGGAATTCTTTAAAATAAGATTTTACGTTAATTAATTATTATTACAAAGTATAAAAGACAAATTAGTTACGATAGTGAATATTATAGATTTCAATATTGATCATAATATTTTTTATTTACATTTCAAGAAATTATTTTGTCCGTGGTAAAACGTCAGGATTTCACTGCATTATTGAATAAAGTATTATTGCAATACCTACCTAAAATGAACTATTTTCGAGACAGATAAATCTGGTAAAATTATATTACGAGTAGTTACTAATGAAACTTCCTTTAAGTTCCCTACGGATCTGCACCATCAGCGGAATCTGAAGAAATAATTCATCATCTTGATAACCCACCTGTAACGTGAAATCATGACTTGGCTGCATAGCTTTTGCTCTTCAATCGCGATAGAAGTCATAACATGCAGATTTATCAAAGCACTATTCACTGCAGTTAGTTTAGGTGAATATATAGTAACACACATATTCTGAGCAATAAATCGGTGTTTTAAAAAAACTCTTTCCGAAGACGACAAACGTAACACTTCACAAAACATGCCGCATGATAACAATGGAAATTTAGTAATTTTTAGGTTAAAATCAGACAAACATAAATAAACATCTCCATTTTTATAAAAACGAATAATTTTAGGGATGGAAAACTATGATAGATTATTAAAACTTCAATTCGATTATATCGTGAAGTATCGATTAAATTGTGAACTATCGATTTCATTGATAAATATTAAAATCTCCTTTAATTACATAACATAACATAACATAAGCTCACGCCTGTATCCCCGAAGGGATAGGAAGAGGCGCACTAGCGAACTAGAACATCCACATTTCGCCGAGCTTAGATGTGATAGGGGGCGAGCCTATCGCATATCGGGCACAAATCCCAGACTGGGCTGATATGGAGAAATCCAATATCACTTTGCCCGACCCGGGAATCGAACCCGAGACCTCAGGACGGTAGTCATACCGAAATTCAACTACGCCACCGAGGCAGTCACTACGCCACCGAGGCAGTCTACTAATTAGATTTTCTTAAATTGAAAATATGAAGTTAAATCGTTGAAAAGTTTATTTTGGTTTTACTCAAAGGGAAAGGATATAAGTTTAACAAAAACTAAAAAACTTTATTCAAAATCCAATCTAATCATTGTTTTGAATCGATCAAACTATCGATATTTTATATGTCCACCTCCATGAATTCCTTTTCTACGACATCTGCGAATTATTTGAACAAATATTACACGAATGAATTAAAATGTAGTGTGACATTGAGAACGTTACAAGAATGAACGCATTTTCAAATCGGAACGTATTATAATTGATGTTGCCAATATTCAAAGCCAAAAGTCAACTTTCGTCAGAAAGCTACCAATATTATGCTTTACATGTGTGCGTCGTCTGAAGTAAAGACACTCACACTACTATTATCCAAATGTGTATATACGTAACGTTTTTAATTCGTGCATTGCGTATTTAGCTTTCGTTCGCAGTCATATTCCTGACGTCACTCGCCACTGCGCGACGACCGAGACGATGGCCGCGCCACGATGTGAACGATAAGAGGGCGGACCGCGCGCGTCGCGCGGCAATTTTTAAAATATATTACGTTGTGAATGTTATGGTCCTTTATTATTTTACTTTATTTAATTACTAAAATGTCAGGGTAGACAACGTCTTTTTGTCTATATCATATGCACGCCGCTGCCTGTGTGCTGTATATAATTTCATTGAAATGACCAATCAACAGATGACGACCAGACCTCCAAATGCTCAAACTCACAAAAAAATAGACTTCCAGATCAAACATTATGAAATAGGATACGTACTTGATATCCACATGTGCACGGGTAGAAGTGGAGGTCGTCCACCTCCAGAGGTTCCATACACAGGGGACATTCCACCTGGAAACATCAAAAACTATCAGTTGGCCCACATCAACAGACAATAGTTTTTTTCTGTCTGCCCTTATCAGTGGCGAAGAGTCTACAACCCGACTCCTACCCGCTTCCCTTTTCCAAATTTTAGGCACCTAGGTACTATCTAGAAGAGAAAGTAGCACGGCTTCCCTTTTGAAAATTATCACCCTTCGCCACTGGCCCTTATCCCACCTTAATGTGGGGTCAGCGCAACAAACTTTTTCAAGAATGTTGTACAAATGAATTGGCTTAGTTTTTACGACCGGTTGCCTGACGTCAACCCACTATGAAGGTTCCAATCCCGAGCAAATTAAATTAGAAAATTCGCTTTGCCGGACATGGTAATCGAACCTAAGCCTTCCGGTCCACAGTCCATATATGCTGCCACTACACCAAGGAAGCGACAGACAACAGTATAATATTTAATTTAATTAGTTCTCTCAGGGAAGGTTGACGTGGAGCAGACTGCCGATATAAATAAAGTACATATTCCCACATAAAAATGTCACTCTGTATTATAAGTTCACGCTTGTATCCCCGATGGGGTAGGCAGAGGCGCACTAATGAACTAGAACACCCACATTTCGCCGAGCTTAGTTCCGTCCTAGATGTGATAGGGGGCGAGCTTATCACCATATCGGGCACAAATTCCAGACTCCAGGCTGATATGGAAAAATCATGATTCACAGTGGAGACATTTTTTTTTAAAGAAGACAAGTGCTTACCTGCTCTTCTCCGCTTTGATTCAACACTGACATCCTAGCCCCAAGAGCGTAATGATATAGTGGCCTCCAGTGGAAACTGACTGCCAATGTCACCTTACAGTAGGCACCACTCCACTGTATTCTGTAAACAAATTACAAAAAATAAAATGCATGATAACAGTGACGTGCATAAGCATTCCAATCAAGGTAGACAAAAATCTTGCATAATTATTTTCTTCAACTCTTGCAGCACCATCACTATTATTATCATCTCAGTATCGTCTTTAAACATAAGCCGAGCATTGCAATTTTGAAAATCTGTATTTAGTCATGATTTTTATTATTTATTTATGAAAACAAGTTGTCAAGGTAGACAGTGTCTCTTTGTCTATATAGCCTGCACGCCACTGCATGATAAAAAACATTACTGTCATACCTACATAATTATACAGACATTCGGTGTATTATTGAAAAAAATAATTGTTTATGATTTACTGGTCGCCTCCTTGGTCTAATGGCATGGCCTGGGTTCGATTCCCAGGTCGGGCAAAGCAATTTTTGTAATTTAATTTACCCGGGACTGGATCCCTCTTAAGGGGTTGACGTCAGGCAGACGGCCGGTCGTAAAAACTAAGCCAAATCCTATCAGCATGCTTGAAAAAAGTGTGTTGCGTCGACCCCACATAAAGATAAGGGCAGGTAGAGAGAAAGATTTACTGGTTGGTCTTGCTGTGGATGGTCAAGACCAGGCGAAGTGGAGGTATTTTGGTAAGAAGGGGGATCCTGGCATGGGCTAACGTCAGGCAGAAAAAAAAAGCGCAAGCCTTCATTTCAAATTTGTATGAAACTTACTTTTCAAAGACCTTATTTATAAAGGTATTTAAGCGTTGCTTATCTTTAACCATAGATTGTACCTTTCATTTATAAACGATGTAACGCAAGGAAAAAAGTGACATGCTATTCTTAGCGAAAAGATAAGCGAAAATGATTTTTATAAGTAAGGCCCTATATTGTCGACCTACTTCAAAAAGGAAAATCCTCAATTCGTCTGTTTTTTCTTTATGTATTTTTTATGTATGTTTTTTTTATATATCTCCGCCAAATGTGGACCGATTTTCAAGTTTATTTTTGTGTTCGATAGAGCTTATATTATACCAATACACTCTGTCCTAGCTTCAAATAACGATACGAGTCTTGTGTTGTAGTATCAGCAACGATAGACTTTCGGTCTCAAATCGCAAATATTAACACAGCACTAGAGCTGTAGTGTTCGTTTCCAACTAATTATTATCACTTATATAATTACATTTTGTTTTTGTTTATAATTCTATGATGTAAGCAAATAACATAAAAATAACAAACTGTGATGACATAGAAAATATAGGATTTATAAATTGAATTTCCCAAAGTTATGGAAAATCCGATGATCACACCTGTTTACAAAACACTTTCTTAATTTATCTTTACACAATTACTTAATTTAATGTATCTTTCCATAAGCCCATAGTCTACAAAGTGTGGGGTCAGCGCAAAACACTTTTTCAAACATGTTGCAGAAAGAATTCGACTTGGTTTTAACGACTTGCCGAATGTCTAACGTCAATCCACTGCGGAATTTATACGGGTTTAAATTTACAAACACTGTGTCTATCAATTCTATTTATAAGACAGCCTCTGTGGCGCAGCGGGCGAGTAGCCGGCTGTGAAACGTGAGGTCGCGGATTCGATTCCCGCACCGAGACAAATGTATGTGACCCACAGATATTTATTTCGGGTCTGGGTGTTGTGAGGCCGAAAGTCTCTCGTAGTTTCTGATACCCATAATACAGGTTACACCTAGTGTGGGGTCAGGACTATGTGTGTGACTATTGGGCTTACGCCCGAATGGTCAACTGCTGCTGCTGTCAACTTTAACCGCTTCTTATATTGATTTTCGCCATACAATTTTGACAGATAAGGCGTCCTTAAGTGTATGAACATTCGGCGGTTATTTTTTTATTTATTTAACTTCAATACGATCAAGCAATACTAACAATACTAATAATACTAATAATAATATCAGAAAAAAAAGCAACAAAAATAAAAAGATTAACGCCACATCACAAAATACAACAAAATAAACATCCTAGCTATACCTATTCATATGAAAATAAGTATGCATGTGTCCTCGTATTCTGAGAGCGAAGTAACGGCATATCATACTTAATATTCGGTCAGCAAACATAAATGTATATTGAGGGAATCCACCGAGTAAACTGCTACACTACCGGCGGTTTAGTAAACAAATCATATACGTATGATACATAAGCTCACGCCTGTATCCCCGAAGGGGTAGGCAGAGGCGCACTAGCGAACTAGAACACCCACATTTCGCCGAGCTTAGTTCCGTCCCAGATGTGATAGGGGGCGAGCCTATCGCCATGTCGGGCACAAATTCCAGACTCCGGGCTGATATGGAAAAAATCCAATATCACTTTGCCCGACCCGGGGATCGAACCCGAGACCTCAGAACCGTAGTCGTACCGAAATACCACCACGCCACCGAGCCAGTCATATGTATGATAATGCATATTATTTGAAATAAATGGGTCGTTTTATCAAATAGTGGTTGTATTTAAATAGATTGTAGACTGTTTTCGACAGAGTTCCAAAAAGGAGAAGGTCCTCAATTCGTCTGTATTTTTTTAAAGTATGTTACGCGATATCTCCGCCAAATGTGGATCGATTTTCAAAATCTTTTTGTGTTCGATAGAGCTTATTTCAAGGTGGTCCCATATAAATTTAGTCACGATCGGTGAGTCCGTTAAGTTTTTTCATATAAACTGGTAATTAATGTATAAGGGCCATGAACTGGGAGTTCTTGAGTTCGATTCCCCGGTCGGGCGGAGTGTTTTCTAACACGGTTTGCGCGAGACTGGATCCCCAGAAGTGGGGTGGACGTCAGGCAGGCATCCGGTCGTAAAAATCAAGCCAAAACCTTTCTGTAACATATTTGTAAGTTTGTAGCGCCGACCCCACTTTAAGGTGGGATAACATCAGATGGAAAGGTATAGCAGAGACTGGTGAACGAGCAGTAGGTCATATGTTAGTAAGTGATCTACGCTCATAGACAAACACGATACTCAAGGAATCATGGATGTGTTGCCAACCTTAAGGGAAAATGGAAATCATTGGGTACTTGACTTATTGTTTTTTTTTTATTAATTTAATATGAAATTTACGTCGTCTAAAATATATAACAGAAATAAATATTAAAATATTCTCAAAAATAAAAAAGTTATAAGCCTTTGAAGTTTGGTGTAACCTTCAAACTGCAGGAAAGAGAAGTATCAGTATAATCACGTCACCGCCATAACAGTACGTGCGTTGGAAAGGGATAACAAAATATATTCAATATGCCCCCACTCCAGAATTTAAAATATAAATTACATCATTTTTCAACCAATATCGATGCAGTTTTTAAAGAAGGGTTTCTTTTTCGTTTTATTTGCTATTACATATAAATATGTATATAAAATCAAACATAGTCAAGTACCCACGCGGAGCTGTTACTTTAGGTCAGTTTTTTGTGAGAGATTGATAGATATCAAACTGGTAGAGTGGGCACATTCGCGTTTTACGACAGCGGCATTATACAGCGTTGTCACAATTCAAAATAGTTAGAGAATAAATAAAAACAGAAAAAACGTTACATCTAATATTATAAGACTGCCTCGGTGGCGTGGTGGTATTTCGGTACGACTACGGTTCTGAGGTCTCGGGTTCGATCCCCGGGTCGGGCAAAGTGATATTGGATTTTTCCATATCGGCCCGGAGTCTGGAATTTGTGCCCGCTATGGCGATAGGCTCGCCCCCTATCACATCTGGGACGGAACTAAGCTCGGCGAAATGTGGGTGCCACCATACCCACGCGACCGAAGTATTCTATACGATGTCATACAACCTATACTGTGACCTATACTAAGAATAAATGGAGTCACGACTGTAAATTGTAATTCCTTCCTTATTTCGAAAACTTGAATCAAAAATGTATCGTAAAAATAAATATGACATACACGGATCCGGTCAATTTACTATACAAAAAATTATTATGAAAACACAAACAACGAATCTAAACTCGTTAATATGCAAGTGTTAAATTCTTTTGTACAACGTTTTATTTGTTGAATAATTCACATACTTTCATTTTTTATCCTCAAGGCGAAGTATGCAACGAAAAGAATCGATTAAATCATCTCTATATTATGTATTGAATTAAAAAACGCGGCAATAGTTTAATTGAGAGAGGTGCGGACTGCCGAAGCGAATATCACTGGTTCAAAACCAAGCCAAGACAATGCATCAGCAGTGCCGGATCTAGGGGGGAGGGGGCGAGAGAATGCACGTGGCCCGGGCGGCAGGATTTGGGAGGCGGCAAAATCTGGAGGGCTACCTAATTAGGGGGCGGTAAAATTGGGCAAATTGGCAGCTTGCCCCAGCTTTGAAAAAACCTAGATCCACTAAGAATCAGTGACTTCAAAGCGTAGGTATTATTGATTTAATTATGAATAAAATCAACGTGAGAAAATCTGCATTCCGAAAATATCTTCACAAGAATGCATGCGATGTCTACCAACCTGCATTAGAGCAGCAAGGTAGAAGACGTTTTTTTAAATTCCAGGCTACTAAAAACCGTGGTAGATATACTAACATATCGTCATCATCATCGTCATCAGCCATAGTACGTCCACTGCTGGACATAGGCCTCCCCCAAAGATGCAGGCCGCTTCCAACAGGTCGATCTGGAAATCTTTGGGGGAGGCCTATACTAACATATAGTATAGAATTAGTATTAAGGCCTAACCCCTCTCATTAGTAGAGAAGACCCGTGATTTCAAGTAGGACTTTTATAATACAAAGCTAATAAACAAAATCAGATGCAAAATGAATTGTAAAGGCGAAATAATTTAAGGCCACCAGGTATGTTACTATACTAGCAATGCGAGACTTGCTAGTGAAATCTAATATCAACCAAATCTTATACAGATATCATTTGGCACGATAATCTCCGCAACCACAGAATCAATTTGGATGCGGTTTCTAGTGAAGTCATGATAATATGGGATAACAGGCACTATTTTAAGAATAGCAGATTTTCGGTGATCCATATTATTATATTGCAAAAGGAAGACGAAAGCAAATAATTACAAGTTTAAAAACTTAACAGACCGACTTCAAATCCGATCGTGACCAAATTTATATGGGACCACCCTTGAAATAAATTCTATCAAAAGACAAACTCTACAAAAAGAATTTTGAAAATCGGTCCACATTTGCCGTAAAAAAAATAACAGACGAATTGAGGACCTCCTCCTTTTTGGGAGTCGGTCGAAAAGCTTAGTATATAGAATAGAATTTATTAAACGTTTACGCAAGGAGTTAGCAACCCTTTTGGATGTTGAGAAATCCTGCGATAACCTTCCGTCGCAGAAACAAGTATCGGCAACTCATGACTAATTTCTACGGGTCAAGAACCAAAACCGATGGGACTCTTATGTTGAGCAGTGAAAATACAGGGAATTTTTATAATTTTGACATTTAAGCAGAAGCTGTAATAACGAATGAATATCAAATAGATTAAAGAAGACAGCACAGAAAACCTGTAAAATACTGTCCCAACTCCTGGGCAAAGAAAAACAAAAATACCAGAATTAAGTGTATGATGACAATTTGAATTGGACATTCTCTGTAAACTAAAATAATGTCAAACTCTTGGACAACGAAAAGATAAAAATACCACAAATGTATAATGACAATTTAACGTAAGATTCTTTGTAAACTAAAATATTGTCATAGTCCTGGACAAAGAAAAGACAAAAATACCAGAATTAAGTGTATAGTCGTTCTGATGACTATTTGACCTCAAATTTAAACACATCATTTAATATATGATGCTAATTTCGCATCTTTTTGGTTTGTTTCTATTTAAGACTCATCGTTTGCTGAGCAGCAGCAGTAATTGTAGTTTTCAGTGATTAATTGATAGTGAACTTTATTGCAATCACAATTGAGTTGAATATAGTGTAGTAATTCTCTGTAGATATGTTCATATTTTGCAAGCTATTGCCAACTCTAGCCATGATTCCGATCATTGACGATTTATCCCTAGAAAAAGTTGAAGCAATAGCTAAGTGACCTTAAAATACCAAAATTTCGTTCCAAAATTATATCGAAGTATTGAGATTTTAGGAAATGATTTATCGCCCCAGGCTATCTTGGCCGCATACGGTATGCGTTGCAATAAATGCTAGCACCATCAATGATGAGTCTTATGTAACCCAGCATTAGAAAGGCAATATTATCGGAGGTCACCATTTCGTTTTTTTACATTGTAACTGCTATTTTTACGCAATTTCTTTTATAACGTGGGTGCATATACTGATTAAAATTAAAGACGTGTTAGCGAGATCGATGACACTGGTCGAAAGTAGTTTGAAATTATAATGAATAAACGAAAACGAAAATTGGTGTGAACTCGTCTTGAATTCATTGATGTAAGTATTATAGTAGAAACAAATTCACATATTTTTCTCACAATTTAAGAAACTTGTGTATGATTTTATTGAAAATATTATTTAGTTGAAATATTTGTATTAATATAAAAAGCCCTCTGATTCAGCATAACATCAAGATACATGGCAACAGCTGAAGAAGATCTACTTGAAATTCATGCATCTAAGTATATTTTTTATGGAATGAAATTATCTTTACATACAAATTTACAGTTAATTTTTATACAGAAACCACACTTATATCACAGATATTTTAGAAAAAAGAGATCATCGTTCCTAAAAGTTCTTTGTACTTTCTATATATCCGGATTTCCCCATACTGTTCCCAAAGAAATATACATTGTTATGCACCAATGATATATTAAATACATAAAACTGTATATCAAATTCATAAATTACATAGAACATGTCAAGACACTAATTATTAGGGGAGAAAAGGTGCTTAAAATTGAATTAAAAAAAATAAAACATAGATGAATTACATACATAAGCTCACGCCTGTATCCCTGGAGGCATAGGCAGAGGCGCACTAGCGAACTAGAACCCCAATATTTAACTATTACATATTACCGTTGCACGCAATTCTGTGCATGTTTTGATCGTAAATTCAAATCATGTGATGTCATTAAGTGTTAAGACACGCAAATCGCAATCAATGAACACTTATGAAATTATTATCAAGTATACATAACAATCGAACGAATATAGGTCACCAGATATTAGAAAAGTGATTAAAAATATCAACAAATTGTAAATCGTTCTGTATAGGTAAACAATGCCATGACCCATGATTACACTTCTGTATTGTATTTATAGTTACATACTGAACACAAAATTATTAGAAAAATATTGATAATATAATTTCTGTGTATTTTTCTAAGTTAGCTGAATAATTTATTTTAATTAATTTTAATTGTCATGTAAAATTTTGCACAGGAAAAATATTCTGAAATCTTATCAAAAATAAAAGTTGAAATCATTTGAAATCTGGTGGAAGAAGTAACTGTCAAATAACAGAACAGAGGGAGGGAGAGAGAGAGAGAGAGAAAGAGAGAGAGAGATAGAGAGAGAGAAAGATAGAGAGAAAGAGAGAGAGAGAGAAAGAGAGAGAGAGAGAAAGAGAGAGAGAAAGAGAGAGAGAAAAAGAGAGAGAAAGAGAGAGAGAGAAAGAGAGAGAGAGAAATAGAGAGAGAGAGAGTGCAAGCACAAGAAAGGGATAGTAAGACTGCAGGCCCACTCTATTTTTCTTTCCCTTATCCCACCTCAATGTGGGGTCGGCGTATCAATTTTTCAAGCATGTTGCAGAAAGGATTACGACCGCTACTAGACTAAGGTGACGACAATTGCCAAATACTACTTATAAATTTAAATGTAATACAAACATAAACATAAGCTCACGCCTGTATCCCCGAAGGGGTAGGCAGAGGTGCACTAGCCAACTAGAACACCCATATTTCGCCGGGCTTAGTTCCGTCCCAGATGTGATAGAGGGCGAGCCTATCGCCATATTGGGCACAAATTCCACACTCCGGGCTGATATGGAAAATCCAATATCACTGCCCGACCCGGGGATCGAACCCGAGACCTCAGAACGGTAGTCGTACCGAAATACCACCACGCGACAGAGGCAGGCAAATGTAATATTAAAGGTAATAAACACTTTAGTCATGGCATTAATAATTTTCCACATTTGCAAAACCCATGAACAAATTGGTGCATTCACACAGTAAAAATGAAATACACTATATATTTAATTTGGTCTTGAATAGCAACAACTACTACAGTTAAACTATTACACTAAAAAAGTTTTAAAAATATGCTAATAGTTACAGTTATGTATATTTTAATGGAGCACACTTCCATTGATAGTCATAAAATATTAGCTTTTGTCACGTTTAAAACTTGTTTAAATTGTACAGTTTTAAAGAATTATTTTTTATCAACCTAAAAATCTTTGCGTCGGTCTAAGAAAGGGTTGCTACCACGCCATGCGAGTAAATTTTGATCTATTATGTATATGTTTGTGTGTAATATGTTGATATTAATATAGAACAATGCAAACATTTGTATGTTTTATAATAAAAATAAAAAGTGTTAACAAAGTAGTTCCATTGTTGTTTAAATTATATTCAAAATAGTTACTTAAATACCTAGGCCTTACTTATAAAAAAATTTTTGCTTATCTTTTCGCTAAGAATAGCCTGTCACTTTTTTCCTTGCGTTATATAGTTTAAAAATGAAAGGGACAACCTATGGTTAAAGTTAAGCAGTGCTTCAATTATTTCTAAATAAGAGGCTCGGTTTAAATATTGAAGAGATAATATTATTACGACTTTATAATGAACTAAAAAAATCACAAACAGGATAAGCTCACGCCTGTATCCCCGAAGGGGTAGGCAGAGGTGCACTAGCGAACTAGAACACCCACATTTCCCCAGTCCAATCCCAGATGTGATAGGGGGCGAGCCTATCGCCATATCGGGCACAAATTCCAGACTCCGGGCTGATATGGAAAAATCCAATATCACTTTGCCCGACCCGGGGATCGAACCCGAGACCTCAGGACGGTAGTCATACCGAAATACAACTACGCCACCGAGGCAGCACAAACAGGATATCTATGAAAATTAATTACAGATTAATTTTGTATTGATGAATGTAACAAACATTTTGTTTTATAATACAAACATCACTTATCATAAATTGTCACTGATATACGCGAGATAGAATGTGATAACATGTCTGAATTAACTAAAGATAAAACTTGATATGTTTATGTACCATAAATTGATAGGTTTCTCAGATTGCATAAAAGGTCAGTGATGATGTGGTTTAAATATAATAAGGTCAAATAAGGTATTTTACTCCTAAGATTAAAAAAACAAGGATCACAAACAATATAATGTATTCATAGTCGGCAACCTGCACTTTGAATTAATTGTGATTTGAGGCTATTCAATATATTTTTTTTTATGTAGGCTAGAAAATTTCATTATAGTTATATTAAAATTACTTACTTGAGTGATATAAAATTGGCATACCAACACATGATTTGTCTCTATTAGATCACAGTGTTAAAAAACAAACACAGTCAAAATAAAATAAAACATTATTTTTTCAGATTGCTGCCTTTGATTCTATATGACATATTTATTCATTTATTTATTTATATGAGACACATGGTCCATAATTATATGGGTTTTATTTACATGTCATTCAATTCAATTACATTGAAATAAATTAAAAAAATATATGGGGTTAAAAAAACAGTGATAAAAGCCACTGGAAATTTTATGATAACTAAGTAACAGGGTAGATGACTAATTTTTTTTTTTTTTTTAATTAAGCAATATCCTCTCTGAAACATGCTTGAAAAAGTGTGATGCGCTGACCCCATATTAAGGTGGGATAAGAGCAGGTAGAAAGAAAGGTGTTATTTTTTTTATATAAACCAAACTATACTTATTATAAATCTAGGTCTATTGGTTACTTTCTTCAGTTCAGATATTATATTAGTTGCCAAGCTATACCATGAAATAATGGATTTGGCATTGTATTTCATATGCATGACGATTATGATTTAACCATAAAACCTATTAGGCTCAATTGCACCACTATTATTAACCTAGAGTTAGTCCTAACCGCAAGCTAAATTGACAGAAAATGTATGAATGACATGTAACTTAACTTGCGGTTAGGACTAACTCTAGGTTAATAATAGTGGTGCAATTGAGCCTTAGAAGCATATTCATAGAAAACGTTAGTTAAATGAATAGCTGCACCCCAAAAACATCCACATTCAAAACTTCATCCAAATTGTTAGAGCTTTATTGAGAATGTTACCAATTATTGTAACATTAAATGATTATAATATTATGTTTTAAGCTTGTTTGATATAGGAATATAGTGATAAGGTCAATGCTCTACAGTTAGTCATTGTTAACTATACATTATATAAAATTGTTGCTCCATATAGATTAATGAATTTAATTGAAGACATGAATGCGTCAAAATTAAAACATATATATTTTTAGGATAAAATGACTGATTAGCTACTGAATTAAAATTATTCAGCAGATATATTTCACTGTACATAAATTCAAGTGTAAATACATAATGCCAATGTTTGTTCAGTTTGTAAAATAATGTCCATGGATAAGGAGTAGATAACTAAGGCCACCAATTCATGCAATTTTATTATTTTTTAGACTGGCAAACAAACAGATGGGTCCCGTGTTGGTAAGTGATCTCCGCCGCCCATAGACACCCAAGGCACAATAAGAATCATGGGTGCGTGGCCAACCTAAAAAGAGGAAATGGAAGGGGAGGGAAAAGGGATTAGAAAAGGGAGGGGGGAAATGGACCACCGGAAATCATCACTTACCGAACGAAACGCGACAGCAAGCTGCCACTTTACGTCGGTTTTCTGTGAGAGTGGTATCCAACTGGTCGAGCCGACCCATTTGTGCAGTAGACGTTACTGTCTACAGCGTGGCTCTGCCACTCAAAAACTTATAAACCAACTAACCAACTTGATAAAAAAGGGAGAGATTAATGTCCTATGAGATGGATCCAATGTGGATTAAGATGATTATTATAGTCAATAGAGTTTAAATCCGGTTAAGGTATGATAACATTAAGGATCATGGGGGGCTGGGCATGGGGTTTTGTCCTAGGCAGTAACATGTGAGCGATCTCCTTTTTCAACGTAGTTAATGTTTATTTGATTAATGTCTGTTTAGTTTAATTATCTTTTGATAAGAAACATATTATTATTATAACAAAACATGTGTTTGATTTGAAATTCATTTTTGAAACTTGTGTCTACTTGCATAAATAATATAATTATAATAAATAACACCCAACAGTCTGACACACATAGTCCTGACCCCACACTGAGATTTAGTCTTGTGTTTTGTGTGTATGTGTATCATGAACTATGCGTGACTTTCGGTCTCACAATCACAGGCCCAAAACAAACATTTCTGGGTCACACATACATTTATGTCAGTGCGAAAATCAAACCCGCGGCCTCTTGCTTCACGGCCAACAACTGGACCTAACTCACATATACCATGTAGTCGATCCACCCCACTTGTCAAATAAGTAACAGTTTCCCAGATGTACAGAGTATCGTAAATAGTATACTAATAGGATATCACTAGATTTTCCTGTGTCCTTGTACCAATTTACTACAGAGTATAATCTAATTTTGGCATAAACTACTAGTATCTTTTTAATGCATGTGCAGTTATGAAAAAAATTATAAGTTTCTCATAATGGCAATCATAATTCAATAAAATCAAATAGGTACTTTTGTTTTGCATTCTATGCCCTTCTGCTCAATTGCTACGCCATTCCATAAAAAAAAAATACTAACATAAGTTTATGTTTTATTTGAACTCTGTTGTGTTTAAAATTTAAATGTCAAAGTTCGTATTGAGTGAACAATACTGTATATCCCTAGTGCACTCTTCCATCAGCCCTTATCCCACTGTCATTTGAGTTATAAAACACTTTTTCATGCATACATATAATATTTAGCTGTCATTTTTACAATAGCTTGCCTGACTGAATTCTACCCCCTTTGGAGAAACTAGATGCTCAGTTAAATACTGTGATGTCAAAATATAACAAACTAGCGTTAGAACACAGCTACGCCCGCATTTAAATTTGTTCTATAGTATTTCCATTTTTTTGTGCCTTTTTTTGCTTACATCGTAACAGGAAGCTATGTGTAAAATTTCACATTCCTAGTTCCAATAGTTTGGCTGAGCACTGATACATCAGTCAGTCAGACAGTTTCTCCTTTTATATTATACTGATACAAACTTATACACTGTTATTGCAATACTACATGTTTGGGACATCAAAATATATTACGGAACATCTATGGTATACTCTCATTACGAATCACATTCAATAGAAATATGGAAAGTTTGTTTTAAATCAAGTTATTAATTAGTTTTATAACACTGGCCTACTAATTGGTTAGATATTTAGATTTGGGCACCAACTGTAATGTATTATTGCTTTATTATAGCATTGTATGAGTCATGATTACGTATAAGTTTACTTAACAATATGTTTTCTTTGTTTACTCTTACTTTTAATTCACAATTTGATTTGAGCATTTTTTTTCAAGATTATTTATTTCTAATAACAGGTATTATTATACGAACTCTTAATTTACTACATTATATTTTTTATATTGATTTTAATGTGTTTTGATAAAAGGCAATAAACAGAATGATCACTTCTTTATCAATATTTTGTTAATACGCATATTTTACTTCTATGTGCTTTGCCATAGCCACTAAATTTTGATTAAAAGTTATTTATTATAGAGTCCTACAAATAATACTTCAAAGAGACAATATATTTGTAAACAAAGACACAACAGAACTTACTGTCTTTGTTTAATAATAAAATCACATACGTTTATAAGGAAAAACATTCAGATAAGCCATGTTCAATACAATCATGCTCTGTATCCACAAGTCACCTACCTAATAGTTGAATTTGAGTCAAAAACACCACAAACACTGTGATCCAACAAACTTTGGTACCCACAAACTTATAAAATTCTAAACAGGTTCTTAATCACCACACAGAGTTCATATAAAATAGGTATGTAATTTAGAATCATATGTTGGGGTAAACACGACTAATGAGTCTTAAACAATAAGTAAGGGTGATAAATAGAGTGCCACTATGACTCAACCCAGCTTTGACAAGTTCACAATTTGACATTTTATGAAGGAAAATACAGTTCTGATAACTACTGCCATCAACATCTGGAAATTGATTTCCGCCCTCGAGCTGATGATATTTAATCAAAATATCACATTCGGCAGCACGGCGATTAGTTTACGTTGCACAAGTACCTACTCTCGTAACTTGATGTAAGTCCGTCAGCTGCCATTCAAAAGAATATGTGGCAAAAGTCAAACTTTCATTTCGTACAAGGATACACTAAAAATACATTATAAACACTCAACATACACTCTATTACACCTGGGAACCAGTTATCTTCAGTTTCATTACACGATTCCATTTTAGGAGAAAAAATTAAAATCGATGTTTACCTTACGTCTCCTCTCAATGCAAATCTTTTCTATTGCAGAACCGAGACTGCTAACCCTTCCGATAGAGTCGAGGATGAATCCTTTTTATTATACCTACAATGTGGCTCACGATTCAATTTGAAATAAAATGCAAAGCTGAAATAAATACAACTGTCCCGAAGATATTTTCTGCGAGTTACTATACATTTGTTTTATGAAATGGCCTAATCTTTTACAAGATTCCGTTCTGTATTTCCATAGACAAAATCATATACTTCTTAATTTCGAATAATTAATGAGTAATTTTCCATTTTGTCAGATGATATTTTTTGGTTAATATATAAAATAAATTTCTGTTACATAAGTCATAAAATATTATGACAAAGAATCATGCTTACAAAAATCAAAAATATTTACAATAAACCCCTGTGTATAATTTAGGAATTAGCAAATTCACGTGCGTTTTAAACGAAGCTTTGCATACAACGATCTCTGATTGGTGAAATTACTTCACCATAAACAATACTGAGATAACCAACCAATCACAAGATTGGCGTGACATTTGATTTCAGAGAATTCTTGAGAAATGTGAACAAACCTTGGTAAAAGTAAAAGGTTGTTTCAAATATGACGGAGTGTAGACCTAGACGATCGGATAAAGCGCGCGAGTGTTTGAATTTGAATTAAAACCAAAATCTTCCTATTTGCGAGGGCTCGACCATAATAATAAAATTATTATGTTAAAAGCATGAAAATATTGTTTTCCGTAACTATTTTTGTTATAATTATTTACTTTTTCACGAACTGAAAGGCGAAAGTTATGTATGCTTTTATGTATGTAACACAGGTATACTGTAACGTCCTTGACTGTAACTCCAATACAGAACAAAATAGGTTACTGTATCCGATGTATTTAGGTTTGCCTACGTATCTCGAAACAATGCATACCTGCGTACTATTTAGAAGTTATGTTTTTGAAGTTATACTTCTTTAGGCGCGTTATGAAAAAATGATGAGAGTGAAATTTTCACACCTGTGACGAAAAAAATTAACAGTATGAAGTTGTCTACAGTATGAAGTTGTCTGCTTAACCGCGTACACGTACACGCACCCATTTGACTTCGATTGCAATTTAACATTGTTTAAATTCTTTGATAATATTATTGCGAATTGGACATTTTGCGAATTGGACTTTTGCGAAATGGACATTTCGCGTTTTGGACATTTTGAGAATTGGACATTTAGCGAATTGAACATTGTGCAAATTGGACATTTCGCGAATCGGATATTTCGCGAATTGGACATTTTGAGATTTGGACATTTTGGGAATTGGACATTTTGAGATTTGGACATTTTGGGAATTGGACATTTTGCGAAACGGACATTTCGCGAATTGGACATTTTGAGAATTGGACATTTTGAGATTTGGACATTTTGGGAATTGGACATTTTGCGAAACGGACATTTCGCGAATTGGACATTTTGAGAATTGGACATTTTGAGGACTCGACATTTCGCGAATTGGACATTTTGCGAAACGGACATTTCGCGAATGGGACATTTGGGAATTGGACATTTCACGAATTGGACATTTTGAGATTTGGACATTTTGAGGACTCGACATTTCGCGAATTGGACATTTTGCGAAACGGACATTTCGCGAATTGGACATTTTGAGATTTGGACATTTTGAGGACTCGACATTTCGCGAATTGGACATTTTGAGATTTGGACATTTTGCGAATTGGACATTTTGAGAATTGGACATTTTGAGATTTGGACATTTTGGGAATTGGACATTTTGCGAAACGGACATTTCGCGAATTGGACATTTTGAGAATTGGACATTTTGAGATTTGGACATTTTGGGAATTGGACATTTTGCGAAACGGACATTTCGCGAATTGGACATTTTGAGAATTGGACATTTCGAGGACTCGACATTTCGCTAATTGGACATTTTGCGAATGGGACATTTGGGAATTGGACATTTCGCGAATTGGACATTTTGGGAATTGGACATTTTGAAAATTGGACATTTTGAGATTTGGTCATTTTGAGAATTGGACATTTCGCGAATTAGACATTGTGCGAATTGGACATTTTGAGATTTGGACATTTTGAGGACTCGACATTTCGCGAATTGGACATTTTGCGAAACAGACATTTCGCGAATTGGACATTTTGGGAATTGGATATTTCGCGAATTGGACATTTTGAGATTTGGACATTTTAGGAATTGGACATTTTGAGATTTGGACATTTTAGGAATTGGACATTTTGAGAATTGGACATTTTGAGATTTGGTCATTTTGAGAATTGGACATTTTGAAAATTGAACATTTTGAGGACTCGACATTTCGCGAATTGGACATTTTGAGAATTGGACATTTTGAAAATTGGACATTTTGATATTTGGTCATTTTGAGAATTGGATATTTCGCGAATTGGACATTGTGCAAATTGGACATTTTGAGATTTGGACATTTTGAGGACTCGACATTTCGCGAATTGGACATTTTGAGATTTGGACATTTTGGGAATTGGACATTTTGCGAAACGGACATTTTGCGAAACGGACATTTCGCGAATTGGACATTTCGCGAATTGGACATTATGAGAATTGGACATTTTGAGAATTCGACATTGTGCGACTTGGACCATGTGGGAATTGGACATTCTGCGCCTAAACGAACAAAACATGCGTCTTATACCATAGGCCATTGTTCTACGAGCAGGTGACAGCTAAAATGGTTGTTTTGCGTATGTTTTTAGTTTTTTAATATAATTAACACTAAATATTATTAAACAAAGAAGTATAACTTCTCACGCGCGTATATAAGTACACGCACCCATTTTTTTAAATGTTTCTTATCTCCTTTGCAGTTAGTCACCATCAATCTTCCGCTATGACCTATACTGATGCCTGCATTAAAATAAATTGATTTTCATATGCCAATGTAAGCCTTTAGTAGGTGCTTCGTATTATATATTTATGTTTCGCCTTACGTATTACTTTGCCTTTAAATTCAAATGTTCGTATTATCGTATACCTACTTTGAATACACACGTTTCTCCATAGGTATTTTAAAGTTGTTTTCATAAATTCCTTGTTCCAATTACATTTTTTTATCCTAGATATTTGTTTAACATCTTTGTCTTCTTACATACATGAAATATGAAATGATCTTCTATTAAGTATTCATACTTGTGTCATACATACTCCCACACCTGTATTATAAAATAGGTACAGAAGTCAATCTACATATAAAGAGCACTCGAGCAATGCACATATATATACCGTTCACGGACACGATATCTCGGACCGGTTGGGACCAGTGCGAGAGAGTGCCATCCTAAGGTGCCTTCCGCTTGAAACACGCGTCTGAGAACTTTTTGTGCATAGATGAAGCAACAAAAAAAACTGGTCACTGCTGACTGCCTCGGTGGCGTGGTTGTATTTCGGTACGACTGTCGTCCTGAGGTCTCGGGTTCGATCCCCGGGTCGGACAGTGCAGTGATATTGGATTTTTCCATATCAGCCCGGAGTCTAGAATTGTGCCCGATATGGCCATTGGCTCGCCTTCATCACATCTGGGACGGAAATAAGCTCAGCGAAATGTTGGTGTTCTAGTTCGCTAGAGCGCGTCTGCCTACCCCTCCGGGGATACAGGCATGAGCTTATATTCAGTGAACGGTTGTAAATTCAACATGTATTGTGCTTGTGTGAGCTCCATTTTCCGAACCCAGCTGTATATTGTCATTCATATATATTACCTATTTTGTTCTGTTTCTTTCAAATGTTTTGGTTATATCTTAGTAATAAAAATACAGTGGTCTAAAATAAATCTTGATGCTTTTAATAATTTACCATGACAAATTTTCCTTAAAACATTAATAATATTGTGTTTGTTAGAACTTATTGTACACCATCCCTTACATCAAAAATCAAACACGTGTATACAAGCATATTATATATTTTTTATAATAATTAAGAATAAATTCTTACATCACGAGTTATAAAATAAATACATTTATTGCCTTAAATTAAGTCCAAAAGTACTCTGTACAGTTATTGTTAGCGATGTACAAACGAGAACGACAAGTAAAAAATATTTAAAAAACATAATAAAAATAAAAAGGACCTTATCATGAAGTCAGTAAGTTTCCACAATTCTCCATGCGACATCTACACGAACAACTTAACAAATTGTGTCAGAATCACAACCAATAGTTTGCATCTTAATTTCATCTCTTATTTAATATTACACAAACTATTTTATATCATTGCTCTTCGCTTATTCTAAAACAAGAACCAATCTTTTTACCTTACATTATAATTACAATTAAATTAACACTATCTAATCGCTAGCGGGTGTTTCTTACTGGATTTTTGTGCTGTATTTCACACTCCACGCCCATTTTGTAATCTCGAGATCTTAAGCCGCGTACAGACTGTAAGATATTTCAATACGCTACAAAAATACCTTCTGTGCACAAGCAATCATATCAGTAATTAGGCATTTACTATATAACGACTATAATATTCTAACATTACAGTCTCGGTTTGCAACTTGTACGTGCGTTTTATGCCGAGTACACACCAACTAAACGAACGTTCGCGAATCTACGCCTTTTATATTCACACAACAGCGAATGTTCGTTTATATGAACGCAACAGGCATAGATTAGCTAACATTCGTTCGGTTTGTGTGTACGCGGTTTTAGGCGTTTGTGTGAACTGTTGTGCATTTATACTTCGATATACTGGTAGTATGTAAAGTATCGTGCAGTCTGAACGCAGCCTTAAACATATACGTACTATCGACCAGGCCGCGGCGTAGGTCCCCAGTACAATTTGAGCTTCCACTCTAACCACTCCCCAAACTTTACACACCAACTCTCTAGTCGACGTATCGACAATGTGCATTATTCCTCAGTATTGTTATCCCGTTCGCCGGGTTCATTGCTTTATAAACAAGGCATTACTTATCATCCAAGGCCACTGTGACTTCCACAATGTGCTACTAGCCTAGCATATTAATATGCCCTATGTACTATAACGTAAAAAACTGTGTTGCATTCGAATATTGGCATTGTTCATACAGGATTACAGACGATAATAAATTAAAATAAAGACGGTTAAAAATATCACGAAATTAAATTCATGTGGCAAATAATATGGCATCAGACATTTTAAGTACTTTTATTTGTTAAAAGTAAAGACTATTTGGACTTGCCCCTGCACAAGTCAAAAAGTTTTTCGATAGAGTATAAAAAATTGCTGCACTTTCCCTATTTGTAACATTAAAGAGTCTAGTAAAACTGGAAGACAGAAAAATCATTGCTATTCAGATCAAAGAAACAGTCATCGTAATAACTGGTACACCAATTAGTCATACTGGCCATTGAGCCAAAATAATAATATTTCACTAATAGATTAATCGTACAACTAAATGGACAAAATATATAATAATAAAATTATGTACTTCTGTGTCGTTAAAGTAACCGAAATGCGGAGTCAATGATAATGATTACGTTCAACACAGGGTCGGGCTCCGTTAATTTCAAAATTGACTAGATATCTGTGTGCGTAGGAATCGTACATAAAAATAGCTAAGTAAAGGAACCAATACACTGAAATTCTGGCATGTCCGTGTAAAAAACCATCTAAAACTAATTTATTGCCATAAGCAAAAAATTACGTCTAAACTGTACTTTAAATTACGCAGAGTACACGACAACACGTCTAACTTTTGTACAATTTGTACAAACGCATCCATTCTCGCTAACGTAAAAAAATCACGTTCAGTCAAGAAACCTAAAGGAGAGACCTAACTCGACACTACAGTAAACGTAATAAAACCAACTTCACAACATCGACGAATCTCACGCGTCGCGCGGACCGACCGATCACTAACAAAATATTCGATTCCCGCGGCCGGCACCGGCCCGGCACGCTTAAGTACGCTGCAGTCGACACGACATCGACACGACACGACACGACACCGACACCGACACGTCACGGCACTAGTCCGGCGCGCAGCAGTAGGCGGCGCGGCGCAGGCTCGCCGGCGCCGGCGCTCAGGCCGTGGGCGGGCATCACTTGGGCGGCTGGTACGGAGGGTACGGCTGGTGCGGCTGCCCGCCTCGGCTGCCCGTCGCGTACAGCTGCTGCTGGAAGTTGTGGAACTGCGCCGCGTACGCGGGGTCCTGCGGCGAGGGCACAGCGAACCCCTGGCCCTTGAACGCGGGCGCCGGGCCCGGCACTGACGGCGGCAGGGGCTGCGCCGCGCCCATGCGCACCGGGCCCTTCACGCCGCGGAACGACGGCCCGAACGAGTCCGCCGGCAGCTTCGGCGGCGATCCGAACCCGCCCGGGTAGTGGTGCGGCATGCGTAGCATCGGCGCGCGCATGCCGCCGCGCATGCCCTCGTCCATGCCGCGCGGGAAGTACGCGCCCTTGCCCTCCAGCTGCATCGGGTTGGTGACGCGCTGCAGGAACTCGAGGCTGGGCGGGCCGCGGGGGCCGGCGCTGCACGGCAGCTGCGGCCGCGTCGGCAAGTACTGGATCGTGTTAGGTGCCGAGGGCTTCACTTGCACGTTGGCGCCGTTGAACGGGGGCATCTTGCCGCCTCCGCCCATGCGCGGCCCGAGCATCGCCGCCTCGGGACCCATCGGCCCCATGGGCCCGCCCATGGGACCGCCGCCCATCTTCGGGCTGAGGTTCATGTCGGGCGGGAAGTCACCGGGTCCCATCATGCTGTCCATGGGCCCGCCCATTCCCGGTCCTCCCATATTGTCCATGTGGCACCCTGAAATATTGTAATACGATTAGACTTATTATATTCAAAGATATTTCATTATGGCAGTCGATGTTCGGAACAATCGTGTTACCTAATTCATTCATCATCATGTGTGGATGTGAGTGTGGATGCATGCCGTGGTGGTGCTGCATGTGATGTGGCGCGGCGCCGAAGGGTCCCATGCCGCCGGTGTTGGGTCCCATGGGCCCGGGCCCGGGGCCGCCGCCGCCGACCGTGTTGGTGAGCTGTTGCGACATCTGCGCCAGCGAGGAGATCGGGTCGAAGGAAGACGTGGACGTTCCCATGGGTCCGTTTGGTCCCTGGTTGGGGTTGATGGGAATGTTGTCGGGCCTGTTCATACTGCACGGCCCGGGGAACGGACCCGGTAGACTCGTGCTGTTCGGCCCGCCAGATAACGTCGTCTATAAACCAAACAGTCAGAACAAAATTGTATTGTTTTAAATTATCAAAATGACGATAATACAACAACCAGTATTACATTTTTTTAAATATGCTCGAGAGCGAGCAATGTATAAAAGAGTAAGTAAGTAGTATCAGAGTTTATGTAGGAAGCAGCACCTTAGCATTAGGAATTACCCCAGACAAAAATATAAGTATTTGTAGATCATATCAAAATCGGTCAAAATGCCCCCGACAACCATTTGTTTTGTCGACCGACTTCCCAAAAAGGAGGAGGTCCTCAATTCGTCGATATTTTTTTTTTATGCATGCTACGCGATATCTCCGCCAAATGTGGACCGATGTTCAAAATTCTTTTTGTGTTCGATGGAGCTTATTTCAAGGGTGGTCCCATACATTCGGTCACGATCGGATTTGAAGTCGGTCTGTTAAGTTTTTAAACGTGTGATTATAATGTTTATGCTCCTTACCTCATTATTCCCCGCCATGCTGTCATCCATACCCCCACTGTTGGTAGTGGGCGCCGTACTCGAGGCGACGCTGCAACTGCTCTTGACGCTGGCGCATGACGCGGCCGAAGACGTCGGCGCGTACGGGCCCTGGTTCAGGTTCGACTCCCGCTGTGGGGTCTTCGACGCGCTGTCTTGACTCGACCGGTTCGATGATGGGCTTGGACGTGACTTCTCTTCTGGAGAGATAGAAGCTTATAAGAACTATCCAGCTATTGAAATAGAGTATAAAATGTAATTGCAAATTATTTGCGTAATATAATCACTGATCAATAAATATCGGTATCGATAAGTTTCGACAGGTACGTTTGAGTAGTCGATACAGAGATGTCTCGAATGTCGAGCACAGCCATAGATTTTTTCGATTACGACTATTCAGGTATGCAACATCTACTGTAAGTGGGAGTAAAGAAAAGAAAGAAAGAAAGAAAAAGAGTACACACATATCATCAAAGGGTACACGCGAAAAATCTATGTTTGATAACTTGTAAGTGTCGATATCAAGTACATTTATGTGGTTGACGTAATATGCTCCCTTACCTTGTCCACATTTAGAACTGGCGACGGACGTGGGTGTCTGTGGATTGTTGAATCCTGGACTCTGTTCAAGTGAGAACCTCCCCGCCCTCTGTTCAGAGAGTGACGAGTGTGGCTCTGGCGTGCCCGGCATCATTCTGTTTGAAAAATAAGAAAGTTCCAACATGGGTCAAATAATAAACACTAGGTCTCTCGTATGACTTATGGATCCAACGTTTATCTACATTGTATTGTGATCAATACAGGCTCCGTGGCGCAGCTGGCGAGTAGCCGGCTGTGAAACGTGAGGTCGCGGGTTCGATTCCCGCACCGAGACAAATGTCTGTGTGGCCCATAGATATTTGTTTCGGGTCTGGGTGTTGTAAGACCGAAAGTCTCTCGTAGTTTCTGATACCCACAATACAGGTTACATCTAGTGTGGGGTCAGGACTATGTGTGTGACTGTTGGGTGTATTTTTTTTAAATTTATTTATTTATCAATGTTTGCCTAGTCAGCTAGCAGTTTGTGAGAGCCGTTGAGTTTCAGTTTTGTACATTGAATCAAGTGATATTACTAAGTATTATTGACATAATTATATGAATCATTATGATAATACTATTCAATTGAGGTCATGTCATGGTCAAAAGGCTTTAGCACGACTAACTATCGACTACGAATTTGAATGAAACTCGCTGCACACTCGTGATATGTATTTTGATTGGCTATGATAGTCGATACTTATTTGTGCTATAGGGGATCTATACGACAAAAATACGAAAGTTGTAATAAACCGTAGATTACTTACCCGGCTGGTGATTTCTGATTGGAACTGGACTGTGGCGTCTGCCCGCCATTGTTCGAGGGAGGCCCGTTGTCTTTCAGCGAGGTGTTGGGTTGCTTTTGTATCGTCAACTCTTGACCTTTACACACAGACACAATAATCACACATCTTACACACACATACAGCAATATTGGCGAAACGAATCGTTTGCGTAAGCATTCATAGAACAATTTGCGAGTTGATTGGCTAACGACTTCTTTGTCAATTGATGAAACTAAATATTATCTTCCTCAAACAATCAGTATTTCTGTCAACTGATATAAAATATTTTTTCTCTATAATTTGGTCAACTAAGATCTCGTTTAGTTGAAACAGTATTGTTTACAACATAATCTGAAACTCAGTGGATCAACAAGTACAAGATAACAGACAACAACACTATTTACAGATCACAACAAAATTCTATACAACAGATCATCTGTTTCTTGAGCAAATTGTTAGTAGATTGATTTTTCGACAATTTTGTCCTAAAATGAAAATTCGCAGCAAATACAGAAACGACTCGTTTCGCTATACGTATACGAACAATACAGGATGATAGATCGAATTAGCCATAGAATATGAAATACATTATGTTAGCACATTTTCCCCAACCACCATAATAACCACCACCAAATATTGAAACAAAAACACTATGAAAAAACACAAAAACTACCTTATGAAAACAGGTTGCAAGGCAAATGTAAAAATATTTAATGTGTAACGCTTTGTGTTATGTTCTTTAGATATTAACGCGCGATTTGTAGCCCAACATTGAGTTGTTTTCAAATTTCATGACCGCTCTGAAGTTAGTCATAATGGAGCAGCAATTACAGTTTTTAAAAGACTATAAAGTGAGACTGGACGCCTCGCTTACTGGCTAACTTCACAGCAGTTATATTGTTTTATGAGAACTATACAATCATGATGAACGAAACGTAATGTTCAGCGTCACGTTTTGCGCTTCATTTGCAGCCCAATGAATTCGTAGCTTCATGTAAACGTAGCTAATATGGACTTTGTGAAACCAAATTAAACATCTAATAGCAGTGATTTACGATATCTAAAATAAATGATAGTGTGAAAAGCTGTAAGCGAAATATGAAGATTACAACTGACGCGGGGTTACACAATGCTAAATAATATTACTGAATCATTGCGACAATAAAAAATAGTTTACACATACATATATTTTTCAGTATTACTACTATTTTAGACAGCAGGAAATAACTATACAGAATCATACATATGAAATCGGAGTTTATCAAGTGGTGTCACAGGTCAAATTTAACTATTATCATTGGTGACCAAATAGACGTAGTTCGATAGTCGGTAAGTGTAACCCCAGCGTCGCATGGTAAGCGTGTCCGTTACATTTGATGTTGTGAAGCTAGTTACCTTCGAACTGGTTGAGATATGATATTTGTTGCGGCGACGGCACCGGCATGAGGCTCGGCTCCTTGCCGTGGCCGCCCTGTTGGTTCTTCTGTTGTTGCGCCGCCAAACATTGCAGTGTACGCACAAACACACCTTCGTCCAGTTTCTCTAATATCTCTTTTGTTGGCCCAATGTTTGATCCAATTTCGGACGAAGTGTGTTATTCAAGTTCCGTGTATCGGGTATTGGTTTTAATGTTATTTCGTTGTTATTTCATCACACGGTGGGATTTGAAGCGTCAAGCGTTTTGCGGGGGAGGGGTGGGAAAACAAAAAATACGCATTACAACTACAGAAAAAAAAACAAAAAGTAAAATAATTGAACAATGGTATGTTCAAACGTTGCGATTGGAAAAATTAAAAATAATAAAAGAATATTGTTTGTGGTTGGGAAAATGTCTAACAGTTTAAACGTTTATGCATGCTCATCTACTTCTATGGCTTCTGTTTTAGTAAACCTCTCATGCAATTTATAAAACTTACCATCGTTTGATAGCGAATTAAAAGGACACTCTAAATGTACCATTGTAATTTATCGATAAAAATTGTGTACATTCCTACTATGGAAAATGTTATTTAAATTTTTCTGTTATCGACACACAATAATACATTAAAATTGTATTGTAACATAAACATCATCCTTTTAATTCGATCACACCATGACTCATAATGAATTTTGAAATATTTTCCGCCAGGCCAAAATTGACCTAGTCGATAAAAACATCAAAGTTCATAGTAAAGTCACTAGTCTTATAACAATGGTTGTTAAGCGAGTATAAAAATGTGGATACCGACCTGGCGCGTCCTGTTTGGGCCCGGGCTTGCAGTGCGCGGGACTGTTGAGTCCGGAACTGGCCCGGGACGCTTCTGCAGACATCGGCATTTGTACCGACCCGTGTCCTGGGGATTGGGTCGCTGCGGGTGATCAAAATCATTTTAAATTTCCACAGCAACGGGTCCATGTCCTAGGATATCAATTAATGGCACTGACAATGCGTTAGGAACATAAAAATAGGTTATTTACGTTACGTAGATGGATCATTCTAGCAATGAACAATAAAGTTATCCTATGGGTCGAGAACTCCATAGAGGTCGACATGAATAAAGTATTTAAGTATTCCGTACGGTAGAGTTCCCCCTAACTCTATCTTGGGGGATTTTAGGGGCGCGGTGATAAAATGTTTGAAAACCAGTCATTTGTGATGTTACATTTGTATCTTCTTAAGATACAAGTATGGAGTAGGGAGTTTGACTATCGTTTTAAAAGTAGATTTGGCCTACTGAAATGACTAGTGTAGATACTGCTTTACATCATGTATTAGGCACAAACCTATAGGCACAGAGGCGGAGCGGTGTAATGGTGAGGCGCCGTATGGAGGGGGTGGTAGACACCCGCCCCTTTCTGAACACGGCGATTTCACTTGTGTACCTGTAGAATAATAATAATTTAAGTTTAGCAAATACTAAAAACTGACCACAAAACTGAACGCTTAAAGTAAATAATAACAGTTTCTTACTCTCTTTGGAGTCAGTGCTGGGGTCGAAGCAGATCAAATGAAAAAGCACCGATTTCGAAGTGAGTAAACAGTTAGTCACAGTCTTTATTTTAGTCTTCATGGTTATCACTCTTACGTCTTAAGCTGGTTTTGTCATTGACGAAATCACCGACGAAATGGTGGCACCGCCATATTTTTTTTTAAAAAGAAGAAGAAATAAAGAGAGAATAAAATTGTTGTTATTATGCCGACAGATATAAGTTTCGGGTCTGGTTGTTGTGAGACCATGCATCTCTCGTAGTTATTGGTACCCACAACACATTTTAGTGTGGGTTCAGGACTGTGTGACTGTTGCGTGTTATTTATTTATTCATACCATCAGTCAAATAGTATTTAACTGATGGTATGCTTATGTTGGTGGAGGCCTATGTTCAGCAGTGGACGTCCTATGGCTGATGATGATAATGCTTTATGTGTCTCTCTCTACTGCTATACTCACTCAATTCAGTGTCCATAGATTTGGGGTCGTCGAAGAACTGGTGGTGCAGCTTCTGCCAGTCGATGTCGGCGCCGGCGGGACTCTTGGGGCTGCGCATGCCGGGCTTGTGGCCCACGCCGGGGCCCATGCCCACGCCGGGGCCCAGCCCGGGACCCAGGCCGCCGGGGTCGCCCGGACCCATCTAAACGACAAAAAATTATAAAATAAGTTATTTATTTAGCTGATGTTTTGTGATTTCACGGGGTTTTTGTCCAAGATAGTGTGACCCTGTAGACTTCTTTGAAGCTGTAGAAAGGAAACTTTCAAAGTTTTAGATACACAAATAATTTACTTAAAAAAGAAGTGATCCTCAATGAGATACGTTGTTAAAATTCAAATTCAAATAATGTATTCTGCAAATAGGATATTTTATACCACTTTTACATGTCAATTACGAGTATATATTGATTTTAATATATGGATAAAGTAATAAACGCGTCGGCATTTCGTGGCCACCCCTGAGAAGAAATGCCGAAACAAACTCAAGGATTATGGCCTCTTTTAAAGTCCAGACAATACACGATATACAAAATTACAATTTAAAATGTCAACTTATTTCTAAATACAATAATATATTAATATGCCAATACAGCAAAGTCAGAAAAAATAATATAAAAATGTGTTGATACAGCCTTAGTGTCAAGAGTGAGCTGCTCAATCCCAAGCATTTTGAAAAATGTACATCAACTTTGCAACCCTAAGGAAATCGATTGCAACCCAAAATTTATATTGCATAAATATCTGAACCTGACCAATAAAATCATGATGAAAGATTATAGTAAAATTTCTTTAAATATCATAGAATAATATACTCACGTTCCGTCCCCGGCCGTACTCGTCGCACATGGGTCCGTTGATGGGCATGCCGTGGTGTTCGGGCCCGCAGTCGCCGTGACCCACCATGCCGCCCATCATACTGCCGTCCATCATTATACCACCTGAACACAACAAATTACATTCATCATCATAGCTTTCTGGCGCCCAGTATACAACACGAAGCTATTTTTTTTCTAAACCTAACATAACATAAGCTCACGCCTGTCTCCCCGAAGGGGTAGGCAAAGGCGCACTAGCGACCTAGAACACCCACATTTCGTCGAGCTTAGTTCCGTCCCAGATGTGATAGGGGGCGAGCCTATCGCCATATCGTGCACAAATTCCAGACTCCGGGCTGATATGGAAAAATCGAATATCACTTTGCCCGACCCGGGGATCAAACCCGAGACCTCAGAATCGTAGTTGTACCGAAATACCACCACGCCACCGAGGCAGTCTATTTTTTTCTATATTAGGCCTTTTGCAGAGTCACACCTCTAAACTTTGGCAGGTACTCAAATACTGCATAAATAATATAGTCGTAATGCAAAAATGAGGCCGATACCAAAAACAGCCTAAAACCCACATTTTCGTAATGGTGTAACAATAAAGCAACAAACAGTTTCACATAAAATATGGGTTAGGCCACTTATTTAGTGACGGTCTCAAATATTCAATGCTATTTTAAATTATCAAGTAGAAAACCCGTGAGGTCCTGGGTTCGATTCCCAGGTCGGGCAAAGTAAATTTTCTAATTTAATTTGCCGGGGACTGGATCCCTCATAGGGGGTTGACGTCAGGCAGGCGGCCGGTCGTAAAAACGAAGCCAAATCCTCTTTGCAATATGCTTGAAAAAGTGTGTTGCGCCGACCCCACACTAAGGTGGGATAAGGGCAGGTAGAAAGAAAGAAAGAAGTAGAAAACTCAAGCTCACCGTTCATAGCGTTGAGATTAGGCCCTGGCATCATCCTAGGCCCCATGTGTGGCCCTCCCATCATACATGGCTTAGGACCTCCCATTCCACCCATTGGATTAGGCATACGCTAAAAATAAATAAATAAACCATTAGTATTGCATTTATTAGCAATGCCAAAGTTTCTTGACCATTCTTCTCTAGCGAAACGGCCTTCCGAACTGGCGGTAAAGGACTTTGACGGAACTTTGACGGAATCTAAATTATGAAGTAACATTTTATGGATTCAATAAATATTCTGATTGAATTAACTCCTTCATAAGGTTGTCTGGAAGAGATCGCTTCAAGCGATAAGACCGCCTATTGTAAAATTTTATAGTTTAAGGTTTATCTTGTTTAAATTGTTAATTATTAAGGTGTTCAATAAAGAATTATCTATCTATCTATCTGATTAGATTGTACTTTCTGTATTCAAATTAAAATTAAATAATACAATACTCACCCCCATAGGCCCACCGCATCCCCTTCCCATGTGCATATCCGCGCACATCCCACTCTTCATGTCCGGACCACCACATGCACCTCGAATACCCTTCATTCCACATGGCCCCATCGGTCCCATTGGCCCGTTCGGACCCATCCCGCCCATCATTGGTCCGTTCGGGCCCATCATGCCGTTGGGACCCATCGAGCCGTGCCCCATCCCCATACCCGGCCCGCCCATTCCCCCCATAGGACCGCCGGGTCCCATCGGGCCTCCCATAGGTCCGTTGGGTCCCATCGGTCCGCCCATCGGCCCGTTCGGTCCCATAGGTCCAGACATTGTGCAACTGGGTCCAGAGTTCATGCTGTTGGGCATGGAGACCATGGGTCCGTTGGGGCCCATGCCGGACATGGGCGGGAAGGGCATGTTCATGCCGGCGTTGGAGTTGGGCGGGTTGATGTCGTTGGGCGGCTGCGAGCCGTCTCCTGGTCCATGGCCGGGGTTGTTGCCTCCCGATTCTGGGAACAGCATCTGCTGCATCTTGCGGATGGTCGCGAGTTGTTCTTCACGGTGAGCGCGCTGTTGGGGCGTCAAATTCTCGTCGGGAATTTTGACACCTGCGCAAACATTAACCAATATGTATTGTATGTAAATAGACGAGGAAAATATCATACACCTGGCATTGACATATATCACCAAAACTAAATTATAATTTACAAAACAATTTTTTTGTAAAAAACTGATATTTCTCAACTTTTCCAATATATAACTTTATTTTACCTGCCCTTATACCACCTTAATGTAGAGTCGGCGCAACGCATTTTTTCAAGAAAGTTGCAGAAAGGATTAGGCCTTAATATAAAGACAGTTCAACTGAGCAAATGGTAAAGAACAGCCTGTTCCTTTTATTTTAAAACAATGTGACACAATGAAAAAATTACAGGCCATTTTTAGCCATTTGCTCAGTTAAAACAGTTATTATAAGTAAGGCCCAATAGCCTCCGCTAATAGTCAGTAAAGATGTTGACGACTGCCTCGGTGGTGTGGTTGTATTTCGGTACGACTACCGTCCTGAGGTTTCGGGTTCGATCCCCGGGTCGGGCAAAGTGATATTGTATTTTTCCATATCAGCCCGGAGTCTGGAATTTGTGCCCGATATGGCGATAGGCTCGCCCCCTATCACATCTGGGACCGAACTAAGCTCGGCGGAATGTGGGTGTACTAGTTGGTTAGTGCGCCTCCGCCTACCCCTCGGTGATACAGGCGTAAGCTTATGTTATGTTCAGTCGCAGCGTACCTTTGGGTCCGCCCTGACACTGATGGTCCGAGGAGTTGTCTCCGGCGGCGCTGGTGGGCACGTCGGGCGGCCCCTCGGAGCAGGCCGGCAGCTGGCCCGGACCGTTACCCATGCCGTTAGACATTACAGAGGAGTTTTTCTGTGGACATTTGAAGGTGTGTTATGTATTCGGTAGTCATAGTTTTGTGTGTAGGAATTCAAAGTTTACTTAATAATTTCGTCTTTATTATCTCAGCCATCGATATATTATTTACCTAGATGCACAGTTGACGCTCGGAAAATGGGACAGCAAAGAAGTGCTTAAGCACTCGTTTTGCCTACAGTCGGACGTCGATAGAATTATAAATTTCAAAATTCAAATTAAAGAACGCTTGCTCATTTCGTTTAAAAACCTACTTTATAACACGTGCTTAGGGTTATATTTGTGTTGATTTAATTACAACTTGTGATCGTTTTCTTTGTTTTATTTCTGAGACCGCTTTTTAGGAGGATATTTGCAAAGATCTGTGCATCTAGGGTATAATATATTGGTGATCTCAGCTAACAAACATCCAAACATCATTCCTTGTTCCTTGCACTCCGCCATTCACACTACACATCTCTCTCACACACCCCTTTCACTCACTCACACATCCAGTGAGCACTTTGGCTACAAGTCCTTTCATCCCCACAAGTATTTGTCTTGGCAAATTAAATTAGAAAATTCGCTTTGCCCGGCCTGGGAATCGAACCCACGGTCTTCTGGTCCACAGCCAATATATGCTGCCACTAGACAAAGGAGGGAATTGTACTGTACTGAGAATGTACTTGTCTGTAAAATAAAAATGCAAACTAATTCTTGTACTGTTAGAACATAAATTCTGTAGGGATTATCGGAATACCTATTTTAATGTATTCTAAATTGTATTTTTTTCATGTCTTAATCAAAATTCAATAAATATCTGTTATAATATGAAATGTACTAAACGAAAAGTACTTACGGTGTCCCAGGGCATTTCACCATCAGCACCGAGGCCGTCCATGACACCACAGGACGGGGTGCCCCCTGGAAACCCATCCATCGGACCCATGCCTGGTCCCATTTGACCCATCTGACCATGACCACCTTTCATCATCATCATTTGATTGCCCGGCCCGCCCATTCTGTTAGGGCCCATCATGTTCGGCCCCATGTGTCCCATTCCACCATGTCCCATCGGACCCATGTTTGGTCCCATTGGACCCCCCATCATGTGACCCATTTGATTGGGGCCACCCATCATGTTAGGTCCGCCGCGCATTCCACCTCTATTTTTAGCCATGGCCAGGTTGTTTAACCACTGGGCTGGGCTTTGTTTGTTGAATTGACCCATTTTTAAAGGGTGTTTCTGTGAAAGTATGACACATTTTTGACATGGATATGTTGTACTAAAATTAGTTTATGCATTTTAGTTTATGAGGAGGCTGTTAACAGAACAGTTAATACACAATTGTGAATTATTGCTTCCTTTAACAGTGAAGGAAAACATTGTGAGGAAATCTGTATTTCTGAGATTTTCCAAGTCTACGCCAGCATTAGCATGGTACACTAACACCTAACCTCTCTCATTTGAAGAGAAAGCTCGTGCCGAGCTGTTGGATAATATTACAGGGCTTTTAATAATACGAATTGATGTCCAAATATGACTCAAAAGTGTTAATTAATATAGATGCTATTACGTTCTGACGATTTAATAAACTACTGTATTCAACTGCCTCGGTGGCGTGGTGGTATTTTGGTACGACTACGGTTCTGAGGTCTCGGGTTCGATCCCCGGGTCGGGCAAAGTGATATTGGATTTTTCCATATCAGCCCGGAGTCTTGAATTTGTGCCCGATATGGCGATAGGCTCGCCCCCTATCACATCTGGGGCGGAACTAAGCTCGGCGAAATGTGGGTGTTCTAGTTCGCTAGTGCGCCTCTGCCTACCCCTTCGGGGATACAGGCGTGAGCTTATGTTATATTACTGTATTCAATTAATCCGAGAATCTCACCTCGAGATACTTCTTGGTGCCAGGCTGTGCACAATGGTACGCTATGATGGATTGATGCTGTCCAGAAATCACCGCCTCGGCGCCCTTGTTCGCCAACATCGTCGAGAATACGAAGATTTGACTTTGCTGCTGGGATAACATCCGGATTTATTTGACATTTTGTGTCATAAAACCATCAATATAATATACCCTAGATGCACAGTTCTTTGCAAATATCCTCTTAAAAAGTGGTCTCAGGAATAAAACAAATATCACAAGTTCTAATTAAATCAACACAAATATAACCCTATGCACGTGTTATAAAGTAGCTTTTTAAACGAAATGAGCAAGCGTTCTTAAATTTGAATTTTGAAATTTAGAATTCCATCGGCGTCCGACTGTATGCAAAACGAGTGCTTAAGCACTTCTTTGCTGTCCCATTTTCCGAGCGTCAACTGTGCATCTAGGTAAATAATATATCGATGCATAAAACATTTAAAACGTAAGGCGTCAAATATGATTGGGTGTGAAACAAGATTCAAATCATTTGCTTGTATGCCTATTGGGTACTTGACTATGTTTCATTTTATACATCTTTTATAATGTAATAGCAAATAAAACAAAAAAGAGCACCTTCTGTAAAATTGCATCGAAAAATTTAATTGAAAAATGATTGATTGAAATTAAACTATTTTTACGTTTCGAAAGCAATTTTTGGACAAATGACACCTTAGTCTGACCCGTGACCACGAAGGCTGCAAAGCTTTCGAAACGTCGGGCATAAAAATTAAAACCAAATCGTGATAGAATCCGTAAAAATAGTTTAATTTCAATGAATAACATTCACTTAAACCTAAGAAATCATTATGAAAAATGATTGGTTGAAAAATGAGGCAGTAATTCATATTTTAATTTCTGCAATGAGCAAAAGTGGGGGTGTATTGGGGATATCTTGCTGTCCCTTTCCAACGCACGCACCGTTGTGGCCGTGACGTGATAATACTAATACCTATCTTTTCTGCAGTTTGAAGTTTACACTAAACTTCAAAGGCTTATAATTTTTTTTTTAAATATTTCAATATTTCTTTCTGTAATATATACCTACATATATATAATATAGGTATATATTACAGAAGGAAATATATCACGTTTCATATAAAATTAATTTAAAAAAAATAGTCATGTAGCCAATTGTTATTTTTTAGTATATCAAAACAACATCAGTGATATTGCTCGTCACTAACTTCAGGGCGGTCAAATTATTCTAAGGATTTTTTAGTTTGTGAATTGTATTAATTATTACATTAGCATAATCATTACTTATGCATGGAATTACTGTCGTAAATACTTGTATTATGTTGTTTGTTACGTAACTAGATTGTTTTGAGCTAAAAGTAGGATTAACTTTCAATTTAATTAACAGTGATAGGCGGTTCGGCCTCCGGTGGCCGAGACGCTTACCTAACATATATATGTGCCGCGTCCAACGGGTTAATAGAATTAAAACATATTAAATTCTGCACATTACATATTTCTCGTAACGAATAAAAACATATTATGCATGGTAAGTTTAGTTTGTTAAGATTGACTGATTTACTTAAAGCTAAAGATATTTGATTAGGATTGCAGGTCAAATCCCTGACCTCAAGCTCAATGTTATTACGAACTATAAAAAACGTCGGCTACGACATATCGTGTTGCACCATTTAATAGACCTCCGATAACAGTGAAAAATTTCGGCTTTTAAAAAAAGCTTTTAATGTTATCATACCATGTTTGTTCATAATTATGTATATAATAAATTTGACAGCCTCCGTGGCGCATTCGATCGTGCGGGTTTGATCCCAGCACCGAGACAAATATTTGTGCGGCCCACAGATATTTGTTTCGGGTCTGGGTGTTGTGAGACCGAAAGTCTCTGGTAGTACCCGATTCCTAAGACACAAGACTCGATCTTAGTGTGTGACTATTGGGTGTTATTTATTTATTATAATTCTCGTGGAGTTGTTCCCAGTTGCTTTCCCCTAGTCCCCAACGCGTCAATGTTACCTCCATGCTGCCGGCCTGCTTGCTGATGACGTTGGAAGGCAGCGTCTGCGCCTCGCTGGCGGACATGGGCCCCATGGAGACTCCAGGGCCCATGGGCCCCCCACCACCGCCCATGCGGCACGACCCCATGCTCTCTGGACCACCATTCGGATTGCGGCAGTTTTGGCTCCCATCCTACAATATGTTCGCAATGTTTAGTCAAATAAAAGTGTGTAAAAGGACTCCTTAACTCGACAGAATCCGTGGCGCGGCTATGAAGCGAGAGGCCGTGGGTTCGATTCCCGCATTGAGACAAATGTTTGTGTGGCCTACAAATATTTGTTTCAAGTCTGGGAGTTGTGATACTGAAAGTTACTATGAGAGAACATTTGTCTCAATGCGGGAATCGAACCCACGGTTAACCCAATAACCTGTATCGTGGTTGTCAGAGGACAACCACGATACAGGTTATGCCTAGTGTGGGATCAGACGAGGTGTGTGATCGTTGGGTGTATTTATTATTATCATTATAACTAATAGAAAACAGATCCTACTGCTTAGCTACTGGATAACAGAAGATAGGTTAACTGTGGTAACTCTTTCCATTGCAACTACGGTGACTAGGTAATTTAAATCTTGGAGAACCCGTGTGATAAATTTCAAATCGAAAACTTATAACACAATTTATGAATGTCCGACCTAGGCAGTGACGTGCACAGAGATTCCAATCAAGGTTGACAAAAACTTGCAAAATTATTTTCTTTAACTCTTACATCACTTTTACTATCATAATACAATTTCAATTTTTTATTTAAAATATAAGTTGGGTGCTGCAATTTTAAAAGTTGTTTTGGGTGGCGGTCAAGATTTTTCTAAATAACAAATTGATAGGGAAACAGTGTCTCTTTGCCTATATGGGCTGCACGCCATTGGGTCTAGGAATTAAACAGAAGATTTTATACCATGTAACCTGAAAATACCATCAAAATCCAGACCAACGACATGACTGCAAACAGATTTTCATTCAATTCTATCTTTAAAAGTTAATGTTAAGTAAAAAAATATCCAGAATTTCACCTGCAAATTGCCTGTTGAACCTCTGAGACCAGTCTGCGGATCCAATATATCATTTGAATCTGAAGAGAGCCGCTCTGACTTCAACGATCCTGGGCCTCCGAGTTCACATGATGGAGATTTTGTTGGGTCACCTGGAACGAAATTATATATAAATATTTTACGTGGTGTCGACTGCTTCGGTGGCATAGTAGTATTGCTTGCGCGTCACGACTAACGTCTTGAGGTCTCGGGTTCAATCCTCGGCTTGGGGTGTGATATTTCTCTCGAGTATCAACCCGGAGTCAAGAATTTGTGCCCAATGTGAGGATAGGCTCACCGTCTATCACATCTGGGACGGAAATAAGCTGTGCGAAATATGGGTATTTTAGTTCGCTAGTGCGCCTCTGCCTACCCCATCGGGATATAGGATTTTATAGAATTGACGATACGAGAGCAAGTAGTTCGTCTGATGGTAAGCGACTACCCATGAACAGTAGAAACACCACTCGCACTTTAAATAGCAAAGCACTGTATGGAGTGGACTGCGCTCGTCGCCCTGAGACATTAGATGTCATAGGACTTAACTTATAAAAACATTTTCGCTTATCTTTTTGCTAAGAATAGCCTGTCACTTTTTTCCTTGCGTTACATTGTTTAAAAATGAAAGGGACAACCTATGGTTAAAGATAAGCAGCGCTTAAATATTTTTATAAGTAAGGGCGACTTGCACCACTATTACTAACCTACAGTTAGTCCTAACGTCCTCCTAATGTCCTTCATATATTTCTTTTTCAATTTAACTTGAGGTTAGGACTAATTGTAGGTTAGTAATAGTGGTGCAAGTCACCCTAAGGGGCATAATGTCTAGTAATTAAACTGGTTACAATGCCCTTCAAACCCGAACACAATATTGTGGGCACAATGCGGCTTGGCGGTAGAAATTGACATTACCTAACCAAGCGGACTTTCGTATGTGAAAGTCATATCAGTAAACAAATATGAAATAAATTATGATCAGTGACCAGCATTCACTCTTCACTCACATCGATTCCAGGGAGGTCGTTGGTTCGAATTATATAATTTAATTTGAATTGGACTGGATCCCTCAGAAGGGGTTGACGTCAGGCAGTCAGCTGGTTGAAATAACTTAGCCAAATCCTTTCTGCAATATGCTTGAAACAGTGTTGCGTCGACCCCACATTATGGTGGGATAAGGGCAGGTACAAAGAAAGAAAGAAAGACCAGCATTCACTCTTCAGTCACATATAACTGATTCCAAAATGATAATTAAGAAACTAATGTTTTAAAAAAATCAATAAATAAAATAATGTAAAAAAAAATTACTAAAAAAGATGTAAATGAATATTACATTTTTATCATAATTTGCATGAGCTACAAATCCACCATATTTTAATGAAAACTGTTAAAATATTGTTTTATTATAACAATTTGTGTTAAATTATGTTTTGTTCAACATACAACTTTTTTAGTTGCATATTTTTTTCGACTTTTGTGCTAACTTATTTTTTATTTTTACATCACACAATTGAAAAAAGTTGTTGCTACTATATGTACCACCATAAAATAAAATATAATAAAAAAGAAAATAAAAATCCTCCAGCCGGATTGGACTTAGCACTAACTTTTACCGTCACTGTCCATCAGGCCGTCGATTTCTGTTTTGATGCTGTCGACACCGAGCTCTGGCGCCGAGTCCTCTGGCTGGCTGTGCGGCTCCATCTTAACCCTGTGAGGCTCTTCTGGCTCCTTCTTCAGCGCCGCCGGGGTCGGCAGCGACGCTGACGGCGGACGCGACCCGTGGCCTACGTCATCAACACTCAAATTAATACATCCAATTCACACATTGTAAAAACACTGCACAAGATTTTCCAGTTGAGGGGATGAGGAACTACAGTATCACGACTGAATCGTTGTAATATTTCAGCAATCTTCGGCTATTTTGGAAATAGAGTATCATCTTTTGCCTACATGATTATGCGTGAAGAAAATTGCAGCTGACCGAATCCGAATTACATGGCGGAGGCATTGAATATTCTTACAAATTCGTAAAAAAAAATATTATCGTAAAATTGCACATGTGATTTACTGTCTCACAATACCCCAACTTATTACAAATGTAACACTTATATATTTTTCTTTTTTATCCGAGCACGACAAAGTGGACACAGTACACCTGACAGTAATTATGGAATTAGAACCTACGGCGTCTCATTTCACGGCCGGTAACTCGTCCGTTACGACACGGAGGCTGTGAAAGAATGCCTAAATGTAAAGTTTCTTCATATAGCTATCGGGTATTCCGCGCCAATAAAAAACAAATTAGCGAATAATATTATAAGTATTGCTTTACAATTATTAGCATTTAAATTTATTCGACGCCCTTGTTCATACCAGTTATTGGGACATATTTATATACATTTAACCTAGGTCAACACAGTTTTTTTAGGATATTTGTAACTCTTCCGGATTTATATTACTGGTGTTGTTACGCAGTCCATATTGATTTGTAGTTTTCTGACAGTGTATCAACTCTGATGAATGAAAAAAAAAATACAAAAAATAAACATTATTTCCAATCACAAGTATTTTTTATTCTAGGCTGATCCTATCGGTTGTAATCGGTTGTAATACACGTTCATTAAAATATTTTTTTCAAAGTTATTGAAATATTTTTCATACAAGCTGTTAACTTACATTCTCGCTATTATACATCAAATGTATATTTTAAAGATATTTTTATAAATATGTTAAACTTCTGCAGATAATTGGTGCTTGAATATTTGGTTGAATTGAGGGCAAATTGGCAAATATCGACGTTCGATTAAAATTAACGAGACTCAAAAAGAACACGTCAATAATACAAAGAACCGTACGTCCTTTACAGGTGTCTAGAACAGATCGTACCAGGAGTTGGTCCTTCTGGACAACCCAAAACTCACTGGCTGGAGGTTTTGGGGGGTATGAGAACCAATGGTCTCCTTGTGGAGAATGCTCAAGACCGAGCAAAATGGGAGCGTTTAAGCAGAGACGTCCAACAGGTCGATCTGGAAATCTTTGGGGGAGACCTATGTTCAGCAGTGGACATCCTATGGCTGCTGATGATGATGAAGCAGAGAGGTGGACCCTGGCATTAAGCCGGGATAAAACAAGACAGAAATAAGCAGCTACAATTTGAAGCTAATAAAAGTTACAAGCAGCATAACTAACAAATAGTTATTAGGACTCAGTGAATGTGGGACAAATGTTTATGTTCAGATAATAATATAACAGTGGTAAGTATTAAGATTCAATGAAATGTGGAGATCACATTGAGAAGCAGCGTCTTGAGTCTCAGACAGGGCCGCATTTGGATCTGGTGGTAGTTTTAAAAACGTGACGTATTGGAATCTTCCATGTTCCGTACTAGCCATCATCATATCATCATCATCAGCTATAGGACGTCCACTGCTGAACAAAGGCCTCCCCCAAAGATTTCCAGATCGACCTGTTGGAAGCGGCCTGCATCCAATTACTTCCCATACTTCAATATAATAAATAATATACAATAGTAGAATTATAATTTATATCGAATGTTCCAAATATATTTTTAAAAAAATGTTGTAACTAAAGTATTGACTTATTATTACATTATTATCCCAAAAATATAATAAGTTGATTTATATAATTATTTTGTGTTATATATTATTGTATTGACTTGTCATAAGAGCTATTTATTAGCCTACGTGATTAATAAATCATTTAATTTACTGATTTCTTAAGTTTACGTGAATATTATACATTGAAATAAAACTATTCTTACGGATTCTATCACGATTAGGTTTTAATTATTATTCCCGACGTTTCGAAGGCTTTGCAGTCTTCGTTGTCACGGGTCAGACTGAATAATAATTAAAACCTAATCGTGATAGAATCCGTAAGAATAGTTTTATTTCATTTAATTTAATTTCAATAGGTGGTAACGTTAAAAAATACTGCACAAATAAGTACGACAGAGTTACCAAGGTTGATAATCCGCGAAATAATTTGCATTATCATATTTCTACATGTATTAGGAATATTTTGGTGATCTAGGAAGGAGGAAGTTGGTAATTAAATTTATAATGAGCTATGAGAATACATATTATGCGTAACAAGAGTGAGGTTTGCATTCTATTAATAATTGCAATAATAAAGATATAAGAATATGGAGTGACCTTAGATGATTTGCAAGTGTCTGTTCAATACGTTTTTTTTAATGACAAGAGGAGTAGGTCGCTAGCCTACCTATCACGCCTGCTAGTGAACCATAGCAACATAATCCATAACTTTAAATGAAAACAATTGCAAATCGATATATTGCGGCAAGAAGTCTAATAATTACCAGTAATTTTACTGTTTTTGAACACCAAACATACATAAACTCACGCCTATATCTCCAAAGGGGTATAGCAGATGCAAACAAGGGTATGTTTCAGCTCAGATGTGAAAGGGGCGAGCTTATCGCCGTATGGAGAAGAAATTTCAGATTTCGGGCTGATTAGTAGATAAACCCAATATCACTTTGCTGGACACGAATATCGAACCCGAGACCTCAAGTACTAGTCGTACCCTGCACGCAATACAACTACGCCTACTGGAGGTCCTGGATTCACGTCCCAGGTCTAAGTAATTTTATTGACATAATTTTGGGAGTTGAGTTCTAGCAAGCACCCAGTAGTTAAACAATCCAAGGCCTTACTGACATAGGTATGCTTAAAAAGTGTGTCCAACATTAGAGTGGGATAAGGGCAGGTGGAAAAAAGGGTATAAGTGCCAGCTACGTACGCTACATATAGCGTACTCTTATCTCATTCCCATACATTTACTATTCAATTCGACTAACGCATAAGCCACTTGGCTAAGCCCGCAGTTTGCTCCAATATCGTAAGACTTCTTCACGGACTTATTATCCGAATTATAAATGAGATGATTCCACTACACGCATCAGTGGCATATTGACGCTTTCACCGTCACATACATAATTGCTATAAATGGATATTGTTTCCAAAGTGAATGAATTTATTTATGTATGATCAGTAACTCAACCATGAGTTTGCTGCACGTATTTACGCGAGCGAAGACGTAAAATATTTGTATGGAAAACGTCAGTTCCCCGCGTAACCGCTAGAGGCGTTCGGGTGTTTGTCATACAAATATATTACGGAATCGCTAGCGAGTAATGTAAAAAAAGAAACTCATGGTTCGCCTACAGTTTTTGTATAAACACTTTTTTTTTGTTAAAGATTTCGCTTTATGCGTAACGTAAGAATACGACTCACCTTACATTCAATGTCCAATGACAATATTATTCTGACTAATTAACGATGTTTTTATAGTTTTCGATGGAATAAATTCATTGAAATGTTTGTATTTGTCATTGTGACCTTTATAATAAATTGTGAAATATGCGATTTATACGTGTTGTTTCAATGTAGAATTTAACTAAGAATAATATATTTCTGTTAGCTTTAAATTATAAGTACTGAAGTGCTACTTAATATTACACAGAAATTGCATTATTTATTGTTTCGGGAGATAAAGAGTGAATGTTAAAATGTTTACTGATATGGTATTTATTTGTTGTATACCTAAACAGAAAACTTTCAACTTCAAAAGACATACATAACTAAAGTATCAAACTTTATCCTCTTTTTGAGGCGATCGGGTAAAATGTAGGTATTAGGAATTTCACAAATTAAAAATGGATATTTTAGGGTTTTTGTTTACATCCAAAACATAAACATACCATAGGCATTAGGCAATGAACTGAAGTGTCCCTGGCATTGCTAAAATCATGATCGATGATTACCACTTACCATCAGGAAGGCCGTTAGCTCATCTACCTTATCAAGCAAAACAAATATATTGGTTTATGTCTTGGCAAGATATGTTGGAGAATTTAAAAAAAAGCAAGACTTACCAGGCTCAGCAGGGTCGCTGGGCTCGTCCTTAAGGCGGGCGCCTCCGCCTTTCTCCTTCTCCTTGATCATACCCCTGCGTGCCTTCGCCAACTTGACTGCATCACAAAAAATATCTATAAAAAAATATTACTCTCGTTTTGGCTTCTGCAGTGGATACTGTCTAGATAAAAAACTATAATAAAAACATTTGAGACAATATCTTATTTTGTGTCTGTGCTGGTGAATAAAGTGGAGAATTCTGGATTTGTAAACTTTGTGTGAATCACAATTATTTAAAATCGACACGAAGATGATAATAATAGTGATGTTAATGCAATGGTTGAAGATAATAATAATTCTGAAAGTTTTTTGTCTACCCTGATCGGAATATCTATGCACGTCACTGCCAGTTGGATGTAGATTATATTATTTAGAAAATTTTGGGTGACTTTTACTTATTTATTTACACGTAGATAGTCACGGGCAGCTCGGCATCCAGTGGCCCATACGCTTATGTAACATGTATATGTGCCGCCTCCGACGGGTGAACCCGTCGTCGTCGTTGTTACTTGATTATAACTTAAGCCCTTATAATTTTAGGAATGTAATTCTTCTCTAATTTAATGTCAATTATTGATTTTTTTTGTTTTCTAATTTTGGTTGTATATTAATATCTGACTGTAAACTGGTTATTATTCTCAAAAAGAGCAATGTCAGAGTTTCTTGCCCGTTCTTCTCTGGCGAACCAGCTTTCTGAACTGGTGGTAGAGTAACCTTTTTTGACGGAATCTAAACAATGTGTGACATTTTATGGATTCAATAAACGATTTGATTTGATTTAATGCTTATAAAAGCATTCTCTTCCAGTCCAACTTCAACAACTTATGTAGACTACCTGTAGGGTTTCAGTGCCACCCAAAAGTGGGATTAAGGGTTAAGTGGTACCTATAGGCGAGCTTATCACCTGTCTGCTGCTGCAGAGTATCCACTACAAATAGAAGTATGGTTTCAAATAAAAGACCAAAAATCAAACCAAATCCCTGATCTGATTTTTGGTCTCTTATTTGAAATAATACATACTAATTAATTCAGTACTCTAGCTTAATTATTAACTTTACTGCACTGGATTGCATGTACAGTGAATGAACAGGACTTATCTCGTATAGAATAAAGTGTTATAAAAAACGTAACATCACTGATAAGTGAATTATCTACCTTATTATGTAAATAAACATATCTACAAATGTAACATTGAAAAGAAAGATACAAACGATAGTAATCAATTAATCTAGATAAAAAATAAATTATCACCTACAGTACTTCCCCTTTCTAATTATCCAATATTTGTAAAGGTGAATGATTAAAATGTATTAATCATATTACACTAGCTTTTGCCCCTGATTTCCCCTGTGTCGATGGTGTCTTTGGAACCGATATTTATTGATGAAATAAGGTGATTTACCCCATTCTGGATACAATTTTCTTTGGCACACAAGGAAAAGTTTTATAATATGATTTCGTTTTTTTTTACCAAATGTAGCTTGTTCTCCCCTAAGGTATGTGCTTCCCCCTTAATGAATTATATCAAAATTTATCCAGTGATTATATGTACAAATGCTAGATATATAGAGAGAATTACTTTCACATTTATTAAATAAATATGGATTATTTAAAATTTTAATAGCTTTCTGGCAGACAATTGTTTTGCGAGAGATAGTGCTTTATCTGGATTTATCTATAACATTTTTTTTATAACAGACTGAAATGCAGTTTTGGTAGATAGTAAATGAGAAACTTTTTTGCTCAAAACAGCTAATAAAGTAGCATATGTATATACACTGGCGTAGCGTGGGGGGGGCCGGGGGGGCCCAGGGCCCCGGGCGGCACATGAAGGGGGGCGGCAAATGAAGAGAGGCGGCACCTGAAGAGGGGCGGCACACGGCGCGGCGCGATAAGCGCCGCAATTCTTTTCAGCATAAAAAGAAAATAAATAAATACGCCCAACAGTCACACATAGCCCTGAATCCACACTAGGTATTACCCACTGGCGTAGCGTCGGGTCCATAGCAACGGGCGGCACATGAGAAGGGGCGGCAATCGTTGCATTTTTGTATAGGTACTTATGAAATTTAAAAAATCAAAACGTATGCGCTAATGCGCCATGTGTCTCGAGTGCGACGGATTCACGCGACATAATACGGCGCGACGCGACGGCGAGGGCGCTGGGGCGGCGCGGTCGCTGGGGAGGCGTGGGCTCTGGACGGCGCGGGCGATGGGGTGGCACGGGCGCTCGGGCGGTGCGGGCGATGGGGCGGCGTGGGCTCTGGGGTGGCGCGCGCACGGGCGGCGCGGGCGCTCGGGCGGTGCGGGCAATGGGGCGCCGTGGGCTCTGGATGGCGCGGGTGTTGGGGCGGCGCAGGCGTTGGGGCGGCACGGATGCTGGGTGGCGCGGGCGCTGGGGTGGTGCGAGTGATGGAGCGGCGGGGTCATTGGGTCAGCGCGGACCCTGGAACGGCGCGGGCGATGGGGTGGCGCGGGCGCACGGGCGGTGCGGGCGATACGGCGGCGTGGGCGTTGGGGCGGCGCGGGCGTTGGGGCGGCACGGATGCTGAGTGGAGTGGGCGCTGGGGTGGTACGGGTGATGAGGCGGCATGGTCACTGGCGTTGCGCGCGCGCGGGGGGTGCGGGCGATGGGGCGGCGTGGTCACTGGGGTGGCGCGGTCGCGGGGGCGGCGTGGGCTTTGGGCGGCACGGGCACAGGGACCGCGCGGGCACTGGAAAACAGCGCCCCCACGCCCAACGACCGCTAGATACTTTGACGACCGAACTTTAAGACATTATTGTGGACATGTACTTCAAATCCGAGTCTTTGGTTTGCACTGCTGTGGGTGACACCAAACCTTTCCCGATGACAGTGTCAATTCCCACACTGCGATAGTTTTTTTGTGAATTTTGCTTCAGGTGTGGGTGAAGTGGAACCGCAAAGCCCTTTTAGTTCTTGATACCCATGATATAGGTTTAATTCCACCTAGTGTGGGGTCAGAATTACGTGTGCGACTGTTGGGTGTATATTTTATTATGTTAAGTACTTTTTATTTTAGAAGCTTTTTAAATATACGAGGTTTGACAATTAAGTAAGAAGACTGATTTTATTACCGCGCTTGTGGTAAACCTGCGATTTTGAAATTCCCGACCCCTTTTCTGGCATCATTCCCCTATCCATTGATATTTTTACCATGGCTCTAGCTTGTTTAGTTCGCCTGCTGTGTCGTGTTGAGTAAACGTGTGTGGGTGGGGTGGTGCTCGTCACGAAAATGGAGAAACGAAATGAAGAGCAAAGATAAATTTTTACGCCAGATTGGGCGAAACATTAAAATTGTAAAAGTGCATGGTGATAGTGCTCTTAGTCGGGCCCAGGTGTTTCGATGGCACAAAGAGTTTAAGGAGGGGGGGAGGGGGCGTCAAAGCGTGGAAGACGAGGCGCGGATGATTATTGCCTTTTTTGATAGCCGTGGAATCGTCCACAAAGAATTTGTTCCATCGGGACAAACCGTAAATCAAGTGTACTATCGACAAGTACTCGAAAGACTGCGAAAACGAGTCAACAGGGTGCACTCATACATCGCTCGTAACTGGATCTTTCATCACGACAACGCGCCGTGCTACACCGCCCTCAGCGTGTCCCAGTATTTGGCCTCTAAAGGGATCGCCGTGTTGCAACAGCCGCCTTATTCGCCCGATATGTCACCCTGGGACTTTTTATTGTTCCCTAGAACAAAATCGGTGGTGAAAGGAACCCATTTTGAGTCAATTACGGACATCTAGGCGGCCGTGACGAGGGTACTCGCGGACATCCCAGTCGAAGTGTTCCAGAAATGTTACGAAGCATGGAAAACGCGCTGGAATCATTGTATAGCTGCCCAAGGGGACTACTTTGAAGGGGATGGCGGAGTTGTAGAATAATTTTTAAAAATACGGTATTTATGTAAACAGTCTCATTACTTAATTGTCACACCTCGTATATTAAAATAAAAAAAAACATATTTATAAACATAAATGTATTCCCCTCCGATGGCGAGGCTCGGGACCCAAACCATGGCGGTTAAGACTTCCGAGTGAGGAACATGAATTCGTATGTGCGACTACCATGAATTTGTTCACATTTCCAGAACCAACCGTTTAGGTGGTAGGGGGTGCAGACACTTGACTCTAACAAACATTCGCAGATTAAAGCTTAATATATCGCAAACGAATTCTTGGATCAAAAAATGGTTTTAGCAAACTCGTAATGTTTTCGAATGATATATCCAACGATACACCACACCACGTGATAATCGTAAAATAAAATCATCCCCACTTTAGGTGTACCCTACAATTTTTATATTTAAGAGATTTTATCATACCATTTTGTTGGCGTGATTGACATGTATACACATACCAAGTTATGGCTTTTAGTACAGATAGTCTTTGAGCTAAACTGCGGACAGACAGACAGACACACGCACATGACGAAACATTTTTTTAGATTGTTGGTGATTTGGGCTAAAAATGTATGCAAGTTGCACAATGTCCAAATATATAGGATTAAACCACGGTTACCTAAGCTCTATTGAAGACAAAAATAATTTTAGAAATCGGTCGATATTTTCCAGAAATGTCGGGTAATATACTCGTACAAAATTAGTCCGATGACTTGAGAATCTCTTTTTTTAAGTCGGTTGAAAAGGGGCGGCAAATTTCCGGGCGGCCCCGGGCGGCGAAAACACACGCTACGCCGCTGTGTATATAGCAATGTTACTAGAGGGTGTTATCATTAACGGCGACTTGCAGTTCTATTAGTAATCTAGAGTTTGAACTAAACTCTATTTTTTTCTATAGCTCATTCTTATATTTAAATCAAGATTTGAGGTAAATCGAGACTTAACTAAGTGCTGCAAGTCGCCCTAACTTGTGTAGTACTGTGAAGCACTTCTGAGAAGTTCTTTTCAGCTGAAAATATGAGCAATTTCATTTTTATCAATATTAATACCTTTGAAGTAAATGTTTTTATTTACTATTTAACTATACATATGTTTTCTTTTTGGATTTAATCTTTACTTATGATTAGACTGTTGAAAAATTACTGGCTGAGATATTATATGTTTCGGCATTTCTACTCAAAGATAGCCCACAAATACCAAAATCTTTATTTTTAAAAATTTAAATGACATGTAAAAGTGGTATATAATATCCTATTTGTAGAATAAATTATTTGAATTTGAATATGAAATGTTTTAATGGATATATTACTAGTAAAAGTGTGAATTTAATCAAAATAATCAACAAGATTTCATTAATTATTATTTATTTTATAACAATTCATCTACAGGGAGCTAATATTAGTTAGCAGATGGTCAAATGAAGGCTAAGTGGGTACTTGACTATATTTGATTTAATACGTATATGTATATGTAATAGCAAATAAAACAAAAATGAAACCCTGTAAAAACTGCATCGAAATTGGTAGAAAAATGAGGCAGTAATTTATATTTTAAATTCTGCAGTGGAGGCATATTGGAGATATCTTGCTATCCTTTTCCAACGCACGTACCGTTATGGCGGTGACGTGATTATACTGATACTTCTCTTTACCACACTTTTAAAGTTACACCAAACTTCAAAGGCTTATAACTTTTTTATTTTTGAGAATATTTCAATATTTCTTGCTGTTCTATATTTTAGATAGCGTAAATTTCATATAAAATTTATTTTAAAAAATTAGTCTAGTACCCAAATATTCTTGGAACATGTTTAAATAGTGTGTTGGTACAAATTTTATAGCAATTTGGTTTTAATTTTTGGTCCATCAATTCAAAAGCTTTACAGCCTTGATGGTCACGAGTTGGACTGTTGGTCGAAACCTCAGGCCTAAAATTAAACAAAATGTTTTATTGGACTAGGTATCTTCCAATTTGGCGGATAGTGCAAGTTTTATCGAAATCAGTTTAGTTGTTTTGAAAATATGAACTTAAATGGTGTGAAAATGGTGAAGTCAGTTTTGAGTTTTTGTTATGTATTAGTAAGATTGTCCTACAATCCTATAACCATTGGTGTGCAGTCCATATGGACAAAGAGACATTGTCTACCCTGACAATTTGCTATTTCCATAAATAAAGAATATAATTATGACTAAATATACAATTCCAAAATAGCAATTTTCAAAATCATCACTATGATATTTTCTTCAGCTCTTGCGACTCTCTCAAGAGTTGAAGAAAATAATAGTGTCAAATTTTTGTCTACCCTGATTGGAATATCTATGCACGTCATTACCTATAACCCATAGTGCCTGCATTGTATTATACTGTAAACTTATTAAAAAATATTTTACAAATATCAAATAGGTATATTGTATCTGTAAACAATGTTAAGAAATTATTGTATTTGTACTGTGTATTTAACAATTATTTTACTTCATAGTTGTGACTTATATGTTATACATTATACAACAGTTAAGATGGATCCATACAACCCGATTTCTACCGGCTTACCTCTTCCAGATTGTAGGCTAATAAAGTCTCATACAGGTTTTATCTAGAATAGAAAGTAGCCCTAGCTTCCATTTTGAAAATTTTCACCCTTCCCATTGTTATACAATATTATTATTGTCCTGATATTATGGTTTTTTTTTCAATATAAGTAGAAATATACAAATAAAGATATAGTAATCTATAATAAACACAAGTTTAAAAACTTAACGCACCGACTTCAAATCCGATTGAGACGAAATTTATATGGGACCACCCTGGAAATAAGCTCTATCAAACACAAAAAGAATTTTGAAAATTGGTCCACATTTGGCGGCTATCGCATAATATACATAAAAAAAATACAAACATATTGAGGACCTCCTCCTTTTTGGAATTGGTCGAAAAATTAATATGCATTTGTGGTAATGAAGAAAATGTCTCCTTGGCCTAGTGGCAGCTTATATGGGCTGTGAATCAGGAGGTCCTGGCTATGATTCCCAGGTTGGATATGTGATGATAATTAAAAAGATTTGTTTGGTACTTAAACTCCATAGAGGGGGGCTGGTAAAAACTAAGACAAATCCTTATCTCAAAAAAATCTGAGATATTTTATTTTAGTATTTGCTCATATAACCACTAGAAACAAGGCCTTATAACCATTTTTGCTTACATAACAAAGAAAATTAGAATATAACTCGGCATAATGAACCATATTGAATGTACAATATCTATATTTAAGCTATCTAATGTTATATTATTTATGAATTCCCAATTTTTGTAATGAACATATTAATACATGTTGTTATTAATGATGTAAAAATTTATGAAATAAAAAGGTATATATTATCAACAGGTCAATCTGGAAATCTTTGAGGGCGGCCTATGTTCAGCAGTGAACAACTTATGGATGATGATGATATTATATCGATGAACTATCCTTATGTTGTGGTTATTTAAAAAAAAATTAGATTGAATGTGACATGGGAGTACATAACTGACCTGGGCTAGTGGCACTGACAAATTACTATGTGTTGACACCTGTGAATGAGCTGCTGTTGTGTTAGGTGCATCCACGATACGTCGCCGAACACAAGTTACGCGGCGTTTACATGTGATCTCCATTCACACGAAAACAACATTATGTGCATTTGTATACATACAAGAGTAATACGCGCTGCGGGTGTCGTCACGAGTACAATAATTGGCACATGTCCCACAAATTCACAGTACGGCACTTCATTACAGGAATGTCATTATGCACCAAATGATCGAGACATTATTATAAATAGAGATCGTCAAAACCTTGGCGGTCGGGGACGCCGCCGCCGTCAGGCGACTCCGTGTCCGCACCTGCCGCACTCACACCCCTGATCGTTTCCAGATATTCAATTAAAACGAGAATACGCGCCGAATTCCCATAAAAATTCCTGGCTTATTCTCTATACATAAACAATGAGATAAGTCGGGTGTCGACAGGCGCGAGCACACGAAACGCACGTTTGCTATGGCCGATTTATTGCTTTGGGAACACGGTGCGATCAAGACGATGCCGCGGGAGAAAGCGTCTAACATTATTTTATATCATTCGTGTGATCTAATTAAAGTATAACGATGGGTATGCAGCGAGAAACAAAAAATCGGGATAGCTGACATTTTTGTTTATGGTACATCGACGAGATCCAGAATCCACAAATAGCGAATAAACGTACACGATTACCGCCTCCCGACGGATTCACTAGCACTTGATGACACAAAACACTGTGTTTCTTCACATTTATGTAAGTTTCATCGTCAAAATATACCTGATTTTATTTAATTTCTTTCTATGAGCATTAACACAAATCACCACGCACACACAACACAACATACATATATGTGTACAACACTAGCAACGGCCATGATCCGATTATCGTCATGAGTCATGGTTAATCGATAATCGATTGTTTTGGTTGTTGATAAATAAATAAAATTGTTAAAAGGCCTATCATAAACATTTAATATTAAATAATGTATCATTCAATAGGTTCGAGGGAAACTAAATGAGCATGAATTAGGTATCGTAGAATGGGCAAAGATTTGACAACAAAGTAGTGTGGTTTTGTATATCATCATCATCATCATCATCAGCCATAGGACGTCCACTGCTGAACATAGGCTTCCCCCAAAGATTTCCAGATCGACCTGTTGGAAGCGGCCTGCATCCAGCGACTTCCTGCGACCTTTATTTAATTATCTGAGCTATGACATAAATTCGATTAATTAAAAATAATCATATTATCTTATATTTTAAATATTTCTAACAATAACTTCTGCCGAAACACTGTATTCTACCGGTGTTATGGAGACTTAATTTCCATATTTGTCACCTCATTGTTCTAGTGGCAGTGTTTAAGGACTGTGAACCAGGAGTTTCTGGGATAGATTCCCAGGTGGGGGGTGGTGTTTTGCTGAAACTATTTTCCCGGGACTGGATCCCTCAGAGTGGGTTGACGTCAGGCAGGTGCCAATTCCTTTCTGCTACATGCTTGAAAAAGTGTATTGCGCCCACCCCACTTCTAGGTTGAATGTCTTTGATACTTAATAAAAACATAAATGCTAAATTAAAATATAATAGTTTGTGAAATTGAAGTTAATCATATTTATGTTATTCTCTATGAGTTTCAACTTCCTGAAAAAATAGGAACCACTATTTCCTCCTTGACCCTAAACCTCTACCCCAGCATCTCCATAATGATTTGTAAATATCACTCTGTTTGCTATGTTATGTAGATATCTGACTTGATCTAGTCTGCCCCCTGACTTTTGACACTCGATTCGATTTCGACTATGATTTGATTTCATTGAGAGATTTAAAATTAAACCGAAATCAAGTTAAAAATTGCGGTAATGTTGTGTTGGATTCGAAAAATCGTCATTTGGTAATTTTTAATGCAACATTGGTCTACTATTTAACTCGATTTCGGTGTAATTGTCACCAAATGAATACGAATTGTGTCAAAAGTTATCCTGCCTACAGTACACCATTTTTATTCATAAAATATTTTCCTCTAGATGACTACCAAACCCTTTAATAGAATAATAAAAAGTACTCTTTAATAGCTTCAAGTGATTGAGGGAGTTTATAATAATTATTTTTCATCTAAATCGATTATGTAAATTCATAGTAAGCATCACTATTGACCGACTAATAAAAAAAGTGTAAGAATTCGGATACACCTTTAAAAAATTTTAAACATTTGAAATTGAATTCTCATAAAATTAATTTATGTTTAGTAAAAAGGATATTTTAGTGACAATAAATATATAGAAATAAATGTACTGTTTCGTTTGCAATTTGCAATGAATACTACTTATTTTTTTTAAATATCAATTTTTGTCGTTGCAACTTGCGACTTGAAAGACAAAATATTCTTGTCTATGATACACGGTGAAGGGAGGAGGGACTATTTCGCTTCGTTGTCGCCCAAATTATGATTTCATGGTGATTTGTGATAAGATCTTCGTATGTGAATTGAAATAAGTGACGTTATTTGGTGCTCTTGTTGTGTGTAAGTGTTTATTTGTCGCCTTCTGTGTTGCTCGTTCACCGTGAAAGATAACACACCGACCGCTCCCTCGGCGTAGAATTGTACGTCAGTCGCTCCGTATTTTTCATGCCTGTTTGTACCGTATAGTTGCTTTAGTAGGAGGGAACAGTAGTAAAAGCTATTGGAAAGTGCATTCATAGAAGAAATTGATGGTGTAAAAAGTATCCCACGTTCCATTTAGGCGAGTGTCGTGACGTTCACTTGCGAAGTTTGTGGCCATTACGGTGAGTCCCTTACATATTGCTATTTACGTGTCGTTGATGCCGACAATATTGTTTTATGTCCAGATTGATTAGCAGATTTGTATAGTACACACACCTTCACGTAATTTATTCATAACTCGTGAAGCACATTTTGCTGTATGTTATACATGAATGCAAAGGTACGTTTTGTGGTTTTACTATAAAAATGTATATAGCATACCTAGTTAAATGTTTAATTCGATCTTACTTTAATGTAAATGTAATCAAAGAACCGGTCAAATTGGTTTAAATGTAGGTATTTATAAACATAATAATTTGGAGTATTTTCTGCAATCATTTAAAAAATATATAAATTAGCACTATAAAAATGATTACCTAATGCAATATTAATTGTTATAGAAGTTAACTTTGCACCAATATTTTTTGTTGCTGTATATAAATTATACTTAATGGCATAATGCATTAGGGTCACAATTTGAAATACTTCATTTTTAGAACTTTGTAGAGGCAAAGGAAGAAAATATTTCAATATAAATAGTAAGGACTAAGGTGGGCATAGTGATAAAGCTAATATTATTAGAAAAGATTAGGTTAAATGTATCGTTTTACATATGTTTACTTGATTAATTGTTTTCATTAATTTTATATACATGTGTTAGAAAGGGATAGAAGAACTCATGCTTGTGTATAAATACAAGCATAGTCAAGTAGGCGAAACGCCGGCCCCCTATCACATCTGGGACGGAACTAAGCTCGGCGAAATGTGGGTGTTCTAGTTCGCTAGTGCGCCTCTGGCTACCCCTTCGGGGATACAGGAGTGAGCTTATGTTATTGTATGTTTTATGTTAGTCAAGTAGGTACCCAATAGAGGGCATATTATTCATACAATTTATTTATGTGATTTATGGAGCTCATCAACCCTTAAAAGAATAAAGACAGGTACGTATGGAAATTAAAAAAAAAACAGTACACATTTAAGTTTACAATAATCATTCATATAATAAATAAATACACCCAACAGTCACACACCTAGTCCTGACTCCACACTAGGTATAACCTGTATTGTGGGTATCAGAAACTATGAGAGACTTTTGGTCTCACAACGCCCAGACTTGAAACAAATATCTGTGGCTACACAAATATTTGTCTCAATGCGGGAATCGAACCCGCGGCCTCCCGCTTCACAGCCTACTCGCCTCGGCTACTCGCCCACTGCGCCACGGAGGCTGTCATCAAAAAACATCATCATAAAAATTCATATATTTTCTGTAATTACATGTAGTAAATTACATTTCATTAATTTTTTTAATTCAATTTAACTTGAGGCTGGGACTAACTGTAGGTTAGTAATAGTGGTGCAAGTTGCCCTAAGATAAATATAATTTATTAGGTTCCGAAGCCAAATGGCAAAAATGGAACCCTTATAGTTTTGTTATGTCTGTCTGTCTGCTGATTAGTGATTAGCTCTGAGACTACTAATACTTGAAAGCTGTAATTTGGCATTGGTATATCAATCACACCAACAAAATGGTGAAATAAAATCTAAAAAAAAATGTATTTTTACCTTGTACCCCTCCTACACATATAAAAATTTATGATTTTTTTTCTCAATTATCTCATCCTTGGATAGGCTGTCCAAAAACATTGGTTCTAAAACCGTTTTTTTATCCAAATTCGGAATCCTATCCAGTGCGTGATATGCAGCATGCACTAGGCTTTTTATTATTTTATTCCATAACTTTGTATAATGTTTCTAATGTATGTATGTGATGATAGAAAAAATAGTTGCCTTACTAAAGTGTATCTACTGCATATGCTTTTTCGAAACAAAACACCTACACAAAACGAAGTTTTTCATTGTCTCCTGCTCATATAACAATGGACCATAGACCAAAAAATTTTAGAAACTGTTTTATCTAACTCTTTCAATGAAATGGCCACTTTATCTTGTTTACACATACTAACACAGATATGGGCATAGCTTAATATTTATTTACTAATGAGTAGTTAAGTAGTTTTAAATGATTTAAATGTTATGACATAACATAAGCTCATGCATGTATTCCCGAAGGGGTAGGCAGAGGCGCACAAGCGAACTAGAATATCCACAATTCGCCGATCTTAGTTCCATCCCATATGTGATAGAGGGCGAGCCTATCGCCATATCTGGCACATTTTTCCAGAGTTTGCACTGATACTGAAAAAATCAATATCACTTTTCCCAATCTGGGGATCGAACCTGAGACCTCAGGACAATTCAAATTCGCTTTGCCCGAATTGACCTAATAAATCAGAAATAAATATTAGATCGATATTTATTTAATATCTTCAAAATATCGCGTATCTGTGGGTATTTGCAGTTACTTATGGACTCATTCAATTAGGCACTCCAGACATTCAAGGTCAAAGATCAGTTTAACAAAGGTCAAACCAAAAATGTGATTTAAGTAGAAGTTTTGGATAAACTGATAATAATGCTGTTTTCGACCGACTTTCAAAAAGGAGAAGGTCATCAATTCATCTGTATATAAATATATTTTTTTTATGTACATATGTTACGCGATATCTCCGCCAAATGTGGACTGATCTTCAAAATTATTTTTGTGTTCGATAGAGCTTCTTTCAAAGGTGGACCCATATAAGTTTGGTCACGATCGGATTTGAAGTCTCCGTTAAGTTTTTAAACTTGTGATTATGATGTCTATTATCCGTAGAAAAATCTGATATACTTGGTTACATACAGTATTATTCTCGTGGGTCTGATTGTATCAAAGATTTTTCTGAAACATAATGTACATATGTAGTTACTCAAAATGCAGTTACTTGAATGAAAATGACCTAATATTGTGTTTTCCTGTTTACTACGGCTGACCAATAACATCATCGTATTTAACGGATGCCTACTTACATTATCGTAAAAATTGTCACCAAGTGTTGTGTACATAGTATATTTGGTAGTTTACACAGTATTTCCCATTGACCTTTCATCCTGTTTACTAACCTTGTAAAATTTATTAGTGTTTATTATAGAGGGCATGTTAGTTAATATTACAAGTATCGAAGTGTAAGTGGAGAAAATGTGTTTTTGTAAACATTGTGAAATGTTTGTGGTGTATGGAAGAGATATAGGATGAATAATAGTTAATACCTCCTTGACAGCCAACGTGGCGCAGCGGGCGAGTAGCCGGCTGTGAAACGTGAGGTCGTGGGTTCGATTCCCGCACCGAGACAAATGTCTGTGTGGCCCACAGATATTTGTTTTGGGTCTGGGTGTTGTGAGACTGAAAGTCTCTCGTTGTTTTTGATACCCCACAATACAGGTTGTACCTAGAGTTGGGTCAGGACTATGTGTGTGACTGTTGGGTATATTTATTATTTATTTACCTAGTGGCGAAGGGTCGATACAACACGAATCCTTCCGTCTTACCTTTGCCAAGTTGTCTACTAATAAATAGGCATTAATTCAAAGAGAAACCAGCATCGGCTTCCTTTTCAGAAATGTTCACCTTACGTCACTGATACCTCAATCCCTGGTTGACATTAGTTGGGCAGTTAGTCGTAAAAACGAAGCCGAATTCTTTCTGCAATATGATTGCAAAATGTGACCCCACATTGTGGTGAAATAAAGGTGAAAAAAAAGGTTGAATTAGGGCATCCAATTTTCACAGAGCTTATTACCGTCCTTTTGGCCTTTATGCTATAGGAAGCAAGCCTACTTCCAAACATAAATCCATATAATAATATAATAAATAAATAAATACACCCAACAGTCACACACCTAGTCCTGACCCCACACTAGGTATAACCTGTAATCGTGAGTGTCAGAAACTATGAGAGACTTTCGGTCTCACAACACCCAGACTTGAAACAAATATCTGTGGGCCACACAAACATTTGTCTCAATGCGGGAATCGAACCCGCGGCCTCTCGCTTCACAGCCGGCTACTCGCCCGCTGCGCTACGGAGGCTGTCTATATATATATATATATATACCTACTATGAAGCATAAATTCCAACTGCCGGCAACTTATGTGATTTTTGCTATACTGGACAAACTTAAAGACAAAAATTTTATTGTTGTACAAATGATGTATGAACCTTAGAGTTCTGTCTTAGTACATTCATTATGGTTTGTCTTCTTCCACTTGCCCTTACCCCACTCCAACGGCACATGCTCAGTAAAAATATTTTAAAAAGGCCTGTTTTGGTTTACACATCATTTTAGTATAGTATAAAATAGAATAATATGCTGTTAATTAATGTATTTATTGCAAAAGAAAGACATGACCTTCGTATGGGTGTGAGACGTGGTTTACCATTAAGCGTCATGTTAGGCAAATCCACGTCGCGGAAATGAAGATGCTGCGGTGGATATGCAATGTTACACGACTGGATCGCATACGTAATGTGCATATCCGCGGTAGTCTTGGCGTTCGTGACGTGGCACATAAACTGCAGGAATGTCGCTTGAGATGGTATGGTCACGTTTAGAGGAAACCACAGGAGTTCGTCGGTCTCAAGTGTCTGGCCCAGATCGTACCAGGGATGCGTTCCCGTGGACGGCCCAAAAAGCGCTGGTTAAACGTTCTCCAGGAAGATATGAGATCCAATGGCCTCAATAGGGAGGATGCTCAAGACCGGGTGAAGTGGAAGAAGTTTAAGTAGGAAGACGGACCCTGACAGAAGGCCAGGATTACACCAGGCAGAAGGAAAGATTGCAAAAGAATGACGAGGATTTGATGTGTTAAAAATAAATTGTTTTTTTTTTACTATTTCAAATCAAACCAATGATGTAGTCGTGGTCAGGAATTATTGATCAATAAAAACTGATAACATCACGTATGTCCAATTCCGTATGTCTGATAGAGCTGTAGATTGACTATAATATGTCGAATTGAGAACACATTTCAACTCAGAAATTGAGTTTAGTTTAATTTAAATAGATCCAACATACAAGGTGTATGTTGGTGATGATGATGATTGTACCACTATAGTTACATATTCACGTCGTACAAAATATGTATTCGTTTTTACTTTATTTTATTGCATATTCGCTAAGAGCGTTGCCAAGTTTCTCAGCAAGCGATTTGGCGTCACATCCCATGCATAAAGTTAGAAACGTCGCTATAAACCTTCAGCGTTTAGCAAATGTGTTTTCTTGATTTTCGCGGGAAAATTGGAAAAGTTGTAATGCTAATGTTGAAACTTTCAAGCTTCTGATAACATAGTGATAAATTATATAAATTGTCAAGAATATTATTTAATTCGCGCCCCTTTTGCTCAACTTCATCTCGCAAAACTAGGATGAGATTTTATATTTTGTAATAAATATTAAAATAAATAATTTGTGCCCGATATGGCGATAGGCTCGCCCCCTATCACATCTGGGACGGAACTAAGCTCGGCGAAATGTGGGTGTTCTAGTTCGCTAGTGCGCCTCTGCCTACCCCTTCGGGGATACAGGCGTGAGCTTATGTTATGTATGTATGTAAATAAATAATATCCACAATCACCCATATAGTACTACTGACTCCAGTTTTGAGTGGTAGAGCCACGCTGTAGACAATTACGTCTACAGCCCGTTTGGGTCGGCTCAACCGGTTTGATACCTCATACCACTGTCTCGCAAAATACCGACATAAAGTGGCAGCTGGCTGTCGCGTTTCTTTCGGTGAGTGAGATTTCCAGTGGCCTAATTTCCCCCTCCCTTTCTGAATCCCTATTTCTTGCCTTTTAGGTTGGCAACGCAACCTTGATTATTTTAGGGTCTTAGGCGTCTATGGGCGGTGGAGATCACTTACCAGCAGGTGACCCACCTGCTCGTGTGCCAGTTTCTGCTATAAAAACCATTAAAATTAGTCTTGTGTCGTGGGTATCAGGAACTACAAGACTTTTGGTTTCAGAACATCCAGACCCGAAACACAAACATTTGTCTCCTTTTCTAATAAGATTTTTCCCACGACTGGATCCCCTTTAGTTTGGATCATAGGGGGTTGACGTCAGGCAGGCGGCCGGTCGTAAACACTTAGCCAAATCCTCTCTGCAACATGCTTGAAAATGGGTGTTGCGCCGACCCCATATTAAGGTGGGATAAGGGCAGGGCAGGTAGAAAAAAAAATTGGATCCTGGATGGAACTAAATGGTTGATGTCAGGCAGGCAGCCGGTCGTAAAATTGAAGCAGAGTCTTTTCTGCAATACGTTGAAAAGGGTGTTGCGCCGATCCTGACCCTGACACTGTTGGATAAGGGCAGGCAGAAGATTGTTATTTTGTTACCGTTTCCCGCGAATCAGTCCATTTCAGTTCGGTAACATGCACTCCCACACTTGACCTAGCGGACGTCGACATTATCGCTGCCGTTACGGAAGCAGTATTTCTCAGTCCATCCGGATCGCTATGAACTTGATTTGATTTAATTCGATCCAGTTTATTGGGGTAGGTCAAGAGATGTTAGTGTTTCTGTAAAAACGGAAACGGTTTATGTGTTACGATATTTGATTTTTCTCACAACCCAATGGGGAATGATTTAAATGTTAATGGCTATGACAATCAATCAATAAGCCCTTTGTACTGAGCATGTTTGACTTGATTTTCGACCGACTTCCAAAAGGGAGAATGTCCTCAATTCGTCTGGTTTTTTTTAGAGATATGTACCTCTATGTTACGCGATATCTTCGCCAAATGTGGACCGATGTTCAAAATTCTTTCTGCTTTCGATAGCGATGGCCACGATCGGATTTGAAGTCGGTCTGTTAAGTTTTTAAACTTGTGATTATTACAAAATATCTCTGAGCTCAGTGTGCCTTTTAGCAAAGGCCTCCTCCAACAATTTCCATTGATTTCTATCATTTGCAACTCTCTCCACTTAGAACCTGCTGTGAGTTAGAGTACGTCTTCCCTTCTTTTGTATTGCCTTCTTTTCTTTCTTTTTTCCGTCTCTTGGATACCTTTGAGTTAGGATTTTGATATGTTTTTCTTTATTAGCTCGTAACAATGACTATGACAAAGTTAACAGTAAATTGAGTTTAGAGGCGTGATGTTGAGTGATGAGACTTGTTGTGAGTGAGATGTATGGCTCACTGCTACTTATGGCTTGTGATGTTATAAAACCTTTATATTGCCGGACTCGCACACCCATCAAAACCAACAAAGTTTTGACGAGTTACCACGAATTTAAATGGTTTTATGGTCGGTCCCATTATACGATCTCAGTGTACTGCGGGCTTAGCCAAGTGGCTTGGCTAAGCCCACTGACTACTAATAGATCACAAAAACTATCCAATAAGAATAAAGTTCCTATCTTTATTCTATAATAGGCCGCTTCCAACAGGTCGATCTGGAAATCTTTGGGGGAGGCCTATGTTCAGCAGTGGACGTCCTATGGCTGATGATAATGATGAAGAATAAAGTTTGAACATGACGCCGTCAAATGACTTGATTTGATTGGTTCAATTTCGCAATCTATCTCGCATCTGCACACTTGGATCATATTAGGACCGGCTGTTAATGGCGCATGTCTAGTGCTATTAAATGTTTTTTATCTGTAATATCATATATCGAATTCTCGACCAACGACACACAATCTATCAACGGTCACCTTATTCTAATAAAATAGTCACTCACCTCGACACAACACTATTAAATTCTAAAACCCACATAATAATTTAAAATCTCATAAACATTTTTTTCTAACACCAACCATGCCACTCCAGTTAATTGCCCCAGCATGGCAGTTAACCCCGATAGTGCCGAGTGAGAATGCACTAAACATTGTTACTACTTACTTCAGATTAACAATGAACAATCATTGGGCTTTCCTTTATTGTTCTTGTTTGTTGTAAGTAAATGAGAAAGTAACTAGACTCTTATAAGTTGTACTGTAAGGTTCATAATACATTTTGTGTAATTTGACGATGTTGCATTTAATTAAATGTGTTACGAACAAAGTGCGTGCAAACTGCATTATACAACTTTTGTCTTATAAATAAAAGAGTTTTATAGTCGAAATCGCTCTTAGCGATATGTACCGCCTATTGTAAATTTTATAATTTAAAAATTCTTTGATTATGATTCTTAAAATGGTCGTCAATGAAAAGTTATAAAAACATTATGGTCAACATATACTACAATTTAATAATATCCTGTATTATACTGTCCTTTATTTAATTCTACTAAAGAGAGGGGTTAGGCTTAGATCCTAACTTATTGCGGCGCTGAAGAAACTATGGATGTCAATATTCCTATGAAAACGTTCTGCGTATTCTCAGTGGTCTTACCACCAGATAAATTGATAATCAACATGGAAAATATAACTTCGAAAAGCTATAGACAAAAGTTCGAGCAGTATTGTCTCCGCCTTTATGTTTAACTTACTACTGGCAGTAAAACATACATGCGGTCTTTTACGATCTACTGATATTCAATATTCGTCAACAACATTGTCTTTACGTGAAATATTATGATTGCCTCGGTGGCGTGGTGGTATTTCGGTACGACTACGGTTCTGAGGGCTCGGGTTCGATCCCCGGGTCGGGCAAAGTGATATTGGATATTTCCATATCAGCCTGGAGTCTGGAATTTGTGCCCGATATGGCGATAGGCTCGCCCCCTATCACATCTGGGACGGAACTAAGCTCGGCGAAATGGGGGTGTTCTAGTTCGCTAGTGCGCCTCTGCCTACCCCTTCGGGGATACAGGCGTGAGCTTATGTTATGTTATTATGAAATATTATGTAACGTAATGCATATCCCGCGTTTCCGACATACATTATTGTCCATTTGTGTATTTATTCTCATTGTCGTATTCAAATTTATATTCCCCTGGATAACAGTAAAATGTAGGATTGTCGTAGCAATGATGTGTCGAGTTGAACTTCGTCATAATTTAAAAGCTTAAACTTATGACGTTTCCCGTCTAGTGGTATTAAGTAGGATTTAAAAGGAATACGAATCGTGCGAGAATATTAACCGACGTAATCTTGTAAGTTATTCAAGTAAGCGAAGGTGCGTGGTTTTGGGGAAATTAAATTTTTTATTCATGCATGCACGCGCTTATGAGGAAACGTTATGGTAAAGTATATCATGTTATTAGAATTGTTTTTTTTTGAGATTTAATATAATGGGTGAACATCTTCAAAGCCTGTGTTTATGGTCGGTTCAATAGACAAATATACCTAGAAGGTAGTGTTATTGGACACGGCACGAATTGTGAAGAGGTTCCTCACTCTGGGGTCTTGACCTTCCCCGTGCCGATGTCCAAAGCTTCACCATCGGAGAGGAATATTTGTAAATGTATTAATATATAATTTAAAAATATAAAAGTCCTTATAAAATACTGTATTGTAATTAATAATGGTTGAAAGTATGCAATTGCACAAGATGAGATTGTTGGAATTTGCCTTACATAATCCTTTCCCCATTACTTTATCTTTAGTTTCTAGAACATGACTTCTGTATCTCATTTCTTTTTCGCTACATTAATCTATCGTTTTGTAGGCCGTATTGTACGATCGTTTTTCGATCGAAAAACTTATAAACAATATTCCTATTTAACAAACTTTAACCAAATTTAGTATTCGCTTACTTCATGTACACAATGTGGGTATTATGATCAGTTTTCTTATTCATTTCTCGCAAAAACCATTTATATTAAACTAGGCTGGACTTACTACCTAGAAACAGTGAAATTAATTACTTTCTTTCCATCTGTACTTATCCCACGCTAATGTGGTTTTGTTTTTTTAAGTGCAGAAAGGATTCGGCTTACGTAATTGACATCGATCACCATTGGGTAAAAGTGTATATTACATTAAAAAGTAATAATGTGTATTAAATGAATTCTTGGTCCGGTGGCATGGGTTGGACTGGGAGGCCCTGGGTTTGAATCCCAAGTCGGGTAACCGGGTTGACGTCAGGCAAGCGGCTGGTGGTAAAAACTAAGCCTATTTTTTTCTGCAATGTGCTCAAAATGGCAACTGAAAAGAAAGAAGTAATATCTTATACCATAGGTGATCCGATCCCGGAATCCCGTTCATACCAAACATTCTTGTACCAAAAATAAAGATTTAAGTTACGTATTTATTTGTTCCAGGTGAAGAAAATTAAGTCACATCAGTGTATCAAGACGAACTCATAATGATATCTCAGTTTATTTCATTAACTACTAATTAATAAACACCCAATGTTCGGACAATGATAACAAAACCACAGCAGAAATGGAAGGCGTGAAGAAAATACACTCGGGCACACTGTATCGGTAAGTGAATACTTACAGTTCCTTCGTGTATAGCTAAAGTAAAAACTAAACTTAAAACCGATTTCAAAACTGAACATTCAAAAGTCATAAAATAACAACAATTTCTTACTCTCCGGAGTCGGTGCCGGGGCCGATGCTGATTAAAAGAAAAGGCACCGACGCGACTTGTGCAATTGTAGCAAAGTTACATACATACGGGTTGAATTGGTATACTCCTTTTTTTGAAGTCGACTAAAAATTGTTGAGATGACAGTTAAAAGGTAAAAGACAAAAGACAAAAACAACAGTTAAAATTATGACTTGTTTAACCGTTCCTTTTACTTTAGACCAATCTATAACTTTTGCTTTCGATGAAGAAACTGGGGGTTCTTCATAGAAAAATCTTTAAAAAATTGTTGGTCAGCGGCAACCTTAACCACGTTTAACAGTAAGAAGTGTCTCTTTGATTTTCTAGAATAAATATTAAGGTTTTGTGATATTTGACAAATGATTTCTTATATGATTTTGTAATTTGTACTAGGTGGTAAGATTCTCTTTAGCTGGAGAGTTTGATAGGGAACGTCGGTAGTACTTTAGATGGTATTTTTTTGTATGCAGCCTTGTTCAACAGATAATACACACAAAATATAGGATTTTCATAAATTTTCTAATGCATCACGTCACATGATGCTTGGATCCAAACGTTAGTCAGTCCTGTCATTACCCTATAACTTATAACCACTGACCACATCATGTGTTTGTGTTACACCAGTGCAGAGCGTCAAACTTCCTCAAGTAAGCCTTAGGTTGAGATCTATAGAGCGTACTTCGACTAAGTCTGAGTCAAAGAAACGAACTCAGTGAGGATTTGTAATTTTTAAATCGAACTTCGACTTAGTCCGAGCCGTTTTTTACAAGAGAGATTTTCTTGTAAAAAATGACTTTTTTTATAGCAGAGATTGGCAAACGAGCAGATGGGTCACCTGATGGTAAGTGATCTCCGTCGCCGATAGACACCCAAGACACAAAAAGAATCATGGATGCGTTGCCAACCTAAAAGGAGGAAATGGAAGGCGAGGGAAGGGGATTGGGAAAGGGAGTGGGGAATTGGGCCACCGGAAATCTCACTCACCGAACGAAACGCGACAGCAAGCTGCCACTTTACGTCGGTTTTCTGTGAGACAGTGGTATCTAACCGGTCGAGCCGGCCCATTCGTGCTATTAGACGATACTGTCTACAGCGTGGCTATACCACTTGAAAATCAAAGTTCGATTTGAAAATTCCAAATCCTCACCGATTTCGTTTCTTTGACTTAGACTTGTCGAAGTTCTCTCTATACATCTCAGCCTAAAGGTAAAAACACATGCCTGTAATATTTTATTGTCATTTTTAACAACCTATTTCGAATAAAATCCCGCGCGATCCAGTTGTCCTGCTAACAGAGATTACTCTGAAAATACCCTTGAAACGAGTGCGTGAAGTATTTACGACCATCATTCGCCATATTTCAATTCGGTAGTAAAAATCGATGCCCGTACTACGAGTTACTACAATAGTACAATGTAAACTATTGTAAAAGTTGAATCGATTCGAGACTCCATTTGGTAGTAATGGGTTCGATTGTTGGCCGTAAATATTCGACGGAGTGGCCTGTGTTGTTAACTGTAGGATTTGCGTATTGTGATGAACCATTAGTAATTATTTGAAGCGATCAGGTTGTAAGGTGATTTCGACAGACTAAGACCGCATTCGCACGAGAGCTTTTTCAATGCACCTAAAAAAAGCGACTCAACATGTCTGTTCATATGATTGCTTGAAATGCCTTGCCTTGTTTCTAATAAGGTATATTCTATAACCCGTTCATAAAACAATGCCGCGTTGTAAAAGCGTCGGCGTGTGAACAACTATACTAGAAGTTGGAACTCATGTGTTCCATTTCAACGCTTTATTGACGCGCGTTTTAAAAGCTATCGTGCAAATGAGGCCTTACCTGCAGTTTCTTCATGTAAAGCTCAAGTAGTTACTAAGCTAATGTATATACATAATCTTATACCTAACTTCCTCCTTATACTTAATTCCCAAATGACAATTCAAAAACTTAATAGACCGACTTCAAATCCGATCGTGACCAAATTTATATGGGACCACCCTTGAAATAAGCACTATCGAATTTTCAAAATCGGTCCACATTTGGCGGAGACATCGCGTAACATACATAAAAAAATACAGACAATTTGAGGACTTTCCTCTTTTTGGAAGTCGGTCGAAAATGGAGGCAAAGGTAAACATGAGAAAAGTGCTCAAATTATGAAGTGTCAAATTAAGCCATGACCTTTACTTTAACATGACATGATTTTTGTTTTTCTGTCGAAGTAACTAGAAGGAAATATGGCACGCAGATATACATATGCAAAAAACCCTAATTTTAAATTTATTTAATTAACCCTAAATTTCAGATATCCTAAGACCTGTATCACCTAATTTATTTAATTAGGTACAATACTTATTATTGGTAAACTGGTTTATATAAGATTTATAACTATGGTAATAAAATTATTCTTAATATTACTGAAACATTTCAAAATGTAAATTGCAAATTTTGAGATCATGCCCATGGTCGATTCTATTAGCGTTTTGGTATTTGATAGTATTGTGGTGTAAACCGGCGTGTATTCACGCCCGAACACGTAACTGCCATGCCGATGACATAACCATAGGCATTTGAATGTACGGGACGTTACTACGAATTCGGTTAGCGGGACGAACGTGTGCGATTATTAAAACAATAGGTGTTTTGTCGCTCGGGCTCATGGTTGACTTTTTGCGGAGTTTTTAAACATAGAGAACAATTTTTCTTTCTTTCTACCTGCCCTTATCCCACCTTAATGTGAGGTCGGCGCAACACACTTTTTCAAACATATTGCAAAAAGGATTTGGCTAAGTTTTTACGACCTGCTGCCTGCCTGACGTCAACACCTCTGGGGGATCCAGTCCCGGGCTAATTATATTTTAGAATTCACATTGCCCGACCTGAACCCACGACCTCCCGGTCCACAGCCCATATATGCTGCCACAGGACCAAGGAGGCGCCTTCGGCGGCGGGGGTTTATGAGCCCCCCCACAACTGGAGATGGGCCGCAAGGCGGCACCGCGCAGGGGCGGTTCCGGCCGAAGTCTGGGCGCTTCTCGCCTAGGGAAACCCGGAGCCGTCCCTAAAGCGCCGAAGAGGGCCACCGCGGGGTTTTTAGCCGGTATTGCCGGTGTAGGGTGTACATACTAATAGGGACTCGGCCCAGTGTCGCCCGGATGTTTCCATCTCTCCCGGGCATTATGGCGCTGGGCCGTAAGACCGGTGACTCCGACATAACCGTTACATCTCCCCCCAGGCGTAACGGCAGTGATAAAACACTTTTCCCCGCGATAACAAAAAAAAAAAGGACCAAGGAGGCGACACATAGAGAACAATTATTTTTAAACATTAAAATTGACTTAATAGGGAACTTGCATGTAATTTTCTTTTTAGTTCATTGTTAAGAACTAGGTCTCGAATAAACACACCATAAACAAAAACATTAAAATATGCACAAGTCATTTAACTATCGCAAGTCAAAATATGACTTTCAAAACCCTGCGCCAAAAAAGGACGTGACGTCACCGCATAAAAATTGCTTTTTGTTGACATCTCAGTTGACACTGACGGCTACAATGACGTTTGAACATTGCCTACAATGACGTTTGAACCGCTATAATTGCCTATCGTTTAAAATTTCCCCATACCAAACAAAAATTTCCCCAAAAGCTATTTCATTAAATAACGAAGTAAAAATAAGCTGCACTTTTGAATCTTGAGCGGAGCGATGGGAAAGTTACATGAGGAAAAGAATTTGGAAAGAGGAGGACCTTCGAAATCTCATTCATCAATCACCATACTAAACATAACAACTGTTTTCCGCAAAATTGGGAAAAATACCCCAACCTGGAAACACTGCCTAATGCAACGACGTCAATTGGGTTTTGCAATAACGTTCCATTATACGTAATTTCTAATTAAGATATTTTGTAAAATATCAAGTATTTTATCCAAAAAATTTTATCATAGCACATTTCAAGGTTTTGTTTACTTATTTATCAACACAATTGCTCGTTATAATTTTCGTGCAAGTTCCCCATTTATCCGATCTTGACTTTTTATGGGATCACCCTAAGAACGAGCTCTATCGAGCACAAAAATAATTATGAAAATTGGTCCTTATTTGCCGGACATATCGAGTAACATACATAATAAAAAAATCAGGCAAACATTATTAATTAGTTAACTGCAGGCCATAAATAATTTGGCAAGACTTAAGCAGTCGCAGCTACGATCAAAATAAGTCGTTTCTATATAGATTTTTCTTCCCTTCGTCCTTAGCATTCAGAATGTGAAACGAAAAGTACTATTAGTATGTGCAAATATTTGTGCAAACATTTGTGTAAGATAAGCCTGACCTTTAGCGCCACAATTGTTCGCCAAACACTCAACGTTTTGTAAGTGCTCAAAATATATTGAGTGAAGGAAGCTTCTCAAAATATGTACGTACCAAGTGAAAGATAAATGCGTCACGCTTTTAGTGCTTCAAAAACTATGTCATTCTCTTTATCTAGGTGGAAATAATATTCTTTTAGAATGTTTTTTTAAGTGGATAACTAATGGAATTGTTTGAAAAAATATTTTTTGCATTAAGTTGATCTTGAATCATCAATATTAAAGCGTTGATGTGTCATCGTGTATGCTGTACTCCGGGTGTTGACAATGTCATGGTTCTATTTTCCAAATAAGTACTTCATCATCAGCCATAGGACGTCCATTGCTGAACGTAGGCCTCCCCCAAAGATTAATACTTAGCACTTTTTAAATGTAGGTTAAGGGTGTAACCAGACCGAGTCCATAACTAAGGTTGAGCTCCACTCCGATTGCAAGAGGACTGGGTATTCTATGGCAGTTTTGATAAAGCTATGTGAAGTGCACAAAAATGTGTCCAAAGTTTCCAAACTGCAAGGTGTGCAGTTCAAATTCAGAACTACTACAACGTCTTATAGCAGTATTATTATAATCTTACTTGTACCAATTCCCGTACAAAAAAAAACAAAGTAAGATTATAGTAATAGTGCTATAAGATGTGGTGGTAAACCCCTTGTTTAGTCCATAACAGACAAAGTCGCTTTACTGTAACGGATGCACTGCTATTCCATTTCTAACCACAAGGGATACTTACCGCTATGTGGCCTACATGATATAAATGTACTAAAAATTGTTAAGTAAAGTTGGTATGTCATATCTTTTTTTCTACAACTTTGCCTTTGTTTTGTGATGTTAGCCCATTTCTTACCACTTTGGATGAAAACTGGCTATCTCGCCCTCCCATTAACATCGTTTTTTTTTCAAATTGTTTCAAAATGATAATATACACTAGGTACTTTTGATAACTCAGCATAAAATTGGAAAACTTGAATTTTCGCGTTGATTGGATGAATAAAGAGCACATTTGTGTGCAAATTAAAATAGACGTCACGTTTCCACGGGTAGCGCCCCAGTTCAGACGATTCAGCATTTCAATAGATGTCAAACTCATTCAGCAAGTTTCGCAAGTTGTACTGTGCGGTCGAATATCTCGGCCGGCTACCACGACACTAGTCAACAATGGTTCGCAGCCAGGATCGTTTGTTGTGTTCTAATTAGGAAAATGTTGCGATACCGCTTCCCGTTGTTTACTGTGGTTTGGTGAGTTTTCTGGTGCATATTATAATGTTAATTAATTTCGGAGTGGGAGTTTAGGATACCGTGATGGTAATAATGGAAAATGTTTTTGGGATATCTGTAAAAGACGAAAAGTATAAATATTAATCAGTCATATCAATAAAGTATACTATTAACAGGAGACCTTTCTATTTTCATACACTACAATACGTCTCACAGATTGAGGTTAATCATAGTAGTTATAAAATTCTTTGTCGAGTTCTTGTTTTTGTTCTACAATACTTTTCCTGTAGGCAAAATATACCTAACGATCACAATTTTCCTTATATAATCTAAGAAAACCATTTCTAAAAACCGGTCCAGTTCGCTGTCGTTTAATTTCTATTTCTCATTAAAATGATTCATCAAATAACAGACATTCCGAAATCACGGACGTAAAGAAAAAAGATGGACGGAGCGCTAGGAACATTGAAAGTGAAGCAGTTTTTTCGGCTCATTCGATCAGTCGCCACCACTATGTGTCGATCGAATGGTACTTCATTTTCAGTGTTTCTAGCGCTCCGTCCATCTCTTTTTTACGTCCATGACCGAAATGTACGTTTACTTCACCTGCCATATCGTATCGCAGGACGAGCCACAGCCCACAATAGACCATTGTGCTCCACACAGTTATGTACAAATGTATATAAAAACAATAACTGACCGCACAGATTGTTGTTCCATTTACACGCGCACATCTCGCTCAGTGAGCTCCGTAGGGTGTCATGACCCTGTATTGTGGAAAATTTGTTTTTTGTCGACAAGTGTATTTATTTTTTTGTGTCAGCAATTTCGTATTGATATAATATGAACGTTCTACTGGAGCTTTTCAATGGCTTCAGTCAATTTTCTATAGTGGTTTGTTTAGAGTCATGGTCCCGATAGGCCCGTTTCGATCGAATTATTACCACTACATACATAAGCTCACGCCTGTATCCCCGAAGGCGTAGTCAGAAGCGAACTAGCGAACTAGAACACCCACATTTTGCCACGCTTAGTTCCATCCCAGATGTGACGGAGGCCAGCCTATTGCCATATCGAGCACAAATGCCAGACTCCGGGCTGATGCTGAAAAATCCAATCACTTTGCCCGACCCGGGGATCGAACCCGGGACCTTAGGACGACAGCCGTACCGCGCCCGCAGACCGCTACGCCACCGAGGCAGTCTAGTCAATGATTACCACTGTCTCACAAAAATCCGATATGAAAGGGGCCCTTGCTTTTCGTATGATGAGTGAGATTTCTGGAGGCACAAACACCCTTAGTCTTTCCGACATTCTTCTTCGCCAATATCGAATAGACAATTATTTGTCTATCTTTGGCATTGCCGACGGTCCATGGGACCGAAATGTGAAAAAGGAAATGGTTAACAAACTCGAAATGAATTCGGGTGAAATCTGTCAATAAGGTCTTAGATTCTGATCTGAAAGACCTGGTAATAACTTAACTTATAATTTTATTAGACCAGGGAGATTGCGGTCTGAACTAACTTTCGATATCAGAAAAAATTACACGAGAATAATTGTTTTGGACACCAGATAGATCACACTAAGCAAATAATATAAAATGATTTACGAGTGATTTGTTCACGATCTCCAATGAATCACACGCTCGACTCTACTTGTATCGCAACAAAAATATCCCATTATTATGGTCTTTATAAATAGTCTGTACTACGTTGGATTCCTATTTTAGTATCGATTGTAGAATTTTAAAACGGCCCCGGCTCGCGTATTTCGATCGTCTACGTGAAGTGTAAAGTTCGCAAGTTTCACGGAACCGATGAAGCTATACAAATGAAGAAATTGAGTTTAAAAATAAATATGTGTAGTTACGTTGGAAGCATCGAACATTTTATAAAACGTTTTCCAACTTAGTGCTTCTTGGTCTAGTCACAGCATGGGCTGTGGTCTGGGAGTCTTGGGTTCGAATTTCGGGCGTGTATCCTTCAGAGGGGGTAGAAGTCAAGTGTGTCAGTAGTTAAGACCTAGAGCCAAATCCGTCTACACTGTCCTTAAAAAATTGGGTTCAGTTGATCTCACATCAAGGGGGATAAGGCGAAAGAAGAGTTTTCGGCATACAGCAAGCATACTTTATTCCGAAACATTAGGGGGTCCAGGTTTATATAAGTAAATCACAGTTTCCGTTTGAGATTTCAATTAAAAATATCATACCTATGCCCATTATAGTAATAGGTTTGCCCTTATCATCACGGGAGGAAAATTGGCTCAGCAAAACGTCCTATATAGTTTATGTACTTATTCTGTTATGTTTTGGTCTAGCCTTAGATATTTAGAGGTGCAGTGTCTCATTACGGAGCCGCCTTTGAGCGCGAATTGCTTTTGTGTTACAAGCGTTGAGAAATTCTCTCTTCGCTCACCGTGAGACGCGTTGGTAGGTAATTGAAAGAAGTCAATGCATGATGTTGCTTTCCAATTTACACGACCTGGTCTGTGAAGTTATAATTTATGAAAGACTAACGCTAACCTAGCACGTTAAAGCACTAAAGCACGTTGGCTATACAGCGAAGAATTATGATATTGAAGGGGAATATAACGTAAGAGTGGCCATAGACTGACTGCTCCAGCAGACAGCCAGCGATCAACATACTCGGACCGCTTGAGCAGTCAGTGTATGCCTGGTGACTGCTTGACGATGCACTCGCAAATGCTCGAGCAGTTCGTGTTACATAGAAGTAAGAAGACTCTAGTTTGCTATGCGGTCGCAATTTGAAGCAGTCGATGCTAGCTGCTTTAAGCTGCTCGTGTATGTCCGGTCTCAGAGATCTTTACAAATCCAGGCAGAAAGTATGTTCCTCAACTAACTCTAGTGCATACTGACGGTAACTGATCAGAGACAGCAACTTGCAACGGCAATGGCGGCCTACAATTCCGTACAGGCAATTAGATCACTGATTTATAAAACATTTTAGTTATAAAATGCAGTTTTACAAAAAAAATCTGCTTGCACAAGTGATGACTAAGTTGCAATGCCATTACGAAACCCGCCCTCAACCAGGTTGGACAGTGATTGGTTTATAAGAAATACTTATTACTTAGATAAATGACTTATTGGCAGTTTTTATGCCAGCATCTGGTGCCTAGGCTGTGTCGTGTGAGAAAATTAGAAAGGAATTTGTCTGTATTACTAAATTACTGGATACTTTGTAGTGTAGAGATTTTTGGTAAAGATTCGGCGAACCAACGTAATTATTAACCTCTGGTTTCTAAATGGCTCGTCAAATCATAATTTAAGCTTCTAGCAATTCAATAGACTTATTAGAGAATTGGCAAAATATGTTGTAAGTTAAAATTACGGCAGTCCCAAAAAGAGGACTGTGACTATTAAAAGGGTGACTAACATCGATCGCAATTCACGCGCCGGTCTCAGAAGTAACAGGATATGTACTTAACTGGTCCCGAAAGGCAATTCACTGGGAGCAATCACCATGACTGCTATTCACCATATGGCACGGTGGTCGTTGTCCACTTGTAAGTACTCTCCCAAGCTAGTCAAAAAATTATGTCCAATTTGTTAATATCAAGTAAAGTAAAATCAATAGGTTCTGCTGGCTTTTCATGTTTTGTTTATATTTCTTAGTGTGTATCCGGAATGTAGAATGTTTATTAGATTCCCTGTTTAGTAAACAAGAGGACTTTTTTATTGATTATTGGCAATGAGTGTTCTTTGCCCGCTTTTGTTAGTCTTTTCCTTGTAGCAATTGTTTGTATGATAAACATAATAAAATTGAAAACCATATACATTTATTTTGGAAATGTTTGGTTAATTTGGCCATGACATTCAAATCCAAGTAAAATCAAAGAATCCAATTCCATGTGGAATAAACTATTTTCAATTAATTTTCTACTTGATTAGGCTCCTTGCATAGGCTTCGCTGAGTTACAGTGATGGATACGTGGCTGGGTTAGCTCTTTAAATGTTATGTTTCGTGAAGCTGTTTTAATGCAATTACATTTAGGTTTGTCAGCAAAATTGCTTTTGTTTTAACAACTATAATATAGATTGAACTAGTCTCTAGTTAATACTTCGTAAATGTGTAACTCTCTGTATCGCGTTTCCCCTAAATATTTTAAGTAGCCCCAGACTGTCATAACTTGTTGCTGCGTATTCACAATCTCGCCCTTAGCCTACTTGGATGTTAGTTTCTAAAGTTGTCACCTAGAATTACTAGAAACCTAGCGGGAGTCGTTATTGTTAAGTTCTTATTAATGGTGTTTGGAAAGTGTCAGAACTCGGAGTATAATTAATTGTCAAAAACTGCAGCCGTTAAAATCACCGATTACATTAAAGTAGACGAAGTTGCTAGGCATATTCTGTTAGATTGTCTACAGACCTAGACGTGTATTCAAGATGATAAGGAAGCGAGATCGCTGTAATTTGAGACAAATCCGTTTCCAGACAAACGTTTCCCTTCGAATACGAAAAAATCCCATGATCTAAAATTACCAATCGATACGCGTTTACTATTTCTTACGCACGCATTGCAAGCTTCGCTGGAAATTGTACGTAATTAGTATCATCCACTCACACTAACATATACGTTCCGTTATTGGTCATTTCGTGTGCATATGTTGTGTAAACAACGATATTGACTTATTACGTGTCGCGATATCGATTGAGTTTGATAAGGTTATCGTTGTTGCATTGTCACATCCTATCTATACGAGGGAATTTATTACGGGCGGTTTGTGTTTGGAATTTGATATGTTTCTTGGAAAATGGTAATGCATTTTCATGTTTATTTGAACTGAATTGTTTAAATACTCCTAAACTTCACATACAACATGTTTTAAGGCATTAATATATTTAGTGAAAAAATCGATACAAATATAATGAGGTTCGATTTAAACTTCGTCTTTCCACGGTTGTATTTGTTCATTGTAATTAGTGCTGTTAAAAGCATTTTGATGAGAACCATAAGATTTTTCCAACTCTTCTTAGTCTTCTTAGGTACATTATAAAATAACTATTTAAAAAATCCGAGCAATATTTTTCTTATACATCATCCACCACAACATAATTTGAATAGAACATTAATGTCACAATAATATAATTCTCTATCTAAACAGTTTTTCAACGAAAGAAATCAAAAGAGAAAACGTATAATAACACAGCGAAATAAATAAGGCCCAGAATAAATTCCGTGTCTCCATTTGTCCCTTCTCACGGACTCGCCTTATATTAATTGCCATTTTCTTTTATCTTAGTTTCATTTGATTTGTCGACACGGGTAGCATTATCAAGGACTCTTTTTATTACTTATTCTTCATTATTTTCTTTGAATATATAAGAAGGATCAATATTTCTGATACAATAGGCATTTTAAGTGTTGCTAATAGTGAATTTAGAAATGGAATTGAGAATTTATTTGTGAAGGTAATTGGTGGCAAACCGACAACTGCCTATTGGGATTAGTAGTTAGTAGCGACTTATGTTAGACTTTGTATCCAATTGTCGTATATATTTTGCATGGCCCGTGTAGCATAAATGTGGCATAAATACTATGACCCTTATAAAAACGTTTACGCGCTTCTTATGTTTAAAACTAGGTTTCGACAAAGTAGTTCTAAAGTTATGAAGCAAGTTATTTATTATTCAATTTGCTTAGGTATCTGTGAATTATTCTTTTTTTAAATGTAAGTAAGTGTAAGTTTGTATAACATCTGTTCTAGTGGCTGCATAATGGAGAGAATTGATATAAATGGAAAACTAATCGATGAAAATGATACAAGGACAACGACGTTGCTAGAAACATTTTTCTAAGTATTCCCAATCACACAAATACTCTGCGGCCACTCATTCAAGTGACGACAGCATGCATCGTGTAATCATATTTATTAAGCAAGTTCCACTAAACTCAATAAATGGTATCTAACACAAACATGCACTTCAAACATTTGTCATCGGTACAAACATTGGCCATTGATAGAGGCTATTCTTTGCGTCTAGAATTCTGTTTTGAACTAACTCGACTGAAGCCCGATGAGCTGTGCTATCTAGCAGCTCGGTTAAGCTGCTCTTTGTTGTGTTAAATATAAATCGAGCTCTTTATGTACTAGAAATTGTTTGAGCAGTTTCTAAAGGGGTAAGATGGCTGGGAATACTGAGAAATGCAAGTTTCAGAACACTGCTGTACAAGACTTTTGTGGTTTCATAAGCTACATCGCAGTTCAGGATTTTGGACGGTTCTTTATCTAGTGTTGATTTCTAAGAATATCTAAAACGAGCAATTCGTTAGTGTTGGTAAAGTAGCTGTTACAAGTTATTTCTCGGAAGGACTTGTGTTGCAAAAAAATACGAAACTCGGAAGTGTAGTTAAAATACATATTTGAGGTGTGATTCATTACTAAGTGGAAGAGGAAAGGAGTTTTAGAGTGTGTTACCATCGTGTTACTTAACATTTACATACAGATGATTAATGATGTTGTAATAAGCACGTTCTTATTTGTACGGGTCTATACAAAAATTCTTCGCCATTCACGATGATACCTAAAAGCTGAAATCAAGAACATTAAAATAACATTCATATGCATGTCAAAGTCAGGTTATAAAATTCTTCACTATAAAGACTGAACACTATAGTATAAGACAAAGACAGGCTTGAACTTTAACTGACTCGCGAACATTTCCCGACTCCTTACCGTGTTCCCATTTTAGATATTTTCACTTCAGAATCGTTCTCTTATAAAAACGTTTCTCCCATTTCGTTCTCGAATATCGACATTTTCCAATTGCAAGTGTTTGATTATTCATCGTGTTTTAACTTGAGATCTGTGCGTTCATTGCCTATTTATCAAGACAAGACGTTCTCCTGTTACTTGTTTGTGCTTCAGTGTTTAATAAAAACAAAGTTAACAAAGGCTCTCGGTCTTCCTTTTGATTATAAGGTTCTTTTTTGTCGTTTTTATGCTTGAAGATTGATTTTGTAGGGTGGCTTATATTTAGAATCATTACACCCCTATCCATAGTGTTTACTTCGAGGAAGTTGTAATAGACTTCAGAAGCATTTTAATTAACGTTAAAATGTAGTTCGTTTGTGTTGAGTACGTGAAGTTAAGTGAAAGAAAATTCTCTTTCTAATTTTGATGAGTTTTATAAATTGCACTGTGGATATCCACTTCATATGTAAACCGACATATTAAATTCCTTGGGGGGTTATTTATGTTATTATCGATTAAACTTATTTCATCATTTTATGCATAAAGCGTAATTATGCATGCATCTTAATTACTTTGATAATTTATCTTCTGCTAAATGTTTAAGTTGAGTAGTTTTGAATTCCATTGATACCAATTTACTTATATAACCTTTATAAAACTGTGAAATACATAAATTAGTCATACCTGGAATTATTTATTATAAACCGATAAACAATAGCATATTTCTTCGAAAAAATTCCTTTGATCGAATTCCCTGTAGAGTCTGAATCGATACTGGCGATTGTTGACACAGGATCAAAGGTTGGTGCCAAATTGGTCCACTCTTTATAAACCTTCATTCCTTCTACTTATAAAGCCCTTTTTAATAAGAAATCGAAGTGGACGCCTTTCGAACTTCGTTATGTTCAGAAGCCGAAATTAGATTGCACAGTTTGAATGAGGATGTTTCGCAAGTTATTCCTTGTCGCGTGATCAGAACTCTGAGGCGTCGATCTCGAATCGATTTTTATAATTTCAACAATCTACATAACATAAATGGAAGTGGGAAAGTTGCACCGGTTTCCGCTTGGATTTCCTCTGTCGAGATGGAAATCTTTATCTTGATGGAGCGATACTGTACTTTAATATCTTAAAACTTTTAACTACAGTTTTAAGATTTCGTATCTTGTCATTCTTGATGCAAAATTTTTGTGACGAGATGAGATTTTCTTCATGTATCCTGTGAATGTCAATCGCTTCATTTCCATTTAATTCAATTAAAAATAGTGTAGCTATTGTATGATGAAATGTTTGTACAGCGACATAATTCCATTTTTCTGCATTGGTCTTTTGGCTTGCACTCACATTTCTGCATGAAAATGCGCATTCATCGGTTTGCCGCCGAAACTCGTTGTCCATTTTCGTAAAGAATACAATAGTTAGAAAATATCAAAGCATCGGATCAGGAAGTTGCTTTTGTTTGCGTTTTATTTTTAACTTGTCTAGGTTCATGTTACTGTTTGCAAACCGCAACTGCTCTGTCTGTCCGCGTGTCACTGTTGGTTTATTTCTCATGTTAGAATTTAGATGGGATTTTATATTTGAATTTAGTACAGATGAATAGGATTATTTCCATGTCTTATTCTCGCATTTTTTATTAAGTGTACGTGATGTGCTTTCAATTTTTGTAGTTGTAGAGTGCAGACAGATATATTTGTGCCTCTCAATATGTCTACGACTATATCCATTTGATCAAATATTTTAGGTATAACAAATTGACTGTAAAGTAAATGTCAAAGAAATGTAATTTCTCAAATATTTTAAGAGTGACATCTTTTAACAATGGCTACATAATGTGCTATGCGAGTGATTTACTGCCACTTACTTTCTGAGGAGCAGGTTTTATATATAAAAATTTTCATCTACATAACCTATTTGTGTTAACTTCATTCTGATTTAGGATGTGGTAACGTTTATTTCTATGGGGTGAAATTTTTTACTGAAACATCATGCGGGCTTCCTCGTTTAAATTATTTAGAAGTAATTTATCAGAATTACTAGAAATATTGCATTTTGTGTCATTACTCTACATTGTATACTCTACGTAGACAGCCCAAAAAGCGTTGGTTAGACGTTCTGGAGGAAGATATGAGAGCCAGTAACCTCACTATGGAGAATGCTCAATACCGGGCGGAGTGGAAGCGTTTAAGTAGGAAGGCGGACCCTGGCAGGAGGCCGGAATAACGCCAAACAGAAAAAAAAACTACATGTTATTATATACGAATAAGTAGTATTCTTGTGATGTTAGAACAGATCACTTTGAAGTATATATACGTTACTTTACAAGTGAAACAATATACTTTTGCTTGAATGTGTGTGTATATTAGAATACATAGCAACGCCGAAAATAATGTTTACATACCTAGTGGTAGAATGGCGAACCGATCTGTTTACTTGTTTTTTATCGTCAGCATCGAGATATCGATTTTGATATCCGCCATATCAGTTTCTGCATTACGCAGAGGTAACAATGTACGCGCGACCTTTGTCTGGCTAAAAATAAAAAAGCAATTAAAAAGCTGTTGGGCGATGCGTCTTGTCTTGATGACGTCACAGGGCGAGGAATGTGTCCGCCGCAGCCTGCAATGCTGCAGGACCACATTGCACGTGACGTCACGACCTCTGTACTGACATATCTCTTTTTTTACCGTAATTATGGATCGAAGGAAGACATTAGCTGTTTATCTTTCAAGTGGAATGTCGGTCGGATCGGACGCCGTTAAAATGCTTGAATTTGTTGTGCATTTTATTGGGTTAAGGATGCAGGAAGCTCTTAATTACTATAATTCGTGTGTTGGTTACATTTTTCATTAATTGCCGATATTTTACATTCCAAATTAAATTTAATATGTTTAATTTATGCGATTCAGTTGATGGGGTTTTCAAAGTTGGTTTCTACGAATTAGTACGTATATGCAATCAATGTCCGGACTTACGTTGGTCCCCTTAAGAGGAAAATAAATGCTTTAAGTAAATTTAATTTTAGTCTCAAAAGCCAAAGATCGCTGAAGAGCATAATTTGTGCATTTGTGCAAAAGCATAAGATGTGACACTGTAGAGCGTACGAATAAACCCACAGTAATTATGTTACGTCGATTTTTTTTTTATGAATAACTCCTTAACCTTTCCAACCAAAGGCAAATATACAATTAGACGATAATTAAACACGGCGTGCATACCGCTATGCAACGTCCATTAAACAGTAAGCCCTCATTCGCACGAGCGCTTTTTCGACGCGCGTTAAAAAAGCGCCTCAACATGTCTGTTCATATGATTGCTTGAAAATCATTCTTGTCTTTTTTCTAATAAGGTTTAAGGCGTTTTTTAAAAGCATCGACGTGTGAACAACTATACTAACACTCATTTGTTTCATTCATCATCATCATCAGCCATAGGACGTCCACTGTTGAACATAGGCCTCCCCTAAAGATTTCCAGATTGACCTGTTGGAAGCGGCCTGCAGGCTGCATTCAGCGACTTCCTGCGACCTTTATCAGGTTTGTTTATTTGTTTCATTACAACGCTTTATTAACGCGAGTTAAAAAAGCGTTCGTGTAAATGAGGCCTAAGCCTGGAATTATATCCGCGGTCGCACACTGGTCGACAATTAGCACGGGGTTGGCGACGCGACGCGACGCGGTTAGCGAGTCGCGCGGTAACGGTATCTCGACAATGCCGCGGCTACACTCGCTAATTCATAATAACACTCTTGTTATAGGGTAGGGTGTTGGAAAATTTAAATTAAAGCCATGGTTAAACAGACCCTGTACTCATAAAGTAAATTGACTAGCCCAGGGAGGATTTTTTGACTGCCAGACTGCGCAATCAGCTAAATGAGTTCTTTAATTCATAGTGTTGGGGTAGTATAGGTGAAATATAAAAAATACCATATCCACGGCTGCTAAAAGCTTGCCTTAGCTGAAAATACATACTCGCATTGATAAAAAAAAAATCTACTTGAAGCGGATTGTACGCGGAATGCACTCGCTTGCTATCTGAAACTTAACAAAGCGCTGGAAATATTACCTAATCGCGTGTTATTCGGACTTGTAATGTCCTTGTAAGTACATTATATTCGCACAGAGCACATTAGACAGCAATTAACCCGGCCAGCGTCTGCGGTACTACAACTAACAACACTGCGTTTACACTACCTAAATATTGATACGCGGGTGTATTGGGCGTGTAAAGTTGAATGCAGCTTTGTGTTTATTATTGTCAAGTTGGATAGCCATTGACCAAATTAAGGGAACCGTATATTTCCGCAAAGCAATAACTAGTCGCAAATATGGTATAATCGCGCGCAAAATTCGCGTATTGTAGACAATAACTTGTGCCGAGAGAGTGCGACAGACGCACGTTTGTGCGCTCGTAATTCGCGCAGTGTGGTCGCAGAATTATGTATTTAATTGAATATTAATTCCGAACTGCGTCCATTACATTAGGTCTAAATTAAATTTGCAGCAGTCGATGGCTACCGCATGAAGCGTATCGTGGTTAATTTGAGACCAGCCACGCGGTATTAATAATAGTATTTGCGGGCACACGTCGTTGAGAATTCGACAAATATAGTAATGTGGGAATTATAAAGCTTTATTGAATAGTTATGACCATAGGGTGGAGTCTACAATTTGATTTTGAAGTTTGGAAGTAATGGTGGGCTCTAGCGATTCAAACTAGTTATTTTTTGGTTCGGAATATCACTGGCTGCTTCATTATCTTCCCAGTTCATTTTTTTCGTGGTGTTTTGCTATTTAGGGGGTTCCATTACGCCATCATGTAGATCTCTGAGAGGGCGTTCAGGTCAGACAGGCGGCGGGTTGAAAAAACTAAACCCAAAGCCTTTCTGCAACACAGTTGAAAACGGGTTGTACCGCCCCCATTTTGCAGTGGCATAAGGGCAGGTGGAAGAAGAGACACAAAGTTATCCATAATGTATAAAACAAGTAACGCAAGATCCAAAATCAGACAGATGCGCAAACCTCGAGAGACGGATGTAGACAAATTCATATATAATATGCACCGAATACACTGGAGGGACTGCAGAAATCTTGTTTCCGCCGTCTGATACAATTTAACAGAAAGCTCATTTCTATGTGTTCACAGTTCACTGTCGGGAATAAACTTTAATTCTCTGAGCGAGTAATCACAGTTTTTATTTTGTGGTTTTGTTTCATAAAATGATATGAGTTTAGTTTTTATGGCATTTGTACTTGTTAGGCGATAGGCATTGATATTTTGCCATAGGCCTGGCACAAGATTGGACTGAATTAATCCTGTAAATCTTTTATTAATCACTTAAATAAGACTTAATAAAGTATTTAATAGCAATTAGAAAGTGTTTAAATGATCTAGTCGTTTGAAATACAAGCTTCATCTAAAATATATTTAATTATTGTCTAGATCTCGTCTCTTTGTTAAATCTTTTCCATCGATTAACAATCATCTTTTCTGCTCTCAGATTCGAATACTTAGAAATTTTAATTCAATGAAAATGTTTAAAAGAAAGGAATTCCCATTCGCCGCAATCACTGATACGTAAAACAAATGAAATATAAATTATATCTTTATTTTGGAGTCTGGTCCTTGGGCTGATTTTCTAGATTTGGTGCCATAAAGTTATTGGTGTTCGTAGTTCTCTAAAGTAGAAAATATTAATCAATATCCAATCCCTAGTTTCTGGAATTTGAATGCTGACACAATTCCGCACGATGGCTAGTTAGTAGCGATTAATGATTTTAAAAGTAAAAATGTACACATTTCCAAGAAACAAAGGGTTCTTATTAACTAAGTAGGTAACATGCTACAGAGTCTAATTATCACATTCAGCACACAGTTCAAAGACCGCTGATGTTCTTGTGTGTCTACGTTGTTCAACTTTCATTCAGTTATGTCATGTTAATTACCAAACGAAAGTTATTGACTTGGCTTCTTGCTTATAAAAGCCCTTTCGTATATTTGATTGAGTTTTGCTTTCACGTATTTTGAAACGTGATGTTGAGTTTTTGGTTTGTTGAGAACGATGTGATTATTGATTTGATAAATTATGGCGACATTGTCGTCTGAAACAAAGGCAGATTTGCATAAGTTTAAATAACGTAACACAAGCTCACGCGTGTATCCCCGAAGGGGTAGGCAAATGTGCACTAGCGAACTAGAACATCTATATTTCGCCGAGCTTAGTTGTGTCCCAGATGTGATAGAGGGCGAGCATATCGCCATATGGGAACACATTCCTGACTCCGGGCTGATATGGAGAAATCCAATATCACTTTGCCCGACGCGGGATCGAACCGATACCTCAGGATGATAATAGTACTGAAACACAACTACGCCACCGAGGCAGTCAGTCTAGTTTAAATAATACTTCATTAATTAAAATCGAAAAAGCAAAACGAGTTTACACAGCACAGAACACAGTAGAATGTCCAATGTCTAAACACGCATTGCTGGGACATCTTTGCTGATAAACGATCTCATTAGAACTAGTTCACAACATTTGTGTATCGGCACAAAGTTTAGGGCACAATTCAAACTATCATGTCATTCGATAGAAGTATATAGATGAAATGTACGGTATGCTATCTCTGAATAGTTCCTAATGAACTCGACAACCGAATCATAATACATTGTCGCAATCTGCCAGTCAACTACGTTACGTTGATTCAGTTTGGGAGTTGGGACCTGGTTGCGAACTATGCTGGCATTCCATTAAAGTGGCCAGCAACGAGTTTCCAGTGATATGTATTGGCTAATGTTGTTAGCTGGACCGGCGTCCGCGGGCCGGAAGCTTATCGGATACTAGATTATAAAATTGGCGCTGTTCAAATTGGGTTATTTGGTGTTGGTGAACTGTATTCGACCAAGAAGTCACCTGCCAATTTTAGTTTTCAAAAATGTTTTCGAGGCTGTTTTGTCTGTACTATAAACCCCGCAGTTCTCGTGATTCAAAGAAACGCTTCGGGTTTTGGGGACGTTCATATGTCACAACTCGCACCGGTCACCCTAGTCCGTCTCGCCAACAAAGCCTTAAGCTGTCTCTTTTGTCACAACCCACACCTCATTTATGTGTACTAGTTTGCGTTCACGAACGTAAAAAATATTTTGTGTCACGTATGAGATAAAATATGTAGCGAAACTTTCACATCATTCGAATGTTTTACGTTATCATTCGTCGAGTCGGAGAAAAATGACCACGAGGTCTTTGATGACACAAATATAAAGCAGATGTACGTGTACATTGTGCACGTTAATGTATTCTGGATGAATCTTCGCCCACGCTTGTTTGACGAATATTTATCATAACTGTCACAGCCTCGTGAATACGATGCTTAAAGAGACTCCGGCGAACTAACAATATTAGGTTAAGTACATGCAGTGGCCTAGGAAAACACGGTCGGGTAATCTAGTCGGATTTGCCTAAAGCCCATGTTCGCCGAATAATATTCATGTTTGGTGTGCCGCGGAGAATATTTTTGACGCCGGCACACACGAGATTTGCGGCGGAAAAGTGAAAGTTGTTACTGTTCTTGTACGACATCTTTTTTGTGTTGGTCTATTTTAAGAAACTCTTTTCCCTTGTACGATTATTATCATAATATTCGTCTGTTTGATAAGCAAATCCGCTTTTGCGTTGTGGATTTTGTGTAGGTACAATTGGTTTGTTGGATTGTTAGTTTTTCTGCTTCAGAATTATTTTAGGCATCGCTGATTCCTAAATATTTATACGAACATTAATATTTATGTTTCGGTTGGGCTGTTATGTAATTTTAATGCTATTCATTAATAGGATGATACGGGTCGCAATTTCGTTCATTTACGTTCGGATTAACAAATGTTGGCTTTTTAATAAGTTTGTTTAGTTTGTGATCTGTCTGGAGCTGATACACAACGGTATATAGTGTCAATACAGGTATCTTTAAATTATCATTGTTTAGACTATATACGGAGTTTTGAAATCTGCCACCATCAAAGTGCGCAGTGTTACGATTTATTAGTTAGCTTTGTAATAGTACTGTCCCACTGCTGGGCACGGGCCTCCTCTACTAATGAGGGATTAGGCCTTAGTCTACCACGCTGGCCTAATGCGGGTTGGTAGACTTCACATACCTTTAAAATTCTTGTGGAGAAATTCTCGGGTATGCAGGTTTGAATGAGGTTTGTATGAACAATGAAAACACACTTAACATAAGAAAAGTCAGAGGTGTGTGCTCTTTCTGGGGTTGGTCTCGAACCTCCCACAATCGTCTCGGCAGTCCGTACCATTCCCAACTGAGCTATCGCTGCTACGATAGTATTGACGTATTAGGGTACAAAATAGTATTTACTGATATAGTATTAGGTTCTGATTTATATTACATATTTATGTATTAGGCATCACAGACTAAGCTGCTGTAGCCTGGTGGAATGGTATTATGAATGACAAAGATATAGGGTTTGTATGTATTTGATATCCGCACTTACGGCATAGAGTTCTTCAATATGGATTTAATTAAACTCTCAGTGCAGTCTTGAAGGAAAGTCTCGTATTGGGTGTAAGGTGTAACAAGACCAACCAGTGATGATAGGCTAGTGAGCAGCTGGTGAGCAGTCTTTATTTGCTCTCGTTGGTGGAGTATCATATGACTGTAATACAGGACTGATTTTATTAAAGGCAGCTGTTCTGAAATCTATTATTATTATTTCATTGGTTTTAAGCGCGATCAAAGGAGGCGCTCCAAGTCCCACAATTCTACAATAACGAGTTTTTATTGATTGATGTATTTTTAAATTGGAATCGTGTCGTCAACATTCAACAGCATGCACTGTATCTTTACAACAATACAGCACATTATACTGTGTTGATGTAAACACCTATATGTATGGCTCTTAATTACATTAATTACCGCGTGTAATTTTGTTGATTACGTTCATTTTTTATTAGGTCTTGCGTAACATATGATGATGAAAGTACGCAAAAACGCAAGATTAGCTTCAAGAGAATTGCGATTAAATATTCAAATATTTTTTGATATAATTATGTGTTTCAAATGTCTATGAAGAAATAATACTGAATGTAATGTTATGAGTCGAATAGTCAGGGTTAAGAGCAATGGCTTGATGTAATCAATGTAATGTAAAGTCTTGTCCATGACGATGCAAAATATTAAGAGTTGTAGATTATTTAACAGATCGGTAGACCTTTATACCAGTCCGAAACCACAAGCTAGTTGCACTAGAAATTAATCTGATCTAATCGAGGAAAAATGAAATTAAAACATATTTCGTTTGTTAAATTAGCGCACAGTGTTAAATTCATAATGATCAACACATTATTGATATTGGAAATGTCGGTGTCAGTCTTTAGGTACTGAAATAAACTTCATAACGTTTTACGAAATATATTGAGAATTGAGATAGAATATCTTAATCAGTGATTAATTCAGTTAATTGAAATTAATTATTACTTATCTTTAATCATGTAGCGAAGTTCTTTGACCTGTGATACTCAAGTGTTTTGATACCCTCGTACTAGTTTGTTAAACCGATTATATTAATTCGTCTATTTAGGTGTTGCGTTGGGAGGATTTCTTCGTTTAATTCGTACTAAGCCAATACTTTATCGACCGACTTCCAAAAAGGAGAAGGTCCTCAATTCGTCGGTTTTTTTTATGTATGTTACGCGATATCTCCGCCAAATGTGGACCGATTTTCAAATTTCTTTTTGTGTTCGATAGAGCTTATTTCATGGGTGGTTCCATATAAATTCGGTCACGATCGGATTTGAAGTCGGTCTGTTAAGTTTTCGACCGACTTCCAAAAAGGAGGAGGTCCTCAATTCGTCTGTATATTTTATTTTATATGTTACGCGAAATCTCCGCCAAAGTATTTAAACTTGTGATTATTTGTGTATGTACTTGTATTACATCGCGTCATTGCTTTGTGGTCACTGCAATAAGTTATCAATAGAATATGTTGAATGCACGGACGTAAAAAAAAAGGACGGAGCGCTAGGAACATTTGAAAGTAAAGTATCGTACCATTCGATCTATCGACACATAATGGCGGCGAGTGGCGACTAATCGAATGGGCCGTAAACCCTGCTTCACTTTATCTTTGCACACTAAAATGGTATTAAAAGGTGTTTACATGAGGCTAGTGCAAACCTTCTGCTAGTGCAAACTGTCGGTGATCCTGAGATCATATTAAGTATCATGATGTCCAATATTGGCTTCAGTAATGTGTAAACATTAAAATTTCTGTTGACAATGCTGCTTGGCTTGCTGCTTGGTAGCAATAATCTCCTGTACCTACTCAAATGGATTCTCTCATATTGTTGAAATCTTATCTAAGTATACAGGTTGTTTCATAAAGTTGGTATCCATAATAACTTCACTTAAAGGGACGATGTCTACCAATCTAGCGGTAAAGTTTAAAATTTCGTAAGGCTCATAGTTGTGGAATAATGGAAACTTGAATTTGTGATGAAAAACTTTTTGCTGGCTCACTGGGTCAGCTGCAGTACATTTACAAACTACCTATGGGGTAATTAATTATTTGTAGCATAAACAAAGCCATTATTTTGTAAATTGCGACGATTTACAGGTCACATTCCGATTTTAAAATTCCCATGGTTAATATTGATTAAAAAATTCAATTCAATTTTTATTTTTTAACTTTACCATTGCACTTTAAATCGTTCTCCCTGTATGTGGATTTGTTATAGGTACCAACTTTATGAAACATCCGGTATAATAGAAAGCTACCACCACAATAAATTAGGCTAGCGTGGTAGACTAAGGCCTAACCCCTCAGTAGTAGAGAAGGCCCAGCAGTGGGACAGTAAGATTACGGGGTTGATATTACTACAATAGTATAAATATTTTCCCTGATGTTTGTCTAAAGACCTAAAGACGCCAAAACATCTCACGAACAGGAAGTGTCGTTTGATCTCCACATATGCAGTCTTCATATTATGTAACATACTTCTCGGATTTCGCGTACACAGCTAAGAATAACCTGACGAATATGCAACTATGTAGTTTTTCCTATAGACGGTTTCCTACTGTGCGACTCGTGTAATTGAGTCGACGACTCGTTAGTATATAAGCTCCCGCCGGTATTCCCCAATGGGTAGGCAGAAGCGCACTAGCATAACAACTAGAATAACCACATTTCATAGTGTTTAGTTTCGTCCCAGATGTTATAGGGGGCGAGCCTATCGCCATATCGGGCATAAATTCCAGACTCCGGGCTGATATGGAAAAAATCCAATATCACTACCCGACCCGGGGATCGAAGTCGAGACGTCGGGATGATAGTCGTACCGAAATGACCGAAATGACAGCCTCCGTGGCACAGCAGACGAGTAGCCGGCTATGAAGCGAGAGGCCGCGGGTTCGATTCCCGCATTGAGACAAATGTTTTTATGGCCCGCAGATATTTGTTTCAAGTCTGGGTGTTGTGACACCGAAAGTCTCTCATAGTCTCTGACACCAACGATACAGGTTATACCTAGTGTTGGGTCAGGACTAGGTGTGTGACTGTTAGAAAAAAAGAAAAAAAATCACATCCACGCCACCGAGGCAGTCGACTCGTTAGTCATACGACTTAATTCGATTTATATTCTAAACACGTTTGATTTGTAATCGTATGATGGTATGTGTTTGATTATAACGCTAATCTTATTATGTTTGATTCCACATTCATCAAAGGTCATGTGTATGTTGAAGTTATGTATAGAATTTTAAATGTGTTTTTGCATTCTGGGCTACGAGCTCAGACAGATTTGCCTTGTTTTTGTACATTTATGACGGGACAGTTGGTAAAGTATGGGTGAATTTATTATCTAGAAGAAATTAATGGATGGAATACAATGCATATTATGCAGTAAATGTCATATTATGGTTATTATATATATTATTATGATTCGCTACAGTTTGATATTATTTAACTTTTGATTTGTGTGAGACAGTATTTTGATGAACTGCTCCTTTTATCGACCGACTTCCAAAAATGAGAAGGTCCACAATTCGTCTGTATTTTTTTTAATGTATGTTACGCGATATCTCCGCCGAATGTGGACCGATCTTCAAAATTATTTTTGTGTTCGATAAAACATCTTTCAAGGGTGGTCCCATATAAATTTGGTCACGATCGGATTTGAAGTTGGTTCGTTCAGTTTTTAAACTTGTGATTATGCGGTAATCGGTACAAGCACTGGCGTAGCGTGGGGGGGGCCGGGGGGGCCCGGGCCCCGGGCGGCACATGAAGAGGGGCGGCAAATTAAGAGAGGCGGCACCTGAAGAGGGGCGGCACACGGCGCGGCGCGACAAGCGCCGTAATTCTTTTCAGCATAAAAATAAAATTAATAAATACGCCCAACAGTCACACCTAGCCCTGAACCCACACTAGGTTGTACCCACTGGCATAGCACCGGGTGGCACATAAGAAGGGGCGGCAATCGTAGCATTTTTGTATAGGTACTTATGAAATTAAATAATCAAAACGTATGCGCTAATGCACCATGTATCTCGAGTGTGACGGATTCACACGATACAATACGACGCGACGGGGCGGCGTGGCTCTGGGCGGCACGGGCTCCGGGGCGGCACAGGCGCTGGAGCGGCGCGGTCGCTGGGGCGGCGTGGTCGCTGGGGTGGCGCGGGCGCGGGCCCTGGGGCGCTGGGCGGCACAGGCGCTGGGGCGGCGCGGTCGCTGGGGCGGCGTGGTCACTGGAGGTCGGGAGCGCTGGAGCGGCGCGGGCGCGGCGCGGGCGCGGGTGCTGGGTCGGCGTGGGAGATGGGGCGGCGCGGGCGCTGGGACGGCGCAGGTGCTGGGTGGCGCGGGCGCAGGAACTGGGGCGGCGCGGTCGCTGGGGCGGCGTGGGCACTGGGTGTCGGGAGCGCTAGGGCGGCGCGAGCGCTGAGACGGCACGGTCGCTTGGGCGGCGTGGTCACTGGAGGTCGGGAGCGCTGGGGTGGCGCGGGTGCTGAGTGGCGCGGTTGTTGGGGTGCAGGGCTTTTGGGACCGCGCGGTCGCTGAGGCGGCGTGGTCACTGGGGCGCGCAGGCAGCGTGGGCGCTGGGTGTCGGGAGCGCTGGGGCGGCGTGGGCTCTGAACGGCGCGGGCGCTGGGGCGGTGCGGTAGCTGGGGCGGCGTGAACTCTGGGGCGGCGTGGTCATTGGGGCGCGTGGGCGGCGTGGGCACTGGAGCGCGGGGGCGGCGTGGGCACTGGGTGTCGGGAGCGCTGGGGCGGCGCTGGGTATCGGGAGCGCTGGGGCGGCGCTGGGTATCGGGAGCGCTGGGGCGGCGCGGGTGCTGAGTGGCGCGGGTACTGGGTGGCGCGGACGCTGGGGTGGCGTGGGCGCGAGCGCTGGGGCGGTGCGCGCTATGGGGCGGCGCGGTCGCTGAGGCGTATGGCTGCTGGGTGGCGCGGGCACTGGGTGTCGGGAGCGCTGGGGCGGCGCTGGGTATCGGGAACGCTGGGGCGGCGCGGGTGCTGGGTGGCGCGGGCGCCGGAGTGGCAGGGGGCGCGGGAACTGGAGCGGTGTGGGTGATGGGGCGGCGCGGTCACTGGGGTGGCGTGGGCTCTGGGCGGCGCGAGCGCTGGGGCGGTGCGGACGCTGGGGTTGTGTGGGCTCTGGACGACGCGGGCGTTGGGGCGGCGCGGGCATTAGGGCGGCGCGGGTGCTGGGTGGAGCGGGCGCGGGCGCTGGGATGGTGCGAGCGATGGAGCGGCGCGGTCGTTAGGGTGCACGACCGCTGGGACCGCGCGGTCGCTGGGGCGGCGTGATCACTGGGGCGCGCGGGCGCTTGGCCGGCGCGGGCGGCGTGGGCGCTGGGTAGCGTGGGCGCTGGGGCGGCACGAGCGCTGGGACGGCGCGGGTGCTGAGTGGCGCGGGTACTGGGTGGCGCGGACGCTGGGGTGGCGTGGGCGCGGGCGTTGGGGCGGTGCGCGCGATGGGGCAGTGCGCGCGATGGGGTGGCGCGGTCGTTGGGGTGCACGGCTTCTGGGACCGCGCGGTTGCTGAGGTGGCGTGGTCACTGGGGCGCGCGGAAGACGTGGGCACTGGGTGGCGGGAACGCTGGGGCGGCGCGAGCACTGGGACGGCGCGGGTGCTGGGTGGCGCGGGTGCTGGGGCGGCGTGGGAGATGGGGCGGCGCGGGCGCTGGGACGGCGCAGGTGCTGGGTGGCGCGGGCGCAGGAACTGGAGCGGTGTGGGAGATGGGGCGGCGCGGTCGCTGGGGTGGCGCGGGCGCGGGTCCTGGGGCGCTGGGCGGCGCAGGCGCTGGGGCGGCGCGGTCGCTGGGGCGGCGTGGTCACTGGAGGTCGGGAGCGCTGGAGCGGCGCGGGTGCCGTCGCTGGGGCGGCGTGGTCACTGGGGCGCGTGGGCGGCGTGGGCACTGGGTGTCGGGAGCGCTAGGGCGGCGCGAGCGCTGAGACGGCACGGTCGCTTGGGCGGCGTGGTCACTGGAGGTCGGGAGCGCTGGGGCGGCGAGGGTGCTGGGTAGCGCGGTTGTTGGGGTGCAGGGCTTTTGGGACCGCGCGGTCGCTGAGGCGGCGTGGTCACTGGGGCGCGCAGGCAGCGTGGGCGTTGGGTGTCGGGAGCGCTGGGGCGGCGTGGGCTCTGAACGGCGCGGGCGCTGGGGCGGTGCGGTAGCTGAGGCGGCGTGGACTCTGGGGCGGCGTGGTCATTGGGGCGCGTGGGTGGCGTGGGCACTGGAGCGCGGGGGCGGCGTGGGCACTGGGTGTCGGGAGCGCTGGGGCGGCGCTGGGTGTCGGGAGCGCTGGGGCGGCGCGGGTGCTGAGTGGCGCGGGTACTGGGTGGCGCGGACGCTGGGGTGGCGTGGGCGCAAGCGCTGGGGTGGTGCGCGCTATGAGGCGGCGCGGTCGCTGAGGCGTACGGCTGCTGGGTGGCGCGGGCACTGGGTGTCGGGAGCGCTGGGGCGGCGCTGGGTATCGGGAACGCTGGGGCGGCGCGGGTGCTGGGTGGCGCGGGCGCTGGAGTGGCAGGGGGCGCGGGAACTGGAGCGGTGTGGGTGATGGGGCGGCGCGGTCACTGGGGTGGCGTGGGCTCTGGACGGCGCGAGCGCTGGGGCGGTGCGGACGCTGGGGTGGTGTGGGCTCTGGACGACGCGGGCGTTGGGGTGGCGCAGGCATTAGGGCGGCGCGGGTGCTGGGTGGAGCGGGCGCGGGCGCTGGGATGGTGCGAGCGATGGAGCGGCGCGGTCGTTAGGGTGCACGACCGCTGGGACCGCGCGGTCGCTGGGGCGGCGTGATCACTGGGGCGCGCGGGCGCTTGGCCGGCGCGGGCGGCGTGGGCGCTGGGTAGCGTGGGCGCTGGGGCGGCACGAGCGCTGGGACGGCGCGGGTGCTGAGTGGCGCGGGTACTGGGTGGCGCGGACGCTGGGGTGGCGTAGGCGCGGGCGTTGGGGCGGTGCGCGCGATGGGGCGGTGCGCGCGATGGGGTGGCGTGGTTGCTGAGGCGCACGGCTGCTGGGCCGGCGCGGTCGCTGGGGCGCGCGGGCGCTGGGACCGCGCGGTCGCTGGGGCGGCGTGATCACTGGGGCGCGCGGGCGCTTGGCCGGCGCGGGCGGCGTGGGCGCTGGGTAGCGTGGGCGCTGGGGCGGCACGAGCGCTGGGACGGCGCGGGTGCTGAGTGGCGCGGGTACTGGGTGGCGCGGACGCTGGGGTGGCGTAGGCGCGGGCGTTGGGGCGGTGCGCGCGATGGGGCGGTGCGCGCGATGGGGTGGCGTGGTTGCTGAGGCGCACGGCTGCTGGGCCGGCGCGGTCGCTGGGGCGCGCGGGCGCTGAGTGGCGCGAGCACTTGGGCGGTGCGGGCGATGGGGCAGCGCGGGCACTGGGGTGGTGTGGCGGAATACAGCGCCCCGGCGCCCGACGACCGCTAGATACTTTGACGACCGAACTTTAGGACATTATCTGGGACATGTACTTCCAATTCGAGTCTTTAGTTTGCACTGCTGTTGGTGACACCAAATATTTCCCGATGACAGTGTCAATTCCCACACTGCGATCAGACTGCGATAGATTTTTTAGTGAGTTTTGCTTCAGGTGTGGGTGAAGTGGAACCGCAAGGCCCTTGTAGTTCTTGATACCCATGATATAGGTTCAATTCCACCTAGTGTGGGGTCAGGATTACGTGTACAATTGTTGGGTGTATATTTTAATATGTTCAGTACTCTTTATTTTAGAAACTTTTTAAAATTTTGAAATATATATTAAAAAAATTAAACATATTTATAAATATAAGGACGTAGGACGTCCACCTACAAGGTGGACCGACGACCTGATAAAGGTTGCAGGAAGTCTCTGGATGCAGGCCGCTTCCAACAGGTCGATCTGGAAATCTTTGGGGGAGGCCTATGTTCAGCAGTGGACGTCCTATGGCTGATGATGATGATGATGATGATGATGATAAATATAAATGTATTCTCCTCCGATGGCAAGGCTCGGGACCCCAAATCATCGGCGGTTAAGACCCCCGAGTGAGGAACCCGAATTCGTATGTGCGACTACCATGAATTTTTTCACATTTCCAGAACCAACTGTTTAGGTGGTAGGGGGTGCGAACACTTGACTCTAACAAACATTCGCAGATTAAAGCTTAATATTTCGCAAACGAATTCTTGGATCGAAAAAAGGTTTTAGCAAACTCGTAATGTTTTTGAACGATCTATCCAACGATACCCCACACCACGTGATAATCGTAAAATAAAATCATCCCAACTTTACGACGTACCCTATAATTTTTTTTTCAAGATTTTATAATATTAGCCCTGTAATATTACTGTCCCACTGCTGGGCACAGGCCTGCTCTACTAATGAGAGGGGTTAGGCCTTAGTTTACCACGATGGCCTAATGCGGGTTGGTAGACTTCACATACCTTCGAAATTCTTGTGGAACATTCTCGGGTATACAGGTTTCCTCACGATGTTTTCCTTCACCATTATAGCAAGCGATATTTCACAATGAAAACACACTTAACATAGAAAAGTCAGAGGTGTGTGCTCTTTTTGAGGTTGGTCTCGAACTTCTGATAATCGTCTCGGCAGTCCGTACCATTCCCAACTGCTCTATTGAAGAAAAAAATAATTTTAGAAATCGGTCGACATTTGCCGGAAATGTCGGGTAATATACTCGTGCAAAATTAGTCCGATGACTTGAGAATCTCTTTTTTTTAAGTCGTTTGAAAAGGGCGGCAAATTTCCGGGCGGCCCCGGGCGGCGAAAACCCACGCTACGCCGCTGGGTACAAGTAAGATTATAATAATACTACTATAAGACGTGGTGGTAACCCCTTAGGGCTGCTCTACTTTTAAGCTGTATTCTGTCATCCCGGGTCTTCCGGGCCGCTATGGTATAAAACAAAACGATATAAAATATCTATTGATACAAAAGAACGTTTGTTTTGGAAATTCGTTGCTTCGTTTCGTTTTATATCATAGGTAGTGTACACTGACGCGTATGTTGTGACGTGTTGTTAACAAGTGTTGTATGTTGTGACGTGTGATGTTGTTGCAGCAACGGGCCGGTGGAGGGCGCGTACGGGTCGCAACACAGCCCCGTGTCGCGCTCGGACGCCTCCACGGAGGACGCGGAGCTCTCGGCGGCTTTGGCGCATCAGCACCATCTAGCTATGCAGGCGAGTACAATAGTTGGTAGGGATGGGCTCATGGGGATGTTGACGAGACGAGCAAGGCACTCGTCTGATGGTAAGCAATAAGACTCATGAACAGTATGGCTCATGGGGATGTTGACGACCAAGGCGCTCGTCTGATGGTAAGCAGTAAGACTACTCATGAACAGTAGCAATACCAATCGCGCTGTAAATAATCGCATTGCACTGCATAAGATGTTAAATCTCATGATGCCCACCCAGTTACATTGACTACGGTGTTCTTCAAACTTTAACTCAACATGAAGATATACTAAAAAGACAATGAAGTGATACTATTGGTCGATTTTGCCCACGTACCACTCATTACTCGAACATCTGTGATGGAAAAGCAGCTTAAAAACTGATAATACACTTCCCCTCGTTTAGTAACATCGGAAGACCAACATCTCTGTTGAACAGACCTGGGCCTGAATGTATGGATGGGTCAGACATATTTCTATTTATGGTGAGGACGTTAGAAGCACAAACGAATCATCGGTAGCTCAACCATGAGTTTGTTGCACGTATTTACGCGAGCGAGGACGTAAAACATTTGTATGGAAAACGTAACCGCTAGAGGCGTTCTGGTGTTTATCATACAAATATTTTTCGGAGTCGTTAGCGAGTTATGTCAAAAAAACTCATGGTTGACCTACAGCTCGCCTTTTTGGAGCTATATCACTCTTATGCCGCGTACACATCAACCGAATGAACGATCGCGAATTTACGTCTGTTGCCTTCATACAAACAAACTATCTCTGTTGTGTGAATGCGGCATTAGGGTGCCTTGCAGCACCATTACTAATCTAGAGTTAGTCGTAAATTCTATTTAATCTACATGTCATTCGTGTACTTAAATCGAGATTAACGATAAATCAATATTTATCTAAGGGCGACTTGCAGACTTAAGTAAATTTCTATTTAAATATAGGAATGAGCTGCAGGATGAATCGAGTTTAGGTCTAACACTGGATTACTAATAGAGCTGCAAGTCGCCCTTAACCCCAGTTTTGACTTTCACTTTCACCTCGAAGTTCCTCAGACAGACTTGCTAAGTCTAATGTGATGGTTTATCATCAGGCTGGTGATTACCCAGTGGTGGGCGGAGGCGTGGACCCTGACTACGGGCAGTATGTCTCGTCCCCAGCCGCCCACTACAACCACATGGCTCATCTCACCATGGCACCGTCGCAGAAGTATCCTCATGTGAGTGTTCTTCTTTACATAGTATAAAACATAGTCGCTTCCTGTTTGTCATATGTATGCTTAGTACTTTAAAACTCTAGAAAGAAAACTCTTTGCTGGTGGTAGGTTATTCGTATCCGATCGGATGGCGACCACCGTACACATGGTGCTAAAACCTGCCATAGTGATCCACACTCCGTGTGTGGTTCGCGTTCCAGGATCAGACACTGTACTTCCGGTTCTCTCGAGGAGGTTGCGGCATGACCAGGGACGTGCACAGACATATTCCATAGGGTAGGCAAAATATTAAATTCCTCCCATAAGTGGTATAGATACTAATAAAAGTTCCCTTGTGTCTTTTCCCGCTACAAAAAGGTAACCTATTTATTCAGAAATAGTCTGCCTTCCTAATAGGATATTGTTTTTTTTTTCAATATCAGCCCAGAGTCTGGAGAATATGGCGATAGGCTCACCCCTATCACAACTGTGACGGAACTAAGCTCGGCGAAATGTGGGTATTCTAGTCCGCTAGTACGCCTCTGCCTACCCCTTTGGGGATACAGGCGTGAGCTTATGTTATTCTAGGTGCTTTAATACCAGACATTAGCGCATTTAAACAAAGAAATATGTAGGTTATCAAAATTTTCCTACATTCGTGACGCACATCTTTTTAATTAATAATATGACAACTATTTAGTAAATAATAAAATAGTGAGTTAAAGTTATTAAATGAAACTAAAAGACGAATCCGCAAAATAGCTTTCATGTTGAGTCAAATGGGTCACCACAATTACATGTAGGTACTTTAACTATCTAGTAGCTACAAATAAATAGTTATCATAACCATATAAGTAACTTTACTTTGTGTATAAATAAATACTTGCATTTCATACTCCACTTTAATACATTGTTGCACTTGAAATTCGAATAGGCATTGTCCTTTGTGTACCAAATAGTAGATTTTTTTCGTCTTAAGAAAGTTTCGAAAAATAACATTTAGTAAACACATTTTACCACAATTCTCACAGAAGAAACAAATGTTTATATTATTATTATTAACCTACTTCATTTCAATGAAAATATATATTACAAGTTTTCAACAAAAAATCTTTAAATAGTAAATAAACAAGACAACATCAAATTTATTGGAGAACGAACGAAAGAATGCTGAATGTATCGATCATGAGTGAACATTATTATACGATTCAGTTTATTGTACTTGTACCATGACGATAACATGACAAGTGAACGCATTTTCAAATGCAAATTGTTCGTACTATACTTGAGTTAACCAATAGCATTACACTGTTGACAGGAGGCGAAGTCTAAATCTTGATTTTTGTGCATTGACTTCACCAATAAGCGTACGCCACTACGGTCGACACAATCGTGTGATCATAGAAAAAACAGCTTTAATGCGTGCAAATTGAGCTCTTCAGAAATATGTATCATAGACTCATCAGTGCAAGGTCAGTCACTGACCGCGTCGTTCGCGCCACGCGCCGCTTGGTACCTACCGATAAGCCGTGCGCCGTGCGCGGCAATTTTTAAATGGGTATTAGTTAAGATTTATTTTATTTCCTTGTCGATTTGTCAGGGTAGACAATGTCTTTTTGTCTATATGGACTGCACGCCGCTGGGCATGACTTGATGGTTGATTGAGACGGGTATGGGGGTATCCCTGTATCTGCATCGGTCATCCGCCTGTCTTGTCGCAAGCCCCTCGATTTGCTTCTTCTCTCTTCGGATTCGGAGTGTGAAGAAGCATAAATAGGCCGGCATGATTCTAGCGACCACTGATAAACAGAGTGTTTGTCAGTGGTCGCTAGTTTTTTTGGACTGCTTTGACACTTTGCCGTGCCAGGATAAAAAAAAATACGCAATGGATTTTGATGCGGTTTTTATTAATAGATAGAGTGATTCAAGGAGATGATTTATATATATTATACATGAATAAATTAATCCCATAAAGGGGTGTAATGGGGGATGAATTTTTGTCAAGACTTCAAGACTCTCACGCAGGCGTAGCCGCGGGCAAAAGTTAGTATTATAATAGAATAATCCTGTTATGATTTTGTAAATATAATATTTTGACTATTATTATCTTCTAATCTCTAATATCTAATCAAAATCTCGTTAATTTCTCTATAGATATTATTTCCCAAATTTCCTAAGACCGCTCACGTCCAGATCGGCTATTTTGATATTAATCTTTTGTGTTTCCACATCTCTTTGAAACTGACAACGTAATCAATTTTGAAAGGGCTACGATTACAATCAAAATGTCTACCGTAAACTACCTATTGTGATTCAACCAAGGGATTTCGTTTGTTACGATGCTATTAATTTTCCCCGGATTAAATCTATCTTCCGCTTTAGGCACTCGTTCCACTGACTATGAGAGCGACAAGCTAACCACTATCTTTATTATTGTAAATTAAAGACTTGTTGCGACCATCTTATATTATTTTCTTTCTCTCTTATTCTAATTACAAACTTTAGATATACTACTCTTATCCTATATCCTACTCTTTTATCCGTCATCTGTCATTCTCACTTGCTTACTCGCTCTTACATACATTAACATTATATTTCCGTTGCATTCACTCGTCTTGCGTTCCAATATCTTACATGCCCTTTGAAATTTCTAAAATTTTACTTACAATTTTAAAATTTCACACTACTCTTATACCTTACAATATGAAACGTAGCTAGTGGCTTTTTGTTAAGAATCTATACTTATGTAAAGCTAAAAAGTTTGCTTGTAATAATTCTGGGACTCTCTTTCCACTTGCCTTCATCCCATTTCAATGTAGGTCGGCGCAAAACACCTCTTCAAGCATGTTAAGGAGAGGCTTTGGCTTAGTTTTTACCGGCAGCCGGCTTGACGTAAATCCTCTGTGGGATCCATTGCCGGTCAAATCGTAATAAAAATCGAACCCATGACCTCCCGGTTCACAGCCAGAACGGTCGCTAATCAATACTAGGTTCATCATCATCAAATTTTGATAGGCAAGCAATTTTATGCGTGTTTGTAAATAAATGATATTTGATAAATAAAGAGATGAGTGAAGTTTGCTGTACCACGGTCTCCCCTTCTTTCTACCTGCCCTTATCCCACCTTATTGTGGGGTCGGCGCAACACACTTTTTCAAGCATGATGCAAAGAGGATTTGGCTTAGTTTTTACGACCGACCGCCTGCCTGACGTCAACCCCCTATGAGGGATTCAGCCCCGGGCAAATTAAATTAGAAAATTTGCTTTGTCCGATCTGGGAATCGAACCCTTCCGGTCCACAACCCATACATGCTGCCACTAGACCAAGGAGGCGACTACCACGGTCTCCCCTACCATTATATTTACTTATTTAAGTGACATAAACGTCTGAAGACACATTCATGTGCAGCAAAGTCATAAGATATTAAAATTTACCATTTGTTTCAGGTGATGGACTCGGTGTCTGTTAGCGGGGGCGGTAGTTACGCGGGAGTGGGGGGCGCGGGCGGCGGGGGTCACTACGGCACGTACGGACACTACGCGGCCGCGGCGTACCCCCCACAGCCCACTTACATGGTGGACACTACCCAGGTCCCACCCTATATGGCACAGGTAGGCATCTGTATTTTTTTATAGCAGAGACTGACAAACGACCACCGGCCTGAGCAGGAAAATTTCTGACAACCGTAAATGTATTCGAACTCGATGCGCGTCTATGAAATTTGTATGAAATATTAACCAAACGTCATCAGTGCGCAGCGAACTCGAATACATTTACATTTACATTAGTTTTTCGTGCTCGGGCTACTGGTGGGACACCTGATGATAGGTGATCACCACCGTCCATAGACATCCAAGACACAAAAAGAATCATCGGTGAATTGTCAATCTAAAAGGAGGGGAATAGGTATTGGGAAAGCAGGGGGATTGGGCCACCGAAAATCCCACTCCCCGAACGAAACGAAATAACGAGCTGTCATTTACGTTGATTTTATGTGTGGTATCAAACCGGTCGAGCCGGCCCATTCGTGCTGTAGACGTTACTGTCTATAGCGTGGCTCTACCACTTAAATACTGCCATAGCCATTTTGGCTTGTTATTGAGTTGTTTGTGATAATTTAATATCAGCCCTGCATTATTACGGTCTCATTTTTGGGCTTGGGTCTCCTCTAGTACTAAAAGGGGTTAGGGCTTCGCCCAACGAAGGTGACATTACTTGACATTACATGGTCTAATGCCAGTTAATTAAGAGGATATGAGAACAAAATAAGGATTTTCACGAGCTTGGGTGTCCTAAAGTACTAAGATTACGAAGGTAATTTTTGGAAATGTATTAATAGACCATTTAACTTAAATTCTGTCGTGAGCAAAAACATAATTACTAAAAGTTTTCTCGATAGAAAAAAAATCCAAAGTTACCTCTCATCTGTTTTTGAAAAACTTGAATCTTCCGTACGGCGAACGATATAAATTTGTAACTTGATTTAAAACGTAGACATCAATATTAATTTAATTGTGTCGAAAAAAAAATTTCACCAAGTTAAATAGTTTTATCACAATAAGGAAAAAATTGGTTTTGCACATACGCTGTGGCATTACATCATTGTTTTCTGAGACGGCCCGTGTTGATCTCAGTCGTCCGGTAACCATTGAAGGGGAGGGACGTGCTCGACATTTTCAACTCTGATATTACGTTTATTCAGTTCTCTGTGTCAAATATTAGACATTGATAGTCTAGGAGTCAATCCATTTTGAAACTCCTTGATGGATTTCGATGAAATTTAGTATGAGGATACTTTTGACCAAAAGGACACAAATTTAACAACCATAAAGGGGTAAAAGTTTATATGGGATTCCAGAAACGGCTCAACGGATTTTTAAGAAAGTGGGTATGAGGATACTTTTCTAGTCGCTTCCTTGATCTAGTGGCAACACATATGGGCTGTGAACCGGGAGGTTGTGAGTTCGATTCCCATGTAGGGCAAAGCGAATTTTGTAATTTAATTTGGGACTTGATCCCCCAGAAGGGGTGGATGTCTGGCATGATCCCTATTTCAACCTACATATAAAGGGATGAAATAGGGATGGAAAATTTGTTTTTTGTCCTTAATTCGATTTACTTCAATATATCTGGGTCACCTCGTAGTTTTTAAGGACAGATCCAAGGTCAAAATCAAGAAAAGTGTCCGCCATTTTGTTTTTCTTTGTTTTCGGGCCGATTGACTTCAAAATCGATATCTGGGTCGTCCCGTATTTGCTAACGACCGAAACAATGTCAAAACTGTCAAAAGTGGCCGCCATTTTGTTTTTCTTTGTTTCAGGGCCGATTGACTTCAAAAACTATATCTGGGTCGTCCCGTTGTTGCTAACGATGAAACCGATGTCAAAACTGTCAAAAATGGCCGCCATTTGGTTTTCTTTGTTTCGAGCCGATTGACTTCAAAATCGATATCTGGGTCGCCCCGTAGTTGCTAACGACCGAACCGATGTCAAAACTGTCAAAAGTGGCCGCCATTTTGTTTTTCTTTGTTTTTGGGCCGATTGACTACAAAATCGATACCAGGCCGCCCCGTGGTTTCTAATGACGGAACTGATGTCAAAACTGTCAAAAGTGGCCGCCATTTTATTTGGGCATGTCGCAGCATATTTTATACTAGCTTTTGCCCGCTGCTTTGCACGCGTATTTTGTAGGGCCAACGGTAAAAACTATTAATTTTTCGATCCACCCTGTCGTTTTAGTCTAAATATTCTACAACGGGACGACTCAGATATCGATTTTAAAATAAATCTGCCCAAAAAACAAAGAAAAACAAAATGGCGGCCACTTTTGACAGTTTTACATCGGTTCCGTCGTACAAAACCACGGGGCGATCCAGATATCAGTTTTGAAGTCAATCGCCCCAAAAACAAAGAAAAACAAAATGAAGGCCACTTTTGACTGTTTTGACATCGGTACGGTCGTTAGCAACTACGGGGCGACCCAGATATCGATTTTGCAGTCAATCGGCCCAAAAACAAAGAAAAACACAATGGCGGCCACTTTTGACAGTTTTGACATCGATTCCGTCGTAAGCAACCACTGGGCGGCCCAGGTACCTTTTGAAGTCAATCGGCCCAAAACAAAATGGCGGCCACTTTTGACAGTTTTGACATCGGTTCCGTCGTTAGCAACCACGGGATGACCCAGATATCGGTTTTGAAGTAAATCGCCCCAAAACAAAGAAAAACAAAATGGCGGTCACTTTTGTCACTTTTAAGAGCGGTTTGGAACTACGGGGGGACTCAGATATCGATTTTAAAGTCAATCGGATCAAAGATTTAAAAAAACTAATTTCAACCCCTATTTCATCCCTTTGCTGACTACAGTATTTTGGACATGTGGCTCGCCGGGACCCCCCCAATTTGGAGAAACTACTCTTGGTTGGAAAGGTAGAAGGGAAACGACCGCGAGGGCGTGTGCCTAGCCGTTGGTCCGATCAAATAAAACTACTCACGGGACTCTCAGTAACAACAGCAATGAGGCAGGCTAAGGACAGAAAAACCTGGAAGAAGATCATCCGAGAGATGAGACAGAAATTTCAAGACGGACACGACCTTCAGAAATGAAGAGTGCGACCAAGAAGAAAGATTCATCCCTTTTTGCAGATAAACACATGTTTGCAAAACATCAACCAACTTATATCAAAATCCGTATAATCAGCGGTTTCTAATTTCCGATATAAACTTTTATCATCTATTTTTTTTTAAGAAAGAAAGAAAAGCAATTCATGCCTATAGGTGTTGATTTAAAAAATTTCATCGAAATCTATTAAATTAAATTAGCTTTGATCGATCTGGGAATCGAACCCAGAACCTCTCGGTTCACAAGACCAAGGAGGCAACTGAATTAAATTGTAATTAAACAATTATTTCATCCCTATTAGGCCTGAATTCATAAAAATATCCTGTCTGCAGATTGAGATGGCTAAGATTATCCTCATACCCAAATTCATCGAAATAGGTTCATTTTGTCAAATAGACCACTTAAGAATTTTAAGATTATTCCAAAACAACATTTCTATAATAGTGGTATATGTTAAAAGTTTCAAAATTTTTGGTCAATATAATAATATTAACCCTGTAATATTACTGCTCCATTGCTGTGCACGGGTAATTAATAATTAATTATTAATTTAAACGAGTTGCAGATCGTGCAGTTATCTATTTAGGCTAGTTTATAAATGTTAACATAATATATAAGACACAACCTTTTTTTTCTTTTGAGCATCTAATCTTCATAATCCAAGAGGTCATGACGCGCGTTAGCATCTTGGCTCTTAGGCTAAACTGTTTAATGTCTTTGTGCTGACAAGTTAATATGTCGCGGGCATTACCGTGCCGATGCGCGCACTGGTGTGCGCGTAGAATACGTCAAAACCAGGCCTTCACGCTTTCATATTTTATTCTCATATCGTCTTAAGGCATAGGATTGGTGCAATTTTATTCTATCAAAAATCCTAATGTATGGTCTACCAGTTGCCAGCCAGCAAAAACGCATGAGAATCTGAGTTCAGTGTCCTCGTCGGACATTCAGGAATTTATGATTTGCGAGGAGGTAGATAGAACACCAAAAGTATTTGGGTTGGGTTGGTAGGGCTTGATCAATTCGAAAAATGCGCATAAGTTGACCGTAATTGGAATTTGTCCTCGTGATACCGTCGCTACATATTATGACACATAGTCTCACACATTAATAATATGCGTATTTGTGAATCTCAATAACAAATAAAACGACTCTTCAGTCGTTTTATATATAGTTTATATTACGAATTACAATGTTTGTTTATTTTCTTTTCCAATAGTATAATGATTTTTATCTTTTTTTATCGGTAGACATTCCCGATTATCTTATTTATAAAATAATGTGTCAATATAATCCAATGACTCAAGAAAAAAATAAGGACCTGGCAACTACAGAAAATACGTCTTTATTTTAAAATAAAAGCGGCTTTAAAGCCCGTTCCGCCATTTTAGTTTCGCGATCTGTTTACCATAAGTTATCACCGTATCATAACTTTTAGATAACGTATAAATACTTATTAATTTTATTATAAATACGGTGTTTTATTTACAATAATATTGATTTCGGAATGTGAAGAAGATGCTTAACTATTATATTACTGGGAACTTTCTTTCGCCTACTCGCCATTTTGGTTTCTCTCCGTACATGCTTCATTTTTTTCGTAGTCATGCCAAGTCCTTATTCTTCTTTTGTAATTGTTTAACTGATACGAACACATAAATCTGTTTTATCAGGAATATGTGGAGGGCGGTGGCAGTGCGTCGCCGAGAAGCGCATCGCCAGGAGCTCTACCGCAGCACAACCTGCATCTGCAACAGAGGTGAGCTGTTTACATTATAAACTAGTTGTACGCGATTGTTGTGGTTAATCGATTGTGTGTATCGATTATTTCGAGGGAATCGTCAAGGGACTTAGGCTGAGATCTATAGAGCGAACTTCGACTAAGTCCGTGCAATTTTTGACAATTAAAACAGACTGACAGGACGATTTTCTTGTAAAAAATGACACGGACTAAGTCAGAGTTCGATTAAAAAATTCCAAATCCCTACTTCTTTGACTTAGACGTAGTTGAAGTTCGCTCTATAGATCTTAGCCTTAGTGCCTGAATAAAAAAATCAGAGATGTACTTTATCGATAATACGCTTTTTTAATTGTCGACAATCTCTATAGTCGGTCCGAAGTTAGCACGTAGTATTGTTTTCAATTTGTGATTGTAGATGTACATAGTTAAAGGATTAATTTCATATCGACCATAAAATATGACGAGTTAACACAATTTTATGTACCGTGAAATCTGGCAACATTGCCACTTTATTGAGCACAAAAATGTTTAAAGTGGTTTTTGAGGAAAATTATATATAGATACATACTATTTTAAACCATTAGAAATAAAGTAAATTTAATACAGAACAAAAATACTCCCGAATATATGTTCTATATTGGCTCTTTATTAATAAATTAATGTATATTGTTTTATGGCAAAGCCAACCAGTACTGTTGGTAAGTTTACCATATCTAAATTTAAGATTAAATAATTAGAATCATGACACAAAATTAATACACATTGTGCCATATCCTTCTTTACAGTAAGGGAATCCTAATTGGTATAATATTTTTTACAAGAAATAACAGTTATGATGAATGTGGTAAAGTTGACCACCCAATTTCAATTTTTTCAAACAAACTAGAAAAACTTATTAGGGTTGTCGAAAAAAGTATACAGTAGCATTTTTTTTATTAAACTCCACTTTATTATATTTATATTAATAACAATATATTTGTTTTTTTTTTTAATAAATTAGTACTTAAATCTAAACGTGACAGTGGCGATCCAAAATCAGCTGCAGCAATCAAAACGTTTCCAATTTGTTGCTCTTCTGCAACGGAACACCGTTGCTGACCACCTGCGTTCTTAAAATGTTTATTTTTTAATTTATTATCTATAGTTTGCTTGGTATGTATCTTTTCTCTGCCTCCAATGATGATAATTTCTTGCTACGCACGAGATTCACTGCTGTATCCAACGTTTCTACTGAATAGTTTTTATAACTTCTGCTTCCCAATTTTCGCCTAGATCCTTCCATTTTCTAAAAACAATTGAAATTTCTCAGTAATGTAATATTGTCTGATATCTGCATATACATAGCCAAAAAGCTTATCAAATAAAAAATGAGCTGGGCAAATTTGAAACATCGAAAATTACTTGAACCTATTAATAATTACAGAAAGAAATGGCGACTATTTTTATTTTTACCACCTGATCTATCCTTTATAACTACATGGCGACCCAGATATCGATTTTGAAATCAATTGGATGTTAAAAAAAAAAAAAAATAGGTACCTAGCCACTACCTTTTGATTTTGCACGGATCCATCCTTCCAAACTTCGTGATGATCCACTGATGATCCAGATGTCGATTTTGAATTGGGCTTAAAACAACGGAAAAAATGGCCACCATAACTACGACTATCACCATTACCATCACCACCACCGTCATAATCATGACAATAACCGTACATCACCTCCAACTAACTTACCTACGATACAATATAGGTCTCACCGTGAAATATGTTAACTTTAAAAATTTAAGTGTATTTATAGATCTAAACAAATTCTGAACAGTCATTGTGACAACCCTAGACTCTAATAAAATATGGCAAACTTACCATCACTTTAATATTTATTGGGTTGTTGAAATTGCCAGCAGTAATTTCTAACAATATTAAATATAAAGTGAAGATTACATTTATTTATCTACTAAAGCAACGCTTAAAGATTGTAATATAAAAAGTTGAGTTACCTGTGTAACAATTTTTCCATATAAATTGATAAAAGTTATCACGCACGGTCGTTCTGGCCGCTTTCAGCGAAAAAAAGTAACTGACAATAACGTCAGTTTATAAACAAGATTTTTGCCATGTAAAATCAAATGTTGCCAATCAAAAAATAAAATTCCATATAAAAGTGAATATAGTTGGGTAAAAAGTAAGGTTTCGACGTAATAACTTATTTTTCCAAAAAAGTCGGTGTATGGCAAAGTGACTATCCCAAGGTTAAGTTGCCAGACTTCACGGTATGTCTTGTGTCAAATGTGCAGCAATTTGATAATTTGTTTTTAAATTCCAAATGTCCGTTTTGAATTGATTATTGTACTGCCTAAGAACCTAGCAATCGAAATTGCAATATAAGGTAAAGACCTAAAACTAGAGAAAAACAATAATAAAAACATGTAATGACTTATCACAATAATTATCGAATTAAATAGATCACGCCTCATTAGCTAGAGCTAGGAACGTCGATCTCTGACCTGTGCGAGTCACGTTGATGAACTAGATGGCTAGATGAGTAATCCGCTTGACACTTGGCCGATGTACTACTATATTGTCACCTACTTTATTAGATTAATTAATCCCTTTAAAAAAAATAGTGATCGGTCGGTGTAAACTCAGTTAATAGCTTAATTTTGATGACCTACATATATATCGAAAATGACCGACGACCTGATAAAGGTCGCAGGAAGTCGCTGGATGCAGGCCGCTTCCAACAGGTCGATCTGGAAATCTTTGGGGGAGGCCTATGTTCAGCAGTGGACGTCCTATGGCTGATGATGATGATGATGATGATGATGATATGGCGAAGCCAATCCACTGAACGGATTTGATAAAAGTTGGTAGGAATAAGTTTGACCCCTAGCGAAAAATATAATCTACCTTTATGTCAAAAAAACTACATATAGAGATGAAGTAGTGCCTAATAACATTTTAAAACGATAGAAAGAAAGAGGTCCCATAAAAACTTACTAGGCGGTGAAAGTCGCAAGTAATGCCATTGTACAATTTACGGATTCATTCTTCGTTACTTGGTAGGATTACTCCTTATTATACTCCTTATTGTGTATATAATAAGCAGTCTTCTCAACCTACTTCAAAAGAAAGAGGTTCTCAATTTGTTGGTATTTTTTATTTATGTTAGTCGATATGTCCGACAAATATGGACACATTTTCAATGTCCTTTTTGTTCGATAATGCTTATTCTGAGGATTTTTTTATCGTTCAAGATGTGCAGGGGATTTTCGACCAACTTCAAAAAAGGAGATGGTCGAATTGCAATATTCTCTCGATAGAGTTTATTTCAAGGGTAGTCCCATATCAATTTGGTCACGATCGGATAAATTTTGAAGTTTGAAGTTTTTCGAGTGTTTTTTTGTTCTTAATTATAATTTAATCTTTTGATTTTATTCAATAAACTTTTGGGACGTTTCCCATTTCATAATGCACGAGATAGGCTCGACGTCTATAACGTCGTGGCACGGAACTTTGGCGAGTTGTGGGTGCACTCGTTGCGCCTCCGCCTACCCCTTGAGGGAGACAGGCGTGAGTCTATGTATGTTAATAACTTTGTTAACCATTTACGTATTAAATTATTTATGTAATGTAAATCGCAGTTTTGTAGTCACTTATTTAAATTACAAAAGTGGTAATAATAATCTAATATAGACAGAGTACTCTTGTTGACTAACTGAAAATAAGTTATTGAGTATAGTGCAAAGTGTATTAGCATATTTAGAGAATAACAAACTTCATTGCATTTCGTGAGTACTAATTCTATGAAAATCGTCACTATAAAATTCGTAACTATTTTCACTAAAATGTGAATTGGAAATGTATCTAACTGAAAATATTTTCCTAATTTATATTTTACTGACAAAATCTAACTTTTTTGCCAAATTGTTTGTTGTTGTATACGCCCTTTCCTAAAAATGGAGCACAATATATTTTTTTATATGCTGATCTACCAAATGCTCTATAAGTTGCAGAAAATATTATTTCCTAAGTGTACATGCCGATTTGCTTACACAGTTTGTCAAAGTTTCCCAATAATTTGTTCGTGATTTATGAACTCTCTGATTTATCGTAATAAGTAAGTTGTTATTTGTGTGTGCAGCATTTTGGTCATTCTACTTTCTTTTGGCAACGATCGAGAACAATAAACACTGCTTTTATTTATATTTTTGCATATTTATGGAACTAACGCCCGAATGGTCAAACGCTGCTCAACTTAAACGGCTTCTTACATTGATATTCTCCACACAAATTTGATAAGGCGGCCTTAAGTGTATGAACATTCGGCGGTAAATCCTCTAATCTAAATATTATATCATTTGATTTGTCATCTGACCATAATCTAATCACGGATTATTCAAATGTTTCGAGATGACGATAAAAATCAGTTTGACAAAATGACGTTGATATGACGTTACCGTTAATGTTTTCAATTTATCTCTTTTTTTAGTCGATTAGGTTAAAATTACGATCGGTGCGATCTCCAACATTGGCATTGGCAGAATCATCGCAAATGTTTCTAAGCCATTTATTTAAAAACAAGAAGAAGATAATAATGACGCTGGAAATGATGACGTTGACGTTAATGACGATAATCATTGCAGGTACGATTCGGCATCTTTGGAGCAGCTAGGTAGACACTACTGCGTGACGTCACCGCGCGGGGAATACGCGGCTGACGCGTACGGATACCAACACTATCCGACCGCGTACGATCCCCCGCCGCATCAGCCGCCGCCTTTCAAGGTCAGTAACTTCACTGACCTTGGCTCTGAGCCGTCCATTGTCAAGGTTGTAGTTCCTATTAACCTCAGCTCTGATCCATCCCAAGTCAAGGTTAAAAGGTCTGTCTGCAAGCCAGATGTCGAGGTCAAACTTTTAAAGTAGCCACGTACGCTCTATGTTTGCATTATATTATGAATATTCAAACAGTGCTCTACATTTCGAATCACAGTGCTGTTTAGTGCATGTTATTGAAAACAAACAAACAATAAAAAATGCTTAAAAATTCGGGTAATTTAAACTTTATTTTAAATATGCTCATGTAGTCAGGACGCCTCTGAGAGAGACTCTGACAAATGAATTTGAAATTATTTTTTTGGACATTGGACCTACCAAAATATTTTTCCGGAGCTTCTATGTGGGGCAGCTATAAATTTGTAGGAAATAACATAGAATAAGTAAGAGTAAGACAGTGTTCAGGGTACGATGGAGATAGCATGGTGAAAAATGTCATCAAAAGCCCCAAAAATATATAAGATAAAAAAAATATATATGCTCATGTGATATTGCTCTAACAGGACTCACAAAATGGCCTAAGCATGGGCAGCGCCGGCGGACAATCCATGTATGGTGACGAAGAGGAACTACAGAAGCAAATGGCAAATATGGCTTTGGGTAAAATCTTTTCAAATCCTTGGCAAACTGGAGTCATAAAATATGACTGTTAGTCGTAGTCGTAGTTAGTCGCAAAGTTCTAGGTGGCATAGTTGTATTGCATGCCCGGTACGTCTACCAGTGGCGTGCACTTCATATAGACACAAAGACATTGTCTACCCTGACAATTTGCTAAAATTACATAATGAAAGAAAAAAAATGACATTTTTCATACAGCGCTAGTTGTTTTATTTTAAACCGACGTGAGAATGATTATGATGGTTAAAATAAAGCAAGAATTAATTGAAGACCATAATTGTTTGATATTTTGTCTACCTTAATCTAAATGCCTATGCACGGCACTGACAGCTACCGTCTTAAGGTCTCGGCACAGCGATATTGGGGTATTTCTACTCAATATTAGCCTGGAGTCTAGAATTAATGCAGGATATGGCTATAGGTTCATACCCTCTTACATCTGAGACGGAAATAAGCTCGGCGGAATGTGGGTGTACTAGTTCACTAGATGCGAACCTCTGCCTACCCATTTGGGGATACAGTATATTAAGTATTTTTTGTTTCCAGTACACGGCGGTGTGGGCGGTCGGGAAGATGGCGGCGGTCTTCAGTGGCGGGACCCGAACCTGCCCGAAGTGATCGGGTTCTTGAACTCTCCCTCAGACGTGGTAAAGGCCAACGCAGCTGCCTACCTGCAGCATCTCACTTACATGGACGATCCTAACAAACAGAAGACCAGGAGTTTAGGTATGAATAGATTTAATACTTTTTATTGCTCACAGGGTCAGCCTTGTTGAAGCACACAAGTCAGCTGTGTCCTAACAAAATGGATGTTCCGAATAAGCTAAAATTATAATTTTGTCTGGTTCTGTCCTTTATAAGGAGCACGAAAATTACTTCTACTATTGTGTTTGTTGGCTTTAAGAATTGAAGTTTTCTATACTTTATAAATGGTCTAAAATAACTCCCTTTACGTCCCGCGTCAGTTTATAAGTTTCTGAATAATATCGCTGTGCATGCGACTAACATCAGCGCATTGAGCACGAACAAGTATCGAATACGTATCCGAATTGTTTGGTAAAAACATTGGTCGAATTTTTTTACAAATGGAATGCTCCATTCGAATACGTAGTCCATCGACCGTAATTTATATAGATGTTCGTTCCAAGTTATTTTACCGAGTATTTTAATGCAATCACTTCATTCTGCTGTTGCATGACAGCTTGCATAACAATTACGATGTATTAAGAACGATTATGTTGTTGTATACTAGTATGTATGTCGAGGTATGTTGTATATTGTGTTTTAGTTCGCTAGTGCGCCTCTACCTACCCCTTCGGGGGTACAGGCGTGAACTTATGTATGTATGTTGTGCGCAGGCGGCATCCCGCCGCTGGTGCGGTTGATATCGCACGAGAACCCCGAGGTGTGTCGCAACGCGTGCGGCGCGCTGCGGAACCTCTCCTACGGGCGACAGAACGACGAGAACAAGCGCGCCATACGCGACGCCGGCGGCATCCCCGCGCTCATGGCACTGCTCTGTCGCACCAACGACATGGAGGTGACAACGAACTCGTGACACGATACTGAACACTATCCTCATTCATACCTCTATCTCTCATATCGATATCTCTATCTCACATATTGATATCTCTATCTCGGGTATCGATATCTCTATCCCGGGTATCGGTATCTCTATCTCACATATTGATATCTATCTCGCATTTCGATATCTCTACCTCTCATATCGATATCTCTACCTCTCATATCGATATCTTTTCTCTATCTCTCATTGATGGGTTTAATGTCTAAGTTCATTAGATTCACTTTTATGTTTAGTCTGGAGGAGTAGGTCTTTTTGACAGTGATGCCAAATCAGATCTGTCAATTGAATTTAGTAAATGTTTTCACGATAAGCACTATAGAGATGTTATAATCAACATTTTATATTATGCCGCTATGTATGTAATAAGCTTGGGATATCGATTATTTTTCCCAATCAACCCAAGTTATCGATAAATATTATCAAACTTTACTACTTCACAGAACTTGAGAAATAAATATCGCTAATTCAACTGTTGCTAAAATAGCAATAAACATTTTACTTTCTAGGTAAAAGAGCTAGTGACGGGTGTGATTTGGAATATGTCATCATGCGAAGATCTCAAACAATCGATAATCGATGACGCCGCTCACGTGATCGTCAACAAAGGAATCATACCACACTCCGGGTGGCATCCAACCACGCCTGGGGACACTTATTGGTCTAACGGTTAGTCTAATCGTTTCACTTTTTTACAAAGTATCACAGTAATTTAGAAGTAAAACATTTAAAAAGGATATCGATACTATTAAATATCAAATACCAATGCTTAGTATTCTTCATTTTTTACTATTCGATCATCCACGGAACCAGTTTCCTTGTTTCATTTGTGACGCAATTTCGTGAGGTATTTCGTTTCTTGATTTGTTGGGTAGAGTTGTATCGACGATCGATAACGTGTGATGTGTCACAGTGTTCAGGAACGCGTCAGGAGTACTACGTAACGCGTCGTCGGCTGGTGAATACGCCCGTCGTCGCCTGCGCTGCCTGGCTGGTTTAGCAGAGGCGTTGTTGCATGTGGTGCGCGTCGCTATACAGAAGAACGCGATAGGCACCAAGATCGTCGAGAACTGCGTCTGTGTGCTCAGGAATCTGTCATACAGGTATATAAATATCATTACAAAGGACACTTGGGACCATGAAACAAAACAAACTCCACTTGTAAACATGGTAATAATAAAATATAAGTTAATTAGTTTAATTGGTTACATATAAATTGTACTAATCAAATAACTACTATTTTTGCTTGTTGCTAAATAATTATATTAGCAACTTTAAAGGATTCTTTCTAATATAGGTATGCGATAATATTGCTTGGTGATTTCAATAATAAAACAAACCTAGTGAATTTCTATACATTTTTAGGTTACATCATACGACAAAATAATAGGTGATAAATTAGTAAAATAATGTTTCAGATGTCAAGAAATCGAGGATCCATTGTACGACACCAGGGCACCACCTACACAGTCATCCGGACAAGCCAGGATACAAGCGAGCGCTTCTAAAGGTAGGTCTTGGCTTTATTCTGTAAAATAAATTCCCTAGCTTTATAAAAATAACGCTACTACAGATTCTGTAATTCGTATACTCGGCAACTTTACCAAAGAATATTCGATAAATTAATGATACATATTGTAACAATCACTTACATACACCAGCGCGATATACAGCTCAAAGAATTTCTTTCATAAATCCATGTGAGCTGACCTTTACGTTGTTTTTCGAAGGTTTTCAATGAGGATGACAATGACGATGTTTTAATTACTTACCGTATATCTAATTATAAATGTATAATTTTCTCTTGTAGGTGAAAACCTCGGCTGTTTTGGTGGTAGTAAAAAGAAAAAGGAAAGTTCTTCATCTTCTAATTCCACAAGCCCTCTGGGCAAGAGTGAACCAGACTCGCAAGCACTCGACACGGGCAACTCTCAGTTGGGCTACAGCGTACCGAAAGGCACCGAAATGTTGTGGTCACCCGAGGTAAGTAATAATGATAGTATCATGTATTAAATTGTCGAATAAATTCAAGCGTTTTTAAGTTCTAGCGGGATAGTTTAAAATATAAGTATACAGTTTCGTGTTACAATTTACATACAAATTGATAATTTATCGAAACATCAATTTTCATTCGACAGTGTCAAATTAACCTTTGTAATAAGTCACCTAGGTAGGGTTATTACGACGATTATTACGAGGGAAGACATTAATTATTCATTACAAATTATTCCGTTCAACAGGTGGTTCCATTATACATGGCTTTACTTCAAAGCTGCTCTAATCCAGAGACGCTGGAGGCAGCTGCTGGAGCGCTGCAGAACCTAGCGGCTTGCTACTGGCAGCCGTCTATCGATATACGAGCTGCTGTCAGAAAGGAGAAAGGTACATTGTTGTTGTAGAAGCGGTATCTTATAAGATGCTGCTAGAAGGATGCTTTAGTTCTATAAAGGTTAAGAGATTTTATTAGAAATTATTTTTAAAATGGAATTTAATAATAGTAAAAATAATATACATTATCTTTTTACTCAGAAGGCGATATCGATAAATTATAAGTATAGCCGATGGTATCGATAAAAATAAATTATCTGTTCTGATATTTAAGGTTAAATTCCTTCACAGTTATCGACACCAATGACATAGATAGCCTTCCTTACGTGTGTAGTCAGGGTTATGTTTGACTCTTGGTTGCTTTTCTGCAGGTCTGCCGATCCTGGTGGAACTCCTGCGCATGGAGGTGGACCGCGTGGTATGTGCAGTGGCCACGGCGCTGCGCAACCTGGCCATCGACCAGCGCAACAAGGAGCTCATCGGCAAGTACGCCATGCGCGACCTCGTACAGAAACTGCCCAGCGGCAACCAGCAACATGACCAGGTCAGATACCATTTTTATACAATCGATAAAATCAGTTCGGTAACTTCATATCGACACGGTTATCTTGTAGGTAATAAGAGCTAGAGAGGTTTGTTTTTATCAGTTCGATAAAATGGCTGCGTTTAAATGAGACTGGAGCAATGGATATCATTTTAGAGTTCATTTTAAATGAGTTTCGTGCTATTTTACTCGATTATGTCTGGAATTAGATAGTGTTGGGCGCCTAATTCTAGACTAGAAAGTCGGTAGTTATATTTCCTACTAGGTATAAATATACTACGACCTAAATAGGAGATGAATGCATTAAATGGCAGATTTACGATTATACCAGGTTCCAAATGCTTGCGACGCGTGTCGAGGCAATTAAAATATAAATTCGCAAAATATTGTACACATGTAGCACAATAATTTGAAGTAGGTATCGAATTAATGAATACTTCTGGTTGTCACCTCAGGGCACATCAGACGACACCATCGCGGCAGTGTTGGCGACTCTAAACGAGGTGATAAAGAAGAGTGGTGAATTCTCGCGCTCATTGCTCGAGGCCGGTGGAGTGGAGCGTCTGCTGAACCTCACCAAGCAGCGGCACCGGCACACGCCAAGGGTGCTTAAGTTCGCAGGTCAGTATTGGAGGTGTTTAGTTACAATACAGAAGCGTGTGTTGATTGTGTGTTGATAACTGAACGAAATGCAATAAAAATAAGTAACGATAAAAACATCGATAATTTTTTTTCCACACTTTAATTATCGATATTTTTAATTTGATCCATTGTTATAACTACATCGATATTTGAAAAATCTTTTGCGCTTAGAATCGACTCGCAGTGTAATTTTTAACAACAAAAATATCATTCATTTTTAATATTAATATCTCCGAAGTCGCTACTCGTTTTTGATTAACTTTAATTCGTAAGGTATAGTGCAAATAGGAAGTAAGTAGCGAATAGTAGCAGTAGGGTTCTAGCAGCTCTAATATTGGAAAATTGTAAGAATAAGTTTGTTTAGGGACTGAACCTTTATCGAATTAATCGGGTTATTAAAAGCTTTATATTAGTAAAGCGTGAAATTAAATAAGTTTCGGTAGAAGTAATTTCCGCGTCGACTAGCGTGGTTACTCCATGAGCGATGTTTTCACATGTCATGTATGTGGGATTCGGTCTCTTCAATAAATAAAACCTGTTCTAATTCAACATGCTTTTTTATTAAACACCACTTGCGTCGTCTTACAACATTTTTCTCCATCTTGTTTTTTACTACTTCCTGTCAACCCCTTCCTATCTCTGTCTCATTCACACTTCTAATGCTCTCTCTCACACTTCCTTTAACGTTCCGTTTCCCACATGTATGTCGATCGTCGGTGCAGGTCAAGTGTTGATGACGATGTGGTCGCACGCGGAGCTGCGCGAGGTGTACCGCAAGCACGGGTGGCGCGAGGCCGACTTCCTCACGCCCGCACGAGCCGCGCAGCCGAGGCACGCCTCCAACACTAGCGGTGAGTGACGGTGCCCAACTCCTCTCTCCTCTCTCCCCCTCCCCCCACCTCCTCCACGGATGACACGCGTGATGCGACACACCAACCGAACGAACGTTCGCGAATTTATGCCTGTTGCGTTCATACAAAAAACTTTTTCTGTTGTGTGAATGCAACAGGCGTAGATTCGCGAATGTTCGTTCGGTTGGTGTGTACGCGGCATGACTGTGTATTCATACCCACCGTGGAGACCAGATCGATGTCGATAAATTTACGTTTTACAAAATGTGTTTGTTACAATTCAACTGGATTTTACTAACTTTGCTCACACAGGGGGGTTACCACCACCTCTTATAGCAGGATTATTATAACGTTACTTGTACCGATTCCCATACAAAACAAACCAAGAACGATTATAATAATACTGCTATAAGAAGTGGTGGTAACCCTGCTGATAATGCAACTATGGACAAATTACATAAAATCTGCCTGCTGGCTTTTGACACTTGATTCGAAAAAAAAATCCACCGAAATCGATTTAAAAAGTGTGCTATTGTCGCGTTGGATCCGAGAACTTGTCATTTGGCAATTTTAAACCCGATACTGCACTTTTCACCTCGAGGCCGATGGAATTTTAAGTCACTAAATAACATCGACTCGAAAGTCAAAAGTTACCTTACAGTATTAAGAAAATTATCTTTCGTTGCATATTACTACGCGATATAATTTCATAATCAAGCATACAACAAGCCATATCTCATTTGCTGAGCTAATTTATCTAGAGCGGCGTCTCCTGCACTAAAATATTACAAAAAACACCTACACAAAACTTGGTTTCGCATATTTTTATCTATGGTCCATTGTTCTATGAGCGAAAATCATTGTTTTGCGTATGTGTTATTGTATTTTGTTTCGAGAAAAACAGGCGCAGGAGACGCGCCTTAATGCGTTCAAAGCCATTGTCTCCATACTTTTGAAGGGTATTTCTCGTTGGATTCGATATTTTTGGAAATTGTATTTTAATCCTTCCATATATTTAGTTTAAGTAAAAAAAATATACTGTGGATACATTCAAAACAACTTGGAAATAATTTACCCGACCTCTTTATCATATTTTATTAGTCTTAGTCTGGAATTTGTGCCTTATATGGCGATAGGCTCACACCCTATCACATCTGAGACGAAACTAAGCTCGGCGAAATGTGGGTGTTCTAGTTCGCTAGTGCGCCTCTGCCTACCCCTTCGGGGATATAGGCTTGATAAGCTCAAATTCAAAGCTTATGTTATGTTATATTAACCGACAAACATTCCAAATATATCGAATCCCACTATGTCCATTGTACATTTGTGTATATGTTGATATGTATTGTGTTGTAAGGATGTTGTACATTCATTGTCATACGACCGATCTCACAAAAATCTTAATCTGAAACTACAATCGATCCAGAATATAAATTAATGAAGATTTGTCATAAAACATGTAACGTTAAGTTTTAGCGAATTGCTTATATGCATTTTTCACTTTTTTCCTTACGTTAAGTAGTTTGAGAGTGAAAGAAACAAAACGCTGATTATTTTTTGGCTATTTTTTTTAAATGGATCGATTCTTTACATTTAGATTGAGAGTTTTTATTGAAATTGGCTGATACTCATAGCTATGTGAATCTTGCACTAATCTTAACCTGCTCACATACTAACTAACCATAGTTGGTGTACATAATGCACAAAGTCTTGTGTCCAAAAGATGATCCATACAAATGTGAATGTTGATGTAGTTTCTTTTAAAATGGACTCGGACAACATCAAAGTCACACTGACCACATCATTGTGCTTTTACATTTGTTGAGCAAAAATATAAGTGCACATAATGAGAGCACATAAGACTTTCACGTTACCGAAGATTCGATATAAGGACATGGTCATAGTCAATTCATAAAATTTCAAGGTCGATTTACAAAAGGTTAAAGTCGATTTACAAAAGGTCAAAGTCAATTTACAAGATAAAGGTCGCTTCACAAGGTCAGGGTTGATTTATGAAAGGTTAAGGTCACAAAATTTAGGGTTAGTAATGGAGCAGTTCATGTATCAAGATTCACGTAGCACCGACAGACGTGTGGTAGAGGAGTGAGGAGTGTAAGTTGGGCGAGTAGTGTACATAACATCGGGTTGGGGGCTCTAGGTCAGGGCACGCCGTCGTCGGGCGGGGGCGCGCCGCACTCGCCCAACAACGCCAACAGCACGCTCAGCAGACCCATGGCCTCCACCGGCGGCACGCGGTACGAGGACCGCACCATACGCAGGCATCGGGAGGTAACACCACGCACGTCGGACTGGACACTACTACACTACACGACACTACTACACTACTCTACACGACATTACACGACACGACATTACACGACACAACACGATACTACACTACACTACACTACACTACACTACACTACACTACACTACACTACACTACACTACACTACACTACACTATACTACACTACATTACACTACATAATACGCAAGATATGATGTGACGCAAAACTATACTATATTTTTAGTAGAAATCATAATTTTATACATTCGTCCTGTCTACTTCTATTATACCAATAACTTTATTATTTACTTATTTGGGAATAATTTAAATCACACAAAAAATCGAACAATGACAAAAATGGAGTAAATCGATATCGATAAAATTGAATTTTTATTGATAAAATCATAATTATGTTAAAACCGTAATAATCATTCAATATCGATAAATGTTATCGATATTTAGAACTAGTTTACTTATGTTACAGTATAGAATTTTCAATGCTAATTTAAATAGTCTTTTTATCAGTTTTGTGCGTGATAAAAAATCTACTGATTACACTTTACAAATTATTTTATAAAATTTGGTAACTAATAGCACATTCAGAGACTAAAACCAATACCAACCTGTTATACCATATTTAATTATTCACACGTCATGCATCTCACGGCTCAGTCCTTAAAAATGTGTATAGCACGCCTCAATCCTCATTGGTCGTTGTTGTTTGTTTGCGTGCACTGCTAAAATAAAATAATTTAAGAAATGTACAATATACATTTTAGTTACTGAGCTGTATATAAGTGTTCATGCTTTATGTTCATTTCACTGTTTTATACACGCTCGAAAATAAATGTGCATTATCATTATGCTTCGCTTTAATTTGGACTGTACCATTTTTAGAATCGAACAGTACTACCAATTGGTTGAAGCACATTTATTGTTACCGTTTTTAGCATCGTTTATGTAAAGTTGTATTGGATTTTCAAATAATATCGATATCTGAAACGCTTTATTATCGACTGTAATTTGTATAAAAAAATATTTTCGTGATATTTTCTTTGTGCAGACACTGTATTCTACATAAGTACGTTTAACACAGTATCTCATTGCAGAACGATGACATGCCGACCATGGACGTGAATACATACCAGGAGGGGTTGGGGGTGGGCAACCCGAACGGCCGGCCCATGAACCTGCAGGGGGTGCAGGCGTCGATGCCCATGCCGCCCAGCAGTCGTTAGCCCAGCAGTGGGCTATCGGACGGACGACTCGCTCCCGCTTGAACATCTCACGGTAACTCCAATTGATAACCTGTATAAGCCACATTTAGTGCTGTACCTCGCAGATTAGCTTACGGACTTAAGTCCGAAGCGATTTAGTACCAATGTAGTATTAATGTTGTTTTCGCCATTGTGAACTATTTTGAGTCGATACTTGCACAGTCGTGTCTGTTATACATATATCCACTCATTATTGCAATGTATGTACGTGATGTATACACAGTGATTTTGTATACTTATACAGCATGTTTCATAAAGTTGGTATCAATAATAACTACACTTAGACAGATAATGGCTAGCAATCTACAACTGTAAAGTTTAAAATTTCGTAAGGCTCATAGTTTTTGAATAATGGAAACTTGAATTTGTGACGAAATTGTTTTTGCTCCATTAGGTCATCTGCAGTAAATTTGCAAACCACGGGTAATTAATTATTTTTAGCATACACAAAGCCTTACCAATTCCAATTGCGACGATTTAATTGGTCGCTTTCCGATTATAAAATAAATGCATAATAAAAGTTAAAAAAATGTTGTGCAATTTTTATTTTTAAACTTTACCATTACACTTTAAATCTGTATGTGGAATTGTTATTGGTACCAACTTTATGAAACACCCGGTATATGACGACAGCTAACGTGTCACTGTCACATAAATCACACACGCACACAGTAAGACAAATATTAACCGCAATATCTGTATTAGATTTTGAGTTACTGGTTTCTATGTAATTTGTTACGGACATTAAACGTCACTTAGAATGCAAATATTTTTGTATCGTGTTCTTTACGTTACTGAAATAAAAATTACCCTGCCCCCTGACTTTTGAAACTCGATTCCATATTGACTACGATTCGGTTTTATTTATTGACTTAAATTTTTTACCACGATTTCGGTGAAATTTTAAGTCACGTAGTCGCAATCGAATCGAGTGTCAAAAGTTACCCCACTGGACTAACGGCCGGTTTCAATAAACGATCTCAGTTTAGAGTGCAGATAGATCGCGATTATAAACCAATCAAATCAAGTCATTTGACGGAGTCATGTCCAAACTGTGTTCATAATGGCTATTTTTTATAATCTACCTGCACATTCGAACTGAGATTGTTTATTGATACCGGCCGTATATCGACACTGGATCGTATCAACGCAGCTAGCTCTGTTTTGAATTTAATATGTATGATAGAACGTGATTGAAGGATTGGTGTGATTCATTGTAGCTTACCCTCCACCGTTTGCTCTAACAATGGTATTGTGTAAAGCTCACGACAAAAAATTATCGATTGGAGTTACTAAGTGTAACTACAAGTTGGAGATTGGCTTCGTGTGAGTTTGGTGTTTTATTTAATCTGGACGCTACCTTTGGACTATAACACGTTGGGAAGGACCGTAACGCATAGTAAGAAATCGTAAACTCTATACTAATATACTTTGTGCATTCTATGAACACTTTTGAGTATCCATAGAATACATAAATTCTAAGTGATGCATCCCGTACATAAGCGTGTACGCATTTTTTTATTTTTTTTATTCAGCCTACATCGTGTACCACTGCTGGGCAAAGGCCTCCCCTTTATTCCTCCACTTGTCCCTATCTTCTATCTATGTGTACGCATCTAGACTAAAAATGAAAAACAAACCAGTTTTTCTGTAGCAAACTTATAGTATGTTAACCTCAACATTTACAGTTATGCGTTGTCGGTAGTTATTGTTTTCTAATAACTAGCTTCTACGTGTTATTAATTAATTTTGTTTTGATATGCCGCGTTCGATTTTCTGGACTGTTATTTTTCGCGCGATAAATGGTTCTGGCGGCATGAGCTAGTTGATCGATTAAAGCTTTTTTAATCGATTAATAATAACCGGTTAATTCGTCTAAACAAGTTCTACAAACCGTCTTATCGACAGACTGCCAAAAAGGAGAATGTCCTCAATTCGTCTGTATTTTTTTGTTTTTTTTTTATGTGTATGCTATATCTCCGCCAAATGTGGACCGATTTCAAATGTTTTTTGTATTCGATAGAGAGTATTTCAAGGGTGGTCCCATATCAATCTGGTCACGATCGGATTTGAAGTCGGTCTGTTAAGTTTTTAAACTTGTGATTATTTAGTATTATATTATGCGTTGCTCGTTCGATCGGTGTAGCTTTCTATTGGGATTTACATATAGCGTAAAATTCAAGAAAATACGTGTGTATTTTCTTGAATTTTTGCTACACAAGAAACAATATGAAATTGTTTGAATTTATCGATAAAACGCCATAATTCCCACGAAGCCAAATGTACTGAAATTTTCGCGAGTATGGATTTATGTGACAAGCATTTATATCGATTTTAAGCAATTTATCGTATCGTTGAAAATGTTTTTATTTTATTTATTTATATTGGACAGGAAATTATGACAATGTTTTTTTTGCTGGAATTATGACTATGGTCTCGATTGAGGATGTCAAATGACAAAATTATGCATTATTAATTCTTCACTTATTAACCCATGGCAATACTTAAACATATTGTCAAATTGACGAGCTGAAGTGCAATATTTTTTAACAAAAACTGTTATTCGGCGAACATTGTCAAATTTTATCTTTGACTGGACAATACATAATGGCTCCTACACACACTATGCCTTGCCAACGGCACGTGTAAGAGCTTTTAGTTTGTCACGAGGCCTAAATCATCTCTCTCATCCATATAATTCCCCATTTTATCAACCATATTGTTTTATACAAATATCATGTCAATTCCTCATGTATATAGTCGTGCCATTTCTGTACCTATTTATAATAAAAAATAAGACGGTTTCTGTGCGTGTTGTGTATTGGAGTTTAAACGAGTTGGGGCTCATTATTACGCAATTGCATTTATGATCCAGGTTTGATTACTTTGACGTTTTTCTATTACATAAAATATGGAACTGAATAAAGACAGCAATGGATTATAAAATGACGTCACGGTAATCAAATCTAATTAATCGCCCTGTACGTATAAAGTATGAGAATGACGGCGATCGAGGATTTCTCTTAGCTCTTAAACAATTAAGTGCTAAGTCAATCGTACGTGATGCGTACGTTACGATACGTGCGCGTGCGTCGTGCGTCATAATTTGCGATCGGCATAATAATCTTTATATAACCATGTGCCGAAGGCGTTATTACAATTTACATTAAAGGAAACATTTAAAATATTCAGGATTTGAATATTATTGTTATTATTTATAACGATTAGTTTAGACGACGTAGTCCTGTTATAACATCGATATTACATTTCCATACAAATTGTTGAAGGAATGTTGTATCGCCATTTTTAATAGGACTTTTGGGGTTAGAATGAACGTATGAAAATTGGACGATTATACAGTTATCTTTAAGGGGTATCACTGGCTGTATTTTATAATTATTTATCTACTTTATTTTTAAGTGTAGTGCGTTAATCATTCGGAATGTATACAAGGTTTATATTGTCCCATGACTTAGTCCTCGTTTTTAGTTTAGATTTAAGCTACGCTATCTCGGTTTATTTTTGTCACGACACGATTAATCGTGTCATTTTTCATACGTTCGTTCTAAACTCGTCTAGTATTTAAATATTATAATAATAAAATAGAAATTTTGTAATATTTTGTATTCATTCCACAACCCTCTAACATTAATGTAACATAGGTGTCTATTGTCCTCTAACTTTAGAAATAAGTAATATCCGTCTCGTACGTATTTAGACATAAGTCGCATGCATCGTGGGACGAGTTCGCTTAACTTTTTTTGTGAGTTTGATTGCTTTTGGCACGATATATTCGTGTTTCTAAATAGCAATTTTCAATGTATTGGGCCTTACGTATAAAAACAGTTTAACTGAGCAAATAGTAAAGAATACTCTGTCCCTTTTATTTTCAAACAATGTGACACAAGGAAAAAAGAGACAGAATATTCTTTACCATTTGCTCAGTTAAACTGTTTTTATAAATAAGGCCAATTATGTCCAGCATATGTTTAACAATTAATGGAATATTTCGTCAGTGTATTTAAAATAAATCGGCAACGCAGTAGGCCAATTGAAAAAAGGACGTTCACAAATACCTACGTGTTATTAATCTGACGGAGTATAGTTTTCTTTGAGACATTTAAAAATTATATTGCCCATCTAATAGGTACCATTAAGTTATATTAACAAGACAATTGGGTACTTGACTATGTTTGATTTTATTCGCATATACCTCTATGTGTCATTGTTCAAGAATGCACTGTGCTGCTACATAGCAAATAAAACAAAACAGAAACCCTTTTATAAAAACTATATCGAAATTGGTTGAAAAATGAGGTAGTAATTCATACATACATATTTTAAATTCTGGAGTGGGGGCATCTCACTGGAGATATCTTGCTATCCCTTTCCAACGCACGTACCGTTATGGCGTGACGTGATTATACTGATACTTCTCTTTCCCGCAATTTGAAGGTTACACCAACCGTCAAAGGCCTATAACTTTTTCATTTTTGAGAATATTTCAATCTTTTTTTCTGTTCTATATTTTAGACGACCTAAATTTTACATAAAATTAATACAAAAAAAATTGTCAAGTACCCAATTGCAGGACAAAAATACAAAAAAAAAGTGTGATATCAACCACATTCTCCAGAAGTGGAAATAAAGTCATTGATGTTCTAATTGCAACCGATTGTCTCAAGTGGTAGGATACTAAATTAATTAGCACGAGCATTCCACGCTTGTTAACACTGCTCCAGAACATAAAGTGATGAACTTTATGTGACTTGAGATTTTAAATGAAATCGTGTCCGACAGATTAAATATCATTAAGGCTCATCGTACATCAACGCCTCAGCACCAGTTCAGCATCACCTCGCATTACGAATCATGAATGAAGAATGAAAAATGGACGTTAGTGTGTTGAACACATATTTAGAGACACTTGCAGCTCCGCGATATATCTCTATTTATCCCAAAATCTTGATTTAAAGCTATCTTTGAATCCAAGTTTTGGGATAAATAGAGATTTATCACTCCTATGAGTGAGCTGGAGGATAAACCGAGTTTAGGTTTAACTCTACATTACATACAAAAAAGGAGCAACTCTCAACCACTATATCGTTTGTATGCTGTTCAGGTTTTGATGGTGCTGAAGCGTTATAACGGACGATGATCTTAAATAAGTGACATCGAATTGGTTCAAACTGACCATAAAGAATTCTTGAGTTTTTGAGGCGGAAAGTGAAAGTCAGATTTGGATTTTGGATTGGTAATATATTGATTGATATTGAAATGTACGAAGTTATGTCAAAAGTATGAGAAAGAGATGAGACAATAGTCTTAGGAAGATTGGGTGTTAGTGGAAGCCTCCTCGAAATCCATCCAAGGTCTACCATGATACCAAGTTGCGATATAGCGAGACAGATTTCCGGTGGCCCATTTCCTCTCCCCTCCTTTTCCAAACCCTCTTCCCTCTCCTTTCATTCACTCATTTTAGGTTGGCAACGCACCCATGATTCTTTTTGTGTTTTGGGTGTCTATGGGCGGTGGAGATCACTTACCATCAGGTGACCCATCTGCTCGTTTGCCAGTCTCTGCTACAAAAAAAAGAAAAATAAAACTTGTGGGACGGAACGAAGCTCGGTGAAATCTGGGTGTGCTAGTTCGCTAGTGCGCCTCTGCTTCTTAGGGGATATAGGCATGAGTTTGTTATGTAAAAATAAAACGTATTCTAAGAGTAATAAAGCGCGTTGTTCGATGAAGTGGACTGTGAACATATAGCTCTGAGTTTTGACATAACTTTGTTTAACTATACCTTCATACGGCCGGTTTCAATAAACGATCTCAGTTTAGAGTGCAGATAGATCGCGATTATGAACCAATCAAATCAAGTCATTTGACTGAGTCATGTTCACACTGTGTTCTTATTGGCCAATTTTTGTAATCTGTCTGCACATTCGAACTGAGATTGTTTATCGGAACCGGGCGTTATTGTTTTTACTGGGATTATAATAAATATCAATAATATTTCCATATTGTGTGTAACCTATAGCGACCGTACCCATGAGCACGGTATTGTGTATAAAGGCAGCTTTAAATTTAATTTCGGTTCATTTCCCTCCGCGTTCGATTTTAGTTTTTAGTATTTATTTTTCATAATTGTCGGGATAAATTAAGCGTTTAGTGTTAAAAGTAAGTAGTTTTGTGAGAACATTATCGTTTTTGATACAATATTATGCACAATAAAGCATTTTACATACGTCCGCTGCCGGATGACGTTGACTGAATAATCTGGTACAAAACTACCCTCATCCAGTGCATTGTAATTGTTTAAGTACCCGTAATACGTGTTAAGGTTTTTTGTATATTTTTTATTATATAAACATATGTAAGCGGTATGTGTAACGATTATTTTTCTCTACAGTTTGCTTGCCAGAGCAATGTCGCTTCTATGAAGCGATCTATTCTGTTCTACATTCACGTTTGACGTAGGTATAAGGTTATTATTATTTAATCACTTTTATTTATCTTACTAGAAGAGTATATTAGACAATTTTAGACATTTAGATATATTTGTTTTTTTAATCTTGTGTCTATATAAATTTTATATCTTAGGCTTGTATAGGTTTACGAGTATATTTTTAGCGGTTATGACAATTATTTTTTTATTAAACTTCCATTTCACAGTAGAGATCTCTAGCCTTTTCCAAATTTTATTTTTTAAGATATAGTGTGTCAACGTTAAAGTCCGAGGTCTTGATAGAGTTGCAACAAAAGTTGAGAATATATTATTGTCTGTGGTCAACCACAGACTAAATAAATACGCCTTTGGTAATCTATGGCAGAGGTGACTGTAATGTCGATGCTTGGGTGATTCGATTCATGAAATAATTCGAATGATTTATACATCTATTTAAAATCTCTGACAAATATTACCAAAGGACACCTTTAGAATTGTTGGAACATTAATACTCGATTATTTATATTTTATTTAAAATTTTATATGAAAATTATTTAACGGGAACAGTCTTCGTTTGTCGTTGCCACACATGTAGTTATATAAATGAATAGTTTGTCTTATGTCACGTTGTATGTAGATTTAATAGAACATTATTCTCTTGCGTAAAGATACTTATGATTAAAAAATATATTATCACAGAGAATTAAATGAATGATTTTTGGTTCTTTTTGTTTTTTATTTTTCCTTTTTTTTATAAGGGCCCGAACATGCTGCGCAAGAAATGTTACGATTTTGAAGTCTAGTCGCAGATGTACTTAGCAATAGGTTTAGAAGGTTTAATGAATGAATGATATTGTATTAATATTTGATTTATGTTGCGGTATGATCGGGTCCTTTACTTACAGTTTGAAAAGGCCTATTTTTTTAGTTTGCTATTTCTATCTTTGTATGTCATGTTGATTAGATGTGAAACTAAAGTCATTGTAAAAATGGATTTGTGGTATATTCATAAAGACTAAAAAGGAATTTAATTTTTTTACAAATAACTAATATCATGAGCATCACTTGGTAAAGCAGGATATGTTAGTTCTGTGTATACCGCAAAGTATGCTTTACTACACGATAAAACTGATTTTTTATCACGGCAATGTCATTATATTAACGACGAAACAGCTTTTTGAGTTATGGCTTATCGTTCATTTATTAAATGTAGACTTCACTGTTTTCTAGTTGATTAGAAATATTTTTTACTGAGTAACTAAACATTGGGTATTAGAAAATGTTGTAGTTATTCATAATATAATTAAATGTAGTAGGGAGGTGTAAGATTTTTTATCTGTTGTACCGACACTAACGAAACGAACGTGTTTTGAATATCGTAAATTCGATTTATGAGTAAAGATATGATATATTAAGGTCTCATTTGCGCTTCGTCCTCTGAAGGGAGTGTACGTCGATGTTGCTTGTTTGCGGATACGAAGATTAGTCGGACCGTCCGGCTGTCGCAAGTCGGACGGTCGCGAGGCCTAGTGTGAGTGAGCCCTTACATTCGAACTAAATCTAATTGTTAAGTGAAATCTCCTATCTGTATGAATGCTCACGTTTTATATTTATCAGTAGTGAACTAACGTATTAAAATTAATCAGTTATTGAATTTATAGATGTAATAGTTGCGTAAAAACGAACTTGTATTGAAAAATAAGTGGCATTTAGGAGCGTTCACTGTTTTATTGGTGATATAAACGTCTTTTTTTACTAACTCGTATATAACGACGCTGATTGTTGAAAGGTGGGTGTTCTGGGTGTTTGGCGGTATTACGATATTCCACGACAGTATTATTCAGTAATCTCATGTACCAACATTGCTAATACACTTACCTACATTTAAATAAACGTGTGTTTTATTTATCAACCATTAACTTCAGTACCTACCTACGTACCGTATTATGGTCAGTTATAAGACTGCCTCGGTGGCGTGGTTGTATTTCGGCACAACCATCCTGAGGTCTCGGGTTCGATCCCCGAGTCGGGCAGTGATATTGTTTTTTTTTTCAATATCAGCCCGGAGTCTGGAATTTGTGCCCGATATGGCGATAGGCTCGCCCCCATTCTGAGATGCAACTGAGCTCGGCTCGCTAGTGCGCCTCTGTGTACCCATTAGGGGATACAGGCGTGAGGTTATATGTATGTAAGTGTTTACAGCACGAATGGGCCGGCTCGACCGGTTTGATACCACTGTCTCATGGTGCGTCCACACCGAGCCGAACGAAGGCGAACGAATCATGCCTCTATCAATCACACCACAGAGAAAGTTACGTATATCAGGCCCGCCCGGCCCCGCGTCCTTTCCTTTTGTGTGAAAGCAGCAGGTATAGATTCTTTCGCCTTCGTTCGACCTGGGTACCCGCCATCACAGAAAAACTACGTAAAGTGGCAGTTTGCGGTCGCCCAATTTTCCGGTGGCTCAATTCCCCGCCCTCCCTTTCCCAATCCCTATATCCCTCTTTTTAGGTTGACAATGATTTTTTGGGTCTTGAGGTGTCTATGGGCGGTGGACATTACTTACCATCAGGTGACTCATCCGATCGTTTGCCAGTCTCTGCGATAAAAAAGTTATGTATAAGAATTCATATAGAGCAGTGGCAAAGGGTGATAATTGTCAAAAGGGAAGCCACTATTAGTTTTTCTTTTCCTTAAGGCCTGTTTATTACCAAAATTCGGAAAAGGTAAGCCGGAAGAAATCGAGTTGTATGGACTTTTCGCCACTGATATGGAGCCAATCTGGTTAGAATATTGTACAAAGCTTTTGTAGCTACCTACTTCAAAAATTAGATGAAGTGGGAACAGATTTTCGGTAAGTCGGTGAGAACCGTATTATACGGACCCTTGGCAACTGATATAAATAATAATTAAAGGTAAAAGTACAGGTGAGTTCGTAAAATTTGACACAATGACCTGAATCAACTGAGGCTTAAGACAAACACCTCTAATCCTTAATTTACAACGGATTAGTGCAATTCTTTTTGCTAAGCCCGTCTGTGTTTGAAAATTGCTTTTTTATATTATATTTCGATATTGTCGCAGCATATGTGGGCTGGGTCCTAGGTTCGATTCTGAGGTCAGTCAAAGCGATTTTTCTAATTTAATTTGTCCGGGGCTGGGAGTTCCTGAGGAGGTTCATGACAGACAGATGGTTCGTGAAAAGTAAGTCGAATCCCATCTGCAACCTGCTTAAAAAAGTATGTTGCGTCGACCCCCACATTGAAGAAAGCTTATATTTTTATTAGGTACATTAGGCGGTTTATCTGTATGTATGAATTTCTAGTATAAAATAATCTATGGGTATGAACCAACGACGATCCATATTAAAATCGTCCTTGGTATGAACGCATCAGCTACAAAAATCCTCTTCGGCTTTGCAGCTATCTAAACCTGATTAAGAGTCCCTTAATCCCGATTGAGAGGTTTATCACTTTAATAGTAGACATACATTTTCAACCGATTTCAAAAGGAGATTTTTATCAGTCGTCGAAACTACGAGAGACTCGCTCTAACAACACCCAGACCCGAAACATACAAACATGTAGGTATATAGTATGTGGGCTACACAAACATTTGTCTTGGTGAGGGAATCGAACTGGTGCCCTCTCGCTTCATCCACTGCGCCACAGAGGCTGCTGTCAAATGTGGACCGATTTTTAAGATTTTCTTTGTGTTCTATAAAACTTTTTCAAGTGGTTATACAGTTAGTCAAGATGGGATCAATTTTAAAGACGGTTTTTAGTTTTTAAACTCGATTATTTTCATTGAATAAATAAAAAACGAGCAGAACAGAGACATCGATCCCCGCCGCCTATAAACATACACTATTTAATCACAAGTTTAAAATTGAATATACCGACTTCAATCCGATCGTGACCATGACGGGACGACCCTTAGGAACTCTCTATCGAAACCAAAAAGAATCTTAAAAATCGCTTTACATTTGACGGAGATATCGTGTAACATACACTGAAAAAACGAACAAACGAATTGATTACCTCCTTTTTTGCAGTCGGTCGTAAATGTCATACTTTTAATAAGCAATGGAATAGAGACAAATAACTTGGCAAGTAGACGCTTTTCCGAGAAAAGGGGAGATTATCCGATACGGTTGTCTGGCGGGGCCTAAACTCATCTGAATGGAATGAGTCACTATGAAGTTAATTTGTTTGTGTCGTTATACAGACGATATCAGAAAATAATATGAATAAATAAATAAACAAGACCAAACAGTCAACAATCTATAACTCGAATTATACTCTAAGTAGGTACACCCAACAGGGCGTACTATGCGTCTGAACACACAAGATATGACCCCAGTATTGTGAGGATATCAAGAATTACGAGACTCGATCTCCTACACCCAAACCCGAAAGCAACAATTTACATTGATCACATAAAAATGTTTCTCGATCGAAATCGAAATCGTAACCTCACGCATCTCAACCTACCTCTCTAGCTTGCCTATTGAGTGAAAGACCACGAGGTCATCGTATCAATGTAGTAGTAAACATAAGCTCACGTCTGTATCCCCGAAGGGGTAGGCAGAGGCGCACTAGCGAACTAGAACACCCACATTTCGCCGAGCTTAGTTCCGTCCCAAATGTGATAGGGGGCGAGCCTATCGCCATATCGGGCGCAAATTCCAGACTCCGGGCTGATATGGAAAAATCCAATATCACTTTGCCCGACCCGGGGATTGAACCCGAGACCTCAGAACCGTAGTCGTACCGAAATACCACCACGCCACCGAGGCACTGTAGTAGTAAAATATGTGCGAATAATGAATCCTTAATTTTCACAAAATTCATAAATGACATTGCAAAAACTAAATGCAATTTATATTAAAACAAAGCCGTATCATAAATCAGCAGTATAAAGACGTGAAATATTTATAATAAAAATAATCCAACCCTTTCATTGCTCTCGTTAAAAGAGTTGAATAAATTCGTTAAAGCCGGCTAAGTTGCTGATTATTTATTACCGTAAAAAGAATATAAAAGTTTAACTTAAACACTTGGTACGTCGCAAGACGCCGGGTCTAATCCCTTATCAGTTCACGTGAAAATATCGCTGTGTCTTACAGTTTTTCAGCTGAGCTCACTAAAGCACTAAATCTGATGACACCGTTGGAAAAAGGATAATTTTAAACCCCCCACATTTACAATGCAAGATAGTTCTAGAGAAAACCTTCGCAATTAGGGTTAAGATACGTTTGTTGATTGGCTGGATCGATCAATTGAAAACTGCAAACCATTAGAATTTATGAATAAGTTGTAAGTGGTGTCGTCGGCTCAACTGATGAGCAGTTTTAAAATGATGGCAAATCTTAATGTACAGTTGATAACTGTTGTTTTATAGAAGAGACAGGCAAATTAGCATATGGGTCACGGGCCACCTGATGGTAAGCCATCTCCACTGCCCATAGACATCCAAGATACCAAAAGAATCACGGTTCCATTGCCAATTTAAAAGGAGGGGGAAATAGGGATTGGGAAATGTAGGGGGGCTAATTGGGCCACCGGAAATCTCACTCATAGTCACCCATCGAAACGCGACAGCGAGCTGCCACTTTACGTCGGTTTTCTGTGCGACAGTGGTATCAAACCGGCTTTTTCGTAGACGTTACTGTTTACAGCGTGGCTCTACCACTCAAAGAACGGTTTCTAGGGCAAGATGATCTACATAATTTAGGCTACATTCATATACGCTTTAAAAAGAGGCTATTTAGGAGTAACATGGGTCCGTATTATGACCCCAAAATTTCGCAAAGTTTCGCCATTCTTAATAATTTCGTCGCACGGTAAAAGTTACTAACAGATGTTTCTATGGCTTCATTTATTTTGGAATATTTAGGTTTGTATAGTTTAAATCATCATCATCATCATCATCATCATCAGCCATAGGACGTCCACTGCTGAACATAGGCCTCCCCCAAAGATTTCCAGATCGACCAGTAGGACGTCCACCTACAAGGTGGACCGACGACCTGATAAAGGTCGCAGGAAGTCGCTGGATGCAGGCCGCTTCCAACAGGTCGATCTGGAAATCTTTGGGGGAGGCCTATGTTCATAGTTTAAATACTGGAAGTTTATAATAAAAAATCGCAAGCAGGTAAATCACAAATGAAGTTGTATTAAGTTAAATGAACTTTATTTATGCAAACACATTCCTGTACGTAAACACAGAGGTGGTTTAGTGGCTTGGTAACCGGCCATTATGTCGTAATAAAAGGCGTTCGCTGGTTATTACGGACCGCAGCACTAGTAAAAATTACACCGACGTCAAACTGAATGCATTAGAATGGTTTCCTTAATGTAAAAGTATTGTCAAAGGAAAGGTCCTTTATGAGCTGTAATATCGAAATGTATTGCGTCCCTCAACGCGACTGTCTTCAAACTAACAACATAAGCTCAGGCCTGTATCCCCAAAGTGGTAGGCAAAGGCGCACTAACGAACTAGAATACCCACATTTCGCCGAGCTTAGTTCCATCCCAGATGTGATAGGGGGCGAGTCCATCGCCATATCGGGCAAAAATTCCAGACTTCGGGCTGATATGGAAAAATCCAATATCACTTTGCCCGACCCGGGGATTGAACCCGAGACCTCAGAACCGTAGTCGTACCGAAATACCACCACGCCACCGAGGCACTGTAGTAGTAAAATATGTGCGAATAATGAATCCTTAATTTTCACAAAATTCATAAATGACATTGCAAAAACTAAATGCAATTTATATTAAAACAAAGCCGTATCATAAATCAGCAGTATAAAGACGTGAAATATTTATAATAAAAATAATCCAACCCTTTCATTGCTCTCGTTAAAAGAGTTGAATAAATTCGTTAAAGCCGGCTAAGTTGCTGATTATTTATTACCGTAAAAAGAATATAAAAGTTTAACTTAAACACTTGGTACGTCGCAAGACGCCGGGTCTAATCCCTTATCAGTTCACGTGAAAATATCGCTGTGTCTTACAGTTTTTCAGCTGAGCTCACTAAAGCACTAAATCTGATGACACCGTTGGAAAAAGGATAATTTTAAACCCCCCACATTTACAATGCAAGATAGTTCTAGAGAAAACCTTCGCAATTAGGGTTAAGATACGTTTGTTGATTGGCTGGATCGATCAATTGAAAACTGCAAACCATTAGAATTTATGAATAAGTTGTAAGTGGTGTCGTCGGCTCAACTGATGAGCAGTTTTAAAATGATGGCAAATCTTAATGTACAGTTGATAACTGTTGTTTTATAGAAGAGACAGGCAAATTAGCATATGGGTCACGGGCCACCTGATGGTAAGCCATCTCCACTGCCCATAGACATCCAAGATACCAAAAGAATCACGGTTCCATTGCCAATTTAAAAGGAGGGGGAAATAGGGATTGGGAAATGTAGGGGGGCTAATTGGGCCACCGGAAATCTCACTCATAGTCACCCATCGAAACGCGACAGCGAGCTGCCACTTTACGTCGGTTTTCTGTGCGACAGTGGTATCAAACCGGCTTTTTCGTAGACGTTACTGTTTACAGCGTGGCTCTACCACTCAAAGAACGGTTTCTAGGGCAAGATGATCTACATAATTTAGGCTACATTCATATACGCTTTAAAAAGAGGCTATTTAGGAGTAACATGGGTCCGTATTATGACCCCAAAATTTCGCAAAGTTTCGCCATTCTTAATAATTTCGTCGCACGGTAAAAGTTACTAACAGATGTTTCTATGGCTTCATTTATTTTGGAATATTTAGGTTTGTATAGTTTAAATCATCATCATCATCATCATCATCATCAGCCATAGGACGTCCACTGCTGAACATAGGCCTCCCCCAAAGATTTCCAGATCGACCAGTAGGACGTCCACCTACAAGGTGGACCGACGACCTGATAAAGGTCGCAGGAAGTCGCTGGATGCAGGCCGCTTCCAACAGGTCGATCTGGAAATCTTTGGGGGAGGCCTATGTTCATAGTTTAAATACTGGAAGTTTATAATAAAAAATCGCAAGCAGGTAAATCACAAATGAAGTTGTATTAAGTTAAATGAACTTTATTTATGCAAACACATTCCTGTACGTAAACACAGAGGTGGTTTAGTGGCTTGGTAACCGGCCATTATGTCGTAATAAAAGGCGTTCGCTGGTTATTACGGACCGCAGCACTAGTAAAAATTACACCGACGTCAAACTGAATGCATTAGAATGGTTTCCTTAATGTAAAAGTATTGTCAAAGGAAAGGTCCTTTATGAGCTGTAATATCGAAATGTATTGCGTCCCTCAACGCGACTGTCTTCAAACTAACAACATAAGCTCAGGCCTGTATCCCCAAAGTGGTAGGCAAAGGCGCACTAACGAACTAGAATACCCACATTTCGCCGAGCTTAGTTCCATCCCAGATGTGATAGGGGGCGAGTCCATCGCCATATCGGGCAAAAATTCCAGACTTCGGGCTAATATGGAAAAATCTAATATCACTTCGCCCGACCCGGAGATCGAACCCGAGACCTCAGGACGGTAGTCGTACCGAAATACAACTACGCCACCGAGGCAGTTTGGCAGTATCAAATTCAGATGTTCACAATTCAAAGTCTCTACAGTCTACACCCACTATTTGATATTTTAGAGCATTCCAGTGAATAGTTTATATAAATGTATCAATCTAAAATAGATTACCGTTTCTTAATATAAACATAACAATTAAGGAAAATCGGAATTGTAAGAAAATTACACGGGCTATAAGATCAAGGCTGACCTTCCAATAAATCATGTGCTAACCCTCGTCATGTGAATAACTTTCGTAATAACAACTGCTTTTTCTACGCACAAAAACGTTTTAAGGTTACCCAATTATTGTACGTCCATGTTCTTCAAGCCACAATTTTAATTTAGAATTTTCTATTTGCTATTATATAAAATATTCATTCCACCTGCATTATAAAATATTCCACCTTTATTCTACGACACTTTTTTCAAGCATGTTGCAGAAAAAGGATTTGGTTTCGTTTTTTACTTTACCGATTGGCTGCCTGCCTGACGTCAATCCTCCTCTAGACGTTCCAGTCACGTGTACATCGTATCAGAAAAACACTCGCCCGACCTGCGGGTTTAGACAAGTGACTTATGTGCCAGTCGAATAGAATAGTTGAATAGAATAAATGTATGGGAATGACATAAGACATGACATAAGGCGGCGTACTCTTATGTCATTCTCAGACATTTATTCTATTCGACATTTTTTTTCGACTAGCGCATAAGCCACTTGTCTAAACCCCTGGCAATCAAACTCAGGACCTCCCGGTTCACGGCCCATGCCACTAGAACAAGGAGGCGATATTATAAAATAAGTCGTAGAAAAATATCCTGTTGGTGAGAGGATATTAGTATCCACCTGGAGTCTGGAGCCATCACGTGGTGTTAAAACCTGTCAAAGTTGCCCACATAATATGTATATTGTGGTGATCGCATCCCAGAATCATCTACAGTATATATTTTTCGAGGGGTTTCGACATACTTGAGGGTTGGTTGGACCTGCCCGCCTAGCATGTGCGCCACGAGATATCCGGATAATCGACTGTCGAGATATTGTCTACGTGTTGTCTACAATATTGTATGAAAATAAACGAGGACGCATGTTATTGTCCGTAGACAAATAAAGAAAACCGGTAATAACAGGAAAAAAGCGTAGACAAAATGTTATCATGGCGCGCATGCTAGGCGGGCTGGTATGTGGTTACATCCTTGTGTCTCTTTGACTCGATGTGATTGAAGCCCTTTCCATCTTCGGGGTAAACAGAAGCATAAGTCAGCCGGCATAATTCTGGTGACTACCGATTAATTTATTGTTTGATGGTCTCTGTTTTTACTACCCTGTGCTTTCCTTCCTATAGTGTAGTCACTTTATCATCCTCAGATTAAAAATATATTGAATATTGAATTTAGAAGTAATTCGTTAGTTAGTGACTGCCTCGATGGCGTGGTGGTATTTCGGTACGACTACGGTTCTGAGGTCTCGGGTTCGATCCCCGGGTCGGGCAAAGTGATATTGGATTTTTCCATATCAGCTCGGAGTTTGGAATTTGTGCCCGATATGGCGATAGGATCGCCCCCTATCACATCTGGGACGGAACTAAGCTCGGCGAAATGTGGGTGTTCTAGTTCGCTAGTGCGCCTCTGCCTACCCCTTCGAGGATACAGGCGTGAGCTTATGTTATGTTATGTTATGTGTCGTTAGTTAGTCGATAAATAACTACTTACATGATTTACGACGCCGTAACTTTAATTCACAAGTTCTCAAATCTCAATAAATTTGTTAGTAGCGTTTTCAATTAATCTATTTAATCGATCGGAACGATTTATTACAAACTATCACAATTTATATGATGTCTAAATATTATTACGGTAATTTTCAATCTACCATGAATTAAAGTATTTTCGTTTAAATCTATTTACGCCATAAGTTGTAGTAAACTACTAGAGGTATAATTTATATATTTTATGGAAACGATCTCTTTATTCATCGTAGGTCACTGATTTTGTGATTTTAAACTGTATTCCCAGCTTTCGGCTTAAGCATTCTCCAACGAAAAAATAGTAAACGACGTCGTGTGAGACAGCTTATGTTGGGCCTTTGCCCCCATAACCGCAAGTATTTCCCCAACAAAATAGTTAATCAATTTACATAATTATAGCCATACTGCGGCCTATACCATCAATCAAACGCCGCGGCGTTGTAGGCGTATTATCTCCTAAATAGTTTAAGTATTGACACTTTTATTACATTATTTAGAATCAAATTAAAAGAATAATACATTTTTAATAAATTGACGCCATTTTTTAACTCTGACGTCCAAAACTCGTAGGTAGAATTTAATTATGAGTTGATTTGTTTGTTTTCCTTCGCTGCTATAGGTGTGATGAGTTTTATGTTTTTTTGGAACTGTAATAAAGTTATTAGTTATGAATTTTTATTGATATATAATGTATCTGTATACGGAGAAGGCGTTAAGAAATTTATTCTCATTTAAAATTGATTATTTTTATCTGTTTTTGCAATATCATTATTGTATGCTTTTTAAAAGAATTTTCGTAAAGTATTTCTCGGTACAGCTGTGCTGTAAATATCTCTACGTCTACAGCACGAATGGGTCAGCACGATTAGTTTGATATCACTGTCTCATAGAAAACCGATGTAAAGTGGCACCTTATGTCCTGTTGTATTTCGTCCGATGAATGAGATTTCCGCGGGTCCAAAACCATCCTAATCCATAAGGATTAAGAGTATAGACTCTTCCCACGGACGAAAAGAGGACGGAGAGCTAGGAACATTGAAAGAAAAGCAGGGTTTTCTGCCGATCCGATATATCGACACGTAATGGCGGCGAGTGAGTGTTAGTGTGTGCGTAGGGCACTTTTATAGACGCGCGTTTGTGTGCGTGACTTATCTGTGGCGTCCGTTTAACTATAGGTGAGACGGTGTCCTCTTTTTTATACGTCCGTGACCCTTCCTTTAAGATTGCATGGTAGAGTTAAACACAGGAATTATATTGAAATAAAACAATTTTTCAAATTAAATTACTACTATTTTTTAAACTCTAAATCTAAACTCTTTTTTTTATTTGTTTTAAATTAAAACCAAATCGTGATAGAATCCGTAAAAATAGTTTTATTTCAATGAATAACATTCACGTAAACCTAATAAATCACAGGAATTATATTTCAATTTGTCCCACACTCCACTTCTAATCAATATAAAACCTTTCCATTCTTACGGGCTAAAGTTTCCACAATCCAGTCATGTTGTACCGGAATATTGTTCTTTAAAGTCGACTATGCACCTCTTATTACAAATAGTTGCTTTCTGCGAAAACGGTATTTATTTTAATTAAATTGTATTCAACAAGTGTTCCCTCCACGGTTTATGTTATGAAATTAAACTTTGAGGGTTGTAAGATATTGCTATAGGTTCATTGCTTTTGTGAACTATTTTATGAGTGGTAAAGCCACGCTGTAGACAGTTACGTCTATAGCACGAATGGGCCGGCTCGACCGGTTTGATACCGCTGTCTCACAGAAACCGACGTAAAGTGACAGCTTGCTTGGTGGCCCATTTGCCCCCCTACCTTTTCCAATCCCTTTTCCCTCCGCTTCCGGAGCGAACCTATCGCTCCTTTTAGGTTGCCAACGCATCAATGTTTTTTTTTTGTGTCTTGGGTGTCTATGGGCGGTGGCGATCACTTACCATCAGTTGACCCATCTGCTCGTTTGCCAGTCTCTACTATAAAAAAATAATGAGTATTGACGAAAGGATCATCGTTCCTTCTAGCTTTCTTTAATTTAGATAAAATTACAAATCTATGTTCTATGAACTTGTTAGTGGAAAGCTTGTTAGTGGTAGCTTCATAGCGGAAATTATTGCCTTAATTGTTAATATGGAAAGAAAAAAGAAACCGTATTTTCATTTACTGTAAGACAGTCGATCGAGCCAGTATATTGACACAATTACTTACTAGAATTTGTGCCCGATATGGCGATAGGCTCGCCCCCTATCACATCTGGGACGGAACTAAGCTCGGCGAAATGTGGGTGTTCTAGTTCGCTAGTGCGCCTTTGCCTACCCCTTCTGGGATACAGGCGTGAGCTTATGTTATGTTATGCTTACTAGAGTATTATACCAGAACTGTAAATAAACTATCTACATTTAAATCTCCAGCATGAAGTATTGTATTACTTAAAGACGAAACAAGTAACAAGACTTTTAATGAGGTGACACAAAATATGTAATTATGGGATTGAAGTTGAAGAATTCTTTATTACTTACATATAATTTTTCATAATCACTATGCGACATGCTGTTTTTAGATATCAACAGAGCATTTCAAACGAAAATAAAGAGCTTAAATCATTATTTAAGTATAAATAACCAAACACCTAGAAACTAGTAAAATTCGTGGAAAATTTACGTTCCGAACACAACGTGTATTCACGCTCGGGATTCTGAGAATGGTTGAGGAGAATTTTAGAATTTGAATGTGCCATGCGAACTTAAGAAATGGCACGAAGATGCTCTTGTATTCTTGTTAAACATGGCGACGTTTAATGCTCAAAAATATCGCCATTTCAAAATATTTCGTTGAGTAAGGGAGTAACTATATGCATTTTGCTGAATATTTTGCACTGTATATGAAAATAACAATTCATGAGGACCGTCAACACTCATAAATGTATGAGATGTATGACTGTGGAAATTACTTACAGGTGTCTCAACTTGGTCACTTATTACACTCAAAACTATAGTGAGTATACCTCTATATGTAACTTGAGTTAACGACGACCATTTTGATGGTAAGTGATCTCCACCGCCCATAGATACCCACGACACAAAAATAATCATGAGTGCCTTGCCTACCTAAAAAGACGGAATGGAAAGGAAGGGAAAGGGAAAAGGGGGAAATTGGGTCACTTGAAATCTCACTCACCGAACGAAACGAGACAGGAAGCTGCAACTTTACTTCGGTTTTCTGTGAGACAGTGGTATCAAACCGGTTGAGCCGGCCCATTCGTGCTGCAGTCGTAACTATCTACAGCGTGGCTCTACCATTCACAAAACAAATAGTAAAAGCTTATTCTGTTTTCTAGTCGGTTTACCTGCACTGAACTAAAATACAAAGTACGTTACTTTCCTCATCCTCTCATTTGGAACGTGTGGTATGTAAATGAGGCAGTTTTTCGGCGTTGAATCCAGTAATATAAGGTGCAATGCGGCCTCGGCGACAATTTAGCGGGAATTAGGGAAGTGGGTCAACAGAGAGAGCGAGCACACTCCGTGTGGACAACACCGTCGCTTATTATTTCTCTGAAACCTTGTGGGAGTATATACAAGAAAAATAGTTTAGAGTTATTTTTTTATTGCAGACCGGCAAACGAGTATATGGGTCACCTGCCCGCCTAGCATGCGCACCACGAGAACATTTTGTCTACGCTTTTTGTCCTGTTATAACCAGTTTACTCTATTTGTCTACGGACACTAACATGAGTCCTCGTTTATTTTCATACAATATTGTAGACAACACGTAGACAATATCTCGACAGTCGATTATCGGGATATTTCGTGGCGCGCATGCTAGGCGGGCTGATGGTAAGTAATCTCCACCGCCCATAAACACCTAAGACACAAACGAATCATTGCCAATCTAAAAAGAGGATGATAGGGATTGGGAAAATGAGGGACGTAATTGGGCCACCAGAAATCTCACTCAACGAACGAAATGCGACAGCGAGCTGCCACTATACGTCGGTTTTCTGTGAGACAGTGGTATCAAACTGGTCGAGCCGGCCCATTCGTGCTGTAGACGTAACGACCTTAAGGTTCGCTTTACCAATCAAAGTCTGAGTGGTGGTATTTCGGTACGACTACGGTTCTGAGGTCTCGGGTTCGATCCCCGGGTCGGGCAAAGTGATATTGGATTTTTCCATATCAGCCCGGAGTCTGTAATTTGTGCCCGATATGGCGATAGGCTCGCCCCCTATCACATCTGGGACAGAACTAAGCTCGGCGAAATGTGGGTGTTCTAGTGCGCCTCTGCCTTCCCCTTCGGGGATACAGGCGTGAGCTTATGTGTATGTATGTTAATGTTATAATACATTCGCCTTCTTGGTCTAGTGGCAGCATATATGGGATGTGGACTGGGAGGTTGTGGGTTCGATTCTCAGGTCGGGCAAAGCAAATTTTCAAATTTATTTTACCCGGGACTGGATCCCTCAGAGGGGGTTGACGTCAGGCAGCCGGTCGTAAAAACTTAGACAAATCCTTCCTGCAACACGTTTGAAAAAGTTTGTTGCGCCGACCCCACATTAAGGTGGGATAAGGGCAGATAGAGAGAAAGATACATTATATAGAATGACCACTATACGCATACAAATGATTTGAGAACTCCCTCCGTTCTCGAAGTTAGTTAAAAATGTCTTGAGCCGGATGCGATAAGTACGAAATTCGTCTACCACACTAAACATATAGGTATACATATCTACATTTATTGCAAAATCACTCAGTTTTAAACAGAAATTTCAAGAACATTCATAACTTTATTTAGGTACTTTTTTAAACAAATTTTATTCATTGTTTATTTATTGCCATATGTGCATATCGATCACTGTCACCATTTATTTAATGGCGAGCCATATCCATAACATAATATATTATTGAAATAAAAAACGCAAAAATGAAATGTTTAAACAGTTTAGCATAAAACAATACTTAGCTTTTTACCGTCAAATCCTCCATGATAGATGGGGTTGCGGACGACCAAAATAAGAAGTCTATTTTTGGTATCGTTCGAAATTTAATGAAGCATATTGTACGACATTTTAATGAGAGTCCAGATAATACTCTACGTGATGGCATGGCCTCTGACTATGGGCCGCATAAGAAAGCTCACAGTCACGCAGCGCACTATGGAGAGGGCTATGCTCGGTGTTTCTCTACGTGATCAAATCAGGAATGAGGAGATCCGTAGAAGAACGAAAGTCACCGACATAGCCCAGAGGATTAGCAACTTGAAGTGGCAGTGGGCAGGGCACATAGCTCGTAGAACTGATAGCCGATGGGGCAGAAAAGTTCTCGAGTGGAGACCATGTACCGGCAAGCGCGTAGGACGTCCACCTACAAGGTGGACTGACGACCTGATAAAGGTCGCAGGAAGTCGCTGGATGCAAACCGCTTCTAACAGGTCGATCTGGAAATCTTTAGGGGGGCCTATGTTCAGCTGTGGACGTCATATGGCTGATGATGATGATGATGGCATATTGTTGTTTATTATAATGATCAATGTATGAAGAGCACGTATGATTTCGAAAATGGTGACAAAGAGCAATCATACAATGCAAAAATATAATTTGCTAATAGTTTTACACTTTCTCACAATTATGTTTTTATTGGATGCCTTTACAAAGGTACATCACAAAACAAAACTGTTTAACCTCGACCACAGACGTATAAAAAATAATACCATCTCGCCTATAGTTAAACAGACGCCACAGAGAAGCCACGCACACAAACGCGCCTGTACAATGTGCCCTACGCACACATTAACACTCATAACAAGCCCAGTCGTCGCCATTATGTGCCGATAGATCGAATGGACCGAAAACCTGCTTTACTTTCAATGTTCCTAGCGCTCCGTCCATCTTTTTTTAGCGTCCGTGATCTAGACAAATGATTGTTAGTAGGACCTCTATGTACTGTTGTATGGGCAATATAGATCTTTCAGCTTATGTCAACTGGCAACATCGAAACGTGTAGCCATAATGTCTACCGATATATCGACTGCTCGATAATAGTGCAGCGGTGGCTTAACGTCGCGAAAGATTACGCTTCTGGCTCACATGATTTATACAATTTAACAAACCGAGTACCGAAGTCGGATTACCGGTGCGGGATAATGTTTGACACTGACATATAATGCACTATGTCTACCACCGAAAACACAGGGATTCATGCAGACCTGCTTTTGAGGTTTTGTTTTCTATAGATAGTGATCGCCTTCTTGGTCTAGTGGCAGCACATTTAAGCTGTGGACCAGGAAGGAGATCCTGGATTCGATTCCCAGGTTTCCCAGGTGCCGCGATTTTTCTAATTTGATTTGAAAGGGACTGGATCCTCCAGAAGGGGGGTTGGTGGCGGGCAGGCAGCCTTAAAAGACAGACAGCGGGACGTAAAAACTAAGCCAAATAATTTCTGCAACATGCTGGAAAGAGTGTGTTGCACCGATCCCACATTAAGGTGGGATAAGTACACAGTTACTTATTCACAATTTCTATGGACAGTGTGTAGGCCACTTCATATTTTGGTGCCGATGTAGCACGTATTAAAACATTTAATATAAGTAGGCAGAGATGTGTAGCTGTTTTTCGTATAGGAATAACCTATGCCTTCAATGAAATGTTTTAAATTATGAAATAGAAAGGTGATGTCGTTTCAAACGATTCCTGCAGTATTAACGTTGCGATTGGAGATTAAATCAGTTTCCTGCAGTTGCAACATCATTTGCTGTGACCCCACCTGTATCGTATAGGTTCGCCATTCGATTGAAATTAAATTCGAGATTTGTCTTAACTTATCTTGAATAAAAAAATGACTTCAAAGATAGTGATTTGGTTACCCTATTGTTAGAAAAAAAAGAGAACATAAAATGGCGATCAAATTGTGTAGACTGTAGAAGATAAAACGTAATTGTGTGTAGACAATAAAATTATTAGAATTCTAAACTTAAAAATAAATGTCATTTTGAGTTATTGAGGCAAAGATAAAAAAGAGCATTCTAAATTCAAAAACAACATAAACCTCCTTTGAGTTTACATGTCTGGGAACACAAAATGGCGCCTGTATCTGTAACTTATATACTGTATCAAAATGATACAATGAAATGATAGCATTTGTATAAATTCAATCCTAGTTTAAACATTTAAATAGGCACCTTAAAGTCACCTGTACAGGCCGGCAGCCCGACACGCAAGTATTTGCACAATGAACAGATACAGTGATTGGCGTAGCGAGCCGCTCCTTGATCTTTGTCAATTCCTTTATATGCCACTTGTTCGCATTACCGTACCGATTGCTTGCATATCTTGTACGGTTGTTGCGTATTCAATCAGTAAAGCAATAGACTTGAAATAGGGTTATTTGAATATAAATCTTTTGATTATTAATCTCGTAGTATCTTGATGCTGCTTATGACTTCATATTTACCTAATATTTATGCTAAATGCTGACGCTGTCTGTTTTCGACAAACTTTTCGAAATCCTCAATTCATCTGTATTTTTTTATGTATGTTACGCGATATCTCCACCAAATGTAGACCGATTTTTTAAATTCTATTTGTGTTCGAAGGAGCTTATTTCAAGGGTGGTCCCATATATATTTGGTCACGGTCGGATTTGAAGTCGATCCGTTAAGTTTTTAAACTTGTGATTATTGGTATATCTAGACTAGATTCTAGAATATTGGAAATAATTGTAATAACCAAATTTAATAAGTTCAGTTTTAATAAACAGATAAGGACTTTTTATCCTGGAAGAATGAACGAGTTCCGTGGAATAGATTTGTTTATAAACAAATGTAACATTTACTTATGTCCTTTCATCTTGAACGCCATGATCAGTCTGCAGACTCCTTAATAAACATCTGTGAAAGGATTCGAATTAAACGAAGAAAAATAAATAAGGATTTACTTAATTAACTGATAAACTTCTTCGCGTTTCTTGATACCTTGAAAATGTAATTTCTTTCTAAGAGTTCTTTAACTTCTCTAAGAAATACGAAGGATAGTAATCACTGGTTTATCTCTTTTATTTTTTTCTGAGCAAGTTCAAGTGACTACAGAATACATGATGGCATAACATCTCTAACCGTTGCCCGTGGTCTCGCCTCTCGGCAAAATCGGTTCTGTAGTTCCAGAAAATTGCATGTTCAAACAAACTTGTCAGTTTTTAATAACAGTAATAATGTAAACATAATTTCTGTCAATAGGTATGTAATAGGAGTGCCTCAGTGGCGTGATGGTATTTCGGTACGACTACGGTTCTGAGGTCTCGGGTACGATCCCCGGGTCGGGCAAAGTGATATTGGATTTTTCCATATCAGCCCGGAGTCTGGAATTTGTGCCCGATATGGCGATAGGCTCGCCCCCTATCACATCTGGGATGGAACTAAGCTTGGCGAAATGCGGGTGTTCTAGTTCGCTAGTGCGTCTCTGCCTACCCCTTCGGGGATACAGACGTGAGCTTATGTTATGTTATGTTATGTAATAGGTTTTAGGATGTTTCTTGCCCATACAGTTTCAATAACCGCAATCCGTAAGATTTGTGGCAGAATGAACGTTTCCTCGTCCAGTTAAAATGGCCGATCAATTCAGGAACGAACCTGCACGGCCGGCATTATGTTGTCAATCAACAACGACAACTGCTTAATGAGAAGTTAATTCCAAACAGTAGGAATCCGCGAGCGGCGCCCTTTAGCTTCAACTAACGGTTTTTTTAGGGTTGTATATCTTTGCGAAATTTGCTTTACCGCATTCATATTGTAGATGCAGAAGTAACAGTTGTGGATTTAGTGAATTTAGTAAGGATTTACTTGTAGCGCTATTACTAATCTACAGTAAGTCGTAAACTCGTATTTTTCCTACAGCTCATTCCTATATTTAAATAAAGATTTGGGATAAATCGAGATATATGTAGGTTCTGCAAGTAGCCCATAGTTGCAATATTTAATTTTTTAAACATCTTCAATGTTAACCACGATAAAAAATTGGTACCTATTGAATGTCAATAAATTATTAATAACTACATTAATGCAAGCATCCCCTAGATATGGATTAATGTCAGGCAGGTAGCTGGTAAAACTAAGCCAAATCCTTTCTACAACATGATTGAAAAAGTGTGTTGCGCTAACCCCACATGAAATTGTATAAGAGCAAGTAGAAAGAATGAAAGGAAAAGTACATTAAAAGAAGCAATAAAAATGATCAAATAATATCTTTTGCATCACATTTTTGTGAGATTCTATGTACCACGTGTTCAAAATCCAAAATCAAACATATTTCACAGTTTTCCAATATTAGGAAAGAAAGATTAATTGCATATATAGACTGACTGCCTATTCTTAGTTCATCCCCTAATACCCAAATATCATCCACATCAATATTCATCCTCATCCGTAAACGCAGAGTGTGACAACCCTAACACTATGGCACAAACTCATAAGTTCTGTTTAGATAAATGTTTGCGCTTTATAGCTTCCTATACTTCTATCTACGATAACTATTAAATTCATAAATAACACATACTATTAACGAGCGTGAATTGCGATGAAATTATTTCATGATGTCCAATTGCTAATTTTATTTTTATTTTAAGTGACTTTAAATAAGAGGAGGTTCTCATATATTACATAAAATATTGGCCCTGTAATATTACTGTGAAGTGATATTGAAAATAACTTGTAAATTTTTTTCTTTTTGGTCGTCTATTACTCATTAACTTGTAAAGCCTGGTTAGCCGCTATAATTTTCCTTTGAAATTCATTATATATGCTACTACTGTGAATATTTTCAGCTATCCAAAACCAACCGTTTCGGAAATAGAGGGAGGGGACGTCCTACTCTACCAACATTTTTCAATTTAAAGCTTAATATTTCGAAAATAGAGCCTCTAATCGAAAAATAATCTTAGCAAACCCTCATTGTTTTTTAAAGACCTATCCAACGATACTCCACACCATAGGATAGTCGGGAAAAAACAAGTCACCCCCACTTTACATGTAGGGGAGGTACACTAAAAAAATTTGTTTTCAGGATTTTATTTCACGCTTATATGAGTTTGATAGATAGGTATACTCGTGCTAAATTTCAGCACTCTAGTACTTATAGTCTCTGAGATAAACAGTGGTCAGACAGACAGACAGACAGACAGACGGACATGGCGAAACTATAAGGGTCCTATTTTTGACATTTGGCTTCGGAACCCTAAAAACGTTTAACAATACCTTAAAGATAGCATTTTGAATCAATGCATAAGAGCTATATAGTATTGGAACTCTTTGATCTAAGATATTTATTGATTCCGGAGCGCAAAGAGATCGGAATACAAGACAAATAGGGTGTGGAAGCGTTTTGAGAACGCTTCACTCGTGTTTGAACAACAAAATGATAGCAGCTCACGGACGTATAAAAAAGAAGGCCACCATCTCGCCTATAGTTAGACGCCACAGAGAAGCCACGCACACAAACGCGTCTGTACAAAAGTAGTAGGTACGTCTCGATTCAATGGGCCGAAAACCCTGCTTCACTTTCAATGTTCCTAGCGCTCCGTCCATCTTGTTTTTATGTCCGTGTGGCAGCTTATTATGGTGAGATGTCACACTTTTTGTATGAACTTGCAAAACTATATAGACGGGTATAGTTATATTGGATTTTTCCATATCAGCTCGGAGTCTTTAATTTGTGCCCGATATGTCAATAGGCTCGTCCCCTATCACATCTGAGACGGAACTATGCTCGGCGAAATGTGGGTGTTCTAGTTCGCTAGCGCGCCTCTGCCTACTCCTTCGGGGATACAGGCGTGAGCTTATGTTGTGTTAAGAAACCTATTTGTTGAAATACATAAATCCGCGCGTACAATGTGCATCGGAACGCATAGTAAATTGTGTCTCAAGATGGCGGATGTAATCTCCGCCCGTCATTACGCGGGCTTTGTTGTTGCTAATACATACACGTTATAAATGAGATATTAGATACTACATACACTTGATAACTGGAATAAGGGTAGAAGTTAAGATAAGATAGATTTTTGAGTGGTAGCACGTATCGGTTCGACTGGTTTGGTACCACTGTCTCATGGAAAACTGAAGTAAAGTGGCAGTGGCGGCTCGCTATTGCATTTCGTTCGGCGAGTGAGACATCCGATGGCCTAATTCCCTACTCCTCTTTTCAACTAACTCCTACTTTAAGATTGGCGCACGCAACCATGATTCTGTTGGTGTCATGGGTGCCCATGGGCGGTGGCGATTAGGTACTTACCACCAGTGACTTGCTGCCAGTCTCTGCTATAATAAAAGATACAATTGATATAAAAGTGTTAGTAATTATAGCCTGTTTTCACTTATTCACAAGTTTCATCATCATCATCATCATCAGCCATAGGACGTCCATTGCTGAACATAGGCATCCCCCAAAGATTTCCAGATCAGATAGCTCGTAGAACTGATAGCCGATGGGGCAGAAAAGTTCTCGAGTAGAGACCACGTACCGGCAAGCGCAGTGTAGGATGTCCACCTACAATGTGGACCGACGACCTGATAAAGGACACAAGTTTATTAACTAGTTATTTAACAAAATATGTTATACTTAGATTCAAGACATTTATTTAGTAAGTAATAATAGACCGAGATGCGGCTGCAAGATCACTACGTTCATAAAGTATTGTTACGTGTTACATACTAGAATAATCTCTAACCGAACGCGCCGCGCCGCCGTTCCATGATTGTGCCGATTGTTCTAGTGCGTTCGAGCCGCGACCCGTCGGGCCGCGTGACGTCACGCGGCGATAAGAGATTGACGAATATAAAAGGCGTGTGTGTGTGTTGGCGGGACACAGTGTTTCTTCGGAAGCGATCGAGTGCGAACAACAAGCGACAAGCGAATATTCGGAGCAATTATTTCGACGCGTATTGTGTGCAGTACAGTGTTTAATTTTAAATAAAGTGCTGAGTCAGTTTCGAGAACAGTCGGCGTTTAATTGTTTGTCCTGAACCCCGTTAGCCCGTAACATTTGGTGTCAGAAGTAAGGACAAATGCCGGTGTTCCCGAAAGACGACGAAGGTATCCGTACCCGAAGCCAGCGCCAGCAAGAGATGGACCGAGGGCGTTTCGAAGATAGTCCGGCACAAGAGCCGGTTTCGCAGCCAATGACGCAGACGACTGCAGGCCCATCTGGAGTGTCGCCGACATGGGCACCTAGTGAATTATCGGCCATTATGTCGATGCTGCAAGAGCAAGCTCGACGTCAAGAGGAGCAAGCTCGACGTCAAGAGGAGCAAGCTCGACGTCAAGAGGAGCAGGCGCGTAAATTGGAGGAGCATCTGCAGCGTGGGCAAGAAGAGCAGGTCGTACTTATGAAGAATTTGCAAGCTACGGTCGGAAAGGAATTAAAAATCATGAAAGACCAAGTGGACCAGCATGAGCAGCGTATTGCAAAGGCCGAAGCCCAAATCGCCGACGTCAAACAACTTGTGGAAACACGTGTGTGTAGTGCCGCAAGTTTTGTGGTGGCTGCACCGTCAGGACGTGGTTTTAAAGTACCACCATTTGATGGCACATCATCTTGGTCGGCCTACAAAATTCAATTTGAGGCCGTGATGCAGGCAAACGGGTGGACCAAGGATCAAGCCAAGACTGCTCTAACCTTAGGTTTACGTGAGCAGGCCTTAACCGTCCTGGAGGCTCTTGGCGGAGATGTTACATATGACCAGCTGGTCGAGGCCTTGGAGTCGAGGTATGGTGATGCCCACCTGGAACACGTCTTTCGTGCTCAGCTTAAGGATCGAGCTCAACGTAATACCGAAAACCTACAGCAGTGGGCCCTGGAAGTTGAGAAGCTGGTTCGTAAAGCTTACCAGTCCACACCTGCACTGATTGATGGAATTCTAGTGCAGGCTTTCGTCGACGGAATCCGCGACTTAGAGGTACGGGCTGCTGTGAGGCTTGGGCATCACGAGACCCTGAAAAATGCGTTGGCTCATGCGCTGGAAGTGGAGGCTGTACGACAAGACCATCGAGCTCACCGCATTAGAGAGGTTGTGGCATCACCTCCACGCAATCGTATTCAAGGGTATAGTCCGCGTTGCTTTAATTGCGGTGAAAGGGGCCACCTTCGCTTGAATTGTAAAAAACGACGAGGGGAAGGAGAAGATAGACCTGAAAATGAGAAGGGTCAAAACAACTGGAGATGCGGGCCATTACCAAATCATAAAAATAAGGATAATGAATGGCCCGAGGAAAATGGGTACAAGAAGAGAGTGCCTCAAAGCAACTGGAGGCACAAGGTTAGCAAGCAGCCGGACAAGAAGTTCGTGTCGTGGGAGGCCAACCGTATGCGTGAGGCAGAAGGATATTCGCCGGATGGAAGACTTTGTCTTAAGAACTGCAAGAAAGAAGATAAGGAAGCAGTGCCCGTACGAACAATAAGGACAGACCTCAATAACGAGTGGCGAGATACACTACTGAAAGCACAGGATTGTGACGCAGATCTTAAACCGATCCTTGAGTGGTTTAAAGCTGGTACCGCGAGACCTAAATGGCATGAAGTTGCAGCGTTAAGTTCCACTACGAAGAGCTACTGGGCCCAGTGGGACAGCTTGGTTATACATGATGGAGTACTGTACCGTAAATGGGAAAACGCAAAAGGCGATCGATGTCATTTGCAAATGGTAGTCCCTAGAGCTAAGATCCCAGAAGTTCTGCAGCTCTACCATAATGGATTATCAGGAGCTCACATGGGGGTCAAAAGAACTCTGCTGAAGATCCGCGAAAGATTTTATTGGATCCACTGCCGAGACGATGTTGAGGAATGGTGTCGTAAATGCACAACTTGAGCGGCTGTGAAGGGTCCTCATACTCGAAGTAGAGGAGCATTAAAAATTTACAATGTGGGAGCTCTATGGGAGCGGATTGCTCTGGACGTAGCAGGACCTTTCCCTGTAAGTGACAGCGGGAACAAGTACTTCATGGTGGTCATGGATTACTTCACGAAGTGGCCGGAAGTATTTGCCATTCCCAACCAGGAAGCTTCAACAGTCGCAGATAAATTGGTCCATGAAGTATTCTGCCGGTTTGGAGTACCTTTAGAAATTCACAGCGATCAAGGACGTAATTTTGAATCCCAAGTATTTCAAGAAACATGTCGAGTATTGGGCATTCACAAAACCAGAACGACCTCCTACCACCCGCAATCTGATGGCATGGTGGAACGATTTATTCAAACGTTAGAGAGATACCTGGCAAAAGTTGTAGAAAGCAGGCAAAAAGACTGGGACAAGCACATTCAGCCGTTTCTAATGTCATATCGTAGTGCGGTTCACGAGAATACGACGGTAACACCAGCTTTCGCTAACTTTGGAAGAGAATTACGACTGCCTGCTGATCTGATAACTGGTATCCCTCCTGACACCCCGCGTAGTGTAACAGACTACGCGGACGATCTGCGCAAGAGATTGAATGACGTATATGAACACGTCCGAGTGTCAGGTCAGCAAATGTCCGAGAGGATGAAGACCCGCTATGACCGAAAAATGAACAACAGCGGTTTCGACGAAGGTTCACTAGTATGGTTGCACAACCCAGTTCGATGCAAAGGCAAGTCTCCCAAATTACAAGCGAAATGGGACGGACCCTATAGAGTTGTCACCAAAATTAATGATGTCACCTACCGAATCCAGAAAGGCCAGCGATCTGCACCTAAGATAGTTCACGTCGATCGTTTAGCGCGTTATTATGGCTGTAACAATGCTCGGGACGAGCATGTCTTAGGAGGGGGCAGTGTTACGTGTTACATACTAGAATAATCTCTAACCGAACGCGCCGCGCCGCCGTTCCATGAATGTGCCGATTGTTCTAGTGCGTTCGAGCCGCGACCCGTCGGGCCGCGTGATGTCACGCGGCGATAAGAGATTGACGAATATAAAAGGCGTGTGTGTGTGTTGGCGGGACACAGTGTTTCTTCGGAAGCGATCGAGTGCGAACAACAAGCGACAAGCGAATATTCGGAGCGATTATTTCGACGCGTATTGTGTGCAGTACAGTGTTTAATTTTAAATAAAGTGCTGAGTCAGTTTCGAGAACAGTCGGCGTTTAATTGTTTGTCCTGAACCCCGTTAGCCCGTAACAGTATGTAGTCAAAATCTAATTTTTATGTATAATTGATTATAAACAGGGGAATTTATTTTTGTCAAGGTGCCAATCAAAATTTCTCCGCGTGTATTTTTTTATTAATATTATTTTAATTTTTTATATATTTTAATTAGATTTTGACTACATACACGATGAATGTAGTGATCTTGCAGTCGGATCTCGATCTATAATCAGGAGATACATACATAACGAGCGTACGGACCTCCCACATTCTCCGACGTATCTCAGCAACCGGTCTTAAATATTTATAAATATCATAACATAGGATCACGCTTGTTTTCATTAATAGGTGAGCAGGGGCACAACTCATACATGCACATGTAGGCTGCGTAATATTTTCCATCCCATTTTAAGCGCCACAAGCATATGGAATTGAAGTAAAAATTAATGAATCTAAAACCGCATCTGCTGCACTCAAGCACAACACAAAATACCTACGCCATATATGGTTTCCCTACGCATTTTTATCTATGATCCATTCTTCTATGAGCGGGACACAGCGACTATGATTGTTTTGCTTAAGTGTTATTGTGTTTTGTTTTGAGAAAAACAGCTGCAGGAGATGCTCCTTTATACTGACATTTCAAACACAATTAAGATACCCATTCTATAGTAGGATTGCTAATTAAACGGAGTAAACTGACATTTCGAATGTTGTCACTTTTTCATGAAATTTAAATAGTGCTGCGGTAAAAAGATCAAGATTATTCAAACATTTCAATTCAGTGAACCATTTCATTCTTTCATTTTCTAAATTCCAACTAAAAATCGTAATTCCTGCATAATATGTAATTAGAACTGCATGTCTACTGAATTATAGTAATAGTAAATTACTGCATGCCAAGTTATGGCATATCTACTGGAATTATAGTAATGGTTCATTATAAACAAAACTTACAAAAACTATGAATGTGCCGACCGTAATTTTTCTCAAAGAACAAAAATAATATTTGTAATTTTCATTGTTATAATTTCGCGCATCTGTTGTGATTATTTACGTAAAATTATCTACACAAACATTTAGTCGAAGGGTTAAGCTGAAATTTCTAAAAATATGTAATAAAATTCGAAATTTGCAAGCTAGTGCTGAGTTATTGTTTCTTTGAGTGATAAAAATTGAACTGGATCAACCCTATGTTTTGAAAGTAAGCAACATTATTTTGGAAAGTGACATTTCGGTCTGTCAGTTTACTCCGTTTAATTAGCAATCCGACTATAGTGAACTCTGAACCTCTTGTCTGAACCTGTGTATGTTCCTAGTAATGAAACCTAAAGGGCCACCCAATATAACTTTGTACACCCAAATTCCTATACTTATATAAATTACGGTTCATATTGTAACAAAAGTCTTACATTGAAAGTGCGTAATCGAGCTATAATCTCAATAAGGTTCGTTGCCCGCGGCCCTCTCTGTTATATTAACCGATATATTAATGCTAATTTATTGCTAATCTCTTGCAGAATTATGCACCTATTTATCCACAAGGGTCCTATATTGTGATTTTACATTACTTTTGCAATTATCATTGTAATTAACACGCTGAATTGAAAATAAACATTGTACTATATGATAGTTGTAAAGATTAAGATCTTATTTGTCTGGCTCGAAGGACCAATAACGGTATTTCGTATTCTATTATTGAATAGGAGATTGTAACGTGTATGATATTCAAGATAAAACGACTTGTTTAAGAAACAGATACATAATAATATTAGCCTTATGTTACAAACACTGTCCTACCGTTGGGCGACCTTGCCTCTTGTTAGTCGCAGTAGATTTTGCGAATGTAATGATTTTCGGTGTAATTCAGAAATAAATTTAATAGATAATATTATGACTTCCATATTAGATATCTTTCTTCTTTCTTTTCCTCAAAGATCTTTGCATCAAATCCCATTTGCATTTGTCTCACTTTGTTGAGGGGCCATGTAGGTGCAACATACTTTTGCAACATGCTCAAGATGTTCGGCGAATTCTAGTTCGCCTCTGCCTACCACTTCGGGTATACGAGGGTGAGCTTATATTACTTTTTAGCATGATAGATATAGGACGTCGTTGTATGCAGGCCGCTTCCAACAGGTCGATCTGGAAATCTTTGGGGGAGGCCTATGTTCAGCAGTGGACGTTCAGTGGCTGATGATGATGATAGTGATGATATTACATTCGACTTAGTTTTTAAGACCTGACTTTAACCAATTTTGAATTAAAATACAGACTGAATAGATCTAAAATAGCATTCTTGATTAGGTAAGACGACGATATCATTTTGAACGTAGCTATCAAAGTAAATACTCTTAGCAAATATTAACAAAGTCAATATTATTGTGCGTGTAATTATTCATGCTGGATAATGTTTGCGTATTTCAACACGTTGACCTATCGCAGGTTGCTGATCGGGGTTAAGCTTGTGGGCCGAATAATTGAACCACAACTGGGATTTAAGACTTGTTTAAGATGTGGAACTGGTTTCTAAAAGATAATATGGTTTAGAGATAAACACTGCCTCGGTAGCGTACGCGGCAAAACTATCGTCCTGAGGTCTCGGGTTCGATCCCTGGGTCGGGCAAAAGATATTGGATTTTTCAGTATCAGACCGGAGTCGAAATGTGGGTGTTCTTTGTTCGCTAGTGTGCCTCTGCCTACTTCAGGGATCTAGGCCTGAGCTACCAATGTTATGTAAGAAAAAACACTCAATTTAGTATTAAAGAGTGATGATTAGTCATTTAAAAATTTTGAATGGTAGACTATAGACGTATGCTGTAAACAAAACTTACGTCTATTTATGAATTCAGAACCAATTTTTGATGTCGGTAAAAAATGAATATTTGTTTAAATTGTAAGTACAAGGCTGGTGATTATAATATAGTTCTACCTCTCTTATCCCCGAATACAAAACGCTACTCAAACACGTCAAAATTTATCGCTAATAAACAATTTAAGTTAAATAGCTTTCCAATATTCGGTGTACAGTTACTTCAAACTTCTATTACAACAAATATTAGAGATAGAAACTATGAAGTATCTCAACGATTTCCAACGTCCAAACATGTTGATATATTGTCTGACTGTGTTTTAATTTAATGATTAATGAAATCAACGAGCGGTCGCGTTTGACCAGTGGTTTGTACCGACGTATCTTATGTCAGAGTTGTTTTGATCAATATATCACCTCGGGCGATATTATTTCTGCACTTAAATTATTCCTGAGTTGTGTCTTTTGATTTTGTTGGGAACGTTAGATATCCTTGGGATGTGTATTGAATGTTTTAGAATAGTCGTTCTTGTTACAAGCCCTCAATGTGGGGTCGGCGCAACGGATTCGGCCCGGGAAAATTAAATTAGAGAATTCTCTTTTCCCGACCTGGTAATCGAACCCAGGACCCCCCGGTCCACAGCCCATATATTATGCTGCCACTAGATCTAAGAGACGACCGTTAGGCGCGTTAGGCGGTTTTAGAATAGTGTTTTCATAAAATAAGCTCACTTCTGTATCCCCGAAGGTGTAGGCAGAGGCGCACTAGCGAACAAGAACAGACTTGGGGGTTATACTGAAAAATCCAATATCACTTTGCCTGGCCCGGGATCGAACCCGAGACCTCAGGCAGATAGACGTATTGCGCACGCAATACCACCAAGACACCGAGGCAGCATGTTTATTTAGCGTAATAAAGAAAGAAATAAGTTACGTATTTAAAAAAAAGAGAAATTAGAGTCCGGGTCGGCGAGCACGAACCATTTTGACAATCGATTCCGAGTTTTTAGATCGATGTGCGTTCATGAGATTATATTTGATGTATATTTTAACTAAAACTAGACTAGACTGCCTCGGTGGCGTGGTGGTATTTCGGTACGACTACGGTTCTGAGGTCTCGGGTTCGATCCCCGGGTCGGACAAAGTGATATTGGATTTTTTCCATATCAGCCCGGAGTCTGGAATTTGTGCCCGATATGGCGATAGGCTCGCCCCCTATCACATCTGGGACGGAACTAAGCTCGGCGAAATGTGGGTGTTCTAGTTCGCTAGTACGCCTCTGCCTACCCCTTCGGGGATACAGGCGTGAGCTTATGTTATGAGCTTATGACCGTTTCTGTGTGTGGCTTAGTTTAGCTATAGGCGAGACGGTGTCCTTTTTTTAATACGTCCGTGGCTCGAACCTTAGTTATTTCCGTCCCAGATGTGATAGGTGCGAGCCTATCACCAAAGAATTAATGTGATTTTTATTTCAAAATAACGAAATATAAACTATTAAAATGTACCTATCTACAAAATAAAAAACTAGTTTTTTCTATTCAAATAAAAGTAAAAGAAACCTCAAAGGCAACGCGTACATTGTCTTAGTCATGTGAGTGAAGTTTTGTGTCGCATTACCTTTCAGATTACGTTTAATGGCAGCCCATTAGTTTAAGCACAAAAGTCCCGAGATGCATAATTTAATCTCGAAACGTAAGTGCAAAAAGTATGTTGAAATGTACCATTACGGCATGGGACGCAGACAGATGTCAATCTGGAATATTTTAAACCACGTTTAGCTAACGACTAGCTTTGCATTACAATTGGTGCGCCGGCGGTCCCGTATTTATCGTTGAAGCTCATCTACCAGAGCTGCGGCAATGAGGAAAGTATTCATCTCACTCGCTCTTACTAAAGCTTCTGAAGAGTGAAAGGGACAAGCAAATTATTATTTTACAGCGATACGTATCGTGTCACTTCGATACAATAAAGGACAATCGAAAGTATTTGGAATTCATATTCGCAGCTTTTGTTACATTTACGTAATGCCCAATAATCTGCATAAATATAGAAAAAGGTTCGACGGGTAAAGAGATTCTAGAAAATTCTATTTGGCTCGCAAGGGACTGAGTTAGGGTAATAAGATTTTATGCAATTTTTATATGCCTCGGAGCTTGGTCGAGGCTGTGGGCTGGGTTGCCAGGTGTATGTGAATAAATATTTACATTTATAAATATACTGAATTGTATTATTTAATAAAGTTGTGTTTTATGTCAATAGTAGAAACAATATCTTGTTGCCTATTCGGTCTAGTGAAAGCGTATATGAGTTATGAACCAAGAAGTCCTGGGTTCGAGTCCTAAGTCGGCAAAAGAGTAATTTATATGTATATGCTGTCACTAGACCAAAGAGGCAACAAAATTTATTTTTATCAATTAATGTAATATAATTTTACATTCACTTGTATTTAGTAAACAAATCGTATACAATGTTGACAAGTAACCAAACTAGATCTTTATCACAATTTCACATTCTAATAACGAATAAAGTCGCAAATCGTAATTACCAGAGCAAAAGCTACAAATTGCGTAATTACTTCATATATCCTTATTTAACAGAGCCGGCCATTTTGTACGCGAGTGTAAATTCGGACCATCAAAATTATGCAACTGGAGTATAGTTTTGGATAATGAACGTTTATAATAATGTAAACAAAACTTTAATTGACATTTTTTTTATAGCAGAGTCTGGCAAACGAGCAGATGGTATGGTCACCTAAGTTAGTGGTCTCCACCGCTCATAGACACCTAAGACGCAAAAATAATCATGAGTGCGTTGCCAACCTAAAAGGAGGGAATGGAAGGGGAGGGAAAAGGGATTGGGAAAAGAGAGGGGGAAATGGGCCACTGAAAATGTACAAAGAATGTAGACCAATTATAATGACTAAGCTAATCGTATTCTGAACACAGTTTAAGACCAGAAGATTCTTTGCAAAATTTTTTTATTGAATTTTATGGAGTTTATAATAAGGATCATTTTTGATCTGATGGGTATTTGGGTGAAAAATCTATTCGCCAGATATTTTTTTTATAATACATTTCCACGATTTGAGGTATCATATCATCTATCTGAAGTTGTTAAATCAGATACAATATAATTCCTTAAATATTGTTGTGTTGTTTACAATTACTTCATAGTTCCTTAAAAAGGACTATACCGTATTTGCTTTAGCTTATAAATTGTTACGAAACCGCATTTTGCATAGAAACTAAATAATTAAGATATTGTTCAGTTTAATTAAAGCGTACTGTTTGATTTAGTGTAACTTGGAGAGGGAAGTTTGCTTTTGTTACCATTTATTATCTGTTTAATAAAGCAAACAAGTTGGTCATAACTCCTATGGGTCAAAACATAGGCTTGTAAGGGTGCACGCCAATTGAGTTGCAACTTTCAATGGTATTGTTTATGGGGATTTATTTATAACATATGTACTAGTCATAAGGATCCCCTCCTTGGTCTAGTGGCAGCATATATGGGCTGTGTCCCGTGAGGTTCTGAGTTCGATTCCCAGGTCGGGCAAAGCCAATTTTCTAATTTAATTTGCACAGAACTGGATCCTCAGAGGGGGTTGACGTCAGGCAGGCAGCCGGTAGTAAAAACTGAGCCAAACCCTTTCTGCAAAATGCTGGAAAAAGTGTGTTGCGCCGACCCCACATCAAGGTGGGATAAGGGCAGGTAGAAAGACAGAAAGTATGTACTAGTCATAAGGAGCTATATTATATTTCGTCACACTTTATATAGACAGGGCCTAGTCAGGTAGTGTGGGGACACAAATGCTGACGGCGTAAATTACCAGTTGCACGCCATTGTACTTAGTTTTAATAAGCAGTCTAATAAACGCATCAATAGTAAACAGACGTTTCTTTTATATAATTAACATTGGTGACTCCGACTAAAGGGAACGCGGACGTGAGTGATTTTGTGTTGCGTTTTCGGACATTTTTAGACTAACATGATGAATACCGGACAACCCGTACCACTTCTCCAGGTGTCACAAGCATCATCAGACATTATGTCAATTTCGGTTTCTTCGCGTATACCTGAGTTTTGGGTAGACCAGCCACGTGTTTGGTTTATTAGAACTGAAGCAACCCTTGCACCTCAGAAATTAGGAGATGAAGCCCGCTTTGACATTGTAGTATCAAAACTACCAAAAGAGGTCATAACCCAGGTATCTGATTTTTTGGCCAAACCACCAGAATCCGGTAAATTTCAAGCCTTGAAGACCAAATTACTGACACTGTTTGAGGATTCGAAGACACGGCAGATCGAAAAGCTGATCAGGGAGATGGACCTTGGAGACCAAAAGCCTTCACAACTTCTCCATAGGATGAGAGACCTTGCACGCGACAAGATCCCGGACGACACACTCAGAGTGCTATGGGAGGGCCACCTTCCATCAACGGTACGCGCTGTCCTCACGGTTTCTGACACCAAGGATTTGGACAGCCTCGCCTTGATCGCTGATGACGTGACGGAAGCTACGAAATTTAACCAGGTTGCCGCATTCACTCAGAGGAAGTCAACAGCCACTAGCCAGGAGAACAAAGAAGACTTCATCCTAGCGGAGTTAGCTAATATGAATCTCCGGTTAGCTAACATCGAACGTTCCCGGTCAAGGATGCGTCGTAATTTCAGCAGGTCAAGAAGCTCTGCGCGCTCTACGTCACGCCGCCGTCGACGCACCCCGGATGCAGCAGACTGGTTGTGTCACTATCACTTCCGGTACCGACATAGAGCCCGCAGGTGTGTGCAGCCATGCTCCTGGAAGGCCAGGCCAGATACCCAGATGGACAGAGAGAAGACAGAAAACTACAGCAGGTCGGAAAACTAAATTATCAGGTACAGTCGTCGGCGGGAGTCTGTGCTATTTTACCGTGTAACCGCCTGTCTGTCATGGACCATAATTCTAAATTTAAATTTCTAGTTGATACAGGTGCTAATGTTTCTGTCCTGCCCACGATTAAAAAATTTAAAGGAGCGAAATGTTCTAATTATAAATTATATGCCGCCAATGGTACCGAAATAGCAACCTATGGTACTAAAACATTAGTTTTAGACCTAAAATTACGAAGACCGTATCGTTGGAATTTCATATTAGCCGATGTAAAGCAACCTATTCTCGGCGCAGATTTCTTATGCCATCATAAACTGTTAGTCGATATGAATAAGCGTAAGCTTATCGATCAATTAACAGACTTAAACGTATCCGCATCGGTTGTAAGTATTGATCATTCGACAGTAAGTACAATTAGTGAAAATCATCCATATTTTAGATTATTAAGCAACTTTCCGGACATCACTAAGCCGCCCACGTTTCGAGAAACTCCGCCGCATAATGTTTTACACTATATCGACACGAGTGGACCCCCGGTACACGCTCGTGCCAGACCTCTGCCTCCTCACAGATATAATAAGGTAAAGGAAGAATTTAGGATAATGCAGGAATTGGGTATATGTAGACCTTCTAAGAGCGCTTGGGCCAGTCCGTTGCATGTGGTTCCCAAGAAAAATGGTGAGTTAAGACCATGTGGCGATTATCGTGCTTTAAACGCTATTACGAAGCCCGACAGATACCCAATACCTAGATTACATGATTTTACATATATATTAGCAGGTAAAAAGATTTTTTCAAAATTGGATATCAATAGAGCATATCACTGTATTAGTGTTGCACCTCAGGATATAGAAAAAACAGCAATTATTACCCCTTTTGGATTATTTGAGTTCCCCAGAATGACATTTGGTTTGAGAAACGCTGCACAGACATTCCAAAGATTCATGAATAATACAGTTTTACAAGGTTTAGATTTTTTATTTAATTATTTGGATGACGTCATAATTGCTAGTGAAAATGAAACCGTACATAAGGAACATTTAAAGACGATTTTCGAACGTTTTAATACATACGGCATAACTATCAACCTAAGCAAATGTTGCTTTGGACAGTCGCGCATAGAATTCTTAGGCCACGAAGTTAGTACTGAAGGTATCAAACCACTAGAAGAGAAAGTTGAAGCTATTGTTAACTTTCCTAAACCGGAAACAGTTTGCGAGTTACGTCGATTTTTAGGAATGTTAAATTTTTATAGACCGCATTTGCCAAACTTAGCTGAATATCAGTGTGAACTTAATAAATATTTAGTTAATAGTAAGAAAAACGATAAAACTAGAATCGTTTGGACGGACGCTACCAAGAATGCATTTGTGCAATGTAAGTTAGGACTTAAAAAAGCCGTTACATTGTCACATCCATGCCCAAATGTTCCGTTAGCGCTGATGACAGATGCATCTAATACTTGCGTAGGCGCGGTACTTCAGCAAAAAGTAGAAGGTAGTTGGAAACCTCTTGGTTATTTTTCCAAAAAGTTGACGCCTACTGAGCAAAAGTATAGTACATACGATCGCGAGTTATTGGCTATATACAAGTCTATTAAGTATTTCCGCAAATTATTTGAAGGTCGACCATTGACAGTATACACCGATCATAAACCTTTATGTCACGCTTTTACTAAAATTGGAAGAGAAGACAATGAAACACCTAGACGGACGCGACAACTTCTTTACATTAGTGAATTCACGGTTGACATACAACATATTATCGGTAAAGATAATGTTGTAGCAGACACTTTATCACGCGTCGAAACAATTTTGTGCCCGTCTGTACTCGACTATGATCGCCTTTCTGATGAGCAAGCGAAAGATGAGCAATTATTACGAATGTTACGAAACCCGAGTGACAATATTCAATTAAAGCAAATCATGTTACCCACTTCTAATAAATTGGTATATTGCGAAATATCTAGTAATATTATTCGACCTTATTTAACTAAAGAATTTAGGCCCATTGCATTTAAAAGCATTCACGATTTAAATCATCCCGGTATACGTACTAGTCGAAAAATGGTATCTAAAAATTTCTTTTGGCCAAGTATGAATAAAGACGTAAATATTTGGGCAAAATCATGCGTTCAGTGTCAAAAATCTAAAGTGAGTCGACATGTAATTTCGGATTTAGGTAGTTTTCCGGAAGTAGGTCGTTTCGAACACATTCATGTGGATATAGTTGGTCCTTTACCAACATCTGCACATGGATTTAGGTATTTAGTTACAATGATTGATAGACGTACGCGATGGCCAGAAGCTTTTCCATTGCAAGAGATAACAGCAGACGACGTTGCTAAAGTAGTGTACGAAGGGTGGATAGTACGTTACGGTTGCCCGATCAAGATCACAAGTGATCAGGGACGTCAATTCGAATCTATGTTATTTACAAAATTAATGAAATTTCTAGGTATCGATAAGACACGTACTACTCCGTATCACCCGCAGAGTAACGGAGCTGTAGAGCGATGGCACAGGTCGCTCAAATCCGCTTTAATGGCACGTTTATCAGAGAACACATCTTGGGTAGTCGAGCTACCCACTGTCTTATTAGGTCTAAGGGCAGCATTGCGTAGTGATAGTGGAGTAAGCGCAGCAGAATTGACCTTCGGCAAGACTTTACGTTTGCCTGGTGAATTCTACGATGTCTCGCAGTGTTCGGATTGTAGTGATCCTTATAACTTAGTTGAGAAAATTCGCGAAACTATCGCATCTTATCGTCCAGCGAATAATAGACGGAACCAACGAAATATATTTATCTATTCTGATTTACAAACTTGCAATTACGTTTTCGTCAGGGACGATACTATTAGAAAATCCTTGAAACCGCCATATAATGGACCCTATAAAGTGTTAGAAAGAGGACATAAAGTGTTTAAAATTCAATTGCCAGGACGAGAGGCTCATATTTCTATCGATAGATTGAAACCAGCTTTCTTGTTAAACGATAGTGTTTTTAAAAATAATTCCGTAGATATACCTCTAGAAAATAAAAATTCTAGTGTCCGTGAAAATAATGAGCAGCAAAACTTAGATAAGCCGTACATGACACGCAGTGGTCGCGTAATTCGAACACCAGTTAGGTTCAGATAGCATTTCCTTCGCACTAAGTTGTGTTATGTAGAAAAAATATTTATGTTAATGTTTAAAAAATGCATATTACGGACTAGTTATTTTATAAACACTAACAATTATAACATACAACAATAAGTTAATGCAAATTATGTAGCATCGCCATAGCTATATTAGCTAGCGAACAATCGCTTGTCGTAAGACAAGACCCCGAACAAAAATGTATAGAATAAGCAAATGTTAAGTAGTTCATGCGTCGTAATTGTACCTAATATATTTTATATGTCATTAAAATTGTCTTTATTGTGTTTTATGTATGTTTTACTAAAATAATTCATAGTCATATACGTATGTGTTGTATGCAGTAATATAATTTTTATATTATCACCGTAATATTAAGTACTAAATCGTATGTCCCATAAGAGAGACACGTGTATTCCTTATAAACTACTGTTCGTTTTTCATTTTATTTTTTTCGTATTGTATATTTTTTTAAAAGGGGGGAATAATGTGGGGACACAAATGCTGACGGCGTAAATTACCAGTTGCACGCCATTGTACTTAGTTTTAATAAGCAGTCTAATAAACGCATCAATAGTAAACAGACGTTTCTTTTATATAATTAACAGGTAGTTTAGCTATTAATAGGCTCCTTGGTCAAATGGCAGCATATGGGCTGTGTATCAGATGGTCCTGGGTTCAAATCCCAGTTCAGGCAAAGCGGTTCTTGTAACTTTTTTTTACAACAGTCACACCCTACACTAAGATCGAGTCTTGTGTCGTGGGAATCAGGAACTACGAGAGACTTTCGGTCTCACAACACCCAGACCCGAAACAAATATCTGTGGGCCACACAAATATTTGTCTCAGTGCGGGGATCGAACCCGCGGCCTCTCGCAGCCGGCTTCTCGCCGGCTGCGCCACGGAGCCACGGAGCCACGGAGGCTGATATCTTTCTTTTCTTAAGGAATTTTGGAAATATATTTGATACAATATTTTTATAGACTCAGAATATAAAAACAGGCTCCGAAGTGTTATAATTACATTGTAAACACAACACACTGATGTACATCATGGTCGAGTGTGGATAAACACATTTTTACCTTTTTTAAATAAGACTTGTTTGATTTGGCGCTTGTGTTCGAACAGTTTCGAACCAACAAAGCTGGCGTTCTCGCCCAAAAAGGATATAAGTGAGAGGGCAAACATCCTGTTTGCGTTAGTAATAGTCACACGGAAGAATATTGTGAATTGCTTAACCAAATGCGCGGTGCTTCGTTGGACTGATGGCGATCTATCCTGAGGCCGTAGCACGAATATCTTTCGAGTTTGTATTCGAATCGAGTACAGGTATCACATTTATTGCCTTAGTATTTATAATGATTACAAGTTAAAAATTGACTTCAAAATTCACCAGTCAAAATATATATTGGACTGTGTTGTGCAGGAATGCACCAACCCACAAAAATAAGTTTTTTTTTTATGCCAACATGATCTAAACCATTGATAGACCATATAAGGTAGATGTGAAATTTACTTTGTTTTTAATAAATAAATAAATAAATAATAAATAACACCCAACAGTCACATACATAGTCCTGACCCCACACTAAGATCGAGTCTTGTGTCGTGGGTATCAGGAACTACGAGAGACTTTCGGTCTCACAACACCCAGATTCGAAACAAATATCTGTAGGCCATACAAACATTTTTCTCGGTGCGGGGATCGAACCCGCGGCCTCTCGCTTCACATCCGGCTACTCGCCCGCCGCGCCACGGAGGCTGTCGAAATTTTGTTTGTGGGTTGTATCATTTCTGCAGAAAACGGTTCTATTTAATTATAGTTTTTCTGGGATCTCCTTTTACATGCTCTTGTCACCACTGTGGGATCGGCGCAACACCTTAGGAAGCATATTTCAGAAATGATTTGGCTTTATTTTTACGATCGGCTGCTAGCCTGACGTCAAACCCCTCTGGGGAATTTTCTAACATCTCTTTATATACACCATTTATACGATGTTAATTATCCAGTGTCCACTACTAGCAAATTGGAACACATTTTATCGAGCTCATTTCCGTCCCAGAAGAATAGGGGCTGAGTCTATTGCCTTTCGAACACAAATTGTTTTTATTTTATATTTTTTGAAGTGATAATCGAACAAGCAAGTCACCTCATATGTGATGCAGCTGACAACTTCATTATTTACTCTTATTGCTTTTTATTGTACATAGAATTTTGATGCACCGCAATTGCGTTGACGGTTGGAATTTCCATCACGTATACGCAGTTTTTTGTTTATGATTAGATTACTAGACTATAGTCTATGAAATTGAAGGTGTTACGTGACGAAATTAACAAAGTTTCATTTTAATATTTCACGTACATTTATCCAACTAAGCCAGAAGAAAGGGTTATGATTTCAGTAGCCTCTGTCTTTATATTTACTTATGTTTCACCCACAGACATGTAGTTTCACCATAGTTATTATTTATCCAGTTTTGCTTAATTATGTGTCTATAGATTCGATAATATACAGTTACATTTGACACCGCCTTCAAAACAAAAAGAACAGCATATTTCTTTACCATATTAACCGAGATTTCAAGCATTTACAATATTATAATTGTTTGGTTGCAAAGTGCAATTCTTACCTTCAGCGACCCATTAAACCAGACCCAGTAAATATTCGAGCTGGCTGCGCAGTGAAGACATTTGGTTAAAATTTCATACAAATTTCATAGACGCGCATCTAGCTCGAATACATTTACGATTATCAGTAATTTTCCCATCGGTCCGAAAATATGATTCCATAAAAATTTGGTAATTTTTCCCGTAGTGAGGGATTCATTTTAAGACTTATGGATGCTGCTTGATTATTTAGTAGACAAAGCCAAAGTGTGTAAATGTTAGACAAGCGACTGGTTGCAAAAACGAAACCGAATTATTTTTGCTTCATGCTTAGAAAAATGTGTTGCGCCGACCTGACAAACGCCATCGAAAACATGTATGTGCATGGATGCAATGTTATTATTCTACCATAAAGCGATCATCCAGCATCGTCCATACTCCGTCGGATTCACCGTGGGTGATCTGTTTGGGTACCAAGTCATTATTGGAATAAAAGTGTGAGAATACACAGGTTTTCGATACTTGTGCCATTGCAGTAACCTCACATATCTTGTCCTCAGGGTTCTGGTATCTAGGATTATCACTTTAATTTAATATTAATTTATTAATAATATACCTAATTAAATAATTATATTAATTTAGTGAAATAAAACTATTTTTACGGATTCTATCAAAATTTAATAGTTTTATTTCTATGTATAATATTCGTGTAAACTTAAGAAATCATTTATATTAATTTAATAATAATTGTCATTTAATAAGCCTTCTTGGTCTTGTGATAGTGTATATGGGCTGTGAACCGGGGGGTCCAGGGTTTCCCAGGTCGGGCGTGCTATTTTTCTAAAGATGCGTCTCCTGCACTAGTTTTTCTCGAAACAAAACACAAAAGCATCTATGCAAAACAAGGATTTTCAAGGAACAAGAGTTTTGTGTAGTGATTAAGATGCGGCATAACACTATTTTCTCGGGACTGGAGCCCCAGATGGGGGTTGGCGTCAGGCAGGCAGGTCGTAATATCTAAGCCAAATCCTTTCTGAATCTTGCTTGAAAAAGTTGCGCCAACCCCACATTAAGGTGGGATAAGGGCAGGTAGAAAGAAAAATACCCAATGTTTTGATTCAATGATAATTGTGATTTTGCTAACTCTGGTAGTTCCACAGAACCCATTTTAGGAATCGCAGATAGGTATTATCGCCGACTTCCAAAAAAGAGAAAGTTTTCAATTCGTCTGTATTTTTTTTAAGTATGTTACGAGATATCTCCGCCAAATGTGGACCGATTTTCAAAATTCTTTTTGTATTCGATAGAGCTTATTTCAAGAGTAGTTCCATATAAATTTGGGTCACGATCGGATTTGAATTCAGCCTGTTAAGTTTTTAAACTTGTGATTTTAACTAATTGAGAATCATTTTCAGCAGCCCGAGCAGGAAAATTTCTGACAACCGTAAATGTATTCGTGCTCGATGCGCGTCTATGAAATTTGTATGAAATATTAATCAAATGTCATCAGTGCGCAGCGAGTTTACATTTACATTAGTTTTTCGTGCTCGGGCTACTGAAGTCGTAAAGACCATTGAGCTTCCAAATTTCATAAATACAACAGTCATTGCATATTTGTTGATAGGTTGCGACTTACGACGGTCGGAGCTAGAAGTTCAATTCTCTGGTTGGGTAACTCGCATCGCTTTATCTGTAGCCGTCACTGAAGTTTGCACAGTTTAATGATATTGTAGTGGCATTGTGACCCGGGATGGTGTAAATGTTAGCACATTCTTGTATGGTACTGCCGAGTGCAGGCCGCTGTATCTTTATATAATGCAACAAGTCTGTATTTTCGACGAACTTAAAAAAATAAATAAATAAACCCAACAGTCACACACCTACTCCTGACCCCACACTAGGTATAACCTGTACCGTGCGTGTCGGAGACTATGAGAGACTTTCGGTCTCACAACACCCAGACTTGAAACAAATATCTGTGGGCCACACAAACATTTGTCTCAATGCGAGAATCGAACCCGCGGCGTCTCGCTTCACAGCCGACTACTCGCCCGCTGCTCCACGGAGGCTGTCAAAAAGGAGAACGTCCTCAATTAATCTGTATTTTTTGTTTTATTTGCTATTTATTACATACAAAAATGTGTATATAAACAAACATAGTCAAGTACGCAATTGTGGAGTGGAATTTATGCCCGATATGGCGATTGGTTCGCCCCTTATCACATGTGGAACGGAACTAAGCTCGGCGAAATGTGGCTGTTCTAGTTCGCTAGTGCACCTCTGCCTACCCCTTCGGGGATACAGGCGTGAGCTTATGTTATGTTATTAATTGTGGAGTGCAATAAATTGCTTGAACTTGAATAATGACAGCCTCCGTGGCGCAGCGGGCGAGTAGCCGGCTGTGTAACGTGAGGTCGCGGGTTCGATTCCCGCACCGAGACAAATGTCTGTGTGGCCCACAGACATTTGTTTTGGGTCTGGGTGTTGTGAGACCGAAAGTCTCTCGTAGTTTCTAAACCCACGATACAGGTTACACCTAGTGTGTGGCAGGACTATGTTTGTGACTGTTGGGTGTATTTATTTATTATAATGTTTTTTTCTTTCTGCCCTTATCCCACCTTAATGTGGGGTCGGCGCAACACACTTTTTCAAGCATGTTGCAGAAAGGATTTGGCTTAGTTTTTACGACCGGCTGCCGGCCTGACGTCAACCCCGTCTTAGGGATGTTATTTAATATAATGTGAAATAAAATATTTTCTAATTCGTTACGTTTGTCTCCTCGCTTGTACCAGTTACCTAACATGCTGTGTCTAGAGGAGCAGGTATTACTAACAGCTAATTAAAGTCTAGATCCAGCCGCATTAATTTTATAACCACTAAACTAAATAAACCGAATTAAACTTTACAACAGAAACAACTATCTAAAACTCCTTATTCTGGATAGAAATTCGTGACGTAAGAATGCATTATTTATTGTAATTTAATTTTAACTACGTGATTTGTTTTGTTTTGTAGATTATTGAAGAAATTAAATATATACAATGATTAATTGGTACATTTATTTTGAGATTTCAAAATTAGTTATTAACCCCTTATGCCAATTGCCATCATGCATAATTTCATTTGATATCATTGCTTATGTTATATTATACACTTTAAAAAAACGGCCTCGGTGGCGTGGTTGTATTTCGGTACGGTACGGTACTGAGGTCTCGGGTTCGATCCCCGGGTCGGGTAAAGTGATATTGGACTTTTCCATATGAGCCCGGAGTCTGGAATTTGTGCCCGAAATGGCGATAGGCTCGCCCCCTATCACATCTGGGACGGAACTAAGCTCGGCGAAATGTGGGTGTTCTAGTTCGCTAGTGCGCCTCTGCCTACCCCTTCAGGGATACAGGCGTAAGCTTATGTTTATGTTATGTTATGCACACTAAAATTATGCTCACAGTCAAACAAACATCTCATTCATTTATTGTCGTGATTACAATTCAGCTAAACATATCCAGAATTGTGATCAAATGACGTTCCGCTATACATAGAGATAAATAAATCATCAGCATCCAAATACGAAGCATTTACAATCGTTTATATTTAAATGCAGCCTCGCAAACCCCTCTGTGGTCTATATAAGGCCGCCCGCAAACGAATCTAATCTAGAGTTAGCCATAAAGGCGGTATTATATGGGAGTAAGCGAATCGCAAATGGAGATCTAATGTCGGATGGGCCGGCTGAGTTGATTTTGATGTTGTTTTAAGTGGTTGATAGTGTGAAATCCGGAATGCAATACCTTTTAAGGGTAACAATGAGATTTGATACGATAATGTCGATTCTGATGTGTATTTTTGCATCAGAGTTTGGATGGTAAATATCGCTGTATATTTACTGTTGAAGGTAAATGTATGTATAAGTACTCATTGTATGTTGGTTTTAATTATTACTTGATATTATTGTAATAATATTCAGGATTTTTTCTTATATTGTTTGCTACGTGTATAGCGCACAATTTTTTTTTGTTTTTTCTCCAGAATAATATGCTTTTATATATGTATATTTATAGCAGAGACTGGCAAACGAACAGATGGGTCACCTGATGGTAAGTGATCTCCACCGCCCATAGACACCCAAGACACAATAAGAATCATGGGTGCGTTGCCAACCTAAAAGGAGGAAGTTGAAGGGGAAGGAAAAGGTATTGGGAAAGAGAGGGGGAAAATGGGCCACCGGAAATCTCACTCACCGAACGAAACGCGACAGCAAGCTGCCACTTTACGTCGGTTTTCTGTGAGACAGTGGTATCCAACCAGTCGAGCCGACCCATTCGTGCTGTCGACGTTACTGTCTACAGCGTGGCTCTACCACTCAAAACTCTCTATCTATTTATGACAACTGTAATTTGAATTGTATTTGGCCAAACGGAATAGAAATGCATTTTGTCATGTTTTTGACAAATTATAGCCGATTAAACGCATCAAGGTAACTAATGATGCACATTACTTTATACTTACTCTAAACAATATTTTTAAAAGCACTTATCACAATATTTTCTACGTAAAAAATAAATACAGGCAAATATTTTTAATTATTAAATCAGTAAAGACTAAAGTCTAACTAGCTAGTCTAAACTTCAAAGTATAATAAATTATCAATATGTTTATAACATTAGGGTAATAAATAACAGTTCAGGTCATGTTGTGTGAAAGCTGCGTTGGTCGGAATTACGTAAGATAACTTGTGCGGTGTACCTTCGTCAATTTATGGGGAAATATTATCTGTGGCAAATAATATGGCAAATTATCTTGATTATTTTTACTGTAAAATTGATAGGCTATGAATTTTTGGGAACAAATTAGATTGGGATTAAGTAAAATCTGTGTAATTATGTGCACCTATTTATTTTTTTTAATATTAAGATATAAGCTACTCAGATGCGACTTTCGCTATTAAAAAGCATACTTGTCTAGGGGATTCATGGATCACATAGTCATACTACTACTATTTATAATTCCGCGGGTTCGATTCCCGCAACGAGACAAATATTTGTGCTATCCACAGATATGTGTTTCGGGTCTGGGTGTTGTGAGACCGAAAGTCTCTCGTAGTTTCTGATACTCACGATACAGGTTACACCTAGTGTGGGGTCAGGACTATGTGTATGTCTGTTGGATGTATGTATGTATTAAGCATTTTACTGTCCAAAAGTACATAATACAGACAGAAATTCAACTCGGATGAACCCATTGGACCTAGTATCAAATTATGCCCCTAAAGGGTGCACATAAACTGCATCCAATATGGGTGGTAATAGCATCCAACGTTATCTAGATCTAAGCTTAGATATTAAAGTAATTAGGTATTATATTTCTGTATCGGTGTGACTGGGGCCAGGCCCGTGTCGCAAGTCTAACCCGTGCGATATACCGCGATAAAATACATCTAATGGTGAACGCAGGGCTGCGTGTGCGCTAAACAGATTTTTAAATAAACAGATCGACTTCAAATCCGGCCGTGACCAACTTCTAAAATGGCGAAGGGGATTTTCTGATGATTTGGTTATAGAGAAGTGAACAAGTCTGAGTATGTATCTAGTCATAGAAGTCTGTCACGTGATACATACATACATACATAGACGAACACGCCTTTTTCCCATAGGGGTAGGCAGAGACAACGGATTTCCATTTGCTACGATCCTTACACACCTCTTTCGCCTCATTCAGTTTCATTACATTCTTCATGCATGCACGTCGGTTTAGAGTACTTTTAACTTGACCTTTCTCGAGTAAATCTCTGACTTGGTCAGAGAATGTTCGATGAGGTCTTCCCCTTCCAACTTGTCACGTGATATTTTCGAAATAAAGAACTTTAAAACCGACTTCAAAATTAATCCGATCGTGAAATAAGCTCTATCGAAGGTTTTGTAAATCGGTCCACATTTGGTGGAGATATCGCGTAACATACATAAAAAAGAAATACAGACGAATTGAGGACTTCCTTTTTTAATTAGGTCGAATAGGAATATTGTATTATTTACCTTTGCCCAGCAGTGGGATAATACAGGTTAGAAAAGAAAGAAGAAGAAGAAATATTGTAATTGACGGCCTCCGTGGCGCAGCGGGCGAATAGTCAGCTGTACCGAGACAACTCTTTGTGTGATCCACATTTATATTTGTTTCGGGTCTGGGTATGGTGAGACCGGAAGTCTCTCGTAGATTTTGGTACCCACGATAAGGTTAAACTCAGTGTGGGGGGGTCAGGACTATGTGTGTGACTGTTTGGTGTACCTGTTTATGTATTATTTGGCGTCCGAAAAATAGGGTTTTATTTTAACGTTATCATTGAAATTCTGCAGTTACTTTTATTGTGTCATTTCTTGTTAACGGGTTGAAAGTCTTCCAAGGTCTACACGAGAGTTAAACGTATTAGTGGCGTGACAGCCTCCGTGGCGCAGTGGGCCAGTAGCCTGCTGGGAAACGTGAGGTCGTGGGTTCGATTGCCGCCCCGAGACAAATGTCTGTGTGGCCCACAGATATTTGTTTCGGGTCTGGGTGATGTGAGACCGAGAGTCTATTGTAGTTTCTGACACCCACGAAACAGGTTGTACCTAGTGTGGGGTCAGGACTATATGTGTGACTGTTAGCTGTATTTATTATTTATTTATTATAAATAAATATTTCCAATAGCTATTGTTTTCTAGGATGACCAGAGGCTTAGCTTTACTTAGCATTGCCAATTACGCATAAGATAGGCCGTGTACGCAGCTACCTTGTTCAGCCAATAAAAGCGGTTTAATTTGCAGTATATACTTTTAAAAACCTCGTGAAATAAATATCATTATCCTATAGGTCTTTACTAATTTCTCCAATTATAAACGTAATGGCTTCCCCAGACATAAAGTATTTAATTGTGTTCATAAATAAAATAAGTTTGAACAATAAAATTGAGAATGAACACTGAGCAGGCCGGTCGTGGTGTTATTTTATTGTTTAATTATATTGTTCAAACGTGTTTGTAACTTCTCCGGAGCTGCGGTTGTCAATGAACAATTAAACTTTATAGGCATATTGTTTGAATTTATGGGTTTTGTGGAACTTATGGTTGTATGAGAATTAGACGACGCTATTTACCGCCGAATGCTCATACAAGGCTGTGGATGCGAATTCAGCGGCGGCGGCGGCGGCGGCGGCGGCGGCGCGGGGAGCAGCAAGGCAACGTATTGTTAAACCGCTCGCCGCGCCGCGCCGCTGCCGCCGCTCCCAGCCCGTTGAGTTCGAGACCGCGGCCTTACGCGGGTTAGGCCTTATCCACAGGAGAGCTTTTTCAGTGCGCGTTAAAAAGTGTTTCAGCATGTCTGTTTACATGAGTGCTTGTTTTTTATAGCAGAGACTGACAAACGAGCAGATGCGTCACCTGATGGTAGGTGATCTCCACCGCCCATAGACATCCAAGACACAAAAAAAATCATGGGTGCGTTGCCAACCTAAAATGAGGGAATGGAAGGGGGGGAGGGAAGGTATTGGGAAAGTGAGGGCGGGACTTGGGCCACCGGAAATCTCACACACCGAACGAAACGCGACAGCAAGCTGCCACTTTACGTCGGTTTTCTGTGAGGCAGTGGTATCTAACCGGTCGAGCCGGCCCATTCCTGCTGTAGACGTTACTATCTACAGCGTGGCTCAACCACTCAAAACTCGTGTTGGAAAGACTGTACTTTTTACTCCACTTGGGATTTGTGCCCGGGATCTCCTAGACCACAGTCTATCAGAGTGACGATACTGGAAATAAGTAAATAACGAGGATAAAGGATAGGATAGGGACAGGCGTGAGTTTTTCTATGTATAAATATCAAAGAGATTTAATATTACTAACTATAAAGGGGCTATCAAGCAAGTTTCGATACAAAGAAATTTATCTCAAACTTCAGTACTGCATCCAACTACTTATTACAATGCCAGGGCGATTATTACAATTTACACCCCTAGAATATTTTGTAAATGGTTAAGAATCACGTAAGATAAGTTAATTGTCTCAATATTATATCGCAGGCCGACCTGGCGCGCGTATATTTCAAATAGACTGAGCGACTTATGACCACTAGGTCATAACTTTTGGATCACAAGTTTTGTGCTGTTGTTCCGTTTTGATAAATATGTTAGAAAATTCCACACAAGTTAGTACACAAGATTAGCATGTTTCGATCAACCCTAGTAGATAGATATAATCGCATCTATTCACCCGTGTAGCGGCGCTGTCTCGTTCTTGCGGGAACTATGCAGGTGCAGGTTTGATTCTGTGTCGGTTGTTCGTTTATTTAACGGTTAGCCGGCGTTTAGTGGCTTTGGTTTTACATAATCACAAGTTTAAAAACTTAACAGACCGACTTCAAATTCGATCGTGACCAAATTTACCTCTATATGGGACCACCCTTGAAATAAGCTCTATCGAACACAAAAAGAACTTTAAAAATCGGTCCACATTTGGCGGAGATATCGCGTAAAAACATAAAAAATACAGACGAATCGAGGACCTCCTAAAATATTTCGCCTCCTTGGTCTAGTGGTAGCATATATGAGCTGTGGACCGGAAGGTCCTAGCCCCTGGGTTCGATTTCCAGGTTGCGCAAAGGATTTGAAGTCAGTCTGTTAGGTTTTTAAACTTGTGATTACATACATACATACATACATAAGCTCACGCCTGTATCCCCGAAGGGGTAGGCAGAGGCGCACTAGCGAACTAGAACACCCACATTTAGCCGAGCTTAGTTCAGTCCCAGATGTGATAGGGGGCGAGCCCATCGCCATATCGGGCACAAATTCCAGACTCCGGGCTGATATGGAAAAATCCAATATCACTTTGCCCGACCCGGGGATCGAACCCGAGACCTCAGAACTGTAGTCGTACCGAAATACCACCACGCCACCGAGGCAGTCTTAAACTTGTGATTATTAAACAATAAAGGTAGATATTGGGCCTTACTTATAACAACAGTTTAGCTGAGCATATGGCTAAGAATAGTCTGTCTCTTTTTTCCATGTGTCACATTTTTTTGAAAATAAAAGGAACAGATAGAAGCTACTTGATGTCACATGTATATGTTTATGTAAAAGGAACTGTAGCCCGAGCACGAAAAACTAATGTAAATGTAAATGTATTCGAGTTCGCTGCGCACTGATGACGTTTGGTTAATATTTCATACAAATTTCATAGACGCGCATCGAGTTCGAATACATTTACGATTGTCAGAAATTTTCCTGCTCAGGCCGCAGATAGAGGCTACTTGATGTTACATGTATATTTATGTTTATGTAAAAGGAACAGATTATTCTTTACCATTTGCTCCGTTAAACTTTTTTTATAAGTAAGGTCCGTAGAGATAGAATGACATCCGTAAGGTCTTTGATTCTCCCGTTTTATCACCGAGTTCATCCGTGATGATACACGTTACTGTGAATTATAGAGGAGGCTACACTTGCCGTTGTGTGATGAGATTGAGATTAAGCATTCTACAGATTACAGAGAAAATATTATATTATACTAAAGACTCTTCGCTCCCTGGTTTAGAGGCAGCATACATGGCCTGTGGACTGGGAGGTCCTGGGTTCGATTCCCAGGTCGGGCAAGCAAATCTTCTAATTTAATTTGCCCGGGATTGGATTCCTTAGAGGTGGTTGACGTCAGGCCGGCTGGTCGTAAAAACTAAGGCAAATCCTTTCTGCAACATGCTTGTAAGACAGAAAGAAGTTAGGTGACAATAGCGGCCCGAGCAGGAAAATTTCATTTCTGCACGTCTATGAAATTTGTACGAAATATTAACCAAATGTCATCAGTGCGCAGCAAGCTCGAATACATTTATGATTGTCAGAAATTTTCATCTCGGGCCGCTGAATTGCTCTGAATATATTTATCAACTAAAGAGCGGACATCAAAATAGGCGATAATAACATTATTAAACTATGACACCAAGCAACCCTTAAACTCCATTAAAAGCAGGATATTACGTACATAATTACAATGTCCACTTAATAACTCAAGGAGCGGCGTTAGAGTTAACGTTCATGTTTAGTGCCACAAATCAAAGATATCTCTCGAAGGCTGTTCACGATGCGGATAATAATCGCATTGTTGATTAGACGCAAAGACGCAATTGGATACTTGACTATGTTTCATTTCATACACATTGTTATATGTAATAGGAAGTAAAACAAAAACCAAATCCTTCTCTAAAAACCGCATCGAAATTTGTTGAAAAATGAGGCAGTAATTCATATTTTAAATTCTGCAATGCGCAAGAGTGGGGAGGTAGTGGAGATATCTTACTATCCCTTTCCAACGCACGCACCGTTATGGACGTGACGTGATTTGACAGATATTTCTCTTTCTCGCAGTTTGAAGGTTACTCCAAACTACAATGGCTTATTACCTTTTTTTATTTTTGAGAATATTTCAATATTTCTTTCTGTGCTACGTTTTAGATGACGTAAATTTCGCATAAAATCAATAAAAAAAATTAGTCACGTACCCAATTATGGGCCTCATAAAAACATTTCCGCCAATCTTATGTTTAAGAATAATTGTCACTTTTTTCTTTGCGTCACAGTGTTTGAAAATGAAAGCGATTGCGATTTTAAAGATAAGAAGCGCTTAAACATTGTTAGAAGTCGGCAATATGTGAAATAAATTACGTGCGCACTAGTTAGATGCGTGTAAAAGCATTTTAAGCATTACTTATAAAAGCATTTTTAGCTGAGCAAATGGTTAAGAATAACCTGTCACTTTTTACTTGCGTTACATTGTTTAAAAATGAAAGGGACAATCTATGGGTTCAACATAAGCAGCGCTTAAATATTTTTATAAGTAAGGGGCGGTGTTTCTATCTATGTATATAGCTAGTTGGCGCAACGTCCCGAAATGAGTCCCGGCTTCCGACACCAAAAGGCGCAATTTCTTCCTATCCTTAACTAAATGTAGAGATAATGGAAGAGGATCATGCAGTAAAAAGCATACCTGGGACGGCCAAGTGCATACATTTAAAAGTATGGGCATTTGTTATTTTGTATTATATTTACCATCACGCCTTACATGTAGATTTATCCGCAGCTTTTTACGCACATCAATTCGTGAACAAAATCTAGTAAAAAAATATGACTGTGTAAACCCAAAAATCTTAGTATAAAGGAGAGGAAAGACTATCGCTTACAATAATATAACAAGGGATTTAACCATAGTCGATGTAAAAGGAGGAAAACCATAATGTATGATATTTTGAGGTTATAAACATGCAGGTATCGTGAATGGCGGTCCGAGACAGGCCCGCGGGAGCTAAGGTCGCGCACCACCACACGCGGAACTTGCTGAGACTCCTACAATATTATGATAGAGTGTACGAGTACTTAGAAACTTAATGCAGTCGCATTTAATGTTATCGGATTGATTTAATTAAAAGTTGTGACGGACTTATTTATGGTCGAAAATCCCGACAAGTGTCAGTAACGTAGTGTCAGTAACGCAGCGACAGTAACTCAGTGTCAGCAACGCAGCGTCAGTAACGCAATGGCAGTAACGCAATGTCAGTAACGCAGCGTCAGTAACGCAGTGTCAGTAACGTAGTGTCAGTATCGCAGTGTTAGTAATACAGCGCTAGTAACACAACGTTAGTGACACCATGTATGTGCGTATAGAATAGATATATTTGTTGTTTATACTATATATTTTACTGCTGTTTATATTACTCACATAAATCATCTATATCATCATCTATAATGTGTCAGTACGGCAGACGTTATTGATGCCTCAATATGGTGTTGACAAATGATGGTGTTTAATACCCTAGCAAGTGACGTTTAGAGATTCAGAATTTCGTCTTAAATTTCATTTTATTAAGAAATTCTTGGAGGGGCATCGCACTAGGAAGAATTACCGCCATAATCCGAGCAGGACCTTTAGATCATCCACATCTGGGTCTCATGGTCATTGTGAAAACATAATTGTTCTATTTACCTTGACATTGACTAAATCATCGCATATGCGTGGAAGCCATTATTTTTAAAAGAAAAAGAAGAAATTATCCGTGATGAAGTAAAACAAGATAATGTATTAAAACAACTTACTCACTTTATTTTAGGAAATGTATGCTTAATGCTATTTAATACGGACTTTTAAGAACAAAAACAACTCCAAGCACACAAAGCCGTAAGCTCATTTTAATTTGTAATAAACAGTTAACTATAATATTGTAATGTAAAGGCGACTCCATTCCTTTCGTGCGAATCGTTTTGATACTTATTTATATCATATTCATTACTATAATTCTAAATCGACGCGCGGTAAACTACGAAACGTGACTCTTGCGTCTCTCTTACACATGTGGCGTTGTCTCGCTCGCACACGCTCTGATGTCTTGCGATTAAGTAGATTTTTGGGTAACTTAATATTATTCACTTTCGATTTTTGCGTTGGTAATATTTGTAGTCATTTTATGTGTGTAAGTGTAATAAAGAACAGGGAAAATAATTTTTAATAGAGATGAGTTTATGGAATTATTTAACAGTCCTAAGATAACAACGACCAAAGTAGCAATGGCTCAGTTTGAAGTGGTGAATTACGAGACGAGTATCGGAGCTTCGAAACCAATCCCAAAAAAAGAAGATGCACTTATGCCTTTTCTTTGTTAATTATGTATTCATTATGAATTATCGCTTGCTCTATGTCAAGGTAAACATGATGAAACCTGCCTACCTGAGAATTTTACTACGAGAATTTTGAAGGTATGTGAAGTCTACCAACCCGTATTAGGCCAGGTAGTTTACCAGGCCATGGTAAACTAAAGTCTATTCCCATTGGCAGAGGAGTTCCTCGGACAGCAGTGGGACAATTAAATATTCTAAGAGAACGACTCATAAAAGTAAAATGTTGGGTTTCTGGGCGAGAAGCTCAGTTAATTGCTCGTCAAATTAAGGCAACTGATGCTAATGTCAAAAGCTAAAACGTTTGTTTGTTTGAAGAAATACCAAACCGATTTTGAAAATAATATCATTGGTGGAAAGTTTTTAATTTTCCAAACTATAGTTAGTAACAGGAAATGAATCTAGTACCTTCAACCATAGACAACCTCGCCGCAGAACAGGACGTATAAGTTGAGGTCTGCAGGAGTGTCTCATGACGTCATTAAAGGAATCGAACCCGGAGCGGCCCGGAGGTAATAAATCGCCACATCAAAACGTCGGAGCGTATATTTAAGACCTCGGCGTTGATACAAGATACGTGCGAATAATATCCAAATTTACAAGGGACGATGGCTGACAATATCTTGATTTTGGATTTATTGATTTTCGCAAATCTTTTTATTGAAGAGAAATACGAGTACTTTTTGAATTAGTGTTTCCATATATTACAGGCTTTTACCATACGTACCATCACGTGAGGTCTCAAATTGATTCTCAGATTGTTTTTTTTTAGATCGATACGACTGCCTCGGTGGCGTGCTTGTATTTCGGTGCGGCTGCCGTCCTGAGGTCTCGGGTTTGAGCCGCGGTTCGAGTAATGTGTTATTCGGTTTTCTAGTCAGTATTAGCCCGAAGCCTACAATTTGTGCCCGATATGACGATAGGCTCGCCCCCTATCGTACCTGGGACGAAAAAAAGCTCGGGGAAATGTGAGTCTTCTAGTTCTATAATTCATCTGTGCCTACCTCTTCGGGGATACAGGCGTAAACTTATGTATGTATGTATTTTGCATGATTAGTTACTGTAACAAAATGCCACACCGTGTCTAATGCGAAATTAAATGCTTAACGTTTTCAAGAGATCAAAAGGTCTTGTATAATGGTCACTAGATGAAATCGCTGAGCCTGTCTAAATACTGACCACTCCTACTTAAATAACTTAACTATTATACTACATGCCAAGATGCCCTTCTAAATTCATAAAGTAATTACCGTTTGATAGTCCCACCTTAATGTGGGGTCGGTGAAACACAGTTTTTCAAACATGTTGCAGAAGGGATTTGGTTTAGTGTTTACGACCGGCTGCCTGCCTGACGTCAACCCCCTTCAAATTAAATTAGAGAATTCGCTTTGCTCGACCTGGGAATCGAACCCAGGACCTCCCGGCCCACAGCCCGTACATGCTGCCACTAGACCAAACATGCGATTGATTATCCCACTAAGGCTCAATTGCACCACTATTATTAACCTAGAGTTAGTCCTAACCGCAAGTTAAGTTACATGTCATTCATACATTTTCTGTCAATTTAGCTTGCGGTTAGGACTAACTCTAGGTTAATAATAGTGGTGCAATTGAGCCTAATACTATAAAAGTATTAAGTTTATAGGTTCTTACTTTAACACTCTTGTCAAAACATTTTGTTGTGTGTATGAGTGACCACGCTTCTAGCAAATATTTTTTTTTTATTTAACAGATGTAGATACACATGAATCGATACACTTATAGCCCCTTACTTATAAAAATATTTAAGCTCTGCTTATCTTTAACCATAGGTTGTCCCTTTCATTTTTAAACAATGTAACGCAAGGAAAAAAGTGACAGGTTATTCTTAGCGAAAAGTTAAGCGAAAATGTTTTTATCAGCCTCCGTGGCGCAGTAGACGAGTAGCCGGTTGTGAAGCGAGAGGCCGCGGGTTCGATTCCCGCATTAATACAAATGTTTGTGTGGCCCACAGATATTTGTTTCAAGTCTGGGTGTTGTGAGACCGAAAGTATCTCATAGTTTCTGATACCCACGATACAGGTTATACCTAGTGTGGGGTCAGGACTAGGTGTGTGACTGTTGGGTGTATGTTATTTATTTATTTATAAGTAAAGCTCAATGTCTTGACGTACACGACGACAGTAAGATGCGAGACTTGTGTCGAATCAGAAACAACGACATAATTTCAGTATCACAACATCCAGATCCGATACAATATTTGCGGGTTACATATTTGTTTCGGTGCAGGAATCGAACCCGCAGCCTGTCGATTCCCAGTCGGCTACTCGCTTGCTACGCCGTATGCGACTGTCAAGCATCATAGTAAAGATTTCAACGAGGGCGATGCGGTTTTTTTATAACAGAGTCTGGCAAACGAGCAGATGGGTCACCTAATGGTAAGTGATCTCCACCGCCCATAGACACCCAAATCACAAAAATAATCATGGGTGCTTTGTCAACCTAACAGGAGGGAATGGAAGGGGAGGGGAATGGGATTGGGAAACGGAAGGGGGAAATGGGCCACCGGAATTCTCACTCACCGAACGAAACGAGACAGCAAGCTGCCACTTTACGTCGGTTTTCTGTGAGACAGTGGTATCTAACCGGTCGAGCCGACCCATTCGTGCTGTAGACGTTACTGTCTACAGCGTGGCTCTACCACTCAAATGTCGTGAGATAAGGAAAAGATGTCATGAGAAAAAGTTATTTCTTTATGATTTTAATTAAGTTTATGTTCCTAAAGAGTCTATGCTATGTTATATCTATTAACATATTCAGATTTTATTCAAACATATAAAATTTTATGTTCTTCATTATGCAGCATAATGTAAGTGCCGCCGATTTATGTTTTTAATATTAGGACTTTATGTTCATTATTTGTGTAATTTATGAGTTAGTTTATCTTACTTTATGTATTAATTATGTCAATATTATGTTTTTGGATATTTTGCTTGTGTTTGATCAAGTCTATAAATTATAGAGCCGTTCTTTCTGCCCGGAGTCGGCGCATTACACTTTCCAAGTATGTTGCAGAATGGATTTGGTTTAGTTTTTTGTGCCAGCTGCCTGCCTGACGTCAGTCCTCATCTGGGGGATCCAATCCCGTACAAATACTTAGTGTTATAAAAATACCCCATCCGAACTGGGAAGTGAACCCCGGACCTCCCGGTTCACTGCCCATATACGCTGCCGCCAGACTAAGGGGGCGACTCATAAGTGGAGTAGCAGCGAATTGGCCGGCTAGACCGGATTATTAGCACTGTCTTCCAGAAAGCCGACGACGGCGACTTGCTGTTATGGCGGGTACACACCGGCCGAACGAAGGCGAAAGAATTTATGCCTGTTGCGTTCCCACAAACAAACTTTCGCTGTTGTGTGAATGAAACAGGCATAGATTATTTCGCCTTCGTTCGGCTGGTGTGTACCCGCCATTACGTGCGGCGAGTTACGAGTAGATTTTCCTATTCTCAAATCCCTATTTGTTCTCCTTAAGATATTTTGGTAATAGGCGGTGAGATTAAGGAAAGATTCACCAACTAGAAGTCTAGACTTTGTACTAGTACAAAAACGTATTAAATACCCTTACAAAAATACGTGTAAAGAAACAGAAATAAAGCTTTTTTTTCGCGGGGAAAGCGATTTATCGCTACCGCCGCGTCTGGGGGGGAGACACGACGGTTATGTCGGGTTCGCCGGTCTTACGACCCAACGTTGAGCCGCCCGGGAGAGATGGAAATCATCCGAGCGACCGTTGGGCCGAGTCCCTAACACTATGTAAACCCTACACCGACAATACCGACTAAAACCCCGCGATGGCCCTCTTTGGCGCATTGGAACGGCCCCGGGTTTCCCTAAGCGAGAAGCGCCCAGGCTTCAACCGGAACCGTCCCTGCGCGGTACCGCCATGCGGCCCGTCTCCATTGTAGTGGGGCTCATAAGCCCCTGCCGCCGAAGGACGCCCTCGGCGTCAACGACAACACGAGGCCAACCACCCGTGCTGCCATCCGTCTCGGGGTCGCATGTAAAAAAGTACTAAACGGGGCGCTACAACAGCCCCCCGCTGCGCGCCCGCGACCCCCGATGGCCCCTATAAGTCGCCTATTACGACGGGCAGGGGATACCGAGGTGGAATTCTCCAAACGCCCCCAACCACAGATCGGAACAGGAATAAAGCTAGTTGTATGATGTGTTTTACGAACATAATATTATTAGTTATTTTATGCTAAAACGCGTCGTCATTTTTTTGCATAGTGTTGCTCGTAGTGCGTTATCGGTGTTTTAAATCGAGCAAGACAAATTTATTATCCGAAATTGTCTCTGATTGTTGTTATTGAGTGTTAAATTATTACAGAAAAAAAATTTAGTAGAATAAAAAAAAATTACACTTAGAAACGGTTTCAGCTTATGAGCTGAAAGTCAAGGTATCAATAAAGTAATAGAGTATTTGTATAAGTTTCCATTTTCCATCATTGGCCTTATGCCTCTAACGCCTGAATCATCACAAGCTACTTAACTTTAACGGCTTCTTACATTGATTTTCGCCGTGCAATTTTGACAGATAAGCCGGCCTTAAACAACAAAAGGCGACCTTAAGTGTATCATTCAGCGGTTAGTACAAAAAGTTTCAAATTGTAATTATTACATAACTTCTGAACGACTATATTTGTCGAGTTCTATACATTACGGTCGATTTTTATTCGATATCAATACGAGTACATCACTACGATAAGGTTCCACAGCGATTGGCCGCATAACCAAATTAATTTAATGATAAGTTTTTATACGAAGCAACAATCTAACCCGTTATGGTTTTATCAATTAATTAACGCTAAATATTATGTTATTGAATATTCGCATAAACAACACTAATGTTTCGAGATTTACACCGGTTTGCACGGTAATGGACGATATTAGACGATTTCGTAGTTGTAACATTTTATGGGGAAATCTAAATCATTTGTTACATTTTATTGTTTAATTTTCTAGGTCTAATTTGTGTTTTGTCCATTTAATTTGGAAAACAATAAAATTATCATTAGTTTATATACGCCTTGTTAATTATCATTCCCGTTATGGATAATTGGGATGCCATATAGATAAAGTCATGTTTACATTAGTTATTTTATTATACATTCGAAACAAATTGTCATCTACTAAGACTGTAAACTGATATACTGTAAAACAAGTAAATAAATACAACAATCAATTTAAAATTGCTTAAGACGAGGCCCAGACACGATTTTAAACGCAATAAATATCATCAGTGTCCCTTTCTATTTATAATTAAAATACTTAAAAACAACGAAAAAATCCATTGACACACGTTAATTTAAAGTGTCCGTGTTTCAAACTTTGACATCCACACTGCCGTCCGAGTCTGCCAAGAGACACAGGCACGTATTAAGGGAGACCAGAGAGGGTATAGGTCCCCTAAGCTCAGTAACCGTCAGTCCTGGGTGCGGAGTATTTACACATAGTTTAATTATCACCTGTACAATTAAATGACTATTTTTGGGAGTTCTATCCGTATTATCTGCTATAATCATCATGATTTTTAAAACTAGGTAAATAAAATAAATCTACTAGTCAAGGTTATAATTATAGTCAAGTATATAAACAAACATGATTAAAAACATTTAATATGATAGGTATTTTCTTTATTCAAACTACGAATTCCTAAACTATTCCATTTAATACATGGATATCATTACAGCTGATGTACACATGCATTACTCAGTTTATTTCCAACCCTTGATGTGATAGAGGGTGAGCCTATCGCCATATGGGGACAAATTTTAACCAAGGCAACTGAAATGTCGTTTATTGGAACAAAAAATGACCGTGTATTTCGGTACGACTACCGTCCTGAGGTCTCGGGTTCGATCCCCGGGTCGGGTAAAGTGATATTGGATTTTTCCATAACAGCCTGGAGTCTGGAATTTGTGCCCGATATGGCGAATAAAGCTCGGCGAAATGTGGGTGTTCTAGTTCACTAGTGCGCCTCTGTCTACCCCCTCGGGGATACAGGCGTGAGCTAATGTTATATGTTAAAAAAGACCCAGTAAGGTGTTTTCTTCAGCGTGATTTCACCGTTTTTATACTTGAGATCCCAAACAAATTGACCCCCACCGCACAATTCTGATTACATCCAGTGAATACCAGAGCCTGTTTACGCTTAATTAGTGAATTTCCCCCAGTTTCCGAACTCGGTCTTTTTAGCCGTCTTGACGTCAAGCAAATAAATTATTAAACTCCCCCATTCAGATGTATATTGTGATTCCGAATTAAGTGTTAGAATTTAATTACGGATGGTGCTAACTGGTAGAGACGTGCGCTCTACAAAATTTGGGACCTTGATTGTATTTTTTGACTATCTACCACAGGATTTAATTTCATAATAAAGACATTGCAGAAGTAGCAATGTCCCTCCGCCGTTGTCCCCCTCCACTGTCATCCCAAACATGTTTTGGCAGACCCCAACGATCCCGTCACAGTAGCTGTTGAAGTAGTACTTTCATCACTCAATACCAATAATTTATCTTCGACAGCCTCCGTGGTGCACCGGCGAGTAGCCGGCTGTGAAAAGTGTGATTCCCGCACCTGGAGAAATGTCAGTGTGACCTACAGATATTTGTTTCGGATCTGGGTGTTGTAATGCCGAAAGTCTCTCTTAGTTCCAGATACCCAATACACAAGACTCGATCCTAGTGTGGGGTCAGGACTATGTGTGTGATTGTTGGGTGTATTTATTTATTTATTCGAACACTAGACCCTGACACCAGACCCACCCGAGAGTCCGAAGATCTCATACAGCAGACCTACAGCACATAGGTACCACCTCTAACTCTATTCCCCAGTGGAAACGGCGCTTCTGTGCTCAATCACAGTCGAATCAAAATATTTCTGGCTAGAGCGCCATAACCGCCAGCTATAATTTCAAGTGAAGCTGTAAAAGGAATTTTAGCTAACAGTACAAATCCACACACAACAAAAAAAAGTAGCAATGTTTTTTCGCAGCGAGATTTGAACCGAACTTTACGCTGTTTTTTGCTGCCTGCCTGACGTCAACCCCCAGTCCCGGGAAAAAAGTCTTAGAAATACACTACGCCAGACCTGGTAATCGAACCCGGGACCTCTCGGTTCACAACCCATATACACTGCCATTAGACCAAGGAGGCGACTTGTAGAATCTTTCGCTATTATAGATTTTTTTATTCTAAAAATGTAATTTAGAGCCACTCGCAGCTCCGCAAAAAATCTCTATTTATCCCAAATCTTGATTTAAAGATTTGTTTAGGTGGAACTCTAGATTAATAATAGCGCTGCAACTCTGTTTAGAAACAAAAATAGAATACTAAATCAATCGTAATAAAATATTCCGTTACAGATGTTTAATGTATTTAAAATGGCGTTTAAAAGCTCATTACTCACATTTTGCAGTAAACAAAAATATTTCGATAAATACATGTCAAGGTACCTCTGTCGTATAAATCAGGCTTAGATTTTTAACATAAATCATGCGGATCACTCGTATTTTATAATCTGAATTTAATATTTATATTAAAGAGACGTATGGCTGGTGATAAGCCTAAAGTAAGCTGTTTTGGATTTATGATGTAGCATATTTTAAAACTCGTATAATTTATTCGGTGTGTTATCTTAAATTGAATGTTAGACAATTATTAGTACAAAATTTAGTTAACGATACTAATTTGTGTTTTGAGATTTTAGACTTAAAAAATCGATCATGTATTACCCGAAGTATGAATTTTTAAATAACATAAGCTCACGCCTGTATCCCCAGGGGTAAGGGGTAGGCAGAGGCGCACTAGCGAACTAGAACACCCACATTTCGCCGAGCTTAGTTTCGTCCCAGATGTGATAGGGGTCGATATTATCGCCATATCGGGCACAAATTAAATAAATAATACTCAACAGTCACACAGATAGTCCTGACCCCCACAGTAAGATACGAGTCATGTGTCGAGGGTATCAGGAACTACGAAAGGCTTTCGGTTTCACAACACCCAGACCTGAAACAAATATCTGTGAGCCACACAAACATTTGTCTCGGTGCGGAGATTGAACCCGCGGCCTCTCGCTTCACAGCCGGCTGCTCGGCCGCTGGGCCACGGAGGCTGTTAAGTCTGTTTATGTCTGTTATGATGATGACCCCACATTTTACGACATCATGGGATGCTCTGACCCCTTGAAGGAAATACGTTTGACGGTAACATGACAATTTTATATGAATTTATCAGTAACCATGCTGTAGACAGTAACGTCTATAGCACGAATGGACCGGCTCGACCGGTTCGATACCACTGTCTCACAGAAAATCGATGTAAAGTGGCAGCTTGCTGTCGCGTTTCGTTCGGTGAGTGAGATTTCCGGTGGCCCTTCCCCTCTTCCTTTCCCAATCCCTTTTTTCCTCACATTTCATTTCCTCCTTTTAGGTTGGCAACGCACCCATGATTGTTTTTGTGTCTTGGTTATCTATGGGCGGTGGAAATCACTTACCATCAGGTGACCCATCTGTTCGTTTACCAGTCTCTGCTATATAAAAAAAACAATATGGTACGTGGAAATATTTTCCAATCCCGGTAAATTGTTGTTACTTTACTATAAAACAAAATATAATTTTAATCTCAAAGCACAACCAGACGGACCACAATCGATTCTACAAACCACAATCGATTATATCAATTAGTGTACGTATGTACACCTATTGATATAATCCAACCAATAAATACATTAGCAATCACAAATAAATTACACGGAAAGATAATTAATACAATACCATGGTGGTTTTTAATGACGTTTTTGCTCGGATAGCATCCAATTAGGTCGATTTCTCAACTCGATTCGATATGAATATGAATAAAAGATGTCCCCAGTCTGATGCCACGATAAATCTTTGACGACTGACATTTAACTTCGTTATGGTTGCATACGAAACCGCTTGAACGTTATAAGGTTATCGATATCGATATTTTGCATTATTTTTCATATGGCAAGCATCTATGACAGTTCAAGCTTTATGTAAGCATTTGTTGTATTCGTTAGGTTAAGTGGCTGTGTAATATAATATAGCTGAAAATAATGTATCAGTGTATTTGAGGGCGTTTTAAAATATCTAAAACTAAAATGAAATTATACCTGCAAGTTATCTAATTGATCTCTGGTAACTCTTACCTTGTATTTCTTACTGATTCCGAATTTTACAATATTTTTCACTAGTAATAGTGTAGTATACACAATATATAGTAGTATACACAAGTAGTAATGTACTTGAAAACAGATCAAATAAGTATTTGAATATTATTATTTTCCTAGTAATGTTTTTAATAACCTATTTACTATATACAAATACTAATTATTTTCAATTAAATCAAATTCTACAATATATTTTAAGTTTTAACATAATATTTTCCTACTAAGTAATCAGTTGAAATTGTTATAAAGATATCTACAAACATTTCTAAATCGATAATAAGCAACCCTTATAATCGATGCTAGTTTACAATATCGATAACCGCAACGACACTATTCGGAATTTAGCACCTATCTACACAATTCCAGATATTAAATATTCTTGTTTTTACACGGACCGAGATATATTGTAGGGCGTTTAAATAAACATCATTGCTTTATGTTACACTTATCTATTGACTTAACTAATAAATTATGTTTATCTCTTTCGTATGTATATATGAATCTTTTTTGCTTGTCTTATTGAAAGAAAGTAGAAAAAAAGAAAGAAAGATACTTTATTCAGCCACTGTCTATGGTATAGTAGCATTTCACATAAACTCAAGCATGTATCCTATGGGTAGGAAGAGGAACTAGTGAACTAGAACACTCACATTTTGCCGAGCTTAGTTCCGTCCCAGATCTGATAGGCTGCGAGCCTATCGCCATATCGGGTACAAATTCCAGACTCCGGACTGATACTGAAAAATCCAATATCACTTATACCCGACTCGGAGACTCTCGGACTCGAACCCGAGACCTCAGGACGATAGTTGTGCCGCGTACGCAATAGTACCATGCCACCCAGGCAGACTATTAATTACTGTTATAGTACTCAAAACAATCTCCCGTCAATGGGGGTTTTATAAGCTTATTTAACTCTAAAGCACATCGTTATTTACCTAGGTGCACAGTTGACGCTCGAAAAATGGGTCAGCAAAGAAGTGCTTAAGCACTCGTTTTGCCTCCAGTTTGACGTCGATAGAATTCTAAATTTCAAAATTCAAATTAAAGAACGCTTGCTCATGTCAATTAAAAAGCTACTTTATAACACGTGCTTAGGGTTATATTTGTGTTGATTTAATTAGAACTTGTGATGTTTTTCTTTGTTTTATTTCTGAGACCACATTTTAGGAGGATATTTGCAAAGAACTGTGCATCTAGGGTATATTATATTGATGCTAAAGCACTTCAATAAAATTACAAAAAGTTTCCGCTAAAGATTTATACTAAACGCACCATGAAATTCTCGAATTCCGAATCTCGTGTGATTCCATAAGTGATCCGTGGGAGTAAGAATTTATTGCGTATGGATAACAATCTGGACGTTTGTAATTTTTGCGATTTCTCTTTTCAAACTCGCATTATTTGTTTAAGCGCTTTTTGTACATTGCGTTATTAAATGTTATTGCGATGTTTGGCGGTAAGATTAAGATATTATCAATACGTAAATAAGTTTTAAGTTTGGGTTTTCCGATGAAGAATAGTACTTTATGGAACTGACAAAGTGCAATGTAGTCTATGGCTGAATAGAAGATGCTTATTATCAAATGTTTATTGTTTCGATTTACGTATGTGTGAGGTCGATATCGAACACAAAAATAATTTTGAAAATCGGTCCACATTTGGCGGAGATATCGAGTAACATACATTAAAAAAATACAAAGAGTGGTCCCATATAAATTTGGTCAGAATCGGTTAAGTTTTGAAGTCAGTCCGTTAAGTTTTTATTTTAAATTATGCATTCATTTAGAGCTCCGATGTAGAGCCCATTTATCCAACCGATCGTCGTGAAAAACCGCCGATACAAATGTGGTCCAATCAAATTGTAATGTTGCAACATGCTCACACTCGTAATTAAATTATGTATTCATGCATAAAATTCGCGTTAGTTTGTTCGTTGAGTGTGTGTGATCTTAAATCTTAGTGTGGTTTCTTTCAACCAGCCGTTATTCCACAATGTGGGACCGGTGTAATACACTTTTACAAGCATGTTGCCGAAAGGATTGGGCTTAGTTATTACGACCGTCTGCCAGCCTGCGTCAAGCCCCTTCTGGAGAATTCAGTCCCTGGGAATATCATGTCAGAAAAACACTCCGCTAAACCTGGGAATCGAACCCACGACGTCCCGATTCCCAGTTTACATGGCTTCCTGCCTAACGTCATCCCTTTCTGGAGGATTAATTTGAACCTATGTAACAATAATTCATACAATAAAATCTCTGTAATTCGTTGTGGCTGAGTTCCTCGTTCGGCACAGCATAAAAAGTATCGAATTAAAATATATACGTATGCAGACATCGATTTGCACACTTCTCAGATATCGAATGAAATATCGAATCTCTTTCAACATGTGAAATCTTTATGCAGAAACTCCCATAGTGGGCGTGGGTTCCTCACAACAAATTAAACAAAAATATGATTTACAGATCGTTCAATAAATTAAAGTTTAAATTAAATACGACATGCCGAAGTGGTTACGATTCTGTACCATTAAACTGTCGCTAAACATTGTAAATTATTTTTGAATAGCGTAGGTGGGACAGAGAGGTGTCGCTCTCTTTCTGTTGAACTTTTAGTATTGCTAAGCTACGGGAGTACCTATAACGCATGCGCCTAGCCATTTATTGAGTTTGTCTATATTGACAGCCTCCGTGGCGCAGTGCGCGAGTAGCCGACTGTGAAGCGAGAGGCCGCGGGTTCGATTCCCGCATTGAGACAAATGTTTGTGTGGCCCACAGATATTTGTTTCAAGTCTGGGTGTTGTGAGACCGAAAGTCTCTCATAGTCTCTGACACCCACGATACAGGTTATACCTAGTGTGGGGTCAGGACTAGGTGTGTGACTGTTGGGTGTATTTATTTATTTATAGTTTTCAACCATCTTCAAAAAATGAGACACTTAATTTGTATGTTTATTTAATGTATGTTACTCGATATCTCGTCCAAATATGGACCAATTTTTAAGATTATTTTTGTGTTCGATAGAGCTTATTCCAAGGTGGTCTCTTCTCGGCTCGTCTCGTCACGATCGGATACATTTTGAAGTCGGTCCATTAAGTTTTTTTGAATTTAAACTTACTTGAGAGGGCCCATTGGTGCTGTAGCCGTAACTGTCTACAGCGTGGCTCTACCATGCAAAACTTCTACGACTTCCTGCCTGTCCTTACATACATACATACACACTCACGCCTGTATCCCATAGGGGTAGGCAGAGACAATTGAGCGCCACAAGCTACGATCCTGACACACCTCTTTTGCCTCATCCACATTCATGCATCGTTTCATACATTTCCGCCGGTTGTGGGTACTCCGAACTTGCCCTTGCCTGTCCTTATCTCACCTTAATGTGGGGTCGGCGCATTAAACTTTTTAAAGCATGTTGCAGAAAGGATTTAGCTTAGTTTTTACTATCTAGGGCTCCTGTCACAGGAAAATATGTATTGTTAGAAAAACATCACGGCCGCCCTGGGATTCTAACCGAGAACCTCTCAGTTCACATCCCATATACACTGCCACTAGACTAAGGAGGCGACTTGACTTTTATAAAAGGAACCTAACCCTATTTATTACATATTCATAACATAACATAACATAAGCTCACGCCTGTATCCCCGAAGGGGTAGGCAGAGGCACACTAGCGAACTAGAACATCCACATTTCGCCGAGCTTAGTTCCGTCCCAGATGTGATAGGGGGCGAGCCTATCGCCATATCGGGCACAAATTCCAGACTCCGAGCGGATATGGAAAAATCCAATATCACTTTTCCCGACCCAGGGATCGAACCCGAGACCTCAGAACCGTAGTCGTATCGAAATACCACCACGCCACCGAGGCAGTCATACATATTCATTGCCTAAGTTATACGTTATACTATAAAATGTCATTAGTTATACTGCACATACAAATATTTTAAAATGTAATGGATATCACAATGAATCATTAATCGACTACGTTATCGGAGGGTGCGAAAAAGTACACAAATCACACCTCTCGCTCATCCCACTTCTTTTTTTAAAACACACTGCACTGGGAACGCGTTCTTCCAGCCGCTCTTATGCTTTCGCGCCTTTTTTCCTTTTTTATTTTCACAGAGTTTAAAGCCGTTTAGGCTGTGTAACATGTTATTTTGGCACCTGGAGTCTGAATTTTAAATAATTTGAGGTTAGGTTGGGTCATTGACTTTTATGTCGGTGTACACAGGTTTTCTGCAGAAGTACTTAGTTTTGTAATACGATTTACCCTATCTATCGCTCAGTGGGGGTTGACATTAGGCATTAAGCGGTCGTAAAAATAAAGCCGAACCCTTTTTATATCATGCATCAACAGCAATCATCCACAGACAGCTTCCGTGGCGCAGCGGGCGAGTAGCCGGCTGTGAAACGTGAGGTCGCGGGTTCGATTCTCGCACCGAGACAAATGTCCGTGTGGCCCACAGATATTTGTTTCAGGTCTGGGTGTTGTGAGACCGAAAGTCTCTTGTAGTTCCTGCAGGTCGATTCTCTAAGAAACGCCACAACGTTGCGATCGATGACGAGCTCCCGCAGCGCACATCGTTGAGATCGACGGAGCGTTCAACGTTGTTGGGTCCTAGAGGTCCATTTTCCATACATTTATGTCAAACGCCTCACTCGAGAAGCGAGTACTAAGCGCCGTCATCACGCATAGCGCTAGTGCGTTCGCTTTGTACCTTGCTGAATACAAAAATGAAAACATCGTTGCCGCAACGTTGTTATCACAAATGAAACCTTAGAGAATCGACGTGCCGATACCCAGCGGCCTGAGCAGGAAAATTTCTGACAACCGTAAATGTATTCAAACTCTATGCGCGTCTATGAAATTTGTATGAAATATTAACCAAACGTCATTAGTGCGCACCGAACTCGAATACATTTACATTTACATTAGTTTTTCGTGCTCGGGTTACAGGGCACAAGACTCGATCTGAGCTATCGCTGTTTAAAACATCGTACAAACATAAAAAAATACCAACTCATACAAGCCCTCAAACAATTTGATATATTAGGACGTAAAACAAAGTTATCAAGAATTTTTCCACCTAGTTTATTTAGATGGCCATGATATATTCGGCTGGTAATATTGCCATTATTCGTGCCGTCCATAGAAGATGAAATATAATGTTATTAGTGCTATTGTTAGCATTCAGCGTGGTTACGTGATGTGCCTTTTTAACGCAAGAAAAACGTAAGTACTTATGTTTACTACATAAACTCACGCCTGTATCCACGAAAGGGTAGGCAGAAGCAAAGTAGAGACTTTTTTCCACTTGCCCTTGTCCCCTAAATGTGGGGTCGGCGCTACACACTTTTTCAAGTATGTTGCAGAACGGACTCAGCTTGGTTTTTACGACCGGTTGCCTGTCTGACGTCAACCCTCATCTGGAGGTCCTTGGAAATAGTGTTAGAAAAACACCACGCCCGACCTGGAAATCGAACCCAAGATCTCCCGGTCACAGTCCGTATACACTGTCACTAGACCAAAGAGGCGGCTTGTGATTACCTTTCTTTCTACCTGCCCTTATCCCACCTTAATGTGGGGTCGGCGCAACACACTTTTTAAGCATGTTGCAGAAAGGATTTGGCAAAGTTTTTAAGATTGGCTACCTGCCTGACGTCAACCCCCTCTGGGGGGCTTGTGATTACCAATGAAATAATTTTAAAAATAAGTCTGTAGTTTCAGAATGTGCTTTATATAAACTAACAATAAAATTAGCACCCATTAGAGTAGCTTAGATATAACATTTACATCCAATGTAATATAGTAGTCGCCTCCTTAGTCTAGTGGCAGCATGAGCTGTAGACCGGGTGGTCCTGGCTTCGATTCCCAGGTCGGGCAAAGGTTTTCTAATTTAATTTGCCCGGGCCGCATTCCTCACAGGAGGTTGACGTCAGGCAGGCGGCCGGTCGTAAAAACTATGCCAAATCCTCTCTGCAACATGCTTGAAAAAGTGTGTTGCGCCCACCCCACATTAAGGCGGGATAAGGATAAGATAAGATAAGAAAAAAAAATCCAATATAACATAGTCCAAAAATAAAACGTGAGCAGACGCGAACGTAAATGCAAGTATTCAAGATAACTTGTTTTCGAAACAATTCCGAAAAGAAACAAAAGGTTATCTCCAAGCGGAAGCGGAAAGTCGTGGAAGTAGTTTGCATTTTCAATTTTAAGACGATTTAAGTTTTAAGTTCAGTTTAAGTCGTTAAAGATTTCATTCGAAAGGGATTTATCGTTAAATGAGTCTCGAAGACGACCGCTGTGACCGGCTTTGAACAGACATTTTGTTCCAATTTCGTTTGCTTTGATATTATTTACATTTAAATTCGACGCTTTTGTTCAATTAGTGCCGATTCAATACCTATTCTTAATGAACGAAACTATATCATGTAAAATGGATTTTGTAGTAGTGTTATATAATTGACTCTAAAATTGTATTTGATTTTTTAAATCTGTAGCATTGTTTATTTATGGCCACTTTTCTGTTTTTTATAGCAGCATAGCTACATGTTTGATTAATTAAATGACAAAATAATGCTTAAATATAATTTAATACACAGAAATACATTCATGTCTTTCTTGTTTATTAAATTATCAAAAATCCAAGACATCATCATAATTATCGTCATCATCATCATCAGCAATAGAACGTCCACTGCTGAACATAGGCCTCCCCCAAAGGTTTCCAGATCAACTTGTTGGAAGCGGCCTTAATAATAAGATCTTAAGTCCTTAATATTTTCGTATTATAACCACTTTCCTTGTTACATATCTCAGCAGTAGAAGCTGCTGAAGTAATTAACACATCAAAGTAATACGAAAGCTTATTTAAGAAATGCATTAAATTAAGGCCCACACGCAACTCAAAATCTGGGATAATGTCATCTCAAAAATTTCTGCACCAAAAACCTTTCCAGAAGCAATCAGGTATTGCGGATTAGTGCCATATCCAAATGAGGCAGGTAACTAAATCCTTACATCCATTAAAAATTTCGAGGACGTGAGCGATTCGATAAGGCCGAATTTGTTTTATAAAGGTACGATTCTTGTGATTAAAAGGATTTTTAATGCAGTTGAGTTGGTATGATCTCCGTAAGTGGTTTGGTAATGATATATCCAAGGTTTTTGATCCGTGGTAGATACTTCTAACTTGGTATAAGCAATAATGTTATCTTCTATCTAGACGCGTTAATTATTCATTTATTTATCAGTAGCTTTATTTTTACTGGTACCTTTATCTAAAGCTACCTCAGGGTTGGTTGAATTTTAATCATTTTTTTTCAATGTCCCTGATACCACCAGCGATAGCATTCAGAATATATTCTTCGTTTAATTGCATTGGAATTTCACTAATTAGTGCAATGTTGTTCTTGCATTTTTCAAGATATGTCCCTTCAGATTTTTTCTTTTTCGGCAATGTGAACGTACTCCGTGGGCGTATTGTGTCTTAATTTAAATTTAACAGTTTATGAGATTTGGTGCTTTAATGACGTCATTTGTTGGTAGCTTGTTTAAAGCATATTTTCTGGTAGAAGATGTAAACTAATATTATTTTAATAATGCTAAATTCCACCTTTATCTTTATAGTCCTTAGTTCGTGTTTGATTATATCAAACTTCTAAATTCAGTTTTAAAACTTTGCATTTCGCATAATTGTATCACACTTAGCTACCTTCGCTTACAAAGCAGCTTGCACCGATTCTGGCAGTCGTTTATCCCTAATAAGTCGCTTATACGATGCACTACACAGATACGTGAAGCTCAGGCCCCCTACGACCGGTTGCTTTCGTTCCACAAGCTAATTGGCCGAGGGTTTGTGGACCGCATTCCTAACACCTCCGTGCGCGGGAAATATTGCATTTTAAAATAAGAAGCCATCTGTCATTGAAATGTCAAACGATTTGTTTGTGTTATCTGTGGCGTAGTATATTTTTTAATTGCATTTTAAATGATAAAGGTTCGACATATTCAGCTTCAATATGAATAAAGTTTTAAAGAAATACAGTAGAATAATGTTTTCAACTTCGCCTTATCGTAATATTTATTGCTTTTATGACAACTTTGTTTCGACGGTAGCCTGTATCAATATTTATCATCTTACATATTGCATACACCTGATCATAAATTATGTATGGCCGATGTTAATCGTGACACTTGGTTATTTAAAACGTTGTGTATTTTAATCACATTTTTATGTAAGTGTAGCAGGCACAAAGGTTTTCAAACAACGCTTTTGGCAGAGACAAAAGTCTACATGCTTGACTAATATCATCCTCACGATGATCTCACTCATGATTATCTATTTTAGACCATATTCCTCTATTGATCTTATTATTCATCATAGATTACCTTGGCTGAATCTTGCTTTTGTGGTACTTATCAGTGATTACGTTAAAAACCATAACCAAAACCCACATGTTTGCGGACACTGCATTTCTATTTAGTGTTAATACTCTACATATTCTTGGAAAGTATTGAAATTATTAACTGTTATGAAACAAAGAAAAGGTTTGATGATATTCCCGCGTAATTTTGACAGGGTTTTTTGGCGGGAATTCCGACGGTGCGGGTGGTCGCTTGTTTAATAGTTTCCTATTTTAGTCTAAAGTTATGGTTGTTGTTTAAATGTGATGTGAATCTAAGCAATAAACATCAACGAAGATGGACGGTATGTGGAAGCTTTGAAATAAGTGATTTTGGACGCTTTTTGTCGGGTGGATGGGTCGACCATGTTCGACTCCTCTGCTGCGAGAAAATCGTCTGAAAAGCATCAAACTGGAAGGAATTAACGCCAAAACTCCAGCAGGGCCTTGAAATCGAACACATCCGATTTCATTGCACTTGTGGAAAATTAGATATAAGCAAATAAAGAAATAAAAAGCACTTAAGACGAGGCTGTATGGGCTAGATCCCTTTGCCTTCCCGAAAGGGAAAATTAAAAAAAAAAAAAAAAAAAAGTAATTTTGACAGCTGTCATGGTAAAAACATTCAGTACAAAAAATGAAGAATCATTACGAGTATAATAATTGTGTTGCTAAATTAAAATTGGCATTTAATATTATAATATCGTGTCACACTACAGAAATCATTGAATGAGCAATCATCATGTTTGATGTAAAGCTTTCTATTTCATTTGTTTAACAATTTATCAATACCAACATTATTTTTCACACAAGATTTTAAATAACGATCTTATTATCAAAGTATAAGGTTGAAATTTACATTTGCAGTGTCAAATCATAATGCCAACATGACATTAAGTGCACTCCTGTCAAAATTGTTACGTTCCGTTTTACAAGTGATGTTACGAAATGTGTTTATTCATAGTAATAATACATATAGAGTAACAAAGCTATTTGTAAATGCTATGTCGGATGTCCAGAAAAAAGAAACGGTTAAACACTACACTTTCTGTCTCTTTTATAAGAAGCATGCGCAATAGGTCGTCTCTACAGGTCAGTATAAAGAGTATAAATGATATACTATAGCTAAAGAGTTGCACTTTACATGTACCAGTAAGAAAAAATCCTATTGGTAAAACTCAGTTTGACGAATCAGTTTGACAAACAGAAATAATCAGTATTATGTGGTATTTCGTTTAGTGGTTAGTTTAGATTAGTTTAGTAAGCGCTTGCATCATGAAACAAATATAGAAAGCTTAAGGATATTTCTCGTCTCTTTTCCATTCATCATCGTCATATTATTATATCTATGGTTTTATAAAAAAATGTTGCGCGATCTTCAAAAGCGGCGTTTAATTTGTTTTGTATTATAATAGTTAAACGCAACGTTGTTATCTAATTACATCGTATTATGTTGTTGCTTGTAAAGATGATTTCTCTTTTATCGTCGCAATATAGTTATTATTTTTATGATATTAGTTACTTAGTTGGTTAGTCATTATCTATAATCATGGTGTTTGAATTCTAGGCTCTGGTTGTTATAGATGCAGTTGATTTTACATTGTAATCAGTACTTAAAGTAATAATGATTACTTGTAATTTTCATGTGCAGTAGCTTCTTTGTAGAAGGCAGAAAATTACATGAAAATTAATTACTTATGCATATTAACCAAAACTAGCTTTGTGATGTGATGATTCTTCACATCTTTTTATGTGTGCTTATAAATTGTATATATAATGACATAGCAGCGATAGCTCAGTTGGGAATAGTACGTACTACCGAGACGAGTGTCGGAGGGTCGAGACCAACCCCAAAAAAAGGAGCATACACCTCTGACTTTTCTATATTAAGTGTGTTTTTATTGTGAAATATCGCTTGCTATAAAGGAAAACATCGTGAGGAAAGTTGTATACCTGCGAATTTCTCCAGAAGAATTTCAAAGGTATGTGAAGTCTACCAACCCGCATTAGGCCTTACCCCTCTTATTAGTAGAGGAGGCCCGTGCCCAGCAGTGGCACAATAATATTACAGGGCTAATATTATTTATATTATAATGACTATGTACCTAAGTCAATATCAAGAGCCTCCGTGGCGCAGTGGGCCAGTAACCGGCTGTGAAGCGAGAGGCCGCGGGTTCGATTCCCACATTGAGACAAATGTTTGTGTGGCCCATAGATATTTGTTTCAAGTCTGGGTGTTGTGAGACCGAAAGTTTCTCTTTGATACAGGTTATACCTAGTGTGGGGTCATGACTAGGTGTGTGACTGTTGGGTGTATTTGTTTTTAATAATCAAAAAAGTGTACCATTTCACCATCTTATGTGAATCTATTGTAAAATCAATTTATTTCACAGCAAGAACAGATATAGTTTGAAGTAACTGGCACAATTCGCGCCATGCATCGTGTTTTTGTTCGCTGCTTGTGATGTTTCAACAACATTATAAATTAAGCACCATATAAGGAATACTCTCTATTGTTGTACAGTTTGACTGTTGAGTAATGGTTGAGTACATCAATATAATCCTATCCTATAAATCCTATAAATCCCCAGATGCACAGTTCCTTGCAAATATCCTCCTAAAAAGTGGTCTCAGAAATAAAACAAAGAAAAACATCACAAGTTCTAACTAAATCAACACAAATATAACCCTATGCACGTGTTATAAAGTAGCTTTTTAAATGAAACAAGCAAGCGTTCTTAAATTTGAATTTCGAAATTTAGAATTCTATCGGCGTCCGACTGTAGGCAAAAGGAGTGCTTAAGCACTCCTTTGCTGTCCCATTTTCCGAACGTCAAATCTAGGTAAATAATATATCGATGGTTCAGTATTAAAAACGTAAGGTAGGCAGCCGGTCGTAAAAACTAAGCCAAAGCTTTTCAGCAACATGCTTAAAAAGTATGTTGCTCGACCCCACATTACAGTGGGATAAGGTCAGGTAGAAAGAAATGCAGCTTACACCGAACGAATGTAAGATGGCGCGTACACACCGGGCCGAACGACGGCGAACGAATCATGCCTGTTTCATTCACACAACAGCGAAAGATTGTTTGTATGAACGCAACAGCTATAGATTCTTTTCCCTTCGTTCCGACGGTGTGTACCCGCCAAAATAAAGAACGGAGTATGCCGAAATGTGTCGCAACTCGCCGACAATCGTATTGTTTGTATATAATTTGCATATTTTTGTCTGATACCCGTCGATATGCGATCTCCAGGCATTTTCCCCTTTTTAGCACGTCGACCATGCTTTATGTACTTATCTTTCATCTTTTCGGGTGTTATTGACCTTTGATTTCAACGAGTTTGGAAGATTCTTTGTTTATCTTGTTTCTGGATTCGGTTTCTGGTAAGCCCTATGAGTATGGTTTTTGTGAAACATTGGTATCAAGCCGGTTGAGCAGGCCCATTCGTCCTGTAGCTATATTTGTCTACAACATAGTTCTAGACTCTAGTATAACTTACGACCATCAATATAATATACCCTAGATGCACAGTTCTTTGCAAATATCCTCCTAAAAAGTGGTCTCAGGACCAAAACAAAGAAAAAGTTCTAATTCAATCAACACAATTATAACCCTATGCACGTGTTATAAAGTAGCTTTTTAATTGACATGAGCAAGCGTTCTTAAATTTGAATTTTGAAATTTAGAATTCTATCGGCGTCCGACTGTAGGCAAAAGAAGGGTTTAAGCACTCCTTTGCTGTCTCATTTTTAGAGCGTCAATTGTGCATCTAGGTAAATAATACCTCTATATCGATGCTTACGTCTTATAATTTTGTAAGGAATGGCAATGATTACGGATACATAAAACTTCACATTTATACAAGTAAATTAATACAAATAAATCTATCTTTTTCAATCTTGAGTAAAATTTTAAATTCTAATATAATAGGCACATTCTGGCATTTTAAATGGTGTGAAAATATTTAAATATTTCATTATGTTAACATTGTTAATATGTCTTAAATTTAAGTTATTCCATTCCAATATGAGTAAGTATACAAAAATGGCATCGATATATTATTTACCTAATTGCACTGTTAACGCTCGGAAAATAGGACAGCAAAGAAGTGCTTAAGCACTCGTTTTGCATACAGTCCGACGTCGATAGAATTCTAAATTTCAAAATTCAAATTAAAGAACGCTTGCTCATTTCATTTAAAATACTACTTTATAACACGTGCATAGGGTTATATTTGTGTTGATTTAATGAGAACTTGTGATCTTTTTCTTTGTTTTATTCCTGAGACCACTTTTTAGGAGGATATTTGCAAAGAACTTCGCATCTAGGGTATATTATATTGATGGAGAATGGTGTTAAATACACCAAATTTTAGCTAAAATGCCGCAAGCATTAACCTCGCAGGAGAATAGCGGTGTCGGTGTTAGCTGCAAGGGCCAGCTCGGATAACAGTTATTGTTAATAATAGTAAGTTATCTTCGAGGAATGCAGTAAGGTAGGTTTAAGCTTTGATAAAACGTGGTAATTACTGAATCTTTAACTTGCAAAACACGCCAGCTTTCAAAGATGTGATTCTACAAGTGTACCAATTAGAATGTAAAATTATCCGTGATACGTTAGAGTAAATATTTTTTAGAAAAGCTGACGGCCCACCTGGTAGAAAGCGGTTACAGTCTCCTACATATGAGTCAGGGGCAAACTCTCCCCCACCTCCCCGGCTTTCTTAGAGACGAAAGGCAATTTAGGTCTCTGGAAGTCTTCTTTATGACAGCCCCCGTGGCTTAGCCGGCGAATAGCTGGTTATGAAGCGCGAGGTCGCGGGATTCGCCGCACCGAGACAAATGTTTTTGTAGCCCACAAAAATTTGTATCGTGTTGTTGTGAGACCGAAAGTCCTTAGTTCCTGATATACTCATGGGGACAGAAGACTCGATCTTAGTATGGGGTCAGGACTATGTTTGTAACAGTTGGAGAGTTATTATTCTTTCTTTATTTCTACCTACCCTTATCCCACCTTAATGTGGGGTCGCCGCAACACACTTTTTCAAGCATGTTGTAGAATAGATTTTGCCTAGTTTTTACGGCCTGCCTGACGTCAACCCTCTCTGAGGCATAATTATTATATAAAAATGTGGTGTTCAAATAAATCTTTTTTTGGCTCTATTATAGCCAAAACTAAGGATTCAAAAAGTTTTGTAGCCTGCCCCTTAAAACATTTGTAGCTTAGTAAAATTGCAACAAATGTTAAACAATGTTGCAGTTATACGCCTAAAACAAGTCTAGATTATATACAACCCGTCAAATAATCTCAAAATTCAGTAAAGCATCGATTACTATAATGTATTCACAGGCGATAGTGTAAATCAATTATATATCGCTCTTGAATGCAAACGACTGAATCAGCACCCCCACTTATCTCTGAGGCTTAGTTAAAAAATCTTTATTTTCCGCTTAGGGCTGACGCTTCAATCCTTTAGCGAGAAATCGGATTACCGTGTTTGGGCTTAGTTTTATCAAAGAAAATCAAGGAAAAGGGAATAAAATATCTAAAGGTCCTTAATTCAGCTACAAGCTACAGCTTTTTGGGTGGCAGAGCCACGCTCTGTAGAGAGTAACGTCTACAGCACGAATGGGCCGGCTCGACCGGTTTGATACCACTGTTTCACAGAAAACCGACTTAAAGTAGCAGCTTGCTGTCGCGTTTCGTTCGGTGAGTGAGATTTCCGGTGGCCCATTTCCCCCCTTCCCATCCCAATCCCATTTCCTCTCCCCTTCCATTTTCTCCTTTTAGGTTGGCAACGCACCCATGACTCTTTTTGTGCCTTGGGTGTCTATGGGTTGTGGAGATCACATAACATCATGTGATCCATCTGCTCGTTGGCCAGTCTCTGATATATAAAAACAACGAAAACGAAATTATCTATGTATCTCTCATTCGGCATTTGATCGTTGACAAATTCCGGGACATACATGTAGTCGTTTGTTAAAAGCAGGTTCGATTCTCGGAGGGTGAAAAATGTATTTATGATCCACAAATATGAAGTTTTGAGGCGTAGAGCCACGCTGTAGACAGTAACGTCTACAGCACGAATGGGCCGTCTCGAATGCTTGATCCACTGTCTCACAGAAAACCGACTTAAAGTGGCACTTCGCTTTTGTTAAAATATTGTATCAAAATAAGAATTAACATTGTATTTGCTAAAACCACTGTAAGCCATTCCTATTATATTCCTACTTATATTACTTGTCTATGGCTCAATTGCACCACTATTATTAACCTAGAGTTAGTCCTAACCGCAAGTTAAGTTACATGTCATTCATACATTTTCTGTCAATTTAGCTTGCGGTTAGGACTAACTCTAGGTTAATAATAGTGGTGCAATTGAGCCTATGTGTATAAAAAAAGTAAAAAAACAAATGGATAAATTAGTTCTCTTTGGTTGTTACGTGTGTATTATTAGCTTTTGCGTTTCTTTCGATGAGTGGGATTTTCGGTAGCCCTATTCCCCCTCTCCCTATTCTAAGCCTAATTCCACTCCATTGAAGTTGACAACCCACCCATTATTCCTTTTGTGGCTTGTGTGTATATGGGCGGTGATGTTATGTTACTATCAGGTGACCCACCTGCTCGATTGCCAGGCTCTGTTACAAAAAATGTGTTTAAGATCAAGACTATGCAATGGTGTATTTTTGGAGTCCTTCCCGAATATATGTATTAATATTTGGAAGATACGCCTGTGGTTTCATATTATTTTCGATTTCTGTGTTAGTTTTCCGTTTATTTTCGGTTTGGTAATTTAGCCATAACCAATATATCTACTAAAACAAAACAAATTCGTTGTAATAATAAAACAGCCGAAACCTGGCAACCCTAACACAAGTAAAGCGTCGTCTATCTAAGTCACTTTATTATACTATCGGAATTAGGAAATGCGAGTTTAAAATCTCCATGTTTAACAAACATAAGCATAGTGGTTAATGGTTAATTATATATGGTTTTAACGCTGGTTATTCCCATAAATTGTCACTAATGGGTTGACCTTTTTATATCAATCCCATTATTTAAAATAGTTGCATAATCTTTGGTTTTAAAAAGTATGCGTTATACGACTTTTACATCGTGTGTATAAAAAATTAGTATAATAGAAAATTTAATAACAGCGATAGCTCATTTGGGAATTGTACGGACTGCCGAGTCCAGTGTAGGAGGTTCGAGACCAACCTCAACATGGAGCATACACTTCTGACTTTTCTATGTTAAGTGTATTTTCTTGTGAATTATCGCTTGCTATAACTGTGAAGGAAAACATCGTGAGGAAACCTGCATACCCGAGAATTTCTCCAAAAGAATTTTGAAGGTATGGTAAGGTGAAGTCTACCAACCCGCATTAGGCTAGCGTGGTAGACTAAGGCATAAGGCAAGTGCCCAGTAGTGGGACAAGTAATATTTCAGGGCTAATAATATTATATCAGACGTCTTTTGTTTGGTAGGTAAGAAACTGAGGATATTTTGGATTTATTATTTTTTTTAATTACATGGTCATAAAATTGACGAATTTTCAACGTTTTAAACCGCTTTATTTCGAATACTGTATTATTATATTTACTGTATATATTATGTTTAAAGGTCGCAGAACTCAGAAGTCTAGATGCAGGCCGCTTCCAACAGGTCGATCTGGATTTTTTTGGAAGAGGCCTATGTCCAGCAGTGGATGTCCTGTGGCTGATGATGATGATTACTAAATTATATAAGCAAATTATGAAATGACCACCATACTAAATTGAAATAAAACTTCTTCTTTTAAAAATAATGGATTCTACGCATATGCGATGATTTAGCCAAAGTCAAGGTAAATAGAGCAATTATGTTTTCACAATGACCATGAGACCCAGATGTGGATGATCTCAAGGCCTTGCTGGGATTATTGCGGTAATTCCTTCCAGTGCGGTGCCCCTCAGATGGCATTCACTAGGTGAATCGACCGAACAAAGCCAGTCAACGCACCAAGCAAAACTCATCGAAGATCATCGGTTAAAAAGTTTCCACATTATACTGTCCATCTTTACTGAAGTTTGATGTATGAAACCACATCACTTAAAACCAACAAACACAGCTCTAGAGAATAATATGAAATAATTTTAACAAGCGACGCCCACCCTGTCAGACTTCCCGTCAATTCTGTGAAATAAAACATCGTAAACTCCATTATACAAACAGTCATAGACATTCCGATCAGGGTAGACAAAAATCTTACACAATTATTTTCTCTGTGTCGATCTAAAACATAATCCGAGCATTACTATTTTGAAAATCTGTTTTTAGTCATAATTTTATTCTTTATTTATGGAAACAGCCAATTGTTGGGGTAAAGAGTGTCTCTTCGTCTACACAGACTGCACGCCACTGTACACAAAATGAAATCGGAAATATACCTCCTCCAAATTAAGATTGCAAAACATTGTGCACAACTACCGAATCGATTTCAAATCGTTGTAAAAAATTGTTTATAATGAAATCACCGGCCTTTGTGTTCATAAAAATAAAATAATAACGATTAAATAAGTGTCAGCGAGGCAATTTTATTTCGTTCCCGCGCAAATTTAATGTCGGCTGTGGCTAATTTAATGGGCGACTAATGGTCGGACGGGTCGCGCGACGAATCGGCCGACCGGTTCGCATCGCGATTTTGTGAGTTGTGACTGGTCGAATAACTTTTTTCTAGTGTTCTTTTTTCAAACTGGCTGGTTTGCAATAAGATTTTCTTTTATTTTTCGTTATTAAATTATGGCGATTGAGATTAAATTTTTATAGGCATGTTTTTTCTAAAAATTTGTTCGCAATAATGTTCTTCATTGTAAAGCAAATTGGAATAAAAAATAACCACAATAGAAACCTTTTTATTGGATAGACTGATGTTAAATGTTAATTATAGGAACTTAAAAGTTTTTAAATTAATATTTTATAATTGAATTTTAGAGTACCTATTTTTAATTATTTATAAAATCAGATTGTAAACAATACACTATGAGAAGTAAAGCTAATAAGATTCTAAGTTAAATTCTACAACGAAAACAAATATGTTATTTTTATGCCTACTTTTATACTCTAACTTGGCTATAAAATGTATTTTACCATATAAATGTTAATGCCACGATATTTAATTGTTCGTCTAACATTTGTGAGATGTAAGCACTCATAAGCACAATGTCCAGAGCCCATACAATGGGCACCATATTGTGATATGTCCATAGAGTTAGAGTTCACTGGAAGTGGTGGTCTGACGTATTTTCACTAACTTCAAAAGAACGAGATAATCAATTTGTCTCTATATTTTTTTGGTTCCGCGATATTTCCGCCGAATGTGGATATATCTCAACATCATTTTTCGATAGAGCTTATTCCAAGGTGTTCCCATATTACGAAACGTACCAATACTACGTGAACATTTTTTTTAAATTTATTTTGAATAATCATTGCCAGTGTCTGCTATAAAAAAATCTTCAACTTTGAGACTTAAAGGATGGGAATAAGGACCAAGAAGGGATGTCACATTTGGGCCGCTTGAAATCTCACCGAACGAATCGCAACGGCAAGCTATCACTTTACTTCGTTTTGCTCTGATCAGTCGGAGCCGGCCAATCCATGCCGTATATTTAAAATACATAGTAAATAATTTAAACCTCTTAACCTCGTCACCACCTTGGTCCAGTGGCAGCAGTGGCGAAGAGTGAAAAGTTTCAAAAGTGAAGCCAGTGCTACTTTCTCTTCTATACCTCTATATTACGTAGATAATATTTATGGTAAAGTTGGAAGGAGAAGACCTCATCGAACATTCTCTGACCAAGTCAGAGATATACTCGAGAAAGGTCAAGTTAAAAGTACCCTAAACCGACGTGCATGCATGAAGAATGTAATGAGACTGAATGAGGCGAAAGAAATGTGTAAGGATCGTAGCAAGTGGAAATCCGTTATCTCTGCCTACCCCTATGGGAAAAAGGCGTGAGTCTATGTATTTATGTAATATTTATTAACCTACATTCTGACAAAGGGAAGCCGGTAGGAATCGAGTTATATGGACCTTTCGCCACCAGGTGGCAGCATATATGGGCTGTGGACCAGGAGATCCTGGGTTCGATTCACAGGTCGGGCAAAGCGATTATTGTTCTTATTGGATATTTTTTGTAATCTATCAGTACATTCGAACTGAGATCGTTTATTGATACCGACCGTTAGTGTGCCCCATCCAGCGGTTACATTCCAGCCTCACATCATTGTTCGGGAATTCTTTTAATGTCAAACCCAATCCCGCCTGCTGGGGACGGGCAATAATTGGTGAAATCACAGTCGTGTGTCGATCACAACGCGTCTCGGATTTCAACACGATCGATTTAGATAACACATTAATCGACGGCACTATTCCATTGTATAACAAAGATTTTGAGGTTATGTTTTGTTTTTCCCGCCTTAATATAATGAGGTTAATTTGTAACACAGTTTTTCAAAGGTGTAGCAGAAAGAATTTGGCTTAGTTTTTATGACCGTCTGCCTGCTTGACGACTACACCTCTTTAGGAGATCCAGTCCCTGGCAAATCGTGTTAGGAAAACATCCTCGCCCAACGTGGGAATTGAACCCAGGATCTCTCGTTTAACATCCCATAAACGCTGCCAATACACCAAAGTGGCGACAAATTAATGGTTTATTGGTTATAAATCACTCGCAACATAAACACAAATACAATCCCATCATCCTAATTCGATTCCAAATAAACGCCAAAAACCAAACCATAAAATAAACATCTTCGAATTCATGCCGAGATATTCCAAACACAAACACCCGACATAAATAAAACCCCGTATGAAGTAAAGTTTTTCGTGCGAAATATGAAAAAAGTTGGCGTTAAAACATTGCATCGATTAACATTAAATCAACTTCGGTAATGTATTCGGTACAGAAAATGCTATAAATATCTCTCGCCTAGCGGATCCAAGGTCAACGAGACGGGAAGGGCTAAAATTCCAGTTTGTATGGGGGAAGATAAAGGCATTTTGACGTTAAAGGCAATAATTAAGAGGTAATGAAAGGTTTCGGCGTTTGTAAATTGAGATTCGGAGTTTATGAATCAATTGTTCACAATAATATAACTTTAAAACCAAATTCCACGGATGAAAAGTAAAAGGGAAGAAACGCCTTAAAGGAAGAAATTCAATTAAAACCTAAGACTTCACTAACTCATCATTCACGATAATCACAACTAAAATTGCACTGTTCCAATTTAAAAATTCAATTAGACTTAAAAAAGTAAACGCCAGTTATCACTAGTGCCAGAATTGCCAACAATTAATGCCAGCATTACACTACCCTCCAACAGTCCGGCATGACTTTAACCTGTCGTAACTCAGGATCTATCATATTTTTTGTAACATTAAACTTTTACGAACTATCTTTTAAAGAGTTGAATGAACAGTTGGACTGTTGGACGATAGTGTAGTACCAGTATAAAGTGGCCAGTGAGCCACAGAGTTCCAATTTCAAATATATCTGTCGCCGCTATCGCAAAATCGAATCGGACCATCCATATAACGTCATTGTGAGAACTGGCGCAATCCTCCGCCACTCTTCGCCATTCTGAGCCATTTATCGCCACCCCGCCGCCATCGCTCGCAATAATGGCCCTTAATGAGCGTTTAAGACGCTGCCCGAGAGGCTTGCGATTGTTTTATAGTTGTAATTAAAGCCAGTTGATCTATAGAACCCCTATATCCGCTTGTAAACATCGCGGATTGATTTTTCCCTTTTTGTTTTGTTTATTGCTTGGTCAAGAGGTGTTGAGTGTAGAGATTAGGGATTGAGTTAATATTAAGCAATCTTGATAAACTGAAGGACTTTTCAACCGACTTCCAAAAAGGAGGAGGTCTTCAATTCATTTTTTTATATATGTTACGCGATATCTCCACCAAATGTGGACCGATTTTCAAAATTATTTTTGTATTCGATAGAGCTTTTTTCAAGGGTTAGCCCATATAAATTTGGTCACGATCGGATTTGAAGTCGGTAAGTTTTTAACTTTTTTTTTGTATGGAAGATTTGCTTGGTATAAACAACATGTGATTGGAAAACATAATACGTTAATACAGCATTAATTTCCTATAGTTAGGGTTTTTTATGAGAAGAAAAATGTGAAAAGCGTCATAATAAAAATATAAATTCGTGTTTACATGGAAACAGTTTCTCTTACGACACGGGGAGAGTAGGAGAAGTTTTGTCGTGATGCCTTGTATGACATTGCTATAGACTTAGGGCGACTTGCAGCGCTATTACTAATCTAGAGTTAAACCTAAACTTGATTTATTTTACAGATCACTCCGATCTTTATATCGCATAATAATATTAGCCCTGTAATATTACTGTCCCACTGTTGGGCACGGGCCTCCTCTATTAATGAGAGTGGTTAGGCCTCAATCTACCACGCTGGTCTAATGCGGATTGGTAGACTTCCCATACCTTCGAAATTCCTGTGAGAAATTCTCGAGTATGCAGGTTTCCTCACGATGTTTTCCTTCACCGTTATAGCAAGCGGTCATTCGCAATGAAAATACACTTAACATAGAAAAGTCAGGGTTATGCTCAATTTTGGGGTTGGTCTCGAACCTCCGACACTTGTCTCAGCGGTCCGTACCAAACTGAGCTATCGCTGCCGCTTTTTTTTAATCGCAAAATGAAACAAAAGTATTTCTATTATACAAACGTTTTGTCAAATGACAATCTGAAATAGAATTTCATTTCATACAAATTACATACAAAATTAATCATACAATCTCGGTCAACGGAATCGCACACCAGTGGTAACAAAATATCAATTGGGAAGGGTGTAGTCGTTTTATGTGCCCTGTAGAACATCAGGTCGCGTGTGCACACCGCCTTATGCGACCGTGGCACGCGAGTGTATACTCGCGCACAAAAAATGACTTAATTTAACAACACTCATTAGTGTAATATGTGCTCATTTTGAGTACAGACTTTACCTATTGTGCGTACTTAATGATGTTCTTTGGACGTAATGTTTCGGCAAGGATGTTATAACATAACATAAGCTCACGCCTGTATCTCCGAAGGGGTAGGCAGAGGCGCACTAGCGAACTAGAACACCCACATTTCGCCGAGCTTAGTTCCGTCTCAGATGTGATAGGGGGCGAGCCTATCGCCATATAAGGATGTTATATATTTCTTTAACTTAAAAACTGTATGCTTTTCGAAATCTCGCGTGAACTTTATGGCTATTATTAACGCATGCGTGAATATAGATATAGAGGTGTGTAAATGCAATCGCGAGAGACACTATCGCCCGAATACTGGAACGCTGCTCAACTTTAACGGCTTTTTATATTGTTTTTCGCCATACAATTTTCACAGATAAGGCGGCATTAAACGACTTAAGTTGACCTTAAATGTATGAGAATTCGGCGGTATGTCCCTTACTTTAATTTTAAAACTAATTTGTCCCTTTCTTTTTCAAACAATGTGATGCGAGGCAAATAGTGAGAAACTAGTAAACGTGTAAATGTTTTTATAAGCGGCTATGACTCGACAGTTGCCAGAATGCCTACAGTTTTTGGCCGATTGTCAAACGCGATGGCTTGTTTTGCACCATGTCCATGATGGTCTTCATCCAATTGTAAACGAAATAATCTGCACTATCATAAATACCGATCAAGTACGTATTCGAAGCGGACTCGCTGCACGGATGACATTTAATTGTAATTACTTTTATAAATCGCCATGAGTGCGCTGCGAAATCTAATCGAGCACAGTAATTGAATGTTATTTGCTGTCAGTGCGTAGTGCAAGTCAATTTTTATCATGTTTTACGTATTTACGTATTTGGTTGCGTTATGAAATTAAATTACAGTTTATTGATAACACATGTCGCTATATTTTCGACTGACTCCAAAAAAGGAGAATATCCTTGATTCGTCTGTATTTTTTATGTTTGATACGCGATATGTCCGCCAAATGTGGACTGTTTTTCAAGATTCTTTTTGTGTTCCATAGAGCTTATTTCAAAGGTGGTCCAAAAAATTTGGTTACGATCGGAAATTTTTTGAAATCGGTCCGTTAAGTTTTTAAACTTGTGATTATTCGATATAAAATGCTGTTACCTCAATACAAATCGGTAAAACATAATCCCAAGTTTAAAAACTTAACGGACCGACATCAAATCCGATCGTAACCAAATTTATATGGGACCACCCTTGAAATAAGCTCTATCGAACACAAAAAGAATTTTGACAATCGGTCCACATTTGGCGGAGATCGCGTAACATACATAAAAAACAGACGAATTGAGGACCTTCTCCTTTTTGGACGTCGGTCAAAAACTGAACACACTAGTCTACCACTTAGTTGTATCATTTAGCCTACAATGTTGCTCAAATTGTCAAGACAACAAAACAAAGAAACACTTTCGCCCCCGGCTGTACTTAAACCCTTTTATATTTTTTAAAGGCAGCGCCGGCCACGAATGATCGAATGTACTGAATTCATGTTATACATTTAAAGTTATCCGATCGAAAATGTTGTAATTTGTTAAATACGCTCGAACGCTCCGTCGACTCTACACGTGTACACTACGCTTTACTTGCATCGTGATTACTTGTTATACTGTTCAATGGCTTATTTATAGCTTATTTAATATTATAAAGTATTTTAAGATACTAACAGACTGTTCATACACTAAATTTCGCCTTTTAAGCATCTCTTATCTTTTTTTTATAGCAGGGATTGCCAAAAAAGAAAATGGGTCACTTGATGGTACGTGATTTCCACCGCCCATAGACACCCACGACAGAAAACTAATCATGGGTGCGTTGTCAACCTAAAAGGAGGGAATGTATGGGGAGAGGAAAGGGAGTGAGGAAATGGGCCACCGGAAATTTCACTCACCGAACGAAACGCGACAACTGGGAGCCACTTTACGTCGGTTTTCTGTGAGACAGTGGTATCAAACCGGTCGAGCCGGCCTATTCGTGCTGTACACGTAACTGTCTACAGCGCGGTTCTACCACTCACGATTTTGTCAAAATTGTATGGCGAAAATAGGTGTAACAAGCCGTTAAAGTAGCGTTTGACCATTCGGGCGTTAGGGTATTATTCATAACAAAACCCATATCGAAGGTATAAGCCTATATCAGTTAAAATGCATTTTAAGAGAAAGAAGAGCTTCAACCTTGAAACAGCTGATTGAAATTTGGAAATATTGGAACGTTACTCAGCGACAGCCTCCGTGGCGCAGTGGGCAAGTAGCCGGCTGTGAAGCGAAAGGCCGCGGGTTCGATTTCTGCATTGAGACAAATATTTGTGTGGCCCACAGATATTTGTTTCAAGTCTGGGTGTTGTGAGACCGAAAGTCTCTCGTAGTTTCTGACACCCACGATACAGGTTATACCTAGTGTGGGGTCAGGACTAAATGTGTGACTGTTGGGTGTATTTATTTATTATTATTTATTTTCGCCATACAATTTTGACAGATAAGGCGGCGCGTATGGGCATTCGGCGGTTAGTCTGTCAGTGTCAGATTGCTTAGTCTCGGCGCGGGAAACGAACCTATGACGTCTCGTTTCAGAGCCGGGTACGCCACGAGGCTGTGTATAATAACATCTTCACTAACATCTCATTTGTTAAATTAACCAGATCATTACTGACAGAGCGGTTATTTAAACTGTTAAAACAAAACGCAGTTTATAAGTAATTGTCCGTAATACTAGCTTTCGAGACGAGAACAAACTCGTTTAGTCTTTCGAATTACTGCTATTAATGGTATTCAATCATAGTTTATCAACATTAAAAAGGGGGAGGTTCTTTTAGGAGGTTTTTATGTATGTTTTAAGGCCAAATTTGAATGGAGACGACTTTTTTATGTATGTTACCCGATATCTGCGGTCACATACCATAAGCTCATGCCTGTATCCCCGCAGGGGCAGGCAGAGGCGCACGAGGAACTAGAACACCCACATTGCGCCGAGCTTAGTTCCGTCCCAGATGTGATAGGGGTCGAGTCTATCGCCATATCGGGCACAAAATCCAATACCACTTTGTCTCACCCGGGGATCGAACCCGAGACCTCAGGACAGTAGTCGTACCGTAATATAAACATGCCCGAGGCAGTCGGCCAATAGGGACACATGTGCTGATAATGTGATTCTTGTAATCAGTAGGGTTTCTTCTTTGGATGGTCTCATACAAAAGGTTAAAATTAATTAAATACATATTCAATAAATTCACGCTTTTCATGTTGTTTTCTCAATTTTCCCCTTGATCAAAATCAAATTTATAAGAACCCAAAGAATATTCATCTCTTCAATCTTGGAATAGGTCCTTGGATCAAAAGCAGTATGCGGTTCATTAAATTAAACATATTGGGCCTTACTTATAAAAAACAGTTAAGCTGAGCAAATGGCTAAGAATAGTCTGCCACTTTTTCCTTGTCTCACATTGTTTGAAAATAAAAGGGACAGACATTCTTAACCATTTGCTCAGGTAAAATCGTTTTATGAGGCCCAATATTATTCTCTTACAAAATAAGCGACGATTATTTGCTGACTAAAACTAATTTGTCTCTTTCATAGTTATGACATAGGGCCGTACTTATAAAAACTGTTTAACTGAGCAAATGGTTAAAAATAGCCTGTCGCTTTTATTTTCAAACAATGTGACACAAGGAAAATCAATAAAAAAGTTTTTTATTCTTAGCCATTTGCTCTTCTAAACTGTTTTTATAAGTAAGGCCCAAATAGTTTAGAGGCGGACTAAACACAGTTTAAGTTAAGAACTGCTTAAATTCTCCACAGCTTCACTTCAGTGAATAATCAAGCCAAGTGCATTAAACGCGTCGCCCTACCTTCACGTGTCTTTACACTATAAAAATTAAAAGTGCAATTTAACACCGCCAGTGTATCGTTCGTGTTGGGCCAACATCACACGCCGACGGGTAAAACTAATTATTTTTATTTAATTTTATTTATTGAGATACACGCGAGTTTCGAACCCGCTCACACGGCGGGAGTTGCAAACCTGTTGCCGGCAAAAAGGAGTAAAAATCTAAATCCGCGCATATTCTTAACTCCTGGTTGTCAAATTTAAACTCTATTCTATTCTGCATAAGATGTTATATTCCATACTAAATGTCAACAGTATTCATGTACTAAACGAAATGGAACTCTAATGTAGTTGAAATATGATTGGAAATTCAATGGCAATTAAAACAGTTAGCCATGCATTGTACTTTTCATATATGAATATACATATTAGTATTAATTACGATATGTTTTTATAGGGAACGTAAACTAAGGTTTTTATTAAACTCCATTCTTTGAATCATCTCATGTCAGACTTATTTTATTGATATTATATTAATATTTATGAATTGTCGTTTAATGAATAACCTATTTTTATTAGTATTGTTTAAAACAGTTGATTTATGAATAAATAAACTGGTGTTTATTTTCATGGTATTGTCAGCATGTAAGGAAAAAATACACAAGTTTTGTTTTCCTTGAAGGGGTAGGCAAAAGTGCAAAAAATGCGCCGAGATTTTACCAGTTATTTCCGTCCCATGATGTGATAGAAATCTTATTATCGCCATATCGGGCACACATTTCAGACTCCGGGCTGATACTGAGACGACAAACCAATGACTTGGTCGTATTTAGGGATCGAACCCAAGACCTCAGGATAACATATGCCCCCTTTAGGCAGTCGAATGCATTATAAACCACATGCCATAAGAGACTTGCAAAATTATTTTTTACACTTCTTACATCATTCTCATCATCATTGTAGGGTTCATCGATTTAAATTTGTTATAAGTAAAATATAGCAATTTTGAATATCTATTTATTGGTGTAATTCATTTAATTAGGTACCACAGTGTCAGTGTAGACAGATGGAGAGAGAGAGAGAGAGGACAGAGAGGGTGGCGTCATACAGGCTGTCGGTTCTAAAAGCTGTGTAAATGTGTGTTGTGCCTACCATTTGAGTGGGATAAGGACATATAGAAGATTGTTAGAGCTTCCTTTAAAGGGGGTTGTCGTCAGGCAGGCAGCCGGTCGTAAAAAGTAAGCCAAATCCTTTCTGCAACATACTTTAAAAAGTGGCTTTCCTCGACCCCACATTAAGGGATTAGGGCAGGTAGAAAGAAAGAAAGAAGATTGTCTTGATTGTGTGGAATGTCTTTCTAGTCTGTATGGAGTGCACGCCCTTGAGGTCGATGATGGTGTCTGTTATCCAATTGGTATAGGGTATATGTAGATATGTATCATGCCGGCGGCCTCGCAGCTGAAAGGATGCGAGGAATACAAGTTGCATGCACATACATATGAGAAAGATCGTGGAGCGGGCTTATAGCAGGATTTAAAGCGCGACCTATACTCACTTACCAGTGCTCTTAGTACAAAGAGATTTAATATTACTACTAGACAATTACGTGTACAGCACGAATGGGCCGGCTCGACCGGTTTGATACCACTGTCTCACAAAAAACTAACGTTAAATGGCAGCTTGCTGTCGCGTTTCGTTCGGTGAGTTAGATTTTCTTTCCCAATCAATTTTCCCTCCCCTTCCATTCCCTTCTTTTAGGTTGGCAAACGCACCCATGTCCCCGTCTTCAAGTTGTATGTATTTTTTTTTATGTATGTTACGCCATATACGCAACAAATACGTTAAATAATTTGTATGAAAAACGTTAGTTCCCCATGTAACCGCTACATGCGTTTGGGTGTTTTCGATCTACTTAAAAAAAAGAGGTACACAATCGTCTGTATGGGATTTTTTTATGTATGTTACGCGATATCTGCCAAATATGGACCGAAATACAAAATTCTTTTGTGTTCCATATAACTTCTTTCAAGGGTTGTCCCATATAAATTTGGTTACGATCGGTTTTTAAATTTGTAATTATTAAGCTATTGCATAGCTTCTATCGCGGTCCTTGAGCATGGAGACCGAATCCAGAAATTCCGTAACGTAAATAACCTAACACCCCCCACTCCGACCGGCACAGCGGTGATACTTTTTAGTTTTGCCATCTATCGATGAATAGCAGAACTTTTAATGATTTTTTTGAAATATCACGCTTGTCTCTTTAGTTCAGCAACTCGCCTCTAGGTGGCATTGGTTGTATCGGCGTTCCTGCGCAAGCGTAATCCCCCTCTTTGCCCCGGAATCTGGTGACTCATGCCTGCTAGAGTTTCGGCGTTAGGGCACCTTCTCTTTGTATTTACTTCATTGTACGACTACGAAGCTCGCACGAATTGAGACGAGCTGCTCCGAAATCGGACGAATACGTAATCAGCTGTTTGTGAGAAAGTATATAGGTGTATTGATTTTGGATGCTATGCAATAGCTTTGCCGCGGCAGTCCCCGAGTGCCACACGTATTTTTTTATTTTTTTTTAAATTTGATATAAACTCTACAATCAATATACCGCATCCAACCATCACAAGTTCTTTAAAGCAACATTACCGATCGGTTACGCGCGACGCGTTGCCTCTCGCCAGTATTATGGCAGCATTACTTATAATTACCATCACTGCGCTCGCCACATCGCTGATTTATATCAATTAGATTATGCTGATAATCACGGCTTACTTTTTGTAACTGCATCGTATACCCATCTTATAAGAATATTCTGAACATGCTGTGCGATATCGATTAATCTTGGAAAATATATGCATTAAAAACTGAATTTCTGTGAGTTGTATAAAATATTTAAAGATTTTTGGCGAGTTTTCTTCCTTAAGCCGCACCTTCTGCAAACATTACACAAAAGACCTACATGAAACAAGGTATTTCTACAATTTTTTGTCTATGGTCCATTCTTAGCAGGAGATAATAAAAAAAAGTATTTTGTGTAGGAGTTTTTTGGGTTTTGTTCATCAATATAATATACCCTAGATGCACAGTTCTTTGCAAATATCCTCCTAAAAAGTGGTCACAGGAATAAAACAAAGAAAAAGATCACAAGTTCTAATTAAATCAACACAAATATAACCCTATGCACGTGTAATAAAGTAGCTTTTTAAACGAAATGAGCAAGCGTTCTTAAATTTGAATTTTGAAATTTAGAATTCCATCGGCGTCGGACTGTATGCAAAACGAGTATTTAAGCACTCCTTTGCTGTCCCATTTTCCGAGCGTCAACTGTGCATCTAGGTAAATAATATATCGATGGTTTTGTTTCATAAAATCATGTGTGGCCTTAGCTTGTGTTATTTGTTTTTTATTTGTCCACGGACATTGCATTTAGGCACAGTTAAACCGCTGCCTATCTTGGAAAGGACCAGAATGGGGATAAAGGTAGGGGGTATTTCGTACTTCTTGTTTATTGTCTCACTGGGCAGACGAGCGCCGCGTTTGATTCGTGGGAACTGAACCCGCTGCCTCTGGTTTTACAGCCGACTACTCACCAGCTGCGCCACGGAGGCTGACAAATTAACGCCCAAATGGTCAAACGGTACTCATAATTGATTTTCGCCACTCAATTTTGACAGATAAGGAGGCGTTAAACGACATAAGGCGGCCTTAAGTGTATGAACATTCGGCGGTATGTCATATGATCTTGGGCATCCCTTAACGACACTTCCCTCATAATGGGTTTAAATGCAAATATTTTTATCAAACGATTAGCAGAAGCCATGCATTAACCATGCGCGCATATTGATGAGATGTGAACACGTAATGGCAACACTTCACTCGCACACCTGCGGCCAGTGTTGCCAGATCTACTGATTTTTGACGACTTCCAAAAAGGAGAAGGTCCTCAATTCGTCTGTTTTTTATGTATATTACGCGATATCTTCGCCAAATGTGGGCCGATTTTCAAAATTATATTTGTGTTCGATAGAGCTTATTTCAAGGGTGGTCCCATATAAATTTGGTCACGATCGGATTTGAAGTAGGTCTGTTAAGTTTTAAAACTTGTGATTATTAAATTATCCCTCTCTTTCGAAATCTGATAAGTTTTTAATGAAAACTAGATTTATGACTAAAATTGACAATTTTTTAATCATTATTGATTTTTTAAAATCCAATCTACTGTTACTTTTTTATATATTATCTTTTTTATACTGATATTTTCTGGACTATGTCTTAATTGGACCATGCCACGCAGAAATGATGCAACCCACAAAAAAAAATTTGACACCAATATGGTCTATTAATGGTTTAGAACATGTTGGCATCAATCATTTTCTTTTTTTTAATTTTGTGGGTTGGATCATTTCTGCGTAACACGGTCCAATTGAGCCTAAAAAACTATTAAAACCTATAACAGTGGAACTATTGAATATAAAGTTATATATACTAGAAACTTTAGATGATTATAAAAATAGTTGTCTGTGAATTTGTTTTGCTGATCTACAACATATTTTTATGTTTTTATTTATGTGGGACTTTTAAACCAAGATTCTACTGATATTGTCAGGTTACACTTGGCAACTCTGCCTGCGTCCTCACTCTTAATCATAATGAATATGCGAGAGATGTTTTAGCTTACACTAAAATATATTAACGTCATTATTTTTGGTCCTACTATGTTGTTTGTTTTAGTGCCAGTCAAGATAAAAAAGGTGGTTTTAATGAAACTAATTAAAAAAGAAGAAGATACCCAATTCTTATTATGTATATCTTTCTACCTGCCCTTATCCCCGCAACACACTTTTTTAAGGCTATTACAGAAATAATTTGGCTTAGTTTTTACGACCGGCTGTCTGCCTGACGTCAACCCCCTTTGGGGATCCACTCCTGGACAAATCAAATTAGAAAAATCGATTTGCCCGAGCGGGGAATCGAACCCAGGATCTCTCGGTCGACAGGCCAAGTATGCTGCCAGACGACCAAAGAGGCGATCATAAGCTATACTTATCATAACATAACATAAGCTCACGCCTGTATCCCCGAAGGGGTAGGCAGAGGCGTACTAGCGAACTAGAACACCCACATTTCGCCGAGCATAGTTCCGTCCCAGATGTGATAGGGGGCGAGCCTATCGCCATATCGGGCACAAATTCCAGACTCCGGGCTGATATGGAAAAATCCAATATCACTTTGGCCGACCCGGGGATCGAACCCGAGATCTCAGCACCGTAGTCGTACCGAAATACCACCACGCCACGGAGGCAGTCGTATACTTATCCATTAGGTTATTTTTAGATACATAAATAAAATGAACTATAGCTCAATAAAAGAAGTATAATCAGCCCACCCTGAGTCATAATTCGTCATTTCGCCATTCCCTATTCCATATGAATGTCGTTAATAACTATATTTAGTAGGTTTATTTCCATTTCACTATAATCAAACACGAAGTCCCATTCATAAGTGTATGCTATTAAAACGACATTATGAGATGATGTTACTTTTAAAATTAAGAAAGTGTCTGGTGCTAACGATCTTTTTGAATTGAAGGCTTTTATAATATCCCTTCTGTTTCTTAGAGTAGGTAAAAAATATTGGGCCTTATTTATAAAAATATTTTCGATTATCTTATCTTTACGAATAGTTTGTCACATTTTTCGATAACAAATAGATAAAAATATAACAAATAGATAAACGATACAAAAGATAAACGAATTTTTTTATAAGAAAGGCCCCAAATGTGATCAGTAGCTCGACCACGAGTTTTTTGGCAGTTCCCGCTAGCCATTACGTAAAATATTTGTATGACAAACACTCGAACGCCTCTAGTGGTGACGTGTGAAATTGACGTTTTTCATACAAATGATTTTACTTAGTCGCTAACGTGAAATGTCAAAAAAACTCATGTTCGAAATACAGTGCTCAGCAAGCTCAATACGAATTACGAAGAATTTATCCGGGCACGCCAAAGTGCACTGCACCTGATGGTAAGCGTAGTGCAGTCCAAAAAAACTAGCGACCACTGACAAACAATGGTTATATCAGTGGTGGCCAGAATCATGCCGGACTATTTATGCTTCCTCACACTTCGAATCCGAAGAGGGGAGAAGCAAATCGAGGGGCTTGCGACAAGACAGGTGGATAACCGATGCAGATACAGGGATACCCCCATGCCCGCCCCAACCAACCATCAAATCATGCCGCAAGCTCCTCGAGAGAACTCGAAGTACACTGGCTGATCCTGGAACGCGAACCACACAAGGAGTGTGAGTCACTATGGCAAGTTTTAGCATCATGTGTACGCTGGTCACCATCCGGTCGGATACGAATATCCTACCACCAGCACCATTATGAACTGTATGAACTGAACCTATTTCAGAGAATTTACATTCCTTTTGTCGATCCAACAACATCCTAAAAACGATAGAAACTTTTTTATTGCGTGTTCGAATCAATTCCCAACAGCTAATAATTTAAATCATTAAGCTCCTTAATTAAATCACAAATTAAGTTAACAAAACCGTATGAATATTCATCAAAGGAATTAAGAGCTAAGAATTCGAAATAAAACAGTTACTATTCCAAAAATATCCTTTAAAGCGTGTGTTGTATTTGTTAAAATTCCCATTATGATGGGGATATGGATGGACGGATTGAGAGGGGGTCGTGGGGGAAAGATCTCCCGTGAGGAAGACGGCATAAAATAAGTAAAATAACTAATAGAATACCATAAAGCAGAAAAATATTTTTTTTTTTTATTAAACATCGATTAATGTTAAAATATGGGCCTTGGAGAATACCAATTCTATAAATACATAGATTTATGCAAGTAGACTTTTCTGCGTAATAATCGTACCACATTACTAAGCAGTTAAATTTTTGAACTGGATTTTTTGCGAATTGGAGCTTTTGAGACTATGGTCATTTTTAACTGAACTTTTTTGAGAATAAATGACAATTTGCGTCTTCGGAAGGACCTCTTGTGCCTATTCCGTAAAGTTCCATGAATTTTAAATTTCACTTAAGACAATTTGTCGTAAAAGTCGTCACATTGCGTAAAATTGTTGTTATCTGTGTACTTTACCATAAATCTAAAGCGTTGGGTTGCTTGTAACTTTACTTGTTTACTATTTTTCTAAAATATTATGACTCATGGTATTACATAAGTCCTAGAAAATAAGGCCCCATCGTAACTTCTGAATACGTTCCCATCAATATGCATTTTGAAACTTCTTCGGCTCCCCATTGTTTGCCTATGGGATTCTTAGTAGCAATTAATTAGGCATTCTGGCTTGACCTGAGACGCATATATTGACTTTCCATTGTTATTTTAGAACCATTTGGAATTTTTGTGTATGTTTAAGAGATTGGAAATTGGGATGAACATGGCCATGAGAATGGGACATTGTACGAAATGTTTGCATCATGGTTTAGAAACAAGATGCGTTTTATAAGTCTTTACTTCGGTTCCATGGTAACGTTTTTTTACATACATATAAATATAAATAATAAAAAAACTTGTCGCCTCCTTGGTCTAGTGGCAACATATATAGGCTGTAGACCGAGAGGTCTTGGGTTCGATTCCCAGGTCGAGCAATTTTTTATTTTTTTTATTAGCAGAGACTGGCACACGAGAGATGGGTCACCTGATGGTAAGTGATCTCCACCGCCCATAGACACCCAAGACAAAAGGAATCATGGGTGCGTTGCCAACCTAAAAGGAGGAAATGGAAGGGAAGGGAAAAAAGGATTGGGGAAGGAAGGGGGGGAAATGGGCCACCGGAAATCTCACTCACCGAACGAAACGCGACAGCAGGCTGCCACTTTACGTCGGTTTTTTGTGAGACAGTGGTATCAAACCGGTCGAGCCGGTCCATTCGTGCTGTAGACGTTAATGTTTACAGCGTGACTCTACCACTCTAAAAATTTTCTAATGTTTTGTCCGGGACTAGATCCCTCAGAGGGGGATGACGTCAGGCAGGCGGTGGGTCGTAAAACTAAGCCAAATCTTTTCTACAACACACTCTGTGTTGCGCCGACCCCACATTAAGGTGGGATAAGGGCAGGTAAAAGAAGAAGATAAATAATAAATAAAACCACCCAACAGTTATTCACATAGTCCTGACTCTAAACTAGGTTTAACTTGTGTCGTAGGTATCAAGAACTATGAGGGTGGAGGGACTTATGGTCCCACGACACCCAGACTCGAAACAAATATCTGTGGATCACAAACATTTGTCTCGGTGCGGGAATCGAACCCGCAGCCTCTTGTTTTCCAGCTCGATAATAGCCTGCTGCGCCATGACGATTCACATAAACACACTCATGTGTATGTACACTCACTCTGTTATTACCAAAGGGATAGGCAGAGGTGTACTAGCGAACTAGAACACCCACATTTCGCCGAGCTTAGTTCCGTCCCAGATGTGATAGGGGGCGAGCCTATCGCCATATCGGGCACAAATTCCAGACTCCAGGCTGATATGGAAAAATCCAATATCACTTTGCCAAACCCGGGGAACGAACCCGAGACCTCAGGACGTTAGTCATACCGAAATACAACTACGCCACCGAGGCAGTCTCTAATCTATAACAATTCACTAATGCATTCATAACGATGCAACAAAGTTGACACACCTGATGGAATGATTGATTTAATATATCGATCATAGAGCTGTCTATACACTAACGAAGATGTCGTCAGCAAAAACATGTCATACATAGTGATGAGAGCTTGAGAATGTAAACGATGCGCTTCGAACCTAGACGGGTTGAGTTACTTATTGTAGCTGTATTTTTGCCTGGCGTCATCAGGATAACCGGAATACCCGGTCTTACGGCAAGATTCGTCTTTTCGATCGACTTCTAAAAAGGAAAAGGTCCTCAATTCGTCTGTATTGCTAAGGCTAAGCCCGCTGGACAGCCTCTGTGGTTGTTGTATTATGGTACGACTAATGTCCTGAGGAATACTTCAACCCAATAGGATTTGATCCCCGGTTTCGGCTAGTTTCTGCTCAGTATCCGCCCGGAATGGTAACTTAAGAGCCCGATATGGATATGTTAAGGCGCGTCTTCTGCATCAGTAGCCCGAGCACGAAAAACTAATGTAAATGTAAATGTATTCGAGTTCGCTGCGCACTGATGACATTTGGTTAATATTTCATACAAATTTCATAGACGCGCATCGAGTTCGAATACATTTACGGTTGTCAGAAATTTTCCTGCTCGAGCTGCTGTATTTCTTGAAACAAAACACGAAACAATTATTTTCGCTGCCTCTTGCTCATAGAACAATGGACCATACACAAAAATGTGTATTGAAACCATGTTTTGTCTTGGTGTTTGGTGTAATGTTTTAGTGCAGGAGACCCGTCTTTATATTGTAAAAACGAATGCTATTCTAACGCCCTAATGGTTAAACGCTACTCAACTTTATCGGTTTCTTACATTGATTTTCGCCATAGAATTCTGATAGATAAGGCGGCCTTAAACGACATAAGGCGACCTTAAGTGTATAAGCATTCGGCGGTAAAATTAGTAAAGAAAGAAAGAAACTTTAGTACTTTTTGTGTTATTAAAGGGTCTGTCGCTGGCTTTATTCAAAACATAGTTAAAATGCATTAAAGATCAAATATTTATAGTAATATATTTTTACAAGCAAAGAACGCATAAAATTGGATCTGGCGCGTAATTTCTTTCGTTATTGATCTATAATAAACTGTACGACCTTCTGATAAAATCTAATTTCGTCCTTATGTGAGTTTGTTGACACGAGGCTCAAATGAGACTAAATGCATGTATTGTTGATCTGAAATATAAAAAGCTTAGGTACTTATGTACATGACTAGCTTACTGGCGTTGTATTGCATCCGCGGTACGACTACCGTTCTGAGGTCTCGGGTTCGACCCCCGTGTCCACCAAAATGATATAGCCTAATTATAGGGTTTTTAGCTAAGTATAAGCGCAGAGTCTGAAAGTGCCCGATATAGCGACATTTCCCTATCACATCTGGGACGTAAATAAATTCGGCGAAATGTGTGTGTTCTGGATCGTTCGCTTCTACCCAACGCTACGGGGATACAGGCGTGAGCTTATATAATGTGGCTTTGTTTATTCATATGCTCCATAATTTGTGTGACAGCTTCTATTACATCTCGTGCTGATATATCAATCAAACGCTATGTCTATTATCCAAGATATCTGATTCTCTGTGTATTGATAGGTACGAAGTAGGACGTATTCATTGCAACTATCTCGAGTTAAGATATTAATGTTCAAACAGCAGCTAGCTTTGATACATTTAACTAAATATCAGAGGTATAATAGTAGAATAGCTATAGTCGGATTGCTAATTAAACGGAGTAAACTGACAGATGGAAATATCACTTTTCAAAATAATGTTGCTTACTTACAAAACATAATGATGGATCTAGTTCAATCTTTATCATTCAAAGAAATAATAACTTTGCACTATCATGGAAAATTAGAATTTTATTGCGTATTTTTAGAAATTTCAGCTTAACCCCTTCGACTAAATGTCTGTGTAAATCATTTTGCGTAAATAATGACAACAGATAAGCGAAATGATAACAATGAAAATTACAAATATTACTTTTATTATTTGAGAAAAATTACTATATTACATACATTCATAGCTATTGTAATTTTTGTTTATAATGAACTATGACTATAATTCCAATTGACATGCCATAACTTAGCATGCAGTAATTTACTATGACTATAATTCAGTAGACATGCAGTACTAATCACACATTAGGCAGGAATTACGACTTTGAGTTGGACTTTAGAAAATGAAAGAATGAAATGGTTCACTGAATTGAAATGTTCAAATAATCTTGATCTTTTTACCGCAGCACTATTTAAATTTCATGAAAAAGTGGCAACATTCGAAATGTCAGTTTACTCCGTTTAATTAACAATCCTACTATAGTAGTAGTCGTTTTTTGAGTGGTAGAGTTACGCTGTAGACAATTACGTCTACAGCACGAATGGGCCGGCTTTATACCACTGTCTCACAGAAAAATGACGTAAAGTGGCAGCTCGGAAATCTCACTTTCCGAACGAAACGTGACAGCAAGCTGCCACTTTACATCGGTTTTCTGTGAGACAAGTCAAACCGGTCACCGGTCAAGCTGGGCCATTTGTGTTGTATGCGTATCTGTCTACAGCGTGGAACTCAAACAATTTAAGTAGCCATTAAAGTTGAGTAGCGATTCGGTGTTTGGGGGTTAGAGCGACAAAGAAAGGACAGTCACGTCCTTGTGAAAATTGATCAATATGAAAATTGAAACCAAGCTGCAAAACAGCAAACAAATATTTGGATTTGAACTTAGGACTTCATCTCTCACCATAATTATGCCACTTGGCTCAAGAGGCGATACAGTTCACCTTGCGATGCAGCGCTTCTAAAGTCACAATAGTTAACTGCTATGACCCATTAGAAATAATGTCATATTCGTAACAAGAAAATCGTAAAGCTGCCTTTTGTCTGCACTCACTCCAACAAATGGCTTTTTTGTAATCGAAAAAATATATAAAAGGAGTTTTGTTGGGCACTCTTATTCATTTTCAATAGACATTTTGTCCGAAGATTGCGTTTTCGTCCATTGCAATTATCCGGTCAATGGCGTCTGGAATCTGGAGTTTAACTCTCTCAATTCTTTTAATGTTGATGGTCAAAATGCTTTTATATTTTTGTAATAGCAGACTGACAAATGAGCTGGCCACGTGTTCTCCAATGCCTATAGCCACCCATAACATGACAGCCTCCGTGGCGCAGCGGGCGAGTAGTCGGCTGTGAAGCGAGAGGCCGCGGGTTCGATTCCCGCATTGAGATAAATGTTTGTGTGGCCTACAGATATTTGTTTCAAGTCTGGGTGTTGTGAGACCGAAAGTCTCTCATAGTTTCTGATACCCACGATACAGGTTATACCTAGTGTGGGGTCAGGACTAGGTGTGTGACTGTTGGATGTATTTATTTATTTATAAAACTAGCTGACCCGCGCAACTTCGTCTGCGTATGAGAGAGAGGGTTGAAAGAGTGAGTCGTAGGCACCTATAATCCAATTATTCTAAAGGAGGTAATGGGATGATCTACTTCGGCCGTCAGTCCCCCGTCTCTCACCCCGTCAGTCACACTGTCTGTCACCCCGCCTGTCAACCCGTCTGTCACCCGTCTGTCACCCAGTCGGGCACCCCGTCTGTCACCCAGTCTGTGACCCGCCTGTCACCCCGTCTATCACCACGTCCGTCACCCCGTCTGTCACCCCGTCTGTCACCACGTCGGTCACCCCGTCTGTCACCCCGCTTGTCACCCCGTCTGTCACCCAGTCGGTCACCCATTCCGTCACCCCGTCTGTCACCCGTCTGTCACCCCGTCTGTCACTCTTCTGTCACTCTTCTGTCACCCGTCTGTCACCCCGTCTGTCACCCCGTCTGTCACCCAGTCGGTCACCCATTCCGTCACCTCGTCTGTCACCAGTCTGTCATCCGTCTGTCACCCCGTCTGTCACCCCGTCTGTCACCCCGTCTGTCACTCTTCTGTCACCCGTCTGTCACCCAGTCGGTCACCCCATCTGTCATCCCGTCAGTCACCTCGTCAGTCACCCCGTCCGCCACCCCATGAGTCAGCCTGTCAGTTATTACTTATTATTTTTGACAATATTTCAATATTTCTTTCTGTTCTATATTTTAAACGATGTAAACATATAATTTGCACAATACACGTGATTGATTTGATGGTAAATGTTAGGAAACGAATAACTATTTTTTTTAACTTTTTTTTCACAATTTCATAGTGAACACAATACCGGTTTGTCACATGAAATTAACTGAGCAGAGAACAATGAGTAGCTGTCAAACAATGTATCACGCACCGGCGCCATCTACTTAAAATATTGGTTTGTAGTACATGCTATGTATCAGAGATGGCGCTGTATGTGAAAAAAGATTTTCCCGCTTTTCTGTTGAAATTTTTCCTGAATTTTCTTTGCTATAAACCTCACGGAGCCCGAGACCTTTCCAACGAATGCAAAACCGTGGAAATCGGTTCGTGCGTTCTGGAGTTATAGTGTCAGAAGGGAAAACCCGACTTATTTTTATATAGTAGATTAATAGGATTTGTTGCATACTGATTTCTTAAATTTACGCGAATGTTATACATTGAAATAAAACTATTTTTGCGGATTCTATCACGATTTGTTTTAATTGGTATACCCGACGTTTTGAAGGCTTTATTTAGGATGCAAATAGCATTGGCAATGGTAAGGAAAAACCTTTTTTTAATTCTGGCCTTTGTCGATGATTTCGCCAACAACGAGGAAAAGACACGGTATACCGCCATAATACATACTTACGAGACTTACTTCGAATAATCTTTTGATAAGTAGTACGTAGACTACTTGTATGTAGACTCGTTTTAAATTGATAATAACTCGTCTTCTTCCACCTACACGTACCCCACTCCAATTTAGGGACGGCGCGATACAATTTTTCAAGCATGTTCCAAATGATTTGGTTTAGTTTTTATCACCGGCTGATGTCAGCCTCTTGCGTTAGAAATACTTCTTTGACCGACCTAGGATTTAAAGTCAAGACCTTCCGGTCCACAGCCAATATACTTGTAATAGACCAACAACTTTTAGTTTTAATATATTTGTAACGGCTATAATGCAATGTAAGCACATGCATGCTTGGTTGTTAGGACGAGTAGTTCGTAGAGTACTGTGGAGTCCGGCATTGTGTTCACGCGTATTGTCTGTCTTATTAATATGTGTTCTGTACTTATACCATTTACAATAAACATTATTTCTATACAAACTTTGTGGACTTATTGTGTTGTCTAACGAATTTCCCATTTGGTATATCACTCCAATAATAACAACCGAACAGTAAGTTATACGGGACAGTCGTAAGTGATTCGGGACATATTCATAAACAAATGCAACATGGCAAATCTTATAAAAACTTAACCAACCGACTATGAAATCTGATCGTGACCAAATGGAATAATCCAAACACAAAAAAATTCTGTTCATATTTGGCGGATATCGCGCAACATACATACTAAAAATACAGACGAATTGAATACCTCCTTTTTGAAGACTGTCGAAAATAAGATTGTCTACCAAACTCTGTGGAGTGTGCCACGTTCGTGGGCCATTTACTTGGATTGATGACGTCACTATGTCCCTTTCATTGCCACATTTACCGTACGTGAGACATCCCTTAACTAACGTATCGTCGTCTGTATATGGACCCTCTTTGGTTACAAGGATGTATGTACATATATAGACGAAGATTTTAGAGGGTTACTAAGTAATAGAATCCGTAAAAATCGTTTTATTTCAAAGTTTATTCCATTTTGATATTGTTGTAGCTTGTCCAATTCATTTGGACGAAATTTTAATTATTTTAATAATAAAAGAGCGACATTGTACCTCTAGATAGTTACGTCTACTGGAATAATGGTCCGGCTCGACCGGTTTGATACCACTGTCTCACAGAAAATCGACGTAAAGTGGCAGTTCCCTATTGCGTTTCGTTCAGTGAGTGAGATTTACGGTGGCCCAATTCCCCCTCCCTTTCCCAATCCATATACCCCTCCTTTTAGGTTGGCAACGACCCCATAATTCTTCTTGTAAATTTCGTGTATGGGCGATAGAGATCCCTGACCATCAGGTGACAAAATGTGAAAGGCAATACCGATCCTATTAAAAAAATATATTTTAAGCTCTGTGGTCACGCATGTTGTTTGTTTATGACATTATTTCAATTCAAAAAAAGAACATCAATTTTAATTTTAAAAATAAGCGATAAAAAATTGCTCACTCGCATCAAACAAAAAATAAAATAACACAGAGAAAATCAAATATACAAAATGCAGCCAAAGGCAAAATGGCCGCTATCTTCAAAATGGCGGGAAAATAAAATTTCTCCAGCTAAGTGCAGCCATTGTTGGCCCTTTGAATAAACTATGCGGCCCCGGTTAGTTTGTTTTGTAATTTTACTTATTTAGTGTCGTTTCATAGCCGAGCGAATAATACATTTAGAATGGAAATAAAAAGCAATTCTGTTAGCTTCGGGGAGTTATTAAAACTTATGTGCCTGTTTTGTTTTTTAATTCGGCTTTAGTGGCCGTTTTTCTTTTAATTATATATGGAGCGTAATAATTGAACGCATATTTCGCAAATAATGAAACATATAATGAGGTAAGCATTATTGTGCTTTCAATCATATACGTAATTAATTATATGGTTCTATAAAGCAAGAAAACTAATTTAAAGGCTATTCACTATCTTTTCCTTTCTTAATCTTGAACTTTCATTATACTGAACTCATAAACAGACGGATATTAAGGAAAGGACTGCCTCGGCCATTTCACGACCATACCACGTCGATTTTCTATGAGACAATTTAACTTTCCTAAAACTTAGCCAAATCATTTTTGCAACATGCTTGTGTTGCGCCGACCCCACATTAAAGTGGGATAAAGGCAGGTAGAAAGAAAAGAAGTTGAGGGATTATTTGAGCTGTGAACAAAATTCTACAAGACTCCACAATTAAGTAGACTTGGCCAGTTGTGCTATAGACAAAGTTGGCTCCAATATCTCTTCGGCTACTTTGACAAGAATAAGGAAGAATGAAAGACAGTTTATTCAGCTAATGTTTCAGGCAACAATGAAGAAAATAATAATAATACTACTCATCGTGACGACACCACCACGTGGTCTTTATTTATCAAGATATTACTTTTTAATTCCAGTGTCGCCTTTGTCCAGTGGCAGGGTATACCGGCTGTAGACTAGGATTTTCTATGTTCGTATAGTTTTCTGTGTTCAGAAGGGACTATGCAGTTTTTTACGATTACATTTCTAGAATGGTGTCAGAAATATATATAAGGAGCATCCATTGGCCATACAGTCAATCGACCACCAGGCTCCCCTCGAAGAACTTTCCAAGGAAAAGGGGTGACGAAGCCTCCGCCTTGGTCTCTACTGCCCCCTCGTTGACAAGTAACCACGGCGTTTTTATTTTTAAATACTTTCTGTCTGGCGTCATCCCGGCCTTTGCCAGGTTCCACCTTCCTACTTAAACGCTTCCACTTCACCCGGTCTTGAGCATCCTCCATAGTGAGGCCATTGAGTCTCATATCTTCCTCCAGAACGTTTAACCAGCGTTTTTGGGCCGTCCACGGGAACGCATCTCTGGTATGATTAGGGCCAAACACCTGCGACTCATACTCGATTTTATTTTAAAATAAAAGGAAAAAATCCCTAGGTTTGTACTTATTCCTACTCATCTCATCAGATGGATGAAGAAAACTTTATACCTCTACATAATACCATATAATTTCCCCATTGTTATCTCAACTGAAATAGTAGTTTTAAGCAAATTCACTGTTGTACAGGTGTCGGGCCAAAGTGACAAAATAAACATGGCATTGTAAATGTGACTTACTAATTCTAAGCTATTCTAAGCTATACACAAGTTGGTACGTAAATCTTTTGTTTCGTTACATTCGCTTGTTCGGTGACGGAGCAAGTTGGAATTTGTTTTAAAATTTATTCCCGTGGAAAGGCAGCCATTTTGTCCCCTCTTACATCCGTTGTTTGAATTCTAAATGGGCTGAAAAGTTTTCGTGCGTTGCCTTTTTGTCCGGCGGAAAAAAAGTTGGTAATGGTCTCTGAAATTTAATTTCGTACTGCTGATATGCATACTTTTTGATGATTTTGCAGTTTGTGTGTTAGATTTATTTACTTCAAGACACAAATTAATTCTTAAAGATGTCTTTGTATCAGGCACACTAAGTACTAGATACATATGTATATATCATTCCTGTAAGCAGGTAAGTAGGTAGGCAGAGACTATGGATTTCCACCTCGCACAATTCTGACGTACTACTTTTCGTTCATCTACTTTCATCAATCTATCTATCTAATTCTCTATCTCATTCTATATGGCTATATATTTATGTAACGTGTCCGACTATTCTTCTAACTCCTTCCTTCATTCATCTTAACCTAATTTTGTCACTCAAATAAATATAATTCTTTCTTTCTGCCTGGCGTTGTCTCGGCCTTCTGCCAGGGTCTGGCTTCCTACTTAAACGCTTCCACTTCGCCCGGGCTTGAGCATCCTCAATGTTGAAGCCATTGGCTCTCATATCTTTCTCCGTAACGTCCAGCCAGCATTTTTTGGGTCGTCCACGGGAACACAACCCTGGTACGATCTGGGCCAGACACACTCATATAAATGTAATTAAGGTAAATAATAATAAATAACACCCAACAGTCACATACATAGTCCTGACCGCACCCTAAGATCGTGTCTTGTGTCATGGGTATCAGAAACTACGAGATACTTTCGGTCTTACAACAACCAGATCCGAAACAAATATTTGCAAAAGGCAAAAGTGGTGTGTCAGGATCGTAGCCTGTGGCGCTCAATAGTCTCTGCCTACCCCCATGGGATAAAGGCGTGAGTGGGTATGTATGTATGTAAATATTTGCCTCGGTGCGGGGATCGAACTCGCAGCCTCTCGCTTCATAGACTCGCCTGCTGCGCTATGACGGCTTTACATGTAAATCGATTGGCAAAAAATGTTGTTCGTCATCAATATGAAGGCTCAGGCCGCATTTCACTAAGTATGGTGGCGTTATCTAATGGGATCCAAAACTCGATATAACTTGACCTCTCGTTCGTTTCTCGTAAGTAACTACAGTTCATTCCTCCATATAGAACTTATGAAGATTTATATAATTTAACATTCTCTTAAACAGAGCGCGAGTGCTAAACGTTGTTACTTGTCAATCAATACAGACGGACCGTTCTGCACTTTAATCCTGTGAAATGCCTCAATGAAAGTCTATGAAGTTTCTCTTATCGATTAACTGGTTTATTAGAGGTATTTTGCTATGAATATTGGCTGATTTCTATGTTATTTTTGGCAATTTTCACATAAACTTTAAGCACGGCAAAGTCACTAGATGGCACGCACAAAAACCCAAGTACCACTGATAAACAGTGGATTTATTGGTGTCCATCAGAATTATGGCGGCGTAATTATGTTTATTTGCACTCCGAAGAGGAAAGAAGCAAATCGAAGGCCTTTTTTTATATAGCAGAGATTGATAAATGAACAGATAGGCCACCTGATGGATGGTTGCCAACCTAAAAGGAGGAAATGGAAGCAGAGGGAAACGGGAATGGGAAAAAAGAAATCTCACTCACCGAACGAAACGCGACAGCAAGCTGCCACTTTTCGTCGGTTTTCTGTGAGATAGTGGTATCAAACCGGTCGAGCCGACCCATTCGCGCTGAAGATGTTACTGTCTACAACGTGGCTCTACCACTCAAAAAATTCTTTTCTACTTACTTGAAGAATGAAGCACCAGTAATAATTTTTAAAGGTTTGAGAATTTCGTGTTGATAATTATGCAGAGTAGCAATCATAAGTACAATCGGATGTTTGAAACGTGATGGGGGACCATATGTGTGTACACGGATCTAGATTTTGTCAAGCAACCTAGCAAGGAATAGTTAGGGAGAGCCTTATCTCAGCGGGGTATAATAAGTGTCTGTAGCTGGATTACTAGGTATTTTTATACCCAACTGGACAATGATCAATATCCTTTCTTTCTACCCGTCCTTATCCCACCTTAATGTGGGGTCACCGCAACACACTTTCAAGCATTTTGCAAAAGGATTTGGTTAGCTTTGCTTAGCTGCCTGATGTCAATCCCCACCTGGCGGATCCAGTCCCGGGCAAATTAAATTAGGAATTCGCTTTGCCCGACCTGGGAATCGAACACAGGACCTCCCGGTCCACAGCCCATATATGATGAGGAGAAGGAGGCGACGCGCAACTTCTAGCACTATTTCTTTAAAGAAGTAATACCTCCCAACGGTCGCCATTATTATATTAAAATTGCACTGCAGCCTGAGCAGGAAATTGACAAACGAATCGTATCAAACTCACTGCGCACTTGGTTAACGTTTAGTTAAGAGGCATTTCACATATTATGCGAGATTTCCAAGATTTTGAGCGCCTAATTTACCATGATAAGAACGGGTTGAATGCCATTGAATACATTCAAAATATAGATCGATTCTTTTTGTTGACGTATTGTTTAAAACATTTACTAATACTACTTTGATTTTTTAGTAGCGATTAATCTCCCGTACCTTGTTTCTTGAAAATAACGAAACAGGTCATCTTTAGGCTCCTAATTTTCTTATTAAAAGTCATTAAATAGACACGAGAAAATTCCTAGATATCAGGCATATAAAACTGTTGACGTTTGGTTGACAGAATATCGATAATTAATCACACTGATTGTAAAAAAAAATAAAGACTGTGACGATTTTTACGATTTATATCCGAAGTTTACGCGAGTTTTTGCAAAGAAGAAAAGCAAATTACAAGAAACAATCTGTACCAAAATAAACTTTGTTTTATAAACAACCTAATTTTGTAGGTCAATTGGAAATATTTTTATTGATCACTTTTTTATTACAAAAAATACATCGCACAAAATTGCAATGAATTTGCGTTCGGAAATCAGTCGCGCGCCAGCGCTCGTCGGAGTAGGACCTGTGTCGATTTTTTCCGTGCTGCTCCCGAACACTATAGAATACGTAATTACAAAATATACCACAACTGACAAGTTTTGATCCATGAGAGTTAATTTTTTTTAGTACGTTATATAATTTTATTATTGTACCTCATTGTACTGTAATTGCATTTTATTAACCGACTTCAAGAAAAGGAGGAGGTTAACAATTCGTCGGAGTCTTTTTTATGTATGTTCCCCGATTATTCGAAGACGCCTAGGCCGATTCGTGAAGTTATTTTTTTGTTGAAAAGAGTATACCTTCCAGGTGGTCCCATTGGCACCAAATCAGGATCTGATGATGGGATCCTATAAAAATCGAGGGCAACCATCAAACTTTATAGGGACCCAAAGTGTGTTTTATATATTTTCTAAAACTATATTGGTATTTGCGTCTGGTACTCATCATCTCATGTTGCTGAGCTGATGATGTAAATTATAACTCCTTAACTATTAAGAGTTGGTGGATAATTCTTTCAATATTACACAAAAATAGATAAAAAATAATTAAAGTTTAACAAAAACTGAAACGCGACTTAAAATTTTTTAAGATTTGATGACATTTTAAGTGTTCATTTTTGAAGTCGGTTTTCAGTTTTTGTTATAATCACCATCGAACTAATATAAATGCGAAAGTTTGTGTGAGTGTATGTGTGTGTGTATGTTTGGTACTCTTTCACGCAAAAACGACTAAATAGATTTTGATGAAATTTATTATGGGAGTTGCTGACATCCTGGATTAACACATCTCTTATTTTCTCCTTCTTCTCTCGTCCTTCTTCGTCTCCTTATTTTTTAAATCAACCCCTAATGGGATAAAACTCCGCTTAATAGATTTTGATGAAATAGCAGATTTGATAAAATAAGAATACCTTTGACCCTAGGGACTCAAATGGAGTTTAAATCAACCCCTAAAGGCATGAAATATGGGATGAAAGTATATATACGAATTCAGATACCGCTGATCAAACTGATTTTGATGAAAGTTTAGCCCTAGGATCAGACAGAGGTTGTGATTTTTTTTACCCCAAAAAGCGATAAAATAGGGTTTGAAATTTTGATTTTTTATCTTTGATCTTTAGTGCTACATATTCTGTCTTATTTTTTTTTGTTCTCTCCCACTCACTGTTGCCTGAGACATTGGCTGAATAAAGTTTATTATATATATTTCTTTCTTTGAGTTCAAAATCAATATCTGGGTTGCCCCGTAATTTTCAACGCCAGATCTGGTGTCATAACTGAAAAGGTGGACGCTCTTTTTATTTTTCTTTGTTTTTGACCCGATTTACTTCAAAATCGATATCTGGGCTACCGAGTAGGTTCGGAAGGGCGGATATGGGGTCAAAACTAAAAAAAATATTATATATTTAGGTGTAATATTTGTTAGGTAGTAATCTATGTAAATAAAATATATTATACTAGCTTTTACCCGCGGCTCCGCACGCGTATTTTGTAGGACTGAAGGGATTCTCTCTCAATAAAAAAATAATTACAACAAATATCTGTGTCACACAGACACTTGTCTTGGGGGGCGGGAACGAACCAGCGACCTCACGATTCATAGCCTACTCGGCCGCTGCGCCACATGCGCATGTAGAATATTCAAATTAAAATGACAGATCGACAAATCATAAACTTTTCCCTTCAATCCTACAATTTCAAGTATGTGGAGCTGCAAGTAAAAACTAGGTTATTATAAATAAATGCTCATAAACATAAAACTAATTGACTTATATGGCTTATTGACTTATATTAACTACTAGCTTTTGCCCGCGGCTTCGCACGCATGTTTTGTAGGGCCAACGGTAAAAACTTTTGATTTATCGATCCACCCTGTCGTTTTAGTCTAAATATTCTACAATGGGGCGATTTAGATATCGATTTTGAAATCAATCTGCCCAAAAACAAAGAAAAACAAAATGGCGGCCACTTTTGACAGATTTGATATCGGTTTCGTCGTTTGGATCCACGGGGCGACCGCGATTTTGATTTTGAAGTCAATAGGCCCAAAAACAAAGAAAAACAAAATGGCGGTCACTTTTTTAGATTTCGACCCCGGATCACTAAACGATTTTAAAATGGTACACAATTCGTAAAATATTCAATATGACTCAGAAAATATGGTAATGCCATCTATTGATAAATTTGAAAATCACTTTCAGGCTATAAAGAACTCCCAACAATCGCACACACAGAACAAAAATATCCGTATCTTTTGATATAGTTGGCCTATTTAAATAAAACAAAGTCAAAATGTTAATCCAAGATGTGGTCTACGATTTTCTATCCAGTTCCGTAAAATTACTTTGGTGGTTTTCATTTGATACGTGGTGAAACATACAGACAGACAGACAAAAATTCTAAAAATGATAATAATGTGTTCTATTACTATTCCTGAACCCCCCAATTAGTTTTTTTGGAAATCTCAGCAATGTACAGACGCGCGATATTTACATTCTTATTATATGTATTGATGATTTTTAGCGCCGTCATTACGAAATCCGTATGTTATTAGAATAGTTAGTTTTGTTGTTTCATATATATCATAACATCATCATAACTATACATACACGCCTGCAAATGGCTTCATCTATTTCGGAAACACGAAGATGTAATAATCATGATTGTGATATAAATCCGTTATTTTGTTTAAGAAAGTTGGTATCAATAACATTTCCACATATACGGAGGACAATTAAAAGCGTAATAGTAATGTTCAAAGATAAAAATTGAACCTAATTTTGTCAATGCCTTTTCGGGAAATATATATATAAATTTAATATAATATTACGCTATGTTGTAATAAGACTGGCTTGTTTTAGTATCCATCTACATATTCTATATAATAGTTTACAATATTAAATTATGATAAATAATAAAATTAAAATTCGGATAACTCGAGTTCAGTGAAATGCGAAAGTATCAAAATGTTTTAGTCGCGCCATGATCCCTTATCTTCACTTTTTGTCGATTCGAACGAACTTCGTGAGTTATTTACCTAATCTGGAGCAGTCGCATTTTGTGAAATAGCTCTTAATATTTCATTAAAAAAATCATATAAGAAAGAAAGAAAGAAAAGCATGTTATTAGTCACAGACACAAATAATTATTCGTAAAAAAAACTTAACATACGCATTCGTTCGTCAAAAAATTTCCTACTCGGGTCGCTGAATTTGCTCTAAAATACATCGTAAGCTGTGTATTTTTTGAAAGAATACTTTCATAATTCATATTTTTTATCCAAACAGGGTACAAGTAAACACGCCTCAATCAAAAATATTTCAGAATATCACAACTCTACAAAAACTCATTGACAATCAATACCGGATCTCGTATTGAAATGTAAAAAAACTCCCGGAGTCTAAAAATAAAAGTGTCAAGTTATTCACGTGTGGAGAATCGGGTCGGAACTCGGATTTTAGGCTTTTATCCCAAATGTATGGACGTAACGGATAGACCGACTACTTTATGTATATGAAACAGTTTTTGAAAGAGTTCGTGTTAACCAACAAAAAACAAAGTTTGGAAATTGGTAGGGTGTATTTTTAACCGATTTAAAACACAGGACGTTTTCATTCATCTATATATACATATACCTCCTTCAATATAATACTTATTTCAGCCGACTGTAAATCGTGAGGTCGCGGGTTTGATTCCCGCACCGAGACAAATGCCTGTGTGGCCCACAGATATTTGTTTCGGGTCTGGGTGTTATGAGTCCGAAAGTCTCTCGTAGTTTCGGATACCCACGATACAGGTTAAACCTAGTGTGGGGTCAGGACTATGTGTGTGACTGTTGGGTGTATTTATTTATTTATTATTTTAACATTTGTATATTTTTTTGTATTCATCGAAATGCTCCACGAAATCGATGATTCTTTTTTGGTTTTAAAGAGAAAAATTAAAAACCTATGAATAAAATAAAGTTTACCAAGACTTCAAAATTTATCTTTGGCGTTGGCAGGTTTGCCTTTCATTTAATCTTTAATAGTCCTGGCACTGACTCCAAAGAAAAAAATATTACAAATTTTGTAACAGATTTTAAAGTTTTCTTAAACTGTATTTTTAACTTTGACCAAACAAAATTCATAAAATTATTTGATTAGCTGACTTTGGAACGCGATTAGCTTCACTGACTTACTTAAGCCGCGTCTTTTGCACTAAAATACGCAAAACACCTACACAAAACAAGTATTTTTATCTATGGTCAATTGTTCTACGAGCAGGTGACAGCTACAATCGTTGTTTTGCGTATGTGTTTTTGTGTAATGTTTCGAGAAAAACCAGTGAAGGAGACGCGCCTTGAGCCTGCTTACGCACAATGGGCATCAATATATTATACCCTAGACGCACAGTTCTTTGCAAATATCGTCTTAAAAAGTGGTCTCAGGAATAAAACAAAGAAAAAAATCACAAGTTCTAATTAAATCAACACACAAATATAACCCTAAGCACGTGTTATAAAATAGGTTTTTTAACGAAATGAGGAAGCGTTCTTTAATTTGAATTTTCAAAATTTAGAATCCTATCGACGGCCGACTGTAGGCAAAAGGAGTGCTTAAGCACTTCTTTATTGTCCCATTTTCCGAGCGTTAACTGTGCGTCTAGGTAAATAATATATCGATGACAATGGGCCTTACTCATAAAAACAGTTTAACAAATTACTAAGAATAGTATGTCACTGTTTTTATAAGTAGGCCCCCATGTTTCAAAGCTAAGTCTACACGTTGGGTGTGATCATACATCAGCCCGCGTGTACACATTCATAATACGTTATTGCCGCAGTCTGAGACGGCTGTACCTGCAGTGTCTAAGCCATTGTTCCCGCATGCCTTTTTAAAAGTGCAACAAAGCCACAAGGCATGCCCGTGATGCCTACACACTATGATAGACAGCGCGCGCTTTGTTATCGCTTATACATGGTGTTCTTTTCAATTTGCATAAAAAAAATAAAAAAAGTATTTTTTACTTATTTTTTATTGGAATGGTGATATTAGCATCTTTAACCTGATGCAATGTTCAGAATATTCCAACAAATCTTTGACGAAACTAATTTGTCTTTTATACACATTCAACTAGACATACGATCCGGTCACTCAAAACCCGACTCAGGCAAAGCGAAATTCATCTTTAACGTGTAAGCTAAAGTTAAACCGGTACTTCACCAAGATTTGAAAATCGTAACGTTTCATGTTCTTTTTTCTTATGGAGCAACTTCTTCCTAGTTTATATATATTTAATCGTTAAAAAAATCAAGGAATACATATTTTATAGAAGATATCATCACAATAATAATTATTTAATCTAGTGACCAGTACCACCTAATAATATGTTGTTTTACAATTTAAATTCTTATGTATATTTGCATAAAGCAACTACAATATGTGTGAGCTTGTAGTAGGCAACATGTTAAGTTTTAAATGTAACTCTTATTTTCTAATTAGTCCGTAAGCTTTCCTAATAGTAAGTAATAAATAAATAAAATTATAAGTACTCAACATAAGTTAATATACCAAAGGTGAAAAAAACAGAAAAGGATATTACAAAAGCAAAAAAACAGCGCGACCTGTATATAGCAATAAGGCAGAGTGCAGACTGCTTTGTGCAATATCATTTCGATATAGGGCTACGGCGATGTTATGTCATTTGCTTTTAATTACAACAGTGAGTACACGGGTGTTGTGGGTGAAATGGAGTGGATCTTCAACGTGTGAACGTGTGTTCGAATCTCAAAGCTTTTAGTTTGTAATTCGTAGCAACACTAAACCGGGCAGTGAACCGCAGGCTCTTAGGTTTCATTCACAGATCATGCGATAATATTATTTGTTGACTGTTGGCTCATGACTTACTCTCTAAGGCGACTTGCACTACTATAACTAATCTACAGTTAGCCCTAACCTCAAGTTATATTGAAAAAAAAAATGAATAAACAACAAATTTATGAATGAAAGTTAATCCATTACATGTGATGATGTCCTCCACGACGTAATCCGTCGACGGCGACTCTTACTGTCTTCTTTGATGAGATCGGATATGGCTGGAGAATCCGAGTTTCGTTTTAAAGATTCGGTCACACGCGAGACAGTATAAATTTCCGGCGCAGTCATACGTATAATTGTACGTAGTCTTGGGGCGGGTCTTGCGTTGTTCGCGGATGGTGTCGAGTTGTTTCAATCTGGCAGTTTCGAAGGCGTCCGCACCAGCTAGGACGGCCTTTCGCCAGTTAGGTCTTACGCGGGCAAGTTCTTCCCAGGTGTTTGCTTCTATCTGGCTCGCTGTCAAGTGTCGCTTTAGAATATCCTTATATCTTAAGTACTGACCACCTGACTTCCGTTTACCCTTGGAGATCTCCGAGTAAAAGACGGCCTTCGGCAGGCGGTCGTCATTCATACGTACAACGTGTCCGCACCATCGAAGTTGTCCCTTCATAAGGAGATGTTCCATTCCGGACATTTGAGTACGACGTAGTATTTCGGTGTTGGAGACTTTATCTTGCCATTTTATGCGGAGAATCGTACGAAGGCACCTCATGTGGAAGCTGTCAAGTCGCTTGATGTCGCCCCTGTACAGGCACCAGGTCTCAGACGCGTAGAGTAGTATGGGTATTATTACTGCCTTGTATACATCTATTTTTGTATGCAGGTGTAGGTCATGGGAGGCCCAGACTCTAGAACTAAGTTTACCAAAAGCAGCCATAGCTCTTGCTATTCTTGATGTAATCTCAGCATCCAAGCGGTTATCATCTCGAATGACGCTGCCGAGATATCGAAACGATCGCACATCGGTCAACCGCTTTCCTGAGAGGGAGATAGCTGTGTCACATGCAGGAGATCCCCTGGAAAGTTGTTTAAGGATCTGAGTTTTTGACGCGCTGATTACCAGACCAAACTTACAGCAGGATTGATGCAGCTTATCAATGTACTCCTGCAGATTTTCGACACTATCCGCCATTAGGCAGACGTCGTCAGCATACAGAACCTCCAGTACAGTGCGTTGATGGGTGTTGCGCTTGGATTTAAGGCGAGACAGATTAAAGACGTTTTTGTCGGTTCTTACATTCAGCTCTATTTTACCGTGACACTTCTTCAGGGCATCGTTCATGACGGCGGCGAAATAAAGAGCAAACAATGTGGGGGCCATGACGCATCCTTGCTTCACGCCACTAGTCACCGGGAATGGGTCCGTGAATGCATCTCCATGCCGCACTTTGGCCATCATTCCTTCATGAAATTGGCGGATTATGTTGACGAACTTTGTAGGACAACCTGATTTTCCTAGAACTATCCAAAGGGCAGTCCTAGGAATTCGGTCAAAGGCCTTCTCCAAGTCCACAAAACACATATAGAGGCTAAGTTGTTGTTCCAAGAATTTCTCCTGAAGTTGTTTGACTACAAAAATAGCGTCAACGGTACCCTTGTTGGAACGAAAGCCATACTGGCTCTCAGGTAGATAGCGCTCGGCTAAGTCATTTAGACGTCGGTTTAAGATATGGGCTAATATCTTGCCAGCAGCAGAAAGTAGTGCAATGCCCCTGTACGCGCCGCAATCTGACAGATCACCCTTCCCCTTGTAGAGCTTAGTGATAGTTGCATCCTTCCAATCATGCGGTACAGTCTCGGTCTCCCAGATGCGGAGAATTATCGCAAACAGACTTTTTTGAATATTGTTTCCGCCGTATTTATAGACTTCTGCTGGCAGACCGTCGGCGCCGGGTGCTTGATTGTTCTTAAGCCTCACTGCAGCTCTAAGGAATTCATCGAACGAGGGCGGGTCATCAAGTTCGGATGATGGGGGCAAGTTCTCAAGCGTGTTGATATAGGACAGATCAACGACCTGGTTGCTTGGATTTAACACATCATTAAAGTGTTCAGCCCACCTCGTAAGAACCTCATCAGGACACGTCAAACGCCTAGATTTATCACGGGAGTATATTGGAGCCGTGAGTTTGCACTTAGGCCCAAAGATGCTTCGCAATTCTTCGTAAAATTTTGCAGTTCGATTAGTATCGGCGAGTTTTTGTAAATCTTCAGCTTTCTTAGACCACCAAATGTTCTTTAATTCCCGAATTTTGAGCTTGAGATCTTGTTGCAGAGATTTCCGCTTGTCATTGTTGTTGGGCTGACTTCTGAGTGCACGCCTAGATTCCTCTATAAGTTTCCGTAGGGCCACGTCTGACTCATCGAACCAGTCCCGGTTTTTTCTTCGATGCTTACCAACAACCACCTGTGACACTTCATAAAGCGTCTTGGCATGGATACGCCAGGTGTCGTTGATTGACGAGTTCGCATCAACACTGGTGCTGGCCAGCGCTGCACCGAACGCAGCATCAAGGTGGTCCCTCATCGCTTCGTTTTGTTGAAGTTTAGTGGCAGCAAGTCTAGACGTGATTAGATGTTGGGCACGTCGTGGAGGATTATAACTTATTCTCATCATCGATCTTATGAGACGATGATCAGTCCAGCCCTGAGCTCCCCGCATGGATCTGGTAATTAAAACGTCTTTTAGATCCCTTCTACGTACGATGACATAATCTAGGAGATGCCAATGCTTGGAGCGCGGGTGCATCCACGACGTCTTGTATTTGTTAGGAAGGCGGAAAAAGGTATTCGTGATGCTTAAGTTGAATTCGGCACACAAGGTCAGCAGAGTCATTCCGTTAGAGTTGCAGTTTCCAACACCATGTTTTCCAAGAACGTTCTTCCATAACAGGTGTTCAGTTCCAACGCGTGCATTAAAATCACCAAGCAAAATGAGCTTGTCGCTGGGTGGGACACTTCGCAGCACGTCACGTAGCTGATCGTAGAACGTGTTCTTAACATCGTCTGATGCAGACATGGTGGGAGCGTAAACACTAATAAGGTGTAAGTATTTTTTGTGTGCAAGGTGTAAGCGCAACATCATTAACCTGTCGTTGATGCCTTTCGGAGGTTCCACTAAAGACTTAGAGATACTATTCTTTATTGCAAAAGCAACACCGTTAGCTGATCTTTCTGTTGCAGGCCTTCCCATCCAGTAATAAGTATATCCACCGAGGGCCTCACAGAGCTCACCGCTTTCTGACATGTGAGTCTCGCTAATAGCCGCAATGTCAATGTTGTAGCGGGACAATTCACGAGCTATTAAGGCAGTTTTCCTTTCTGGGCACAGGTTGTTAACATTGTCCAAGAGGGTTCTCACGTTCCAAGCCGCGATAGTGAAAGGTTTTTCAGATTTTCTATTAATGTTCTTTTTTCTGCCGCGATTAAATGGCGCCTAGATGACCGCGGCCGGCCACCCAGGTTGAAATGAGACGAACTATGTTTAGGCCACCTTTTCTAGCCCCCCCCCCCCCCCAGATTGGGGAAAGCAGAGCGATCCTGAAGAGGGCTGCTTTTTCACCAAGCGTGCTGCCGAACCTATACTCCCGTCTCAATCGAGTGCAGGAGCGACCACTCTCGCTTGGCCGCCTGTGTGCAGAGAGTCAACTAGGAGCAGGACTCGCTAGTCCTAGTCCCATCATCAACGCTCCATCGCCACAGGGCTTTCTTCAGAATCGTGCAAGAGTCATCAGCGCGTGAATATATTATAGTGGACGAGCGGTTGCGCAGTCGCAGGTCCACTCTATCGTTCTCGTTCTCAGGATCCAGTGGAGCGGAAGACCGATACGACTGGCCGCGATTCGAGAATGCAGTGAATAGCCACACGTTTCTGCGTGGATCCAAACGTATGCCCTCTGAGCATATCACAGATGCTCTGCTGCAACGCCATAGTTGCCGGGGGCTTTGTCATACTAACGGACCCGCCTCCTATACCGATGCAGTCTTCATGTACTATGCGAGGGACCACTCGCAAATAATGAAACTGTCCACAGGATTGTGTCCAGCTCCCCTCCACTAGGTTTAGCCCACGGGTCGACGTGGTTACCAGGGTGTGGCCGCTGCGTACACGACAGCTTCTTGGAGCCACTAGCGGATAGATTGTGAAGGTTTGTAGACCAGTCAGCAACCACCACTTACAAAGCAAAGCAGAAGGAGCAAGCAAAGCAAGCCGACCTGCGATTCTGTAAAGGTGCTACTACTAAACGCTTCACGACACCCCAATCATTACATGTAATGACATACATGTCATACGTATATTTTTCTATTTAACTTGAGGTTAGTACTAACTGTAGGTTAGTAGTGGTGGTGCAGCTTTAAGTGATTTAAGTTTGTTTGTATGTTTGCCTTAAAAACAGATAAATAGATAACTAAATGAATCTTTTGGATTCTCAGACAATGAAAAAATAAATATTACTCAGTACTTATAACACGTGTAGCATCTACTCCATATTACATTTTGAAATATATCTAAATGGTAAAGTTAATAAACCTGATAAAGGTCGCAGGAGGTCGCTGGATGCAGGCCGCTTCCAACAAGTCGATCTGGAAATCTTTGGGGGAGGCCTATGTTCAGCAGTGGACGTGCTGTGGCTGATGATGATGATGGTAAAATGAATATAATATGTAAAAAAAACGGATTGCAAAATCAGTAATTTTGCAGAGATGGTAACAAAAACTACTTTTAGCAGTCGAAATAATATTGTTCAGGCTAGATTCATCTACTTAGACTGACATCTTCTATATATTTTCCCACCATTTTCCCCTTCCAAACTCAAAAGCTGGTAAATTTCCGGAGTTTACATTACCTGTGGTATTAAGACAGGACCCCAACAGTTCACACGATATAATTGTCAATTAAAAACCGACGAACCTTTTACTCTAACGCCGCAAAAATCAAACATCCAGGCAAATCCGTTTGCGCGCGTGAAAAGTGCCCCCTCGTTTATAGGGGGTGCAGTGGACATAGAATAAATATACAACAGAAGCGACAGTTCACTTACAATACGAGCAGTCCGTTGTGGAATGAATGACCGAGGGTTTGATCCCCATACAGCGGTAAACAACGTTTTTCTTCCTTTTATACCACTCAGACTTGGGGTAGTCACAAAACACTTTTTGAAGTATGTTGCAGAAAATATTGACTTTAGTTTATAAGACTGCTTAGTTGTCGACATTCTTCTCTGGGGTGTCCAGTCTCCAGAAAATCGTATAAGATACTCGTTTTGCTCGATCTGGAATTTCAATTTCAATTGACTGCCTCGGTGGCGTGGCTGTATTTCGGTATGACTACCATCCTGAGGTCTCGCATTCGATCCCTGTGTCGGGCAAAGTGATATTGGATTTTTCCATATCAGCCCGGAGTCTGGAATTTGTGCCGGATATGGCGATAGGCTCGCCCCCTATCACATCTGGGACGCTACTAAGCTCGGCGAAATGTGGGTGTTCTGGTTCGCTAGTTCACCTCTGCCTACCCCTTCGGGGATACAGGCGTGAGCTTATGTATGTATGTTGGAATTTCAACCCAGCACCTTTCGGTCCACAGCACATATTATATGCTGACACGACACTAAGATGGCGCCATTACCCATATTGATTAAAAATAAAGCAATTTAATAACTAATATTAATAAAGACCTATATTCGCCTCCTTGGTCTAGTGGCAGCATATATGGGTTGGGGATCGGGAGGCCCTGGGTTCGATTCCCGGGTCGGGCAAAGCGATTTTTCTAATTTCCATTGCCCGGTATTGGGCCCCTAGAGGGAGGAGGATTGACAGACAGGCAGCCGGTGGTAAAAACTAAGCCAAATACTTTCTGCAACATGCCTGTAAAAGTGTATTGCACTGACCCCACATTAAGGTGGGATAGGGGCAGATAGAAATAACAAAGATAGCACGACTCCCCTATCATTGACAATTCTGCACATATTTATTCTTCAAGCCATTGTAGTCGGTTATTTGCGGATTTCAGTGGGATAACAATGGCCGGCCGATACCCGGGGCTTTGTTTTCACTTATCCGGGTATACCCGGACTGCTCGTTACTCAAATAGCCCTTGCGATGCGTGTGTACCCGCTATTGTTTTGTTTTGTCAGAAGAAATGAATAAATGCGTACACTGGATTGTTTCTGATGATTAACGTAAGTGCCGTCAACTGGACGTAATTGGGACTTAGACAAAAGAAGAACAAGGACGAGGCATAACGATACGAGTATCGTGGAGTATTCCGCGAGAAGACAAGATATAAATAGACCCAATAGTCACACACATAGTCCTGACCCCACACTAAGATCGAGTTTTGTGTCGTGGGTATCAGGAACTACGAGAAACTTTCTCACAACACCCAGACCCGAAACAAATATCTGTGGGCCACACAGACATTTGTCTCGGTGCGGGAATCGATTCCGCGACCCCGCCTTTCACAGCCGGCTACTCGACCGCTGCGCCACAGAGACTGTCAAGATACTCGCTGAGGGCGCAGCTTTTTTTTCACGCTACCCCTACAGCCCTTATTGCAAGGTGGCGGGCTGGTCAAGGCATCCGCAACCAGCAGCCCAGTTCACGGAGGCCGGAGGTCATCCCTCCGACGTCTAATTCTCCGACTTTAGGAGGGGCGCCTAGTGCTTCGCTCCCTCTCTCTCTCTGCTTGAAGGTGCGGTTGCTGGAGTCGCGCCGCAACGTCAATTTTAAGGCGTTTGTCGTGCGAGTGTCGAACTGTTTGCACCTTATCTTGGAGGAAGACTTCTGGTCGCAGGGCGTGGTGTTTTCTCGCTTCCGCAGGCAAGTGCCATACGAACGCACAAAGACATAGTGCATAGTGATTTTTATAGTATTAATTATGTATGTTAGCTTGTAATGTATTAATCTCCGGGCCATAGTTGTCTGAATATAAATAAATAAATAAAAAATAACTACGAAAAAATTAAGCATGCCTAATGTATGACGAGAAACCAAAATGGCGACTTTGCGAAAGAAAGATCCCATTAACATAGCAGTTAGACATCTTCTTCACATTCCGAAATTAGTATTATTGTAAATAAAACACCGTATTTATAGTAAAGACAATAAATATTAATACATTATTTATGTCTTATGACACGGTGACAACTGACATGTAAATATATCGCGAAACTAAAATTCCGCAACCAGCTTCCAAGTAAACACGTATTGTTCGTAGTTATGCCAAGTCCAATTTATCTTAAGTCATTGGTAAGGGATGATTGTAGTAATGAGTTTTATTAAATATCATGAGCCTAGAATATTCGTTATGTCTACTAATAATATTAACCCTGTAGGTAATATTACTGTCCCACTGGTGGGCACAGGGCTCCTCTACTAATGAGAGGGGTTAGTTAGTCTGCCACGCTGGTCTAATGCGGGTTGGACAACTTCACATACACTCAAAATTCTTGTGGAGAAATTCTCGAGTATGCAAATTTCATCACGATGTTTTCCTTCACCGTTATAGAAATCGATAACTCACAATGAAAACACACTTAACACAGAAAAGTCAGAGGTATATATGCTACTTTGGGGTTGGTCTGGAACCCACAACACTCGTCTCGGCAGTCCGTACCATTCACAACTGAGCTATCACTCTATGTCTACTACAGCACAAATAAATAAATAAATCCGAAGCAAGAGTAAAACTGAATACGTTCATACCTCGATTTACTATATTGCACGAAAAATAACATCTAGATGTGAATACAGTCCCGCACAAATCATGTTAGGAGAACACCGCGCCCGACCTGGGTATAGAACCCAGGGCTTCCCGGGGTACACAGACCGAGGAGATCGTCTATTCGTCTGCTAATAAGAACCTTAACACATATATAACAACACAACATAATCTCACGCCTGTATCCACGAAGGGGTAGGCGGAGGCGCACTAGCGAACTAGAACATCCACATTTCGCCGAGCTTAGTTCCGTCCCAGATGTCATGGGCTAGTCTATCGTCATGTCGGGCACAAATTCCAGACTCCAAGATGAAAAATCCAATATCACTTTATCCGATCCGAGAATCGAACCCGAGACATCTGGACCACGCCGAGGCAGTAATAAAAACCTTGTATACACAGGACGTCTACTGCTGAACATAGGCCTCCCCCAAAGATTTCCAGATCGACCTGTTGGAAGCGGCTTGCATCCAGCGACTTCCTGCGACCTTTATCAGGTAGTCTGTCCTAGCTGATGATGATGATGATACCTACATATAAAACTAGTAATAGAAAGTTATCCAAAAGGATATTTACAACTGGAGAAGCCATATTATAAATAAATAAATAAATAACACCCAACGGTTACGTACATAGTCCTGACCCCACGCTTAGATCGAGTCTTGTTTCGAGGGTATCGGGAACTACGAGAGACTTTCGGTCTCACAACACCCAGACCGGAAACAAAGATCTGTAGGCCATGCAAACATTTGTCTCGGTGCGGGGATCGAACCTTACTACCAGAGTATCAATCTTTAGCCTAATTCAATATTGACGTTTACATTTCAACAATATCCGACGCAGTTGATTGGGTCGTGTCCGGAACAGTTCGTTTGTTTGTACACAATATTTGTTCACCGCCACTTGACATTTTCCAATTGCCAAAAATAGATACATGAACCCGTGTCAAAGAGGCAGCTGAACCTCGCTATGCCTGTTTTTTATATGGAGTTGCTCAAAAAATTGAAATAGACCTACGCTGTAGATATGTCTTTCTTTCTACCTACCCTTATCCCACCTTAATGTGGGGTCGGCGCAACACACTTTTTCAAGCATGTTACAGAAAAAAATTGGCCATGTTTTTACGACCTATTGTCTGCGTGACGTCAACCCCCTCTGAGGGATCCAGTCTCGAGCAAGTTAAGTTAAAAAAATCGTACTGATTTCTTAAGTTTACGCGAATGCTATTCATTGAAATAAAACTATTTTTAAATATAAGTAGGTTTTTTCAATAAAAAAATTCGCTTTGCCCGACCTGGGAATCCAACCCACGATCTCCCGGTCCACAGCCATATGTGCTGTCACTAGACTAAGGAGGCGACTTACGCTGTAGACAAGTCTACATTTAAACTTGGCTAATTCGATCGGTTAAATACCACTGTCTCATTATCCTTCGATGGGGGACATTCGTTAGTCCAAATCCCTCTTTTCGACCGACTTCCACAAAAGGAGGAGGTCCTCAATTCGTCTGTATTTTTTTTATGTATGTTTCTCGATATCTCCGCCAAATGTGGACCGATTTTCAAAATTCTTTCATTGTGTTCGATAGAGCTTATTTCAAGGGTGGTCCCATATAAATTTGGTCATGATCGGTAAGTTGCAAGACGGTCAATTTAGTTTTTAAACTTGTGATTATCCTTCTTTAAAGTTAGCAACACACCCATGATACCTTTGGTATTATGGGCGGTCACTCACTTATCAGGTGACACAATTATTCGATTGTAAGTTTTTTCATCTTCAGTTTCTATTAACAGACTAGTCTGGACGAATAAAGAACCTCCATCTTATTAAAGTCACTTAGGCTCAATTGCACCACTATTATTAACCTAGGGTTAGTCCTAACCGCAAGCTAAATTGTCAGAAAATGTATGAATGACATGTAACTTAACTTGCGGTTAGGACTAACTCTAGGTTAATAATAGTGGTGCAATTGAGCCTTAGAAGTTTATTAACGACTACCGACGTAAAGTGGCAGCTTGCTGTCGCGTTTCGTTCGGTGAGTGAGATTTCCGGTGGCCCATTTCCTCCTTTCCACCCCAATCCCTTTTCCCCTCCCTTTTCCTCATTTTAGGTTGGCAACGCACCCGTGATTATTTTTGTCTTGGGTGTCTATGGGCGGTAGAGATCACTTACCATCAGTAGCCCGAGCACGAAAAACTAATGTAAATGTAAACTCGCTGCGCACTGATGACATTTGATTAATATTTCATACAAATTTCATAGACGCGCATCGAGCACGAATACATTTACGGTTGTTAGAAATTTTCCTGCTCGGGCTGCAGGTGACCCATCTAAAAGATTGCATCGACTTTTACCAACTTGCCTGTGTACTTGCTTACCGAAATATAGTCTGATTTTACATCTAGGTATATGTAGTATGGTAAGAGTGCTCTTCCGATAAATAACATCAAGCAACCGTACGATAATGAAATTTCCTCTCGCCCGCCACCGGGATGCAATCAATTTGTAACGTTATAAAAAAAAACGTAAAAGCTACAGGTTTCAAAGTTGTTCCGCTTTAAAACACTGTTTATTGTTTGTTGTTGTTTATTAAATTACCTCTAGATGGAGGAATTACGATAAAGGCGATTTTTTTTTATAGCAGAGACTGGCAAACGAACAGATGGGTCACCTGATGGTAAGTGATCTCCACCGCCCATAGACACCCAAGACACAATAAGAATTATGGGTGCGTTGCCAACCTAAAAAAAGGAAATGGAAGGGGAGGGACAAGAGAGTGGGAAAGAGGGGGGGGAATGGGCCACCGGAAATCTCACTCACCGAACGAACGCGACAGCAAGCTGCCACTTTACGTCGATTTCCTGTGAGACAGTGGTATCCAATCGGTCGAGCCGGCCCATTCGTGCTATAGACATTACTGCCTACAGCGTGGCTCTACCACTTAAAAATAATAATAAGGGGTTGTCTAGTTGGCAATGTATACGGGCTGTGAACCGGGAGGTCCTGGGTTCGATTCGCTGGTCAGTCGTGGTGTTTTTCTAACACTATTTTTCCGGTGACTATGACTATGACTGCCTCGGTGGCGTGGTTGTGTTTCGGTACGACTACCGTCCTGAGGTCTCGGGTTCAATCCCCGGGTCCAGCAAAGTGATATTGGATTTTTCCATATCAGCCCGGAGTCTGGAATTTGTGCCCGATATGGCGATAGGCTCGCCCCCTATCACATCTGGGACGAAACTAAGCTCGGCGAAATGTGGGTGTACTAGATACAGGCGTGAGATTATGTTATGTTTATGTTATTTTTCCGGGGCTGGATCCCCCAGATGGGGGTTGACGTCCGGCAAGCAACCGGTCGTAAAAATTAAAGGCAAATCCTTTCTGCAACATGCTTGAAAAAGTGTGCTGCATCGACGTTTCCAGCCAAGTGACCATACCATCGCAGCCCATTCTGCTGTATTTTGTCGGTGATGTGCACACCCAGGCTACCTCTACGCTTCTGCTCTCCGTCTTAAATCTTGACCAACATAAATTCTAACAGCTATTATTGAAGGCAGTCTTCAATTTAGTTCAAGTGGACTGTATAAATATACAGTATTACAACGGAGCGGTATTAAATTATGGTATATTGTGTAAATTGCCACCATTTCGCCGTCCGTTGTATCATTTATGTAGGTGCCGGCGGACCGGACTGAAAACGGACAGCGTTCCTTGAAGCACTCTAGGAATACTATGGAGATGGATTTTTTTTTTTTTTTTAAGTTTTATTTAACATAACATAACATAAGCTCACGCCTGTATCCCCGAAGGGGCAGGCAGAGGCGCACTAGCGAACTAGAACACCCACATTTCGCCGAGCTTAGTTCCGTCCCAGATGTGATAGGGAGCGAGCCTATTGCCATATCGGGCACAATTTCCAGACTCCGGGCTGATATGGAAAAATCCAATATTACTTTGCCCGACCCGGGGATCGAACCCAAGACCTCAGAACCGTAGTCGTACCGAAATACCATCACAGCACCGAGGCAGGTTTTATTTAAATACTTGCGGTATACATCTATAAAGTTTTTTGGGTGGTAGAGTCACTCTGTATGTTTCTGTAAAACAGTTGTCTTGAAACCCTGCATCTTACAGGCTTTTTTTATATTTCATCATATTTGACAGCCTCCGTGGCGCAGTGGGCGAGTAGCCAGTTGTGAAGCAAGAGGCCGCGGGTTCGATTCCCGCATTGAGACAAATGTTTATGTAGCCCACAGATATTTGTTTCAAGTCTGGGTGTTGTGAGACCGAAATTCTCTCATAGTTTCTGATACCCACGGTACAGGTTATACCTAGTGTGGAGTCAGGACTAGGTGTGTGACTGTTGGGTGTATTTATAATTTACTTATTTTGTATATCTTTATTGTGCATCACTGTCTATTTTCTTTACCAAAGATTCTGAACATCCAATGGTAGTCTGGAAGAGATCGCTGTCAGCGATAAGACCATTATAGAACCATAAGTAACTTAGTACTGTGCATTGTTATCGTAATAATAGACTCTTACAAACGTATCTACAGCACAAATGAACGGTTCGACCGGTTTCGTACCACTGTCTCGCAGAAAACCGAGGTGAAGTGGCAACTCGCTGTGAGGGAGATTTACTGTGGCCTTATATATCTTTTGAGATATATTTGGGCTACTTAATAATACTTATTAATACTTAGGTATACCATGGCATAGTCTTTAAAAACCAAAACCATTTTTTTAATACTTTATTTCGTGACTAAAACAACCTATGATTAAGGGTCATTCCTTCCTTTTTCAGTTTTTAACTAGAAATATTTTGATAAATTAGAATACGAAGCGGCTGTGGCGTGTCATTGCGTTGAAATACTATTATTGGCGTTAGAGTTTGGTGCAAAAAATATAATAAATATACGTAAAAATGATTTCTTAAGTTTACGCGAAAGTTTTTACGGATTCTATTGCGATTTATTTTATATTTTAATCCCTAACTTTCGAAAGCTTTACAGCCATCATGGTCACGAGTCCGACTCGCGATACAAATCGTGACAGAATCCACAAATCTAGTTTTATTTTTATCCATATAAAAAGCCTATTCCACAAAATTCAACATCCTCCACGGAGCGCTGTAATTGAAATCGTCTGGCTGGAAAACGTTACAATAGATTTTTCACAAATGGAAATATAAAAATTTGTAACACATCTAATTCCTCTGTCCTCGAGCTCGCGTTAAATATTAAACGTTATTGGCAAGATGGAGGAGTTCGTATTTTTTTAATGTAGAGAATGGGAAATAAGCAGATGGATCACCTGGTAAGATATCCACCATAGACACTCATTATACCAATAGAATCATGGGTGCGTTGCCATCATCATCATCATCAGCCATAGGACGTCCACTGCTGAATATAGGCCTCCCCCAAAGACTTCCAGATCGACCTGTTGGTAGCGGCCTGCATCCAGCGATTTCCTGCGACCTTTATCAGGTCGTCGGTCCACCTTGTAAGTGGACGTCTTTCGCTGCGTTTGCCGGTACGTGGTCTCCACTCAAGAACTTTTCTGCCTCATCGGCTATCAGTTCTACGAACTATGTGCCCTGCCCACTGCCAAGTTACAGGATTAGCAAGTTGAAGTTCGTTGCCAACCTTACAGGGATTAGAGATTGGGAAGGGGAGGGGGATTTGGGCCACGGGAAATCTCACTTACCGAATGAAACGCGACAGCAAGCTGCCACTTTACGTCGGTTTTCTGTGAGACAGTGGTGTCAAACCGGTCGAGCCGGCCCATTCGTGCTTAGACGTTACTGTCTACAGCGTAGCTCTACCACTTTTAAATTATTCGAGATGTATTCGAGCTCGCTAATTTCATAGACGCGCATCGAGCTCGAATATATTTACGATTGTCACAAATTTTCCTGCTCCCAGGTTAGTGACAGGTGCATTTATTTATGTCTCATAATCTGCAGAGGATACCCAAGTCCCGGCGAATTGGAAGCATTTAAGTAGGAATGCGGACCCTGGATAGTTCGGGATAATGACAGAGAGAAAGAGCTATGAAACTCTTATATAATACTTTATAGATGGAATGACGTCATGTTTCCTAACTCCAACAAAACTTGAATACTGGAAAACATAAAAATCTCCATTTAAAATCTAGCACAATGAACCACATTTAAACTCCAAGACTGTCATAAAATGCAGTATTAATTTTATTTCTTTGAATTCTTGATATTCCGCGGTTTCCAGGTCGATATTTACGATAAAAATAATTTTATTTATTATGGTCATAAATTTTGACATTATGGTACGAATGTAATTGAATACAATGTGTTTGAATGTTTGTTCGTGATATTATAAATTAATTGCTCAACTGATTTACACGAAGCTTTGACCATAAATAAACAAAAATCTCAGATCATCGTGTGATAAATTTCATGCAATACTTCATTATTTTCTATGATTAATTTGTTAACGGAGTAAACCAACATCAAACCTAAACTATGATTATAGAGGTATTACCCCATATTTTTATATCGTAGTTTAGGTTTGGTGATTGCCTCGGTGGCATGGTTGTATTCGGGTTCGATCCCCGGGTCGGGCACAGTGATATTGGATTTTTCCATATCAGCCCCGAGTCTGGAATTTGTATCCGCTGTAGCGATAGGCTCGCCCCCTATCACATCTGAGACTCGAAGCTCGACGAAATGTGGGTGTACTAGTTCGCTAGTGCACCTCTGTCTACCCCTTCGGCGATACAGACGTGAGCTTATGTATGTATGTACTCCAAAAACAGAACATTAGAAGAGTTCCTAAAACATCTTCAATATGTTAAGATTATATAGGTCCAAAATTCCTACAATTCGATGAAATTAATTCGCGGTCAGTCGCCGCGCCGTCCAAGCGCGGTATTTAACGTAAAAATGTTAAAAATGACCGGCTGCTTGTTATTCGAGATGGATGCTTTATTGACGCACATTCTGCGAGTGCCTTCCCAAATATGAAGTGACCATCCTGACGTCACCTCTGGTATTGAGGTCATCTCACACTTCCGATGAATAATTTAGTATTATGTAAGGGAATACTGCCTTGAATCGGTGGCGTGCTTGTAGTTCGCGGTACGATTACCGTTCTGAGGTCTCGGGTTCGATCCCCACCTAAGATGATATGGGTTTTTCCGGATAAATCCGGATTCTTGAGTTTGTGCCCCATATGGCGATAGGCTCGCCCCTTATCACATATGGGGCGAAATAAGCTTGGCGAAATGTGGGGTTCTAGTTCGTTAGTCCGCCTCTGTTCACCTCTTCGGGGATAGAGGCGTGAGTTTAGGAACGTACCCATATTCCGTGACCCATGACCCTCCCCTCCCTCTTTAGTTTTTACGTAGTAATTTATAACATAACATAACATAAGCTCACGCCTGTATCCCCGAAGGGGTAGGCAGAGGCGCATTAGCGAACTAGAACACCCACATTTCGCCGAGCTTAGTTCCGTCCCAGATGTGATAGGGGGCGAGCCTATCGCCATATCGGGCACAAATTCCAGACTCCGGGCTGATATGGGAAAATCCAATATCCCTTTGCCCGACCCGGGGATCGAACCCGAGACCTCAGAACCGTAGTCGTACCGAAATACCACCACGCCACGGAGGCAGTCAGTAATTTATAGATTGGTTGAAAACCATTTTTTGTCGAAGAAAAGTTAAAAAGCAAAACATTATGATGTGTTGCCCTCTGTGACTTTAGTATTGGTATTTTGAACACATACTAAGGGTACGTTCCCTTATATGTATGTTATTGACGCGATAACAGCAGGGTTAGCCCAACCTCTTATAGCAGTATTATTATAATCGTTCTCCGTTTGTTTTGTATGGAAATCGGTACAAGTAAGATGTTAATAATACTGCTATAAGAGGTGGTGGTAACCCCCCTGTCGTTAGGTTACAAAGTGTTAACTTAAGAAATCGGTCAACTGTCCACGTAAAGTGTAGACGCTAAACGAGCGCTTATGGCGGGCATTAAAGTAAAAATTTCATCGTTTTATATATTTATAACATTTTTACAAGGAAATTGCTTATAACAATAAAGGTTGAGTGTTGTTCTAATGACTCAATTTGTAGGGAGGGGATTTGCACAGTATCGATGTTTTGCGTATGATGCTAGAATAACATAGACGTGTTTTTCGTATTAAGTAGCAAATATGAGCAAGTAAATTAAAAAACCGGGCAAGTGCATGCTGAATATCTGATCACGCACAGTACAGGGTTCCGAAGTAAGGGTAACTGTCACTTAAATATAATTTTATTAGACATAATTTTAAGTGTATGGTCCACAAACTTATATTTACTACCTGTTTTACATAATGAACAACTTCATATATGCGATATTGAAAATAACTTGTACGATTTTTTTCTTTTCACTTTGGTCGTCTATACTCATTAACTTGTAAAGCCTGCTTAGCCGCTATAGTTTTCCTTTGAAGTTCATGATATTTGCTACTACTGTGAATTTTTTCACATATCTAAAACCAACCATTTCGGAAATAGAGGGGGGGGACGCCCTACTTGACCAAAAATGTTCACTTTAAAGCTTAATATTTCGCAAACAAAGTCTCCAATCTAATAGATAAAAAGCGTAAGGTCGGGACTATATACCATCAGGGTTAGACAGAAGCGAAACTCCGTTAAACCAAGTTAATTTCCCTTTTGTAAAACGGAGCAGGCATTAAGATTTATTTCCGCATTGTAAGGACTCCTAACAAAATACCGCTTTAATAATTCTAACAGGAAAAGTCATTAAAATTGGTTATGTACTATTATTGCTATTACTGGCGATGTTAAATTACAGTTAAATCTATTTATCAGTGGTGAGGGGTGACAATTTTCAACAGGAGAGCCAATGCCACTTTTTTTTGTAGATAATACCTATGATACACTTATTTATTAGGCTAAAATATGGCAAAGGAAAGCCGGCAGGAATCGTGTTGTATTGCCTGTTCGCCACTGCTATTTATGCAGACGTCGGATATGGAATTTATGATATTATCGACAACAACCAATACCAAGCCCCTCACTAAGTTATAAAAATAAAGTTGGTAGGGATGGGGGCTGTATCGAACTCATAAACCGACAGTGTCGGCACCGTCGACGCTGACAAAGCCTAGTGCGACTAATGAGCTTCACTACATTGTATTATAACGAGTTTTAACTCCAATTATACTGATATGGCGAAGTAGCGTTATGCAAGCCTCTTTACACTCAATTATGATAAGGTTGTTAGACTACTTGGCGCGACTTGCAGCGCTATTGCTAATCTAGAGATCAGTGACGTGCACAGGCATTTAGATTAGGTTAGACAAAAATCTTAAACAATTATTTTCTTCAATTTATTCTTGGTTTAATTTAACCATCATGATCATTCTCACGTCGATTTAAAATAATACACCTAGCGCTGTTTAAAAAACTCTTTTTAGTGACTTTTTTCTTTCATTTTGTAATTTAAGTGCTGGAAGTCGTTCTTGATGATTTTAACAAAACTTAAAAACGGAATGCGAATGTTAAAAATAGATATCTTATCCCTGAATACTGAAACGCTACTCAACTTAAGAGCTACGATAAAACGGGGCGAATAAATACAAAATATTTTTTAATGTGATTATAACACAAATGCGTTGATTGATCAATATATAAACTAAATTATAATTCATGGCCAACATTTATGTGAAAATGGTTTATTTTTGTTATTGATAATAATCAAGCCGGTTTAGATAGTTAAAAAACATAACCAATTTATTTCTATTCACCCCATTTTATGGTACTTACATTATTTTGCGTCATACAATTTTGATAGGTAAAGCTGCACCATCCTCGGAACAAGCTCTATTGAACACAAAAAGAATCTCGAAAATCGATCGACATTTGCCGTAAATATCGAGCAACATACATAAAAATACCGATGAATTAAGTCCTTCAGCTTTTTTTGAAGTCGCTTAAAAAACAATTGACCCCGACGTGATTTGAACACGCAACCTTCTGATCTGGAGTCAGACGCGCTACCGTTGCGCCACGGAGTCGATATCACATCTACAGTCAATGTTGATACCATTGAAAACAACTTAGCAACCAGTAGCCCGAGCACGAAAAACTAATGTAAATGTAAATGTATTCGAGTTCGCTGCGCACTGATGACGTTTGGTTAATATTTTATACAAATTTCATAGACGCGCATCGAGTTCGAATACATTTACGGTTGTCAGAAATTTTCCTGCTCAGGCCGCAGGCCAAAATCCATTATAGTTTCCAAATACTTCTATGGCTGCGTTCCACTAAGCGTTCACAACGATCACGCTCACGACCGCAGTTTTTCCCGTTCCACTTGCTTGTGAGCGTTACTGTCGTAAACTCAAGTGGAATGGATTATAGAGCGTTTTGAGCGTGGAGGTAAATAATACCAACGGCGAGTTAATAAAAATAATGCAAAATATTTAACAGGTTTGGTTATAATCTCTAAGCCTTGAAAATAAACTTTATTAATTATTGTTTAAATCGATTTATATTGAAAAAAAATATGATTTAATTTTTTATATCCACTGCAGAAACATTCACTTATACTAAAATATATCGTTCCGCATGAAATAACGTAAGCTTATCGGACGCCATTTTTGATGCATTGAGTTTTGAAAACGCCGCTAATTTTCTCAACGATCACGACAACCCACCTTTTTAGATGGGTCGTCGTGAGCGTAAGTCATGACGTCATAAGTGGCGTTTTCGCCGCGACCACAACGACCGCAGTCGTTATGTGGAACGAGTAAAGGAGCATTTTGATCGTTGTGGGCGCTTAGTGGAACACACTGTATGTATACTACTAGATAAGTTTAGAAGTAAATTTGTGTCACATTACGGCGACTGTTTGACGTTTGACCGCTAAGGAAAAGAGCAGAAGGTGTCACATACACATTACGGCGAGCGTTTGACGTTTGACAGCTAAGGAAAGAGCAGATGTAAAATTGTGTCACATTATGGCGAGCGTTTGACGTCTGACGGCTAAGGAAAGAGCAGAAGTAAAATTGTATCACATTACGGCGAGCTGGCAAACGAGCAGATAGATCACCTTATGGTCAGTGATATCCACCGCCCATAAACACCCAAGACACAAAAATAATCATGGGTGCTTGGCAGTCTAAAAAAAGTGAATGGAAGTGCCCGTCATATAAATCAGATAAAAAAATCTTCTGAAAGCCCTAGTTACATTTTTTACGTCCCAAACAATAATTTTGTTTAGTATGATACCCGATATGATACCGTAATATTGTCGCCTCCTTGGTCTAGTGACAGCATATTATATGGGCTGTGGACCGGGAGGTCCTGGGTTCGATTCCCAGGTCGGGCAAAGCGAATTTTCTAATTTAATTTGCCCGGAACTTGATCCCTCAGCGAGGATTGACGTCAGGCAGGCAGCCGGTCGTAAATACTAAGCCAAATCCTTTCTGCAACATGCTTGAAAAAGTGTATTGCGCCGACTCTACATTAAGATGGAATAAGGGCAGGTCTAAAAAACATAACATAACATAAGCTCACGCCTGTATCCCCGAAGGGGTAGGCAGAGGCGCACTAGCGAACTAGAACACCCACATTTCGCCGCGCTTAGTTCCGTCCCAGATGTGATAGGGGGCGAGCCTATCGCCATATCGGGCACAAATTCCAGACTCCGGGCTGATATGGAAAAATCCAACCCGGGGATCGAACCCGAGACCTCAGCACGTAGTCGTACCGAAATACCACCACGCCACCGCGGCAGTCTAAAAAAAATGATACCCTAAAAATAGCCATTATCACATTGTCTATCCTCAGCCTTTAGAAAGAGGAAGCAAATATTGTCGACTCATCCTAACGATTAGTTTTTGATGGCGTTGTAGCATATCGGATAAGTGCTTAAGGCGGTAGGTACACAATAGGAGGTCAAGGACAAATTTGGGCCGACCTTGTCCTTCCCTTTATTGAAGGTAATACGTGTACTTTTGCGAATAACAAAGATTTGTTTAACCAGTTTAAATGTAATTTTTTTTTATAGCAAACTGGTAAATAAACAGATGGTTCACCTGATGGTAAGTGATCTCCACCGCCCATAGACTCCCAAGATACAAAAAGAATCGTGCGTTGCCAACCTAAAAGCAGGGAAATATGGATTGGAAAAGGGAGAGCGAATTGGAACTCCGGAAACCTCACTCACCGAACGAAACGATTTTCTGTGAGACAGTGGTATCAAACCGCTCGAGCCGGCCCATTCGTGCTGTAGGCATTATTGTCTACAACTCAGCTCTACCACTTTTTTATGGTAGACTTTCATCTTAGTGTAGAGTCGATAATATGTGTAATTTTAATGTAATTGTTTTATTCGTTAATCTAATCACTTTGCCCGACCCGGCGATCGAACCCGAAACCTCAGGACGGTAGTCGTACCAAAATACAATCACGCCACCGAGGCAGTCAAAGTGATATCGGATTTTTCCATATTAGCCCGGAGTCTGGAATTTGTGCCCGATATGGCGATAGGCTCGTCCCTGTCACATGTGGGACGGAACTAAGCTCGGCGAAATGTAGGTGTACTAGTTGACTAGTGCGCCTCTGCCTACCACTTCGGGGATACAGGCGTGAGCTTATGTCAAGTTTCGTTAATCTAATTTTGGATCTTAAATCTATAGGTACTTTTTTCTTTCTATCTGCCCTTATCCCACCTTAATGTGGGGTCGTCGCAACACTTTTTATGCATGTTGCAGAAAGGCTTAGTTTTAGCCAAAAGCTTAGGCTTGTGGCTTAGTTTTTACGACCGGCTGCCTGCAAGACGTCAACCTCCTCTGGGAGATTCAGTCCCGGGAAAATTAAATTGGCACATTCGCTTTGCCCGACCGAATCGAACCCAGGACCTCGACTAAACTATAGCCTTAAATCTATAGGTACACTTAGTAAAAATATCATTTTCTCCTCAAATATTAAAGGATTATTTAGGGCTGTACAATATTACTAATATTACCTATTGTTGGTTGACCTTGGTGAAGCCATGTGGTTGATATCAATATGTCTTTGTTATGTTTGTCCTTCTGAAGGTTGGGTTGAGGGCGCGTGCCATTTGATATGTTACTTTGAGTATATCGATTAGTAATTTTTAGATGACTAATATTAAGTGTATTTTCATTGTGAAATATCGCTTGCTATAACGGTGAAGGAAAACATTGTGAGGAAACCTGCATACCCGAGAATTTCTTGACAAGAATTTCGAAGGTGTGTAGTCTACCAACCCGCATTATACCAGCGTGGTAGACTAAGGCCTAACCCCTCTCATTAGTAGAGGAGGCCCGTGCCTAGCAGTGGGACAGTAATATTACAGGGTTAATATTATTATTATTTTTATTGTATTGTATGTTTCTACTATTTCTGGCGAGTTAAACAATTGCGCAGGCTTGTGGCCAAAATGGAACTGTATAAATAAGGGCGCCTTCAATCCCGTCGCCGAGCACCGCGCGGAGACCACGCGGCATCCGACGCCGGATCTAGAGGCGCCCTGTATGCTTTTTTAGAACTTACGAGTAGATAGGAATTCGTGTGAGTTTATGTATCTATTGAGAGGAATGTTTCGGACGAGTCGGCAAGTATTTAAAATGACAGCTTTTTGGATGAGGATATATGTAAGTGGGTGTATCTGGAGTGTTTATTATTATTATGTTTCTCAACCGACCCCAAAATGAGGTTCTTCTTTCCGCTTTCGTTAGTAAGAGAGAATTTGAAAGCACCCTAATCAATTTACTTTAAGCTGTTATAGTATCTAACCGATTGATCGTCTAATCGTGCTGTGGACAGAACTGTGTACAGCGCTTAGTACTCAGTACCCATATTAGGAGTTTATTTTGACAGTACTCGATTCTCGAAATCGACAATAGTTTGTATTTTGTCCATACATTTCACTAGCAGCGCCACTTAGCGGAAACTACAACGAACTAAATAATCACAAGTTTAAAAACTTAACAGACCGACTTCAAATTCGTAACCAAATTTATATGGGACCACCCTTGAAATAAGCTTTATCGAATACAAAAAGAATTTTGAAAATCGGTCCACATTTGGCGGAGATATCGCGTACCATCATCATCATCATCATTTCAGCTTTTTGGCACCTACTGCAGGGCATAAGCCTCCTCCCTTTTACGCCACTCCTCTCTCTGTTGGGCAACATCTGTGCCAAGTGACACGCGCAAACTTCTGCAGATCATACCATACATCATCATAATCGCGTACCCTACATAAAAAATACAGACTAATTGAGGACAGCCTCCGTGGCGCAGCTGGCGAGTAGCCGGCTGTGAAACGTGAGGTCGCGGGTTCGATTCCCGCACCGAGACAAATGTCTGTGTGGCCCATAGATATTTGTTTCGGGTCTGGGTGTTGTGAGACCGAAAGTCTCTCGTAGTTTCTGATACCCACGATACAGGTTACACCTAGTGTGGGGTCAGGACTATGTGTGTGACTGTTGGGTGTATTTATTTATTTATTTGGGTGTATTTAACTTCTCCTTTTTGGAAGTCGGTCGAAAAACTTGTACTAAGGGTACTGAAGACTAAGCTCATAAATTATTGGTGATTGCATCGCGTGAACACTGTTTTATTTAGGTGTAACCCAGTACGGTGCATACACTAGCTTTATACAGTACTACTTTAGAGTTCACATTAAAAATGTAATGATTCAATCGCTATACCAGGAAACGAGTCAATTGCTTCTATATTCCTGTTAGGTACCCTTGCCCGTACCATTTGCACGCATAGTTTTTAATAACTGCCTCGATGGCGTAGTGTTACGGTACGACTAGCGTGTGGTTATAAAATAACGGACCGAGTTCAAATCTGACCGTAACCAATTATATGGGACCACTCTTGAAATAATCTCTATAGAACATCGAATTTTGAAAATAGGTCCACATTTGGCGATGATATCGTGTAACATACATAAAAATAATCACAAGTTTAAAAACTTAACTGACCGACTTCCAATTTAGTGACCAAATTTATATGTGACCACCCTTGAAATAAGTTAAATCGAACACAAAAATAATTTTGAAAATCGGCCCACATTTGGCGGAGATATCGAGTAACAGACGAATTAAGGACCTCCTCTTTTTGTGGAAGTCGGCTGAAAATACAGACGAATTGAGGACCTTCTCCTGTTTGGAAGTCAGTCGAAAAATACTCGTATCCCTGAACGAGTAGGCAAAACGTAAATAGAGTCTAAAAACGGTCTTACTCATAACAACTTAAGCCGCTGCTCCTGTACTAAAATATTACACAAAACATCTACACAAAAATGGTACTTCTACAAATTGTTGTCTATGGTCTATTGTTTTACGAGCAGGAGACAACTAAAATCGTTATTTTGCGTATGTGTTTTAATGTTTCGAGAAAAACACATGCAGGAGATGTGGCTATAGTGGAGCTTATAAACATTCGACAGTGAAAACATGGCCGATTTCGATCAGCTGTTTCATGTTTGAAGTTCTTTTTATAGGCTTAAAATGCATTTTAACTAATCTAGGTTTATGCCTTCGATAAGGGTTTTATTATGAATAAGATCCTTATGCTTTAAACATAGTAATAAAGTGCTTCCCGAAAATATTAATTGAGGTGAGTCGCCTATGTAGAGTCATGTCCGAATCTATGATTTGACTCTTCCTTATAAAACATATTAAGCGGTGCTTACAATTATGTCTTTTTCACTCTCAAACTGTACAAATTAGACTCAAAGTTAAGCAACAAAATAGTTAATTAGTCCAAAAAAATTTAAGACGCTTTTTATATAAAATATTTTTTACTCCTTTTTCGTCTTAAAAACTTCATTATGCGAGTAAATCCACGTGCAACCGCCGACGAAAATAAGCGAAAGGAAATCGTACATTTCGCGGAATATTATTGGGGAAATTCGTGGAAAAATTTTCGTAAGTTATAGAAAGTTTCCGAGAAGCTGCTGGAATAAATACATTATTTCTGAGATAAGACATATAATCAACTGGATTACTTATGTTAATACACTATTTATTTAAAAGCTTCTTAATCTGCTTTATTTCTTTACATATTAACATAGAAAGGCTTCAGGTACTGATAAAGTTTTACACATTGGGTTTACAATCCTACTTACTTGTCCATAGGCGAGAGATACGGTAAAAAATGGTGTGGTGAGAGAGCAGTGTGGTTTGAAAGAGGAAATAATAACGAGGATTGAGAAAGGAATGTTGCGGTGGTTTGGGCATGTAGAAAGGATGGATGAAAGGAGGTTGACAAAGCTAATATATATGGCAAGTGTGAATGGTAGAGTTGGAAGGGGAAGACCTCATACAACATTCTCTGACCAAGTCAGAGATATACTCGAGAAAGATCTAGTTAAAAGAACCCTAAACCGACGTGCATGCATGAAGAACGTAATGAGACTGAATGAGGCGAAGCAGGTATGTAAGGACCGTAGTAAGTGGCAATCCGTTGTCTCTGCCTACCCCTATGGGAAAAAGGCGTGAGTCAATGTATGTATGTATGTTAAGTACAATAAAGAATATTTAGACGTCTATATTCTGATTCACTATACAAACTCATAATTCTATGGTTTCTTATGCCACTGAACTGTTTTGTTACTTGTCCAATCGCCTGTCTCTTGTCCAATCTACAACAGTTTCTATCCAACGAAAGTCAACCAAAAAACGGCACAAGTATGAGGTAGGCCATAAACTGAATTAATACGTCATTATTTTATTTTAGAACACCGTGGACCGGGAAGCCTTGGGTTCGAATCCCAGGTCGGGCAAAGCGAATTTTCTAATTTAATTTGTCCGGTACTGGATTTCTCAGAGAGGGATGACGTCAGGGAGGTAGCCAGTAAAAACTAAGCCAAATCCCTTTTGCAACATTCTAGAAAAGTGTAGGTATTGTTTCACCACATTAAGGTGGAATAAGGGCAGGTAGAAAAAAATTTATCCCAGAACAATTTGTGGTGGTTGTCTGTAATGGTTACATATAAGAAATCGCCTAGTGCGATAAGACCGCCATTGATACTGTATTTTTTTTTATAGCAGAGACTGGCAAACGAGCAGATGGGTCACCTGATGGTAAGTGATCCCCACCGCCCATAGACACTCAAGATACAAAAGAATCATGGGTACGTTGCCAACCTAAAAGGATGGAATGGAAGGGGAGGGAAAAGGGATTAGGAAATGGACGGGGAATTGGGCTACCGGAAATCTCACTCACCGAACGAAACGCAACAGCGAGCTGCCATTTTACGTGGGTTTTTTGTGAGACAGTGGTATCAAACCGGGCGAGCCAGTCCATTTGTGCTATAGACGTAATTATCTACAGCGTGGCTCTTTATGTGCCTTGTTATATGTCCTAAGTGTACAACAAAGTATAAACAAATAAATTAAATTTTATACCGGAGGAGCCGCAAGAAAATTCTTATTTGTCATAAATGCATAAACTTATTATTTATTAAATTCATAGTAGGGGTAAAACTAGCGTGCTTAAATCCCATAGATGGCGTGAGCACAACAATAGTTTGACACTGTTGCAATTTGATTACATCCAAAACACAGGTCTGCGTCTAATAATGTAACATTACGAGCGATATCACAAAATTAACATATAGTATGAAAAACCCGATAAAGGCTTCTGGGATTTGCATTTAATTCCCACTTTCTTGGTTTGCATGCGTTTGATGGTGATTGTGCTTAATATCATACTTCAGCCCGCCTAGCATGAGCGCCACCATATATCTCGATAATTGACTGTCGAGATGTTGTCTACGTGTTGTCTACAATAATGTATGAAAATAAACGAGGACGCATGTTAGTGTTCGTAGACAAATAGAGAAAACCGGTTATAACAGGCCAAAAAGCGTTGACAAAATGTTCTCGTGGCGCGCATGCTAGGCGGGGTGGAATTTTTTTAAGTCAAAATAATTTTACAACCCTAGCTGGAATAATTTTGACAGTGGAATTCAATGTGCGATTTTCGGGTTCGATTCCCGGGGTAGGTAACGTGATATTAAGGTTTTCTACACAATTTGTGCCCGATATGACGATAGGCTCATCTGGTATCATTTGGGACGAGATAACCTCGGCTAAATGTGGGTGTATTAGTTTCCTAGTTCGCCTCTGCCTTCGGGGATACAGTAAGCTTATAATATGTAAATTTGCGTAATTGTCCCGCTAGTTCAAATTGGATATATTCTGTAATGACTATTTATATATAATATGTGTTGAATAAATAAATAAATAAATGTATCTTCAATTTCTGGTAAAGTAATTTCGACGTATGTAAGTATAATTTACCTTTAAGTTAAGTGATTAATTTATAATGAATACACATTTAAAATTCTCTAGAACTAACTTTCTTTGTACAAATTGTCTGCAGTCAGTATTTTGTTCGTCACCGCATTTCACCTTCCAAAGTACAACTGAATTCGAGACAACGATCTACACACGTCGCATACCAACATACAACTGAGATTATTTCTGTGTAAAACGTTTAAAGAAATTGTGTTATAGTTTTTACGCACAACCAAAACCTCAAATCCGACGAAATTATTTTTATTGCCACTACGTCTCACTTGGCGTTTGACTGACTCACTGTCTACCCCGCTGTGAGGTCGCCGCGGGTGGCCGAACGACTAACGTAGCTAGACCTTCCACTCCCCCCTCTTACAAGGCAGAATACCACCATCATTGGTACTCCAACCATTACCAAGAGCTCTGCATAAACTGGTCCGTGCTACATTGTTTCGGTTTTCATCATGTATTGTCAGATTTTCTGTAGATGCCGGCTGCGGGCAGTTTTGGACTTTATGCCCTTACGATAAGGTGGGATAGTGTTTTTTGCGATACATTTTCAAAAGGGGGTCTTGGAATCAATTTTGTAAGGGTAATTATTGCATTGTGACCTGCTACTGTCGTTTACGCAGTTATTGTTTGGAGGTGAGTCTGGATTTATTTGGCAGGTCTTTGATTGGGCTTTGAAATCGATTTAATTGAAACCATTAATAATATTTTGCCTTAAATAATGACCTATGGCTGTCGTTTTACGTGGGCTTTATGTGAGATAATGGTACCACCCAGGTCGCACTGTCCTATGAGTCTTGTAAATAAAATGACTCTCTATCGCTAAAACATAACATAACATAAGCTCACGCCTGTATCCCCGAAGGGGTAGGCAGAGGCGCACTAGCGAACTAGAACACCCACATTTCGCCGAGCTTAGTTCCGTCCCAGATGTGATAGGGGGCGAGCCTATCGCCATATCGGGCACAAATTCCAGACTCCGGGCTGATATGGAAAAATCCAATATAGCATTGCTCGTCCCGGGGATCGAACCCGAGACCTCAGAACCGTAGTCGTACCGAAATACCATCACGCCACCGAGGCAGTCTCTATCGCTACTATTATTATTTTTGTTGTAGTTACTTAGAGCTAATTATTTGTGGAAACTTTGTTGGCCCATGTTGCTGCACTATTACTAATTTAGGGTTAGTCTTCAACTGGATTTAATCTACAGCTATACTTGAATCGAGATTTGGGATAAATCAAGATTTATCCAAGTGCTGCAAGTCGCCCTAAGTGATTTAAGTTACTTTTAAATATTGTTTGTATGTTTCCCTAAAAAATTTCACGCCCAAGTAATGAAATGTTACTACATTAATTAAGATGATGAAAAACACCTGAGATGATATGGCCTGCGGGTTTAGACAAGTGGCTTATGCGCTAGTCGAATCGAATAGTCGAAAATAATAAATGTATGGGAATGACATAAGAGAGCCCGCTGTTTTTTGTCGTAGGCTGATTAATGTCAAAATTACTTTAAGATTTATCAAATGTTATGTCAAATCCAATTGAGTTTAAAACGTTTGAATCATCAATATATATCGATGGTTTGAATTCACAATCCCGAAGTTTCCTGACATAATCTCAAAACAATTCAATGTTTATTTGGATACATTTACAGAAAACGGGAGTAAATATGTCAAAAATTGAATGCGGCGTATATCGAAGGCCGTGTATGGTTCTTAATAATAAACAAAAAAAAAATCTATTATAGACTAGCTTTTCAGTACTTGAGTGATAATTTCTGAAAAAACACACTAATTACTATATCCCAAAAAAATAATTAAACTGATTTAAATTGCTATTAATATGACTTAAGGGCCACTTGCAGCGCCGCGATAAATCCCTATTTATCCTAATCTTGATATAAAAATAAGAGTGAGCTGTTGCTCCTAGAATTTCTGGCAATCGTAAATGTATTCGAGATCGATGTGCGTCTATGAAATTTATATAAAATATTAACCAAATGTCATCAGTGCGCAGCGAGCTCGAATAAATTTACGATTGTCAGAATTTTTACCTGCTCGGGCCGCAGTAGGATTAATCGAGATAAAGTGTAACTCTAGATTAGTAATAGCGCTGCAAGTAGCCCTAAGGCTTAGATCTACAGAAGGAACTTCGACTAAGTCAGAATCAATAATCACAAGTTTAAAAACTTAACTGACCGACTTTCAATTTACCGATCGTGACCAAATTTATATGAGACCACCCTTTAAATAAACTGTATCGAACAAAAAGAATTTTGAAAATCGGCCCACATTTGGCGGAGATATCGCGTAATATAACATAAGAAAATACCTACGAATTGAGGACCTCCTCCTTTTTGGGAAGTCGGCCGAAAATCAAACTTAGTGAGGATTTTAAATTTTTAAGTCGAACTTTGACTTAGGGCGACTTGGACCACTATTACTAACCTACAGTTAGTTCTAACCTCAAGTTAAATTGAAAAATAAATATGTGAAGGACATGTAACTCATTACATGTAATGTACTTACATATGACATGTAATTACAGATGATGATGATGATGACATTTAATTAATTACATGTAGTGAATTACATGTCCTTCATATATTTCAATTTAAATTGAGGTTAGAACTAACTGTATATTAGTAATAGTGGTGCAAGTCGCCCTAAATCTAATTCATTTTTTATAAGAAAAACAGACTCACAGACAGACCAAGCAAAGTTTTTCTTATAAAAAATATCTCGGACTAAGTCAAAGTTCGATTTAAAACAGACTGACAGACAAACCAAGCAAAGATTTTCTTGAAAAAAATGACTCAGAATAAGTCAAAATTTTATTTGACAATCCCAAATTCTCACTGAATTCGGTTCTTTGACTTAGACTTAGTCGAAGTTCACTCTATTCATCAAGATCTCAGTTTTAAATACTAAGTTTGCAGACCAAGAAGCTACACACAACACACGTTATTAGTCAATATTTGTCGTGGAAACAAACATGGCGTAGGACGTCAAAGGACGCAGTTTATGCAAAGTTGGACGTCTTTGACTTAGTTAATGGGGGATAATTTACCCATAATACTATCGTTTAGTGGAATTAGTTAATCGTCTCTTTAGTTTAGTGGCAGTATGTATGGGTCGGGAGGTGTTGGGTTCGAATTCGACAGGGTCGGGCAAAGCGAAGTCTAACCTGATATGGCCGCTACTGGGTACACTACAGGGTGTCAATGTCAGGCTGGCAGCCATTTTTACAAACGAAAGCCGAATCCTTCCTTCAACACGCTTGTAAAGTGAATTCCTTCTACTCCATGAGAGAGATGAAAGACAAGACAAGGGCATGTGAAAAGAAAGACTATATGAAAGATTTTAAATTGTTAAGAGAACATTTTAGCATAAGCTCACGCCTGTATCCCCGAAGGGGTAGGCAGAAGCGTACTAGCCAACTAGTACACCCACATTTCGCCGAGATTAGTTCCGTCCCAGATCTGATAGGGGGCGAGCCTATCGCCATATCGGGCACAAATTCCAGACTCCGGGCTGATATGGAAAAATCCAAAACCACTTTGTCCGACCCGGGGATCGAACCCGAGACCTCAGGACGGTAGTCGTACAGAAGTACAATCACGCCATCGAGGCAAAAAAAAATTGTTGAAACGAAAGATTTAAAGGGTTTTTAAATATGTTATCGATACTGCGCCAATTATATTATACACACGATTTGTTCGACCATAAAATCTAAGCAAAATCCTTTTTGAAAGACCACAATGCAAGACACTTAGGCTGACATCTATAGAGCGAACTTTGACTGAGTCTAAGTCAAAGAAACAAACTCAGCGTGGATTTTGATTTAGTCCGAGTCATTTTTACAAACACATCTTTGGTTAGTCTCACTGTCAGTCTGTTTTTCTTGTAAAAAATGACTCGGACTATGTCAAAGTTCGATTTAACGATTCGAAATCTTCACTGAGTTCGTAACTTTGACTTAGACTTAGTCGAAGCTCGCTGTATACATCTCAGCCTAAACAGAACTGTATTGCGGCAACCCATTTTGACATTGTTTATTAAACTTAGTAGATTAATAATACTTATGAAAATGGCCTAATCCTCGACATCACCTTTATAAACAGTATATTCTTAGTATTTCCAGTATACCACACTTTAGTCATTAGCTCTTGCGTCAGGGGATGAGCATTAACTAGCTTTTAGTGATAAAGTAATATAGACTGAGAAAATAGGCTCCGCTGAAAGGCCGTTTTTACATGAACAACGTTACGAGAACCTATGACACAGTGTAGATATACCAGTAGTTTAATTATTTATTTTTATTTATTTATGAGCCTGTTTTGTCCCACTGCACGGCAAAGGTCTCCTTTCCTTCCTTCCACTGATCCCTATCGAAAGGTTGTGTGGACCAGTCTTTCTTGTAGGAGTCCAAATCGTCTCTCCATCTTCGCTTCGGTCTGCCGCGTCGTCTTTTTCGTCTTTTTGGACCCACTCTGTCGTTATTTTTGCCTAAAGCTCGTCCGACATGCGGCAGACGTGGCCCGCCCAGTCCCACTTGAGCTTGGCAGCATGCTATCCGATATCAGCTATGTGTGTTCTGGAGCGCAGTTCACCATTTCTTATGTGACCTATCAATTTGACTCCCAGTATACTACGCTCCATTGCTCAGTTTAATAATATACTTGTCATTATTCTTTGTACTACCTTTATTCCTATTTGAATCTGCAAACTCTATTTCATTCGTTCCTTAAAATTCTATCGAAATCGAGTTAAAAAATGCGTTGATTGGATTCTATTACTTGTCATTTGGCACTTTTTAACGCGACCTTAGCGCACTTTTGAAGTAACTAAATGGTCCCACCGGCTCGTTTGCTAGTCTTTGCTATAAAAAAATTATATACTATACAGTTTTTGTACTCAATACTAATAATACCGAGTAATAGAGTTTAGGCGGAGTAAATAAATTAAAATAAAACTATTTTTACGGATTCTATAACGATTTGGTTTTAATTTTTATTCCCGAGATTTCAAAATTTATTCGCTTTGCAGTCTTCGTGGTCACGGGGTGGACTGAGATGTAATTTGTCCAAGAATGTTAAAGTTACGATATAGTGATAGAATCCGTAAAAATAGTTTTATTTCAATGTATAACATTTGCGTAAACTTAAGAAATCAGGAGTAAATAAATGTTACCCCACGAATCCATCTAGGCCCATTTTTTGCTCTATAACTAGATATTGCTTACGAAGCCAGAACTAAATGCGCATCAGATGGCAGTTATGGCTATTACCAGAGTCAAAGACAATTATACTGAAGATTGGAGCTGTACTACTGTTTCCCATCAACTACCCTCCAATAGCCTTGAAAGTTAGAGCGGGACGGCAACAGCCCGATGCGTTGGCCTGTGAATGATTTATACTCCCGTTTTATTTTTCATATTCAGTTCCATCTCGGGCGGGTAATGTGAGAATTCGTGTAGAAACTGTTGTTAGACAGAGAGCTTTATTAGGGCCCACACAAACTAGTTATGTTGGTAAAAATCGTTTATTTTTGTATTGTTACGTCTCATTTATACTTCCATAAGTAGGTAGACTTTTTTATTTCTACCTGCCCTTATCCCACCTTAATGTGGGGATGACGGAACACACTTTTTCAAGAATGTTGAGGATTTGGCTGTGTTTTGAAGACCGGCTGGCTGCCTGACGTCAACCCGCTCTGGGGGATCCAGTCCTAGGCAAATTAAATTAGAAAATTCGCTGGGGGCTGGGGACCGGGAGGTCCTGGGTTCAATTCACAGGTCGGACAAAGCGATTTTTCTCATTAGATGTGCCCGGGACTGGATTCCCCAAAAGGGGGTTGAGTTCAGGTAGGCTGCCGGTCGTAAAAACTAAACTGCAACATGCTTGAAAAAGTGTGTTGTGCCGACCCCAGATTACGGTGGGATAAGAGTAGGTAGTATATGAGATAAATGACTACGAGATTATGTGGGTTTATCTATAACCTTATAGTGTCACTAGCTTTTATGTACATACATACATAAGCTCACGCCTGTATCCCCGAAGGGGTAGGCAGAGGCGCACTAGCCAACTAGTATACCCACATTTCGCTTACTTCCATCCCAGATGTGATAGGGGGCGAGCCTATCACCATATCGGGCACAAATTCCAGACTCCGGGCTGACATGAGAAATCTAATATCACTTGGCCCGACCCGGGCATCGAACCCGAGACCTCAGGACAGTAGTCGTACCGAAATACAACCACGCCACCGAGGCAGTTTTTATGTAGCCAATTAAAATATCAGCGAAGTAAACATACGTTATCCAAACCCAATTTAACTTCAAATATCTTTCGATACATCGATAGTTGTTTATGTTTACGAGTAACATACACAATCTAACACAATCATAAATTAAAAAATCTATAATCTGTTATGACAAATAACACGCATATCATAATTTAAAAAATCAATATGGATTAGAAAAGAAAATATGTAGTTAAAACCTCTAACCCGCTGACATTGCAAGGGACTCTGAGGGCAGGACTGTATTGTGTGGGGGACACTGGGAATGTGGCCCCCATTCGACGTTAAAAGCCACAGAGGATCTAATTGAAATGCGTAATTACCTTGTGGTATTCTTTTAAATATTTCCAACTATTTTCTTAAGTTTTAGTTTTTTATGTGTTATAAGAGAACGTAGTTATGACATTCTAGTCTTCAAATCGTGGTAAATTTTTTCTTATATCTAGGGTAGTCTTTATTGTGTTTAGTTTAGTTCTAGTATTTGGTTATTAAATATCGATATTGTATGACATACAATACATGTTTATAGTAATCACTATTCAACGAATAGGTTCATTAATATAATCGCGGATTCCTTTCTTTGTTTATAATAAAATGTTACAAAGTCAAACAATCCGATTGCTATTTATAAAACAAAACCTACACCGCTATGGCGTCGCCAATTAAACTTCAATCCACAGGAAGTTATTATACATAATTTCGCAATGCAGTAGACTCGCTCAATCGTCATTCTTTTGTAATAATTACGAGGATATCCTAGCTTCAGTTGAACGTAGTTTAAATAGTTTTATTGTGTAAATATGATTAAAACATTTTTATGTGTAATTATGACTTATAGAAGCTATAAATATGCTTTTATTATGCCAATTATATGGACGCGAATGTATGAAGAGATTGATGAAAGTAGATGAAGCGAAAGTAATGTGTCAGCATCGGGCGAAGTGGAAATCCATTGTCTCAGCCTACCCCTATGGGATACAGGCGTGATATTCTGTATGTATGTATGTAATTACATCACTAATCCTGTACATATTTGATGCTATATGGCTATAAAATAATAAATATGCTTTGATATGCACGTAAAAGTAATAAAATTCGCTTTTATAACCCGTACGATTGCTGCAACATAGATACTGAAAAAATCTAATCATTCATCATAATTATGCCTCGGTGGCGTGGTGGTATTTCGGTACGACTACGGTTTTGAGGTCTCGGGTTCGATACCCGGGTCGGGCAAAGTGATATTGGATTTTTCCATATCAGCCCGGAGTCTGGAATTTGTGCCCGATATGGCGATAGGCTCGCCCCCTATCACATCTGGGACTGAACTAAGCTCCGCGAAATGTGGGTGTTCTAGTTCGCTACTGCGCCTCTGCCTACCCCTTCGGATACAGGCGTGAGCTTATGTTATGTTATATGTCATCATAATTATTGTCTTGTAGATATACCTTGATTGAACACTTACACTTTTTTAAGTATATTGCAGAAAGGATACGGCTTTATTTTTACGGCTGTCTGTCGTGAACCCCTTTGAGGTTCCAGTCCCGGACACATCTTGACATGTATAATAATAATAATCACAAGTTCAAAAACTTAACGGACCGACTTCAGATGCGATCGCGATCAAATTTAGATGGGACCACCCATGAAATAAGATCTATCGAACATAAAAAGAATTTTGAAAATCGGTCCACATTTGGCGGAGATATCGCGTAACATATATAAAAAAACAGACGAATTGAGAACCTCCTCCTTTTGGAAGTCGGTCGAAAACAACGTGGAATTGATTCCCTTTTAACAACGTACACCTTCGCCACTGCAACGAGTGTTGTCAATAAAGTGCCAAAATATCCCCCAAATATGATCCTAAATACGTCTCTCCACCCATACCTCGGCTAGGTCGGCCGGCTCAAGGGCGCGTGCCACCGACAGTTTTACAGCCCAGCCCTAAAGAATTGGGCATTTATTATTTTTATTTGCCACGCGCCATTGTAGGCACCCGAAAAGTTTTTTCGCTCCGTTAATATCTTGTATTGGGAGATCGGGAACAGAAAATACATGGAAATATAAAGAAAATACTTTTATAGGTGAAATCATTTGCAGGCCAAAGCTTTGTTGATAGTACATTGAAGTCAGGGTTTATGTAAAGGGACTGTTTGGTACGACGATTGTTTTTTTTATGGCAAAGAATGGCAAACGAGCAGATAGGTCACCTGATTGTAATTGATCACCGCCCATAGACCCCCAAGACACAAAAAGAATCATGGATTGGTTTGCTTACTTCGAGTGACACAGCTACTCTGGAGACAGTAATATTGAATAGGCTTTGGTAAGGTGTATAAAGTGGTCTACCAAAATGTTCTTCGAGTCAAGGTCTGATCACCCAGAACCACCCTGTATTGCTCAAGGTGAGAACCGACAAGTGTATTGGTGAAGCCGGATAGGTAAATGAATCACCAACCTTGCAGCACAGATCCGGGCGTATTTGGGTGCTAGAATAAGTTTGATTTTATACATATTTTTATATGAAATAACAAGTAAAAAAAGGAACCCTTCTGTAAAAACTGCATCGAAATTGATTGAAAAATGAGACAGTAATTCAAATATTAAATTCTGCAATGAGCAACAGTGGGGGTGTAGTGGGGATATCTTGCTATCCCTTCCAACGCACGCACCGTTATGGCTGTGACGTGATTATACTGATACTTCTCCTTTCCACAGTTTATAGGTTGCACCAAACTTCAAAGGCTTATAACTTTTTTATTTTCGAGATTATTTCAATATTTCTTTCTGTGCTATATTTAATATGACGTAAATGTCATATTAGACTAATTTAAAAAAATTGCAAGTACCCAATTGTCGTTCCTAATGACTCCACGAGCGATGCGCCGCCCACAGCTTACCCGAGTCAGTGGCTCACCCTTTTGAGACATTTTATGGATTCAATAAACGATTTGATTTGATTTAGAAACAAAGTGGCTCCACCAGGCCAACTCTACTCTCCTTCTTTCTTTCTACCTGCCCTTATCCTACCGTAATGTAGGGTCGGCGCAACACACTTTTTCAAGCATGTTGCAGAAAGGATTTGGCTTAGTTTTGACGTCCGGCCTGCCTAACGTCGACCCCCTCTAATTGTTCCAGTCCCGGGCAAATTAAATTAGAAAGTTTGCCCGACCTGGGAACCCAGGTCTCCCGGTCCACAGCGCATATATGCTGCCACTAGACCAAGGCGACTATACTCCTACTATACTCCTGTATTGTTATATAAAAAACCGAAAAGGTACAGTTTTACGTAGCAGCTTGTCGACGAAAGATAACATGTAAATATTTAATTCTTAAAGTAAACAAGAATGATTTTCTGAGAAAGAAACGTTGAAATCAATTTTTTCAACCGGAACTCAGTAAATTGATTGATAGATTATGTCGATGTTTACTGAGCGTCAAAGCAGACCCTGGGAAATCTCAAGGGTTGCCTCAAGTTAGCAAAGTTCCAAGAACTCCACTGAGATGGATTACAATGGCATTATGCGGTCTCCCTGTATCAAACACAGACATCGTGTCTTTAAATCTAGAGAATATCTATTGACGCCACCTACGTTTAAAATAAAAATGTTTCATCTTCTTGTCTGGTGTACCTATTGACGCGTACTTCAGTTTAAAAGAAAAATGTTTCATCTTCTTGTCTGGTGGAAGCGCAAGTGGCCTGTGGACAGGAAGGATCTAGGTTCGATTCCCATTTCGGACATATTTCTTTTATACGATTTGCCCTTGGATCCCTCAGAGGTGATTGACGTCAGGCAGGCAGTCGTAAAAGAATATGCCGAATCTTTTCTAAAAGGTGGGATGCCCAACCTCACATTAAAGTGGGATAGGTGCAAGTAGAAAAGAGAAGAATATTTTTCATGAGCTCTCACATGTATCCCAAAGATGAACTAAAAAAATTCATAACCAATATGTTGTTGAGCCTCTTCATGGAGGCGAGCTTATGACCATTTGGAAACCGTCCTTAGGTTTAGGGTTCGATTCTCAAGGGTGGGGTAATGTCACGTTTGTGCTCAGTTTCAGCCCGGAGTATAGAATTTGTGCAATAAGGTAATCATTTCATGTTTAATATTCCATATCGGTTTGCAATTACCAAAAGCAAATTCGAAATTCGCGGGTTAGTGCTGGTCGAAATATTCATTAGCAGCGTCTCCTGCACTAAAACACTACACAAAACATGGTTTCGCTACACATTTTTATCTATGATCCATTGTTCTATAAGCAAGACACAGCTAAAATCATTGGTTTGCGTATGTTTTTGTGATTTTTTCGAGAAAAATACGCGCAGGAGACTTGGCTTTAGTCTCACACGCACAAGCAAGTCCAAATGCATAACGTTGAGCACAAAACTACGCATATCAAGCAGACAACTCCCGTGGCCTCATACAAAATGTATGAAACTGCGTGCATTTTTATACGCCACAATGCCCTACTGCTGAGCTTTTAAAGTATTAATTTGCAATTTACTAACAAGTATTCTCAAAGTTTTTATTTGACATTTAAAAGCTTATGAATAATCAGAAGTACCGAGGAATGTCGATGCATAAAGAAACCAGCAGCAGATTTGCGATAAAGATCGTGTGGTTTTTGTGGACTGCCTCGGTGGCGTGGTGGTATTTCGGTACGACTACGGTTCTGAGGTCTCGGGTTCGATCCCTGGGTCGGGCAAAGTGATATTGGATTTTTCCATATCAGCCCGGAGTCTGGAATTTGTGCCCGATATGGCGATAGGCTCGCCCCCTATCACATCTGGGACGGAACTAAGCTCGGCGAACCGTGGGTGTACTAGTTCGCTAGTGCGCCTCTGCCTACCTCTTCGGGGATAGAGGCGTGAGCTTATGTTATGTTATGTGTTTATCGTGTGGTTTAAAATGTATCTAAATATGGCAACTTAAATTTTGGGAAGGTTGTCCCACTACTTGAAGGCAAACTACCGAAGATGGAACCCTAAACGCTGGTCTGACCAGCCCGCCTAGCATGCGCACCACGAGAACACTTTATCTACGCTTTTGTCCTGTTATAACCGGTTTTCTCTGATTGTCTACGGACACTAACATGCGTCCTCGTTTATTTTCATACAATATTGTAGACAACACGTAGACAACATCTCGACAGTCGATTATCGGGATATCTCGTGACGAGCATGCTAGGCGGGCAGGTGTCTGAGCAACTGGAAACGCCAATCAGCGTCGCTGTCTACCCGGTTAAACACCGCCTTAAATAGAAGAAGGCCATCGACGAAGTCCTGAATCACGATCCTCAGCAGTCTAGAGAGAACGATAAAGAAGGAGGAGGATCGCCTTAATATTAAAACTTGTTTATTTTTGAGTACATACATAGACTCACGCCTGTATCCCTGAAGGGATAGGCAGAGGCGCACTAGTGAACTAAAACACCCACATTTCGCTAAGGTAAGTTCGGTTCCAGATGTGATATCGGTCACAAATTCCAGTCTCCGGCCTGATATTGAAAAATCCAATATCACTTTACCCGACCCGGGGATCGAACCCGAGACCTCAGGACGAAAGTCGTACCGAAATACAACTACGCCAGGTAGGCAGAGTTCATCCTATAGAATTCAATTCTAAAGAATAAAAACAACCATATTCCATTCAGATATGATAGGGGACAAGCCAAAGAGATTTAATATTACTAACTATAGGGGCTATCAAGCATGTTTACATACAAAAAAATTGATCTCAAACTTCAGTACCTCCATTAACCAGTTATTACAATGCGAGGGCGATTATTACAATTTACACCCTAGAATGTTTTGTGAATGGTTAAGAATCACGTAAGATTAGTTTATTCTCTCGATATTATTACGCTGGGCGGCTTGGCGCGCGTATATTTCAAACTAATATTATAAAGCTGAAGAATTTGTTTGTTTGTTTGATTGAACGCGCTAATCTTAGGAACTACTGGTTCGATTTGAAAAATTCTTTTTGTGTTGGATAGTCCGATTATCGACGGTGGCTATAGGCTATATAACATCACGCTATGACTTATAGGAGCGGAGCAGAAATGAAAAATAAAAAAACTACTGATTCGATTTGAAAAATTCTTTTTGTGTTAGATAGCCCAGTTATCGAGGGTGGCTATTGGCTATATATCATCATGACCAATAGGAGCAGAGCAGAAATTAAAAATGTTGAAAAGCGGGGAAGTTGATATCTCGGAAACTACTGGTTCGAATTGAAATATTATTTTTGTGTTGGATAGCCCATTTATCGAGGATGGCTATAGGCTATATAACATCACGCTATGACCAATAGGAGCGGAGCAAAAATGAAAAATGCTGCAAAAGCGGGGAAATGTATATCTCAGAAACTACAGGTTCGATGTGAAAAATTCTTTTACTGTTGACCGACGGGATGAATGGTGGGATGATTGATGAGGTGACTGACGGGGTGACTGACGGGTGACTGACGGGGTGACTGACGTGAGGAATGACGTGGTGACTGCCAGGCTGACTGATGGATGGCGGACGGGGTGACTGACGAGGTGACTGACGGTGTTACAGACGGGGTGACAGATGGGTGACAGACGGGGTGATGAACGGTGTGACAGACGGGATGACAGACTGGATGACAGATGGGGTATCCGACGGGTGACATACGGATAACAGACGGGGTGACAAACGTGGTGACAGATGGGGTGATAGACGGGGTGACAGACGGGTGACGGACAGGTGACAGACGGGGTGTCAGACGGGTGACAGACGGGTGATAAACGGGTGACAGACGGGGTGACAGACGGGTGACAGACGAGGTGATAGACGGGATATCATACGGGTGACAGACGGGGTGACAGATGGGGTGATAGACGGGGTGACAAACAAGGTGACAGCTGTGGTGATAGACGGGGTGACAGACGGGTTACAAACAGGTGACAGACGGGTGGCAGACGGGTGACAGACGGGGTGACAGCCGGGGTGACTGACGGGGTGACAGACTGGGTGACAGACGGTGTGACAGACGGGGTGATAGACTGGGTGACCGACGGAGTGACCGACGGGTGACAGACTGCGTGATCGACTGGGTGACCGACGGGGTGACTGACGGGGTAACCGACAGGCTGATGGACGGGATGAGTGACTGGGTGACTGCCGGGATGACTGACGAAACCAGACCGAAGTAGATCATCCCATTACCTCCTTTAGAATTATAGGATTATAGGTGCCTACGACTCATTCTTTGAACCCTCTCATACGCAGACGAAGTTGCGCGGGTCAGCTAGTTTCAAATAAACTGAGCGACTTATGACCACTAGGTCATAACTTTTGGATCACAAGTTTTGTGCTATTATCCCATCTATATACTGTTAAATGTCTTTGGGACAAGCCTATCGCCATTTCAGGCATAAATCACTGATTCTAGGCCGGCACAGAGCAGAAAACCCAATACTTGCCCGACATTATCCCAGTTTATGTTACAAAAGATTTTTATAACTTCAAAACAACTCATATTGGCGAGGTCAGTTGCATCGTATCTCGGCAACACTTCGACCAAGTTCCACTAAACTTAACATTGTAGGATCTAGTAAATAGTCTGTAACTTTAACTGTTGTTCTGATTTTCTAACTCATATTACCAAACTTTGTTACAGAAATGAGTTGATCTATACAACTTTAAAGAGGTTACAATATCAGTTGAACTTATTGTTTCAATAACCAACTTACGAAGGCAGACGAGCGGTGCCTCGCCTGATGCTAAGTGGCCGTGAAGAAGCGTGTCACAAAAGAAAAGCCAACGCTAATCTGTCTTATTTACATTAACCCCCTTATTCATAATGAAATCCTGGTCTTATCGAACGTATAACCCTACTTTTGCCTACTTTAGCTAAAAGAGTACTAAAATATGTTTATCGAATACCTACAATGTTGCTGGTTACAGAAAAATCATTATTTTTATCTCTGGCAAGCTTTGAAACAAATAGAAAGTGTTGGCTGGAAACAATCACACACACACACACATAAGCTCACGCCTGTGTCCCCGAAGGGGTAGGCAGAGGTAAACTAGTGAATTAGAATACCCACATTTCGCCGAGCTTAGTTCCGTCCCAGATGTGATAGGGGGCGAGCCTATCGCCATATCGGGCACAAATTCCATACTCCGGGCTGATATGGAAAAATCCAATACCACTTTGCCCGACCCGGGGATCGAACCCGAGACCTCAGTGAGTCTACTACCAAAAACGAAATCCGTAGTTTCAGATGACGGATCGCATGTTTTGTTACTACGAAGTGTTGCGGATCCGCTGACGGATTCGACGACGGATACGATGTTTATATTTTGACATTATTACTTTCGTCCGTCCTACTTGACTCTACTAAAAACAAATGTGACATTAAATACATCGTTTCTTCGTTCGGATCATAACCTCGATTGTACGAAAGCCTATCGTTCGCTTTTCGTTTTGGTTTCGAAGTCTTCGAAATGCCAAGATTCCTTCTGTATGAAATTGTAACTTAACATAAGCTCACGCCTGTATCCCCGAAGGGGTAGGCAGAGGCATACTAGCGAACTAGGACACCTATATTTCGCCGAACCCAGTTCGATCCCAGATGTGATACGGGGCGAGCCTATAACGAGTTACAGGACTTTCAGTAACTCGTTTGATTAAGCCATTAGTAAAAAGTGATGTTGTAATATAGGGCCTTACTTAAAAATATTTTAGCTGAGCAAATGGTTAAGAATAGTCTGTCACTTTTTTCCTTGTGTCACATTGTTTGAAAATAAAAGGGATGGACTATTCTTGATCATTTGCTCAGCTAAACTGTTTTTATAAGTAAGGCCCATTCTGCTATAATACTTGAAATTATAATAATTTTACTTGTATTGTGTGCTTCATGAGGATTACCAGAAGATTCAAGGATCAGAGGATTCAAGGATCAGAGGATTCAAGGTCCACGACCCACTACCCTCATGCTGAGTTAGTCACCTTTTGTCACAAAGTACGCATGCACTATGTTATTATATTATGACATGACATGACATAAGCTCACGCCTGTATCCCCGAAGGGGTAGGCAGAGGCGCACTAGCCGACTAGTACACCCACATTTCGCCGAGCTTAGTTCCGTCCCAGATGTGATAGGGGGCGAGCCTATCGCCATATCGGGCACAAATTCCAGACTAATTCTTATTATATTATATATTTGTTTTTGCTTATTAATTTATTATTTATAATTTTAATTTAGTAACTGATGTTGCATGCGTTCAGTGACAATAAACATTTTATTTTTTTCTTTCTTTCTCTACCAAAAACTTAAGACCTAAATTGGAAAATATTTCTAACATAATTTCCCGTATAATCCCCACCATAAAAATGAGTTACGCTCCACTATAATTTAATTTAAATTACGTAATATCGTTGGCGAAACGCTCAGAAACACCATAATGTCTAGGTGTTGGGGTCAGTAGGGCGGGCACCTCCATAAATAGTAATAAATCCAACACTTGACTTTGACAAATGAATGTGAAAATACCAATGACAGAAGAAAAACAAGGACTTGACATAGCTACAAAAAGTGTTTACTTCGCAAGCGGTTCCGCCATTTTATTTTTTGATGTGGCGACGGCTGAAATTTTTCGAAAGGGAATCCGAAGCTGCATTTCCTTCGAATTAATTTATTTTTTCAAGCCGATAATTTGGCAAAGGTAAGCCGGTAGGAATGGTGTTTGTATGGACCTTTCGCCACTGATTTACAAATAAGTTGTCAACGTGTGTATTATTATAGCGTAGAGAGTATCAGGTGTTAGAGCCATGCTGTAGACAGTAACGTCTATAGCACGAATGGGCCGGCTCGACCGGTTAGATACCACTGTATCACAGAAAACCGACGTAAAGTGGCAGCTTGCTGTCGCGTTTCGTTCGGTGAGTGAGATTTCCGGTGGCCCATTTCCCCACTCCCTTTCCCCATCCCCTTCCCTCCCCTTCTATTCCCTCCTTTTAGGTTGGCAATGCACCCATGATTCTTGTGTCTTGGGTGTCTATGGGCGGTGGAGATCACTTACCATCAGGTAACCCATCTGCTCGCTTACCAATCTCTGCTATAAAAAAATGTATATATATAATAATACAAATTTTGAAATGTGAAGATGCCTAACTGCTATATTACTGCGATCTTTATTTCGCCAAATCGCCATTTTGGTTTATCTCTATACATCAGGCATGCACGTTTTTTTGTAGTTATGCCAAGTCCTTATTTTTCTTCCGTGATGTGAAAATACAACCGCGCGCGTGCCGCAAGTCATAAGGGACTGAGGTTAGGAAGCACGCACTTCTTTGTGCATGAGACGTTTCAATAATTCGATTATAAATGGATGAAGGATTAGTTTTGACCTGGATAACGAAATAACTTTGATATCTGATGGCAGCATTATGAAATTCTGAAGAAACTTTTCGCGACGAAGCGCTAGGGTTATGGATAGATCGGCTAATGGGACGAAAGAACAGAAAGTCTCTCGTAGTTCTGATATATGATGTTTAGAGTCAGGATTACGTGTGATATTTGGATGTATTTATTTAATTAAGGATGGTTGTGCATATGGTATTAATTAGGTATATAGGTAATCGACATAGTGGGTCCCGAAATATGCTCCACATTAGAAAGGTATACTTATATAATTTCGAAGATCATTTTTGTATTATGCTAATATCATCATCATCATCATCATCAGCCATAGGACGTCCACTTCTGAACATAGGCCTCCCCCAAAGATTATACTTAGATGCTAATATGCTATTAAATTATTTTTTATAACGTAATTTGAAATAATCGACTGCGTCGGTCGCGTAGTTATGTTTCGGTACGACTTCCGTCCTGAGGTCTCAGGTTCTTTCCCCGGGTCGGGCAAAGTGATATTGGATTTTCAATATCAACCCGGAGTCTGGCGATAGGCTCGCCCCTTATCACATCTGGGACGGAACCAAGCTCGACGAAATGTGGGTTTTCTGGTTCGCTAGTGCGCCTCTACCTACCCCTATGAGGATACAGGCGCGAGCTTGTGTATGTAATTTGATAAGTAAGTTTAGTTTCGCTAGCGAAGCATATAATCGCTTTATCTTCTGACTTTAACCGTCGCTAAGATAAAGATCCAATGGAAAAAGTGTTGTTCTTTTTTCGAAATCTAGATTTAAAAAAGGTTCTTCCAATTATATTACGCTGTTATGTTGAAGAAAGTGAATTATTTATAACTTATTCTAAACAATGTAATTTGGTGCGTATTTCACCTTTATCTATCTATGAATAATAGTGTTGAGAATTTAGATGACATATCAGTTATTGAGATATATTAATGACTCACTAAAATGATCAGAAATTGATAGAAAATGCAAGCGAGGTAGGTATTTTATAGTGCTAACCAATTCTACAATATATTCAGATCGAATTTTTGAATGAATAAAGATATATAGATTATCAGGCACCTGTCACCTCCTTGGTTTTGTGGCAGCGTACATGGGCTGCAACTGGGAGGTTTTAGGTTCGATCCCCAGGACGGGCGGGGTATTTTTCTAACACCATTTTCCGGGATTGTAGTCATTCGAGCGAGGGTTGACGTCAGACAGTTAGCCGTTGGTAAAAATTAAGCCAAATCCATTCTGCAACAAAATATGACTTGTTGACCCACATAAACAAAAGAAAAAATACCAGGCATCTATAAGTAAATAGAAATGTTAATGAAATCTAACAATGGACGCTATTCACTAAATTCCAGTCCTTTTCAAAATACTTTAAAACAACCCAGTCTTGACAATTTCACTCACAATTAATTCTCGCTTTACTGCCTAATCTGAGGAGACCTAAAAAGGCAGTTAAACTAAAATAATGTAATTAAAGGCCGCCGCGCAAAACAGATAAAGCTTTTAACCGTTGACTAGATTAGCCGAAAAGCGAATGTTGATTTTGCACCGGCGCGGCGCCGATTTAAAACAAAACAAATTCGTGCAAATGAGCAAAAACAACTTTATTGACTAGTTTGTTTGATTTGTTGCGATTGTTTAATGATGCAATTTAACATGCTCAGCAGTGTCTGATGAATTTTAAATTAGGTAGATGTAATTGCGTTGATATTCTACTAATTAGAAACGTGAAAGTTTGAGAGTATGTGCATGTATGTTTGTTACTTTTTCACGAGAACACGGATGGATTTTGAAGAAACTTTACTTATATACCTCTAGTTTAATAGCTGTTACCCGCAACTACGATCGTACATACTTTAGTACGATAGGACAGTCTTGTGCAAATAAAAATCAACGTTGGAATTCAACTTAAAGCGTATGAAAACTAAATAGGTATAATACCATAGTTTATGTATAACATCTGGCACATTTTTGGATAAACAATATGAAGGATAAGTCTATGAACATTACCTCTACACAATGTGTAGGTACGTAACACTCTAAGGGCAACCTGCACCACTATTACTAACCTACAATTAGTCCTAACCTCAAGTTAAATTAAAAAAGAAATATATGAAGGACATGTAATTCATTACATGCAATGTACTACATGTAATTATAGATATATAATAATTATATAATGACTTTCATTGTAATTAATTTGCCGGCATACGTATTCCCTCCCTCCTACAACATTGGGTCCTTCAACGGAGTGTGAAGAAGCATTTATGCAGGCTGGCATGATACTGGTGGCCACCGATGGACACAAGGTCTATAGGTGGTGGCTGCTATTTTTGGATAGCACATCGCTTACCATCAGGTGCTGTGTGGTCACTTTGCCGTGCTCGGATAATAAAAAAAAAATTACATGTCCTTCATATATTTCTTTTTCAATTTAACTTGGGGTTAGGACTAACTGTAGGTTAGTAATAGTGGTGCAAGTGGTCCTAAGCTAATACAGAAATTACATAAAATAACAAACAACAATATCTTTATTAAATTTTCAATGAATTCCGACGCAATACATGGACCATAAACAGATGCTACGGGAACAAGTATAAACTGTTATTATTATTAAATAGACGATAAAGCAACGCAATAAAATACATCCAAAAGTCGCGATCTCGCCCGAAATCCAACGTTTTTATTGGCGTCGTAAAGTTTTCTATGTATCCCGCGTCGAAAGTGAATGCATATACGATTGTGTAGTTAAGTGTGAAATGTTCTTTATCTCAAGGTCGTGAAATAACTTGGATTATTTACGCCCGGTTTCAATAAACAATCTCAGTTCGAATGTACAGAATTCAAAAGTTAGCCAATAAGAACACAGTTTGAACATGACTCCGTCAAATGACTTTATTTGATTGGTTCATAATCGCGATCTATCTGCGCTCTAAACCGAGATCGTTTATTGAAACCGGCCGTTAGAGTATATTATATGGATGACTGCCTTGGTGGCGTGGTTGTATTTCGGTACGACTACCGTCCTCAGGTCTCGGGTTCGATCCCCGGGCCAGGCAAAGCGATATTGTATTTTTCCATATCAGCTCGAAGTCTGGAATTTGTGCCCGATATGGCGATAGGCTCGCCCACTATCACATCTGGGACGGAACTAAGCTCAGCGAAATGTGGATGTACTAGTTCGCTAGTGCACCTCTGCCTACCTCTTCGGGGATACAGGCGTGAACTTATGTTATGTTATGTTATGTTATTATTTACATTTAGGTGTTTAGTTTAGAAGCCGGTTTTAATTTCTTGTTTAACTTTAATTATATTATAGTTGTTTAGTGTTAGATACAGATATTTTTTTACTGTGTGTAAATTCAAACCCGTTTTTCGGTGATCGATGCACATGTGCATATCTTGAAAACGACTGAACCAATTTTGATGAAACTTGCACTATTCCCTAAGTTGGAAGATGTCTAACCCAATAAAAAAGAGTAATCGAAATCCGACCAACAGTTTCAGAGAAATACGCATATAAACATACAACCGTTACGAGTTAGGGACCTTCAAGAAAAGAGCCCATATCTACCTCAAAGGCCAGCAACGCATCCATGATTCCCTTGGTATTGTGGATGTTTAGTGGCGGCGGTGATCACTTAACATCAGGTGACGCACATGCTCGTTTGCCCCCTCTTCTATAAAAAAATCATACACACAATTATGAAATTTAGTACATAGACTAACATATCCGAAAATTATGCAATTCCGACAATATTACATACATACGGGTCGAATTAATAACCTCCTTTTTTAAGTCGGTTAACTACAAACCCAGTTAAGCAAATAGAGACATAAAGTTCATGTATGTAAATACAATATGAGTGAATATTTCAAATTCGTCGCAATCAAACCGTCGGTTTACTACTGCAATAAACCCGATGACCTGTAAAAGTCTACGGCGTTTGTAACTGAAATATGGCGGCTCCTGTTACGGAGCTCTGGTTTCTATTGATTTTTATGTTTGGTAGTAGGGATTGGTACTAAAATAGGATGTACGGCCTTTCAGAGGCCCGAGCAGAAATATTTTTTACAATCGAATTCATAGATGCATATCTATGCATTTATGACATATGAAATATTAACCAAAGGTCATCAGTGCGCAGCGAGCTCGGTACTAATCGACAGACGTCCAAAAAGGAGAAGGTCCTGAATTCGTCTCTATTTTTATATGTATGTTACGCGATATCTCCGCCAAATGTGGACCCGTTTTTAAATTTATTTTTGTGTTGTATAAAGCTTATTTCAATGGTGGTCCCATATAAATTATATCAACCAAAAATCACCAGTATGCAGCTAACTCGATACTAATCGACCGATTTCCAAAAAGGACAAGGTTTTCAATTGGTTTGTATTTTTTTAATTACCTATCTTACGCGATATCTCCGCGAAATGTGTACCGATTTTCAAATTTCTTTTTGTGTTCGATAGAGCTTATATCACGGGTGGTCCAATATAAATTTGGCCACGACCGGCTTTGAAGTCGGTCTGTTAAGTTTTTAACATAAGGCGCATTAGCTAACTAGTACCTACACCCACATTTCGCCGAGATTAGTTCCGTCCCAGATGTGATAGGGAGCGAGCCTATCGCCATATCGGGCACAAATTTCAGAATCCCGGCCGATATGGAAAAATTCGGTATCACTTTGCCCGACCCGGGGATCGAACTCGAGACCTCAGGACAGTCGTACCGAAATACAACAACGCCACCGAGGCAATTTTATAGTTCATTTAGTCATAAATAATTAAGACTAAAATAAACTCCAGTCACAATTGCAATTTGCCCACATTCTAAATCTGTAACAGACTCGTTCCATTTTAGTACAGCAATAAACGCAATGACCTATAAAATGATAGATTTATGCGTCCAGCTCTGGGGTCTGTCGGTCGTGACCTCACGCACTATTTTTATACACTATGATATATGCTTGAGGGATTTTAGTGTGGATTTCGCAACGGAAGGGGATTTTAACATAACATAACATAACATAAGCTCACGCCTGTATCCCCGAAGGGGTAGGCAGAGGCGGACTAGCGAACTAGTACACCCATATCTCGCCGAGCTTAGTTCTATCCCAGATGTGATAGGGGGCGAGCCTATCGCCATATCGGGCACAAATTCCAGACTCCGGGCTGATATGGAAAAATCCAATATCACTTCGCCCGACCCGGGGATCGAACCCGAGACCTCAGGACGGTAGTCGTACCGAAATACAACCACGCCACCGAGGCAGTTTTATTGATAGTATAATTGTGATGTCTGGCAGTAGCCTCGCGGTTGAGCAATAAGCTCACGCCTGTATCCCCGAAGGGGTAGGCATATGCGCACTAGCGACCTAAAACACCCACATTTCGCCGAGCTTAGTTCCGTTCCAGGTGTGATAGGCGGCGAGCCATCATTATCAGCCATAGGACGTCCACTGCTGAACATAGGCGTCCCCCAAAGATTTCCAGATCGACCTGTTGGAAGCGGCCTGCATCCAGCGACTTCCTGCAACCTTTATGAAGTCGTCGGTCCACCATATCAATATCAATATCGGGTACAAATTCCAGACTTCAGGCTGATAATGAAAAATCCAATATCACTGCTCGACCTGTGGATCGAACCCGAGACCTCAAGATGACAGTCGTACCCCGCATGCCTAGTGCCTATGCCACTGAGACGGTCGCAGTACGTCCTATTTATCCATAAGTTCGTAACCACTTCAAATCAATCGTATAATTTGTAAAGTTTGCTTTAATCAACTTACACATGATTATCAAATATCAATATAATTGAATGAATTTCCAATGAAACGGAAAATAATATTTTCCACTCCAATCATCAGATTATCGATAATCAAACCGATAATTGTGCAATTCGGCAAGAAAATATGGGTCGGGCTCATTAATATTTTTAATTTGATAGACGAGGTGAGTCGGAACAAATTGTTTCTTTCATGCTTGTTCTTGTGTGCATAATTTCAATTTTCGATATACGTTTACGTGAGATAAAAATATATACGGGTCGAATCGATAACCCCTTTTTTAAGTAAGTTAATAAATGTTTCAAAAAGGAGGGGATTAAACATATAAATAATAAATAATAAAAAAATACACAGTCATACACATAGTCCTGACCCCACACTAGGTGTTACCTGTATCGTGGGTGTCAGAAACGAGACTTTCGGTCTCAACACCCAGACCCGACACAAATATCTATGGGCCACACAGACATTTGCCTCGGTGCGGGAATCGAACCCGCAGCCTGTCGCTTCACAGCCGGTATGCATTAAGATATTAACAAAAAGCGATGAAGCGAAAGCAGTGCATGAAGTTCAAATCTATGTAGTCTGGCCTCTGCTTATCCTTATGGAATATACGCATCATATTATGTACCCACGAATATATTGTCTGAACAACTTCTTTCGTTAAAATATTTTTGTTTAGTTTCACAACTTAAAGTGGTTAAGCTCCTTAAATATTTCTGATTGAATTTAGGCTTTTCTTATAAATTCACTAATAAGGTTCTTTTAGTTGAAGACTCTTATTTGAACTTTCCAACTTTCGTTATTATTGCTGTAGTAACTAACAATCTTTAACTAATTTATTTAGTTTTGTTTTAATTTAGAATATTCGACTCGACGGCTTCAAAAAAGGAGGAGGTCCTCAATTCGTCTGTTAATGTATGTTACGCGATATCTTCGCTAAATGTGGACCGATCTTCAAAATTATTTTTGTGTTCGATAGAGCTTATTTCAAGGGTGGTCCCATATAAATTTAGTCACGATCAGATTTGAACACTGTCCGTTAAGTTTTTAAACTTGTGGTATAAACAATTTGTAAATATAGGGCTTTTCAAATTACTTGGGGAAGTCTTCGTACTAAATTTAATACGTATGCTAATATTAGAAGCAGATTTTTTTAATGATAGATCCACGCTGTGGACAGAAACGTCTACAGTACGAATGGGTCGGCTCAACCGGTTTGATACCACTGTCTCACAGAAAACCGACGTAAAGTGGCAGCTCGCTGTTGTGTTTCGTTCGGTGAGATTTCCGGTGGCCCAATTCCGTCCTTCTTTTCCCAATTATTCCCCTCCTTTTCGGCTGACAACGCACTCATAATACATTTGTATCTTATGTTTCTTTGGGCGGTGGAGATCACTTACCTTCACGTGACTTACCTGCTCGTTATGCTATAAAAAAATGACATTTCATAACATAACATAAGCTCACGCCTGTATCCCCAAAGGAGTAGGCAGAGGCGCACCACTAGAACACCCACATTTCGCCGAGCTTAGTCCTAGATGTGATAGGGGGCGAGCCTATCGCCATATCGGGCACAAATTCCAAACTCCAGGCTGATATGGAAATATCCAATATCACTTTGCCTGACCCAGGAATCGAACCCGAAACCTCAGGACGGTAGTCGTACCGAAATACAACCACGCCACCGAGGCAGTCGCCACGCCACAGATGTGGATATTTCATTTCATTATTATAAAGCTATACTATACCTGAGTGATAAACATAGGCTACTTCAATCCCAAAAAGCTTTTCACATGTCGGTGAAAAGCATCATGTTGTAGTTGCTAAAGAGATCCCGACTCCTGACCCTAAAGAATTCAGCTGCCAGAGAAAGTGACATATCAAGCAAGCAGACGGACTTAAAAATTTAAAGTTTGCAACAAGCTCGAATTGCAGTGGGATAAGCGCAGACTACACTACTACTACAGACGACCTGATAAAGGTTGCAGGATGTCGCTGGATGCAGGCCGCTTCTAACGGGTCGATCTGGAAATCTTTGGGGGAGGCCTATGTTCAGCAGTGAACGTCCTATGGCTGATGATGATGATGGTGATGAAGCGCAGATGGAAAGCAAGCCGGATTCGGTCATAATGCTCAAAATTTAATTACACTACATATATCATTTTCATTAATCACGAGAATAAGCTCCAAAATACGTTCTTTAGGACTCCATTCGTAATTTTAAATAAGGCCTTTCAACCAATTCGTTCATAAATTAACTATCCATAAATAACAATAATAGAAAGAAAAGAAAAGAAGAATAATACGAAGGGCATAACTTAAAAATGGTTTAAACCAAAAATGTTATTAAAGTGTGAACGAAATCTGTTAAAGTTGGTATAATTGTTTAAATAATCCCTTTTGACACAATCGCTGGCCTGTAATTAACAGAATTGAGATAAAAACCGGCCGAAATTAAGGGCCTTTTGGGCCGAAATTACTTTTTAGACACCATCTTTATTGCAAAAACGTTGACGGCGATTTGGCGAGCTTTTATATAGACATTTTGGCTATTAGTAAATTTTTTTTTAACTAGCCAATAATTGTTTTATAATCATCATCTTCCATTTAACAGGTCGATCTGGAAATCTTTGGGGGAGGCCTATGTTCAGCAGTGGACGTCCTATGGCTGATGATGATGATGATGATGAATCATCATCAGCCGCAGGACGTCCACTGCTGGAGTTAGGCCTAAACTTAGGACTGGAATTCGATTGTCAAAATATTCCTACTCGAGCCGCTGGTGGCCCAAAAACCTATTACTCAGTATAAGTATAAAATCTGGAAATAAAATACTGGACAAAATTTCAAAATTTTAAATTATTAACGAACTTCGATAAAAATCAACGCCAATGCCACACGCCCGTACCCAGGACCCCTGACGTCAAGATGCCCCCGAAAGACAGGGATATTCATTTCATTGTCTTACACGATTTAAGATGATCAATTATTTTTACTCTCTAAGGTCCCCAAATCTTGTGATCCCAGAGGCCCACGCATGCCTTAAGACGGTCCTGGCTATGTCCCACTCATTGCTAATGTCTATGGTTGGTTACCACTTGCCATCAGGTGGATCGTCTGCCTACGTAAATAAATTAAAAATTATAACTAAAGTTATAATACCATTTACTTTGATTTCACATATTTTGCGGGCTAATCTGTCTCCCACGATTTAAGGATAACAGGGATAAATGGACATTACAAGAATTTAATTGATTATTTCCAACACAATTTTATCGGATCAGATTACATTGTATTTATTTTAATTTACGTCGCAATCCGTACTGATTTTAAGAAATGGGGTGGTGAGTCCATTGAACTCGCAAAAAACAAGGAACCCCTGATTTTACGTCAGTTTCAATTAGTCGCGATATCGTACATTTTTCTTCATTTGTTACCTCCGATGTCGTGCTGATTGAGTATTTTACTTGATTTTAATAACTCTAAGTCTTGGTCGCAGTACCGCTCCAATAATAAAAGTCTTTTTCCGGGTGAATATTTTATTAAAACAAAATATGTTAATCAGGAAAAGTGTAGCTCTAATAGTGAAATTATTTTTCAAATCGGTTTAATAGCCTCATAAAACAATATTTTAGCCATATAGTTCAAACATAAAAATAATATATTATTATTTTGAATCTGTTATTCAGTGGAAACCAAATTATAAAATATTTAGTAAGCAATTATTTCTTCTGAAGGAGAGATTATTCAAGTCAATATGCTGCTGTTTACAAGTGTATACTGGCGATATATGTAATTTAGAGATAATATTTCAATCCACATAAAATGCAACGGCAATCATAACTTTATATCAAACTATCATTCACGCGTATTTAAACCATAAAAAACTTTATCTATCAAAATCATACCCATAAAAAACATATTTGCAATACATCCCCTGTCTCCCCATAAAGTACAGCACCGATATTTTTGAAATGACACTTAAACGCCTTTTTATTGGGACAGTGCTAAGCTAACATCTCTTACCTAGCGTTATTATGAGGGTCATCTGAGGCCCCCAACTTGCCCGAGGCCTATTGTATTAAAGGGCTTGGATGTATTAGAAAATTTCAAACATAGTCGTTAGGGTTTATTTTTAAGTAAAATTGGATTTTATGTGATGCTGGTAAATAAAATTGTTTCAATGTTTGAAAGAAAGAAAGAAAGAAAGAATTATTTATTGACACATATAAATATGTTTCTGTTACTTATAAATTATTATGTTTGATATTAATTATGATTTTATATATATGTATAAAAATCTGGAAATCTTTGGGGCCTATGTTCAGAAGTGGTAGTCTTATGGCTGATGATGATGGTGATGATATATATATGGCAACTATATGCATGTTTGACATCAGGTATAGTAGGCATTTTAACGTGAACACGAAAGGCTAAAAGAGCCAACTCCTACGGGGGCTGCCGCTGCATGCATCCGCGTACCACGTAGCCCCCGGCACAACGGAGAGATTGGAACATTGCGGGGTTTTATTCGGTAGGACTGTTTAGACCGGTGAGTCCGACATACCTCTAAGCTTCGGCTTGGAGAGATTCGAAAATGAATTTCCCCGTGTTAAAAAAAAGGCATTTTAACGTGCCTGGATGAATATGTTATATAAATTGAGAATTACAACAAAATTAAATAAATAAAGCACTTTGTGATTCCTGGACTGGACTTAAATGAATAATAATAGTCATGTACAATTTTATTTATTTATAACTGGCCACTTTTCCCGACACTCATTTACACATGCTTTTAAACATGGAACGTATTTCCAAATAAGCTTTGTTTTGATAAAATATTTATCAAATGTAAGGGTAAATTGCAAAATACGTACGTCACCCTTGAAATTGGATTATTTTAGACAGATCTACGGGGGTGAAAACCGTCGAATCATTTTATACCAATCTCTGCCGGATTTAAAATATATTTTTAATCCATTAAATGGGGGTGTCGGGGCCATTTATATCAGTTTAGGATGCATTCAATTTGGATCGTGTTTGAATTACGTATGCACTTGAAGGCTTGATGTATGATGCTGCAAGATAATTAATTTAGTATTTTTTTGTCTTGACAGATGAATTTGCTTATTTTCGGCACTTTGCAAAATGATTTATTAATCTTTTAGAAAAATTAAAATGGACGCAGTTCTATGAATATTTTTTTATTTTCGAACTAGTAAATCCCTTGTGAAAGATTTTTGGATTTTAATCTTTAACGATTTAAATGTAATGTCATTAATCTTACGGACAATTAGGTAAACAGTAATTATTATTATTAATTATCTAATGGAATATTTTTACCATTTACAAGTTGTAATTATTTTACGTTATCGTGTAGATTGATCACAATTATTTAAATTAAAAAAAGCACTGGGATTTTTATTATTTTAAATTTGCTTTAATTAGATATAAATATTTTAATTCGAAACCTTGCTTGGCTGTGCTTATTTTAGGCTTACGCTGTTTTTCACACAATTTCGACCGATTTCCACAAAAGGAAGGAGGTGCTCAATTAGTCTGTATTTTTTATTTTTTTATGTATGTTACGCGATATCTCCGCGATATGTGGACCGATTTTCAAAGTTCTTTTTGTGTTTGATAGAGCTTATTTCAAGGGTGGTCTCATATAAATTTGGTCAAGATCGGTCAATTGGAAGTCGGTCAGTTAAGTACTTACTACTTACCGGTACTTGTGATTATGACCGACAATTTTCACGATGTAATTAAATCTGTGTATACTCATAGGCATATCCCCGAATAATGAAATCAATAATGAAATTAGACGATATAGAAATCTCTTCCTTGGTCTAGTGGCAGCAAAATATGGGCTGTGGACCCGTGGGTCATGGGTTGATTCCCAGGTCGGGTTAAGCGATTTTCAAATTTAATTTGACTGGATCCCCCAGAGGAGGTCAAATTCAGGCAGGCTGCTGGTCGTAAAAACTAAGTCAAATCAGTCTTTCTGCAACATGGTTAATAAAGTGTATTGCGCCGACCCCATATTAAGTGTCAAGTGCTCTAAACTTTATTTTTTTGAAGAAATAAAATAAATAAATTAAGGTGGGATAAGGACAGGTGGAAATAATGCAATATCGAAACCTCGGACGTAATTTCCCACCTAAATAACTTAAATCACCGAATTTTTTGTTATCTCATCCTAAAACTCAAACCAAAACTATATTATTTGACAGCCTCCGTGGCGCAGCGGGTAGTAGCGAGTAGCCGGCTGTGAAACGTGAGGTCGCGGGTTCGATTCCCGCACCGAGACAAATGTCTGTGTGGCCCACAGATATTTATTTCGGGTCTGGGTGTTGTGAGACCGAAAGTCTCCCGTAGATTCTGATACCCACGATACAGGTTGTACCTAGTGTGGGATCAGGACTATGTGTGTGACTGTTGGGTGTATTTATTTATTTATTTATTATAAGCAACTAGTACTGCGGCCTGAGCAGGAAAATTTCTGACTACCGTAAATGTATTCGAACTCGATGCGCGGCTATGAAATTTGTATGAAATATTAACCAAACGTCATCAGTGCGCAGCGAACTCGAATACATTTACATTTACATTAGTTTTTCGTGCTCGGGCTACAGATTGTCATAAAACAGACAATGAGTCAAACATGCAAAATGTAATTCATTTCAAAGTTGCTGGCCTAATTCGTTTACCCATTCGGCAAATTAAATAGATGGGTAATTTGACTACCCCATTAGTGGGGTTGGGTGCTAAGGGTATCTGATTTATGGGGACGGGGATGGAATTTATTTTACGCGTTAGTTTTGATAATTTTATTTATATGGTTGTTTTACTGTGTCTTGATTTGATTTAACTTCTTTTTGGGTGGCAGTCAATTTTCAAAAATATAAACTTATCTCACGCCTATATCCCCAAAGTGGTATACAGAGGTGCACTAACGAAACAAAAACCCACACTTCGCAAGCTAAGTTCCATCCCAGATGTAAAAGGGGGCGAGCCGATCGCCATATCCGGCACAAATTCCAGACTCCGGGCAGATATAGAAAATCCAATATTACTCTACCCAACCCGGGGATCGAACCCGAGACCTCAGGACGGTCGATTTCATATGTCAAGTCTTTCATTCCAATGCAATCTATTTTTCATATCAAGTAAATTTGAGTTTGTAGAAGCTCGGTACACGCTTTTGTTTCACAATTTCACGTATTGCTATAACTACTTATTCATATTCGACTGCCTCGGTGGCGTGGTGGTATTTCGGTACGACTACGGTTCTGGGGTCTCGGGTTCGATCCCCGGGTCGTGCAAAGTGATATTGGATTTTGCCATATCAGCCCGGAGTCTGGAATTTGTGCCCGATATGACGATAGGCTCGCCCCCTATCACATCTGGGACGGAAGTAAGCTCGGCGAAATGTGGGTGTTCTAGTTCGCTAGAGCGCCTCTGCCTACCCCTTCGGGGATACAGGCGTGAGCTTATGTTATGTTATTCATATTGCTAAAATAAGGTTGTCTGTTTGTCGCGACTTTATTGCTAAATTATCAGAAATTCATATAAAATTTAGGTCAGATATAACGTAAATAAGGTTGTGGAAATAAAAATTCATTGCCTTTCAAGGATAAAGCAATACTCTTCTGGTTTTGAATCGCATAAGTTTAAACTTTTAAAGCAAGGACATTGCTGAATATCTTATTATAAATATGTAAAGTGTTTCTTTGTGCGTCCTTTCAAAAACATTCAACAGTGATTCTTAAGCATTCACATAACATTCTAGGGTGTAAAAGTGTGTGTGTAGGGTGTAATAAGTGGTAGATGACGTTACTGATGTTTAAGATCAATTTTTTGTATGGAAACTAGCTTGATAGCACCTCTAAAATTAGTAATATTTAATATCTACAGGTCGATCTGGAAATCTTTGGGGGAGGTCTATGTTCAGCAGTGGACGTCCTATGGCTGATGATGATGATGATGATGATGATGAATATCTTTGTTTTATGCAAAGATAGTTTACAGTAAACACAGAGTTCTATCCCAGTAGCGAGTTCAATTTCGCCGAGAAAAAAATATTGTAGCAGGGATTTGTAAACGAGCATATGGGGCATCTGATGGTAAGTGGTCACCACTGTCCATAGACACCCTTGATACTAAGAGAAACTTAGATCCGTTGCCAACTTTTAAGGAGGGGAATAGAGATTGGGATGAGGAGGGTGATTTGGGCCACCGGAAATCTCACTTACCAAACAAATCGCAACAGCAAGCTGCCACTTTGGATTCATGTGAGACAGTGGTGTCAAACCGGTCGAGCCGGCCCATTCGTGCTGTAGACGTTACTGTCTACACGGTGGATCTACCATTCAATAAAAAAAACTTAGTAATCTTTAATATGTTATTATTATTGTATGCCTGCCTCGGTGGTGTGGTTATATTTCGGTGCGACTACCATCCTGAGGTCTCGAGTTCGATCCCCGGGTTGGGTAAAGTGATATTGGATTTTTCCATATCACTCCGAAATCTGGAATTTGTGCTCGATATGGCGGTAGGTTCGCCTCCTATCACATCTGGGACGGAACTAAACTCGGCGAAATGTGGGTGTTCTAGTTCGCTAGTGCGCCTCTGCTTTCCCTTTTGGGGATACAGGCGTAAACTTATGTTATGTTATGTTTATTATTATATATGACAGTTTCACAAATCGTTGTTAATATCTATAACTCTTTAAACGAAGCTGCGGGAACGACCTAGTATATAGACGAAATTATCAACATATAATATAAACAAACAAACATGAAACACATATGACCTAAAGCTTTCATATACAAGTCTGAAGGGCGCAGTTTCAGAGGTGATTATCCCCGAAAATGATCGTTTCAGTAAAGTCAACTTTGATATAAATTGATGAACAAACATTGACGAATTAATATGATATATGATCATTTTAAATTATAAACACGAGACATTTTTTGCCCGATATGTCATCCATAGTTCAGTGACATGAAAGGTGATTGCTTGGTAATCAGAGCTTGCGAATTACATTTTTTTTAGCTCAGGTTAACTTTAGTGATTAAGGGCGACTTGCAGCACTTTGTTTAATCTCTATTTAAATATAGGAATGAGTTGTAGGATAAATCGAGTACAGCGGGGTTACCGCTACCTCTTATAGCAATATTATTATAATCGTACTTCGTTTTTTTTAGGGAAATCGGTACACGTAAGAACTGTAATGGTTGTGGTGTGGTAATACTGCTATAAGAGGTGGTGGTAACCCCCCGGGTCTAACTATAGATTAGTAATAGAGTTGCAAGTCGCCCTAAGCTGAGAAATTTTGATATATTTTTATAGCACTATGTTGATTTGCGGCGGCCGCGGTGTATTTCTATTGCGGTACGACTACCATCCTGAGGTCTCGGGTTCGATCCCAGGGTCGGGTAAAGTGATATTGAGTTTTTTCTATTCATTATCAGACAGCTCGCCTCTTATCACATCTGATTTGATGTGACAAACAAAACATAAAGTTGATACATTGAAAAACTCCTCCTTTTCCGAGGTAGGTTAAAAATTTAAATGTTTAATTTAAGAACTAGTAGTACTACGCCCTAATCTTAATTGAAATTCCTTACAATTACACAAAACAATCAATTCTAATTATAATATTAGCTCTGTACTAATACTGTCCCTCTGTGGCACGGGCCTCCTCTACTAATGAGAGGAGTTAGGTCTTAGTCTACCACGCTGGCCTAATGCGGGTTGGTAGACTTCACATACATTAGAAATTCCTGTGAAGATATACTCGGGTATGCAACCTGCATATCTCCTCACGATGTTTTGCTTCACCGTTATAGCAAGCGATATTTCACAATGAAAATACACTTAACATAGAAAAGTCAGATGTGTATTCTTCATTTTGGGGTTGGTCTCGAACCTCCTACACTTGTCTCGGCAGTCCGTACCATTCCCAACTGAGCTATCGCTGCTATTATGCTATTAATGCTGTTATATATCTCAATTCTAATTAGTGCTTATATATTATAGTACTAGTTTGAAACAAAAAAGTGGGGAAATTTTATATTCATCTGGTATCACTTCAATAGATCGTAACGCCAGAAAACCGTGCTTTACTTTCAATGTTCTAGCGCTCAGTCCTTCCTTTTCTATATGTCCACGGTTATCACATTAGCCGATAGATTTATGTGTGTTATAAACGCGTTTGTGAATATAAACGTTTTTGCGTTACGCGTTCAATGAGAGCGTTAATAGAGACGTATTGTATCTGGCGAGGCGCCAGTGCTACTGTTTGCTTTACACCCCTACCATTTGAATTCTGTTTTGAAGGCGTAGGCTTCTCGTTTCATGTTTGAAGTTTTCGTGTCGGATTGCTTTATTTAAAGCCGCGCCTCCTACACTAAAACATTACACAAAACATGGTATTTCTACATTTTTTTGTCTATGGGCCATTGTTATATGAGCAGGAGACAAAGAAAAACTTTGTTGTGTGTAGGTGTTTTCGTGTTTTGTTTCGAAAAACGCGCAGGAGACGGGGCTTTACTTATTTGACACAAAACAGGTTATTTATATACGCAATATTATGCTAACCATAAAATTAGATATGATAAGGTTTACAAAGGTTACTATGCTGTCCCCAGAGCTTTTTAAGTTATTATATTTGAACCCAGAACCTCACGGTTCTCAACCTAAATACGCACTAGACCAATGGGGACGGTATAATAGAGATTATATTTGATGTTAATTAGAGAATTACGATCTAAAATTAAAACAGTGTGCAATGTAGTTATTCCCAAAAATCGTCTGAATCGTCCCTTTTGTAAAAACACAAAATTACATTTAAGTTCTTATCCCCCTCAATGTGAGGTTGACACAAATCGTATTAGAAAAACACACATCTGGGATCGAAGTTCGAAACCAAGACCTTCCGGTTCACAGTCCATATCAGCCTCCGTGGCGCGTTACCCACATGTCATTGACTGTGAAGCGAGAGGTCGCGGGTTCGATTCTCGCATTGAGACAAATGTTTGTGTGGCCCACAGATATTTGTTTCAAGTCTGGGTGTTGCGAGACCCAAAGTCTCTCATAGTCTCTGACACCCACGATACAGGTTATACCTAGTGTGGGGTCAGGACTAGGTGTGTGACTGTTGGGTGTATTTATTTATTTATATGCAGCATTTACACACTTTAAAGTTACAGTAGTAGGGGATATTTTTTTTATGTTTTGTTAAGGGGAGAAAGCTTGTTAAATAATTTTATGTGCCGCCACTCACATCCTGCCGAATGGACTTTTGTAAAATGGCCGATTAAATCAAATAAAGTCTAGAGTCTAGACACAGACAATAAAAACTTTCGTACAATAAATGTTTTGGGTGTGAAATTATTGCATTACCAACTTTTGAGATAGAAAAGGACTGTTTTCGAATCACTTATATTCTCTAATGAGGTAAGCAGAGGTGTAAAAAATAAGGGACTACCGCAGTGACGAGGGGATCGTACAACGCGATTCCTTCCGGCTTTTGAGTGGTAGAGCCAAGATGTAGACAGTTACGTCTACAGCACGAATGGGCTGGCTCGATCGGCTTGATTTCACTGTCTCACAGAAAACCGACGTAAAATGGCAGCTCGCTGTCGCGTTTCGTGCCTGTGATTTAAAAATACCTTTGCCAAATTATCTGTAAATAAGTAGGTATTATTTGTACAGGAACTAGCATTGTCTTCCTTTTTATGCATTTCACCCTTCGCCACTGCGTGCAAATATGGGCCTGAAGGTCCGAACAAAGAAAACATATCGCCCTATATTTAAAATTAAGGCTAAACTTTTATAAAGCGAAACCTTTAAAAATTTTTAACCGTTATTAAAGTGCGCTGACTCACGTTAAATTGTAGCTCAATCTCTGTAGGTGGTTATCGGGGCTTTTGTGCATGCAATAATCTAACATGATTTAAATAATTTTGATTGGTTATAATTTTTATTAACCTCCATCTACAAATAATTGATTATGATTATTCATCGTTATCTTATTGTAAATATGGAAGCAAAATCATCCAAACAAAATCACAATTGTTTTAATTAAATAAAAAGCAGCACGCGGACGCGAACTATTGTTCCGAAAAACAATTTAAATTGAGAACTGCCGTCAAACACTATCGGCCGTTTGATTACACTACACGGATCACAATAGCATCGTGAAATATTCATCAGTGACGGCAACACGACAAAACTGAACATCGGAATAGCCAACACACAAATAATATCATACCACGAATTTAATAATTAATTCCACACTCAAAATTCAGCCAGCCATGATTGTTGAAACAGATACCGACTGGACGATTCATCAGAATTAGCGCTGATTGGCGGGGAGAGTGATGACGTCATCAATATGTAACCAACTAACCGGACTAGTGATATTGACCTTAAATGATTCCAAATTCAAAATTTCGATACTGGCTGGAAACAATATCTTAGTAGAATTCTATTCTAAATAAATTGATCGTCATGAAGTTAGTCGCAATTAAGATATCGCAGCTATTGGTTTCAATAAAGGGCGCAGGGTGCTGTAATGTTTTGGGGGTCGCGGGCGCGCAGCGGGGGGCTGTTGTAGCGCCCCGTTTAGTACTTTTGTACATGCGACCCTGAGATGGACGGCAGCACGGGTGGTTGGCCTCGTGTTGTCGTTGACGCCGAGGGCATCTTTCGACCGACGAAGCCGACATAACTGTCGTGTCTTCCCCCAGGCGCGGCGGTAGCGGTAAATCGCTTTCCCCGCGTAAACAAAAAAAGAGGGTGCTGTAATGTTCGGTTGAAGCGATAGGGATGACTAGTGGGATTAGTGACTAACTAACTCAGCCCAGCCAAGTTGTATCGAGCATCAAGGTTTATGTATAAGTTTTAAATTTGAAAAATACATAAAAGTACCTTGAAATTGAAATTTATGCCTGATATCAGACCGTTATTGCTACTTCTCTGACATCCCTTTGGGAATACTGAGCTTATATCAATTAGTTCATTACATAGGCATTGTTACGACTCTTTCTAAATAAACTAAGTTCTTTGTACTGCCAATTAACTTGCCCAAATCATTTAGCTCTACGTGACTGATTACGATTCTATTGTAAAGGTTCCAATGATATCAAATATAAGCCGCTGTTGTGACGTGCACAGGCAATGATACTAGAGTAGACATAAAGCTTGCAAATTTCACTTTGATTTGGTACATCTAATGGTGGGTCACATCGGCAGTTGTCCGACGCTATTTAAACAGAAAATATTCTTTTATTTAAAATAACATAACATAAGCTCACACCTGTATCCCCGAAGGGGTAGGCAGAGGAACACTAGCCAACTAGTACAACCACATTTCGCCGAGCTTAGTTCCGTCCCAGAGTGAGCCTATCGCCATATCTGGCACAAATTCCAGACTGATATGGAAAAATCCAATATCACTTTACCCGACCCGGGGATCGAACCCGAGACCTCGGTATGGTATTCGTACCGAAATACAACTACGCCACGAGGCAGCAGTCTTTAAAATAATTATGAATATTTTGTTTTTGATTAAGCCATATTTATAATAAAGAATATTTTTTATGTACATCTGTTAGGCGTTCCTGCCCGGTAAATTTTTTTTTCATTGTTATATTATCAGAAAGTCCGTGGCGCATTGGGCGAGTAGTCGGCTGTGACGCGAGAGGCCGAGCGTTCGATCCCCGCACCGAGACAAATGTTTGTGTGGCCCACAGATATATGTTTCGGGTCTGGGTGTTGTGAGACCGAAAGTCTCTCGTAGTTCCTGAAACCCACGACAAAAGACTCGATCTTAGTGTGGGGTCAGGACTATGTGTGTAACTGTTGGGTTTTATTTATTCATTATCAATACCATCATCATCGTATCGATTTAGCACATAAGCTGAGTGCGGCAATTTTATAAATTTATTTTTATTTTTTTACTTTTCACCTTTTCAGGGTCGATAATGTCTTTTTATCTGTATGGACTGCACGTTACTGATAGCCTGTAGGTATAGAACCTAGGTATAGAAATAGCCTGTGAGGAATGGTTAATTAATTTCACAATGGACGCTATTTATTTCTTTTTATAACATGTTCAAGTAGCCAGTAGGTTTATTTTGTTGATAGAATGAAGTTTAAATTATTTCAAGTGAAGTTACTTTTTTTATTAGCAAAGACTGGCACACAAGCAGATGGGTCACCTGATGGTAAGTGATCTCCACCGCCCATAGACACCCAAGACACAAAAGGAATCATGGGTGCGTTGCCAACCTAAAAGGAGGAAATGGAAGGGGAGGGAAAAAGGGATTGGGAAAGGAAGAGAGGAAATGGGCCACCGGAAATATCACTCACCGAACGAAACGCAGCAAGCTGCCACTTTACGTCGGTTTTCTGTGAGACAGTGGTATCAAACCGGTCGAGCCGGCCCATTCGTGCTGTAGACGTTACTGTCTACAGGGTGGATGTACCACTCACTCACTTACTTGTAATAGAAACACGGGCACGAATGAATTATCGTTGTTATATAGAATTAAAATAGCATTATATGTACATATGGGCGCATCTGCATTACACCCTCAAATAAGAAACAAAAATATAAAGTTGTTACTATCTGAAAAACTAAGATCATTGTAATTTTGGAGTGAATTACGTTCTATTAATCATTTAATATTATTTGCTGTTTTATCTGAATGTTTAAATTGTTTTAAAGCTATGTTATAAAGTAAGTTTTAGTAACCGGATATATGTTTGTGTAATGTCGTAAATTTATGTTTTATCACTCTAAAGTGATTTTAATATTTATCTGATTTTAAGGTTTGGATTACAATTAACCAATATCATACTTTAAATTAATAATGCTTGGCGGATATCCGCCGACTGTAATTTTATGTTACAATGTTATAGCGTTGTTTTAATTACGCTGTGAATTAATAACAATTCATTATTTAAAGGCCTAGAGAACTCTTAGCTTTTATAATAATTATTTGTCTTGTTTTAAATTCGTTTCAAAGAAAATCATTAATGTTATCGATTATTAACAAAAACTCGGACGGTATTTCTATTATAAGTTTCCTATTTAAAGCCATCGCTGTCCAGCAGCAGTGACAGTAATTTCGTGTAAATGATGTTTGATACATGCAGTGCTACTTTGTGTAAATGTGTAATAATAAGTTTAGTTGTCAAAAAGTGCTATAAGTGGTGTTGTGAACTTCTGTGACTCGTTTTACTGACTTTTGGAAAATATAAAAGATATGTGTTTTTGTATTACGCCATGAATATGGGTGGTTGCCCGATATGGCGCCGACATACACGTAGTCGCCTCCTTGTATGGCAGCATGTATGAGCTGTGGGACAGGGGTCCAGGGTTCGATTCCCAGGTCGGGCTAAGCAAATTTTCTAATTTAGTTTGCCCGGGACTGGTTCCCTCATAAGGGTTTGGTGTCAGGCAGGTGGCCGTTCGTAAACTAAGGCAAATCCTTTCTGCATCATGCTTGAAAAATTGTTTTGGGCGGATGCCACATTAAGGTGGGATAAGGGCAGGTAGAAAGAAAGCAGTATATTTACACGTCCTTTGTATGTGTGTAAAGTATTTATATAGACACTAGGTGGTGCCCACTGCTTTGCGCCTATTATAAAAACAGTGTCGATCTATCTCTATTAAGGATAGTATAGATTTCCAATAGTCAAAGATTGTTTAAAAATACCATAGTACCAGGGATTACCCCTACAACGAAAGTAAAAATGTATAAATAATAGTGTTAGACTGCCTCGATGGCGTAGTTGTATTTCGGTCCGACTACCGTCCTGAGGTGTCGGGTTCGATCCCCGGGTCGGGCAAAGTGATATTGGATTTTTCCATATCAGCCCGGAGTCTGGAATTTGTGCCCGATATGCCGATAGGCTCGCCCCCTATCACATCTGGGACGGAACTAAGCTCGGCGAAATGTGGGTATTCTAGTTCGCTAGTTTACCTCTGCCTACGCCTTCGGGGATACAGGCATGAGCTTATGTTTATGATAGTGTTGGAAGCTGCTGTGGACTGTCGAGACGAGTGTCGGAGGTTTGAGACTCCCAAAAAAGAGCATACACCTCTGACTTTTCTATGTTAATTGTATTTTCACTGTGAATTATCGCTTGCTTTAACGGTGAAGGAAACATTGTGAGGAACCTGCATACCTGAGAAAATTCTTCACTAGAATTTCGAAGGTATGTGAAGTCTACCAACGCGCATTAGGCCAGCGTGGTAGACTAAGGCCTAAGCCCTCTCATTAGTAGAGGAGGCCCGTACCCAGCAGTGGGACAGTAATACTACAGGGCTAATATTATTATAATAGTGTTAAAAAGATTGCTTCGTCTAACATGAGAATTGAACTCAGGACCTCCTAGTCCTGTATACCTACACTGTCTCTAAACCAACGAGACAATAAGGAGGAAAAGGTGTAAGCTAATAAAAGAAACTGCAAAACTCGATCTACACATCTGCATGTCACGTACTTAAATTGAGTGAGGGAGTTAACACATGACAAATTCGAATTTCGAACTCAACTAAAACTGAAATCAGTTAGGCGGCGCGCGCGGATTGGCGGGCTGAGCGATGACGTCATCAATACACGTCGCTCGACCAACCGCAGCCCGCGGTTACCACTCCGTCTGCCTATTAGGGAACGTTTTATCATTATCTCCAAGTACCCACGTGTTTGTTTTATGAAGGTAGTTTAGAATTGTTGGGTTAGGGTCTAGTCTAGACTTTATCAATCTTTCTGTATCTTTTATGTCTTAAGTGGCAGAATTAGAGGGTTATTCTAGGGATTTTAAGCAGTTTTTATGTTTATGATAGCGAGAGTTAACTTTATAGCAGAACAAGGGATTATAAGAGAGTGCTTTCAAATCCCGGTTCGCTTAATAACATTTTTTGACATTTACACATCAGCGGCCCGAGCAGGAAAATTTCTGACAACCGTAAATGTATTCGAACTCGATGCGCATCTATGAAATTTGTAAGAAATATTAACCAAACGTTATCAGTGCGCAGCGAACTCGAATACATTTACATTTACATTAGTTTTTCGTGCTCGGGCTACAGTTATCTGGTTTTGGAAACGTGAGAGTATTAGTTACTTCTGCCAAGCCTTTTAAGGATAAAGACTTGAGCTTATTTATGTTCCATATTGACAGCCTCCGTGGCGCAGCAGGCGAGCAGCCGGCTGTGAAGTGAGAGGCCGCGGGTTCGATTGCCGCCTTGAGACAAATGTTTGTGTGGCCTACAGATATTTATTTCAAGTCTGGGTGTTGTGAGACCGAAAGTCTTTCATAGTTTCTGACACCCACGATACAGATAGTGTGGGGTCAGGACTAGGTGTGTGACTGTTGAATGTATTTATTTATTTAGATACCCACAAATCCTTCACTTATCCTTCTTTAAACCAAGTAAATAAAACCGTTACGACATTCAGTCCCACAAACAATTATTCGATCGAGATAAATGTTTGTGTGATTGAAAGTCCCTTAGTTTCTGAAGTTTCTGAACTCACGACACAAGACTCGAATGTTACTGTGTTAGGTTCAGACAACTATGCCTTTTAAGTTTCGTAGTCCTATTGCAAATTATATAACGCGACGTAAGCTCATCCTCTTAACTAGATTACCGGCTTTAAAACTTCAATGAACTATGCACGCCGAACCAAAAGAAAACATGGAACTTCCGCAGCGTTGTTCGACGCTGTTTACAATGGCTTTACTGTAGAGTGTTGACAACCACTGGGGATGAAGTCTTGTGCTTATTCTGAAACTCAGTATGAAAAGCATTGTTTTCCTTTATTTTATTTTCGACCGACTTCCAAAAAGGAGGAGGTCCTCAGTTCGTCTGTATTTTTTATGTATCTTACGCGATATCTCCGCCAAATGTGGACCGATTTTCAAAATTATTTTCGTGTTCGATAGAGCTTATTTCAAGGGTGGTCCCATATTTGGTCACGATAGGATTTGAAGTCGGTCTGTTAAGTTTTAAACTTGTGATTATATTTATTACACAGAAAATTGATTTACACTTTAATCTTAAACAAAAGTTTCCTCTATTTAGCCGATACAACTCATATGAAATTATACATTAACAATAGTTATCAAGCGTAACAATTGTTCTTTTTAGTTTTTCTTCGTACAGGGCCTGTGAACCAGGAGGTTCTAGGTTCGATTACCAGGTCGGGTGGGGTGTTCTTGTAACAGGATCCCCCAGAGGAGGACTGACAGCAGGCACGCAGTCGATCGTTAATCTATGCCAAATCCTTTCTGCATCATGTTTAAAAAGTGTGTTGTGCCCCCTTGATACGGAATAAGGGCAGGTGGAAAGAAAGAAGTTTTCTATAACCTATTACAGCGTTTATAGCCATTGGATTTACGTGGTTTTATGCACGTCTATTTGTGTGTACTACTAAGCCGATGAGTATCAATAAAAGGCAGATGACCAAATTTAAATAAATAAATAACACCCATCAGTCACATACATAGTCCTGACCCCATACTAAGATCGAGTCTTGTGTCGTGGGTATCAGGAACTACGAGAGACTTTAGGTCTCACCACACAAAGACCCGAAACAAATATCTGTAGGCCATACAAACATTTGTCTCGGTGCGGGGATCGAACCCGCGGCCTCTCGCTTCACAGACGGCTACTAGCCCGCTACGCCACGGAGGCTATCAAAGTATAAGTGCGTTTAATACGAAATACAAATTGATAATGAATACATTTATTATCGATTAATATGTTGTACAATATAAGGCTGTAGGCACAGTTTCCTTGTGTTACAAAACGACCATGTGCCTGATGTAAATGTAATCAGAGTGCATGAGATAGGACGGGACGTTCCGTTCTACGTGTGACTAAATAATCAAGCTAAATGGACACATCTAATTAAGTCTGACTCGCGACTCGTATGTGATGAATTTGCTCAGCTTTCCGGGCGTAAGGATGCCACTGTGACAGGGAATATTGGCCACTTGATGCTTATAGTGCTTATACCTCTACACATAACATAAGCTCACGCCTGTATCCCCGAAGGGGTAGGCAGAGTTGCACTAGCGAACTAGAACACCTACATTTCGCCGAGCTTAGTTCCGTCCCAGACGTGATAGGAGGCGAGCCCATCGTCATATCGGGCGCAAATTCCAGACTCCGGGCTGATATGGAAAAATCCAATATCACTTTGCCCGACCGAGGAGAGGATCGAACCCGAGACCTCAGGACGGTAGTCGTACCGAAATACAACCACGCCACCGAGGCAGTCGTACCTCTGTATATGTTATATATGCTGGAAATCTTTGGGGGAGGCCTATGTCCAGCAGTGGACGTCCTGTGGCTGATGATGATCCTTATACTTAAAATCCGTTTTAAAAAAATCCGTTTTAAAAACTCTCTTTTTTTGTAGCAGAGGCTGACAAACGAGCAGGTGGGTCACCTGATGGTAAGTGATCTCCACCTATAGACACCCAAGACACAAAAAAAGTCAAGTGTGCGTTGATAATCTACATATATACATACATAGACTCACGCCTTTTTCCCATAAGGGTAGGCACAGACAACGGATTTCCACTTGCTACGATCCTTACATACCTCTTTCGCCTCATTCAGTCTCATTACATTTTTCATGCATGCACGTCGGTATAGGGTATTTTTAACTAAAAGAATTAGTTGCTAATCTTAAAGAAAGGAATAGGGATTGGGAAAGGTAGGAGAGAATTGAGCTACCGGAAACTCACTCACTGAACGAAAAAGCCAGTTTACTTCAGTTTTCTGTGAAATAGTGGTATCAAACCGGTCGATACCCATTCGTGCTGAAGAGGGCCTTATAGTCCACGGCGTGATTTTCCTAACTCACATTTCCAGTCAAATCCTACAAGCTTCCTATTTTAATTTCCCGTCAATTCCCTGCTAGCATTCCTGCCATATCCCGTTCGTTCCCTTTCCTACGAATCACAACCATTTATCTAAGCCCATCCTTGTTATTGTGTCCATACCTGCCTGCTTGTTTTCTAAATTGATAGTGTTGTAACATGATTATTATTATATAAATGAATCTAGACCTTGTTGTGACATGTCATAAGTGCATTTGATGTGCCTACGTGATCAATAAACATTTTTATTTATTTATTTTTAAGACGTAACTGTCTAGAGCGTGGATCTACCACTCACCCACTTGTCTTGTTGCGAGCCCCTCGATGCGTTTCTTCCCTCTTCGGAGTTTGTAGAATCATAAATGATGCATGATTCTGGTGACCACTGTTTGTGGTGGTCGCTGGTGGTTTTGGACTTCACTGCGCTCACAGGCTAAGGTAAGGCTGAGATCTATAAACAAACTTCGACTAAGTTTAAGTCAAAGAAACGAACTCAGTGATGATTTGGAATTTTCGGCCGACTTCAAAAAAGGGGGAGATCCTCAATTCGTCTGTATTTATTTATGTATGTTACGCGATATCTACGCCAAATGTGGACCGCTTTTCAATCTTCTTCTTTTTTATGTTCGATAGAGCTTATTTCAAGGGTGGTCCCATATAAATTTGGTCACGATCGGATTTGAAGTCGGTCCGTTAAGTTTTTAAATCGAACTTTGACTTAGTCCGAGTCATTTTTTACAAGAAAATCTTTGCTTAGTCTCTCTGTCAGTCTAGTTTTCTTGTAAAAAATGGCTCGGAATAACTCGAAGTTCGATTAAAAAAAGTTCGTTTCTTCCACTCAAACTTAGTCAAAGTTCGCTCTATAAATCTCAGCGAATAAAAAACAAACAATCAAGCAGTAATCCAGTCGACAACCCTGCCGCATAAGATAATATTGATGGCATCAATACATCACAGATGGTAGTGAATGCGAGAGAGCTGCGGGCCGATCTTAAACGACCGAATCTGGGAGCGGCTGCTTTGTTCGCACCTGGTCGCTGTACCGGGTATTCGTAATTTACATGGATAATGTATGGGTAAAGTACTACCCGTTGATTGAAGTTGAAGGAAAGGAAAGCATAGAAAATTCCTTGAATGTGGTTGGAATATGACGATAATTATATGAATAGGTGCATGACTTGTGATTTTAATATTCTTCTCTTTCTACCTGCCCTTATCTCACCTTAATGTGGGATCGGCGCAACACACTTTTTCAAGCATGTTGCAGAAAGGATTTGGCTTAGTTTTTACGACCGGCTGCCTGGCTGACATCAACCGCCTCTGAGGGTTACAGTTCCAGGAAAATTAAATAAGAAAATTCGCTTTGCCCGACCTGAGAATCAAATCCAGAGTTTCCAGTTCCACAGCCCATATATGCTGCCACTCGATCAAGGAGGCGACTGTGATTTTATTATTCTGATTTTTGATAAATATTTGACCCGTCGGAGGCGGCACATATATGTAACATAAACGGATGGGCCACCGGAGGCCGAGCCGCCCGGGACTATGCTGCTATGCACAGAGCTTTAAATAAAAAGAGTGATTTAACGTACATCAAGATGCACGCGTTGCCACAATACTTAGTTCCAATATAACTTAATATTTTCATAAGCCTTTGTTCCACATTAGATGTATTTGTATTTTGGTTGTTTAAAAATTACGAAAATGCGTACAAAATGATCTAAGCCCTCAATAAATAGTGCATTGACAGCCTCCGTGGCGCAGCGGGCGAGCAGCCAGCTGTAAAGCAAGAGACTGCGGGTTCGATCCCCGCACCGAGACAAATATTTGTGCGGCCCACAGATATTTGTTTCGGGTCTGGGTGTTGTGAGACCGAAAGTCTCTCGTAGTTCCTGATTCCCACGGCACAAGACTCGATTTTAGTGTGCGGCCAGGACTATGCGTGTAACTGTTGGGTGTTATTTATTTATTTATATTTACCCTGGAAAAATGCAACTCTGCGGATAACCGATGACTTTCATCTAACAATGAAATCGCGTGCAAAACCAAATATAAACGTATTATATGTACCATAAGTAATACGAAAAATCCGTTTCATTACACATTGATATGGGAAAACTAAGAAAAAATACTGCAAAAACTTAATCAACATGTGCTTTATACGTGAACAATGATTTAATTTGACGCCTAATATAGCTTGCTTTAGTTCCGAGTAACGGTGCGGAAAAACTTGTGGACAAAGCGAAATAGAGATACGGTGATAATGTAAGCGCAAAAGAGATGGAAATACACTTGTAATTTTTACTCAAAGGTTAGGGTTGGCAGTTTGAATTATCAAAAATAATGGAAGTTACATAAACCTTTTTCATTTTTTTTCTATCTGCCCTTATCCCACCTTAATGTGGGGTCGGCGCAACACACGACTCGGCTTAATTTTAACAACCGGCTGCCGACCTAACCTCAACCCCTCTCTGGGGGGAACTAACCCTTTCTAGATTAGTCGCCTCCTTGGTCTATCGGCAGCATATATGGGCTGTGGACCGGGAGGTCCTGGGTTCCCTTTCCAGGTCGGGCGAAGTGAATTTCCTAATTTAATTTGCCCGGGACTGGATCCCTCATAGGCAGTTGACGTAAGGCAGGAAGCAAGCTAGTTCACTGCCTCTTCATCTTACCAAATTTCTATTAACTTTTCTTTCTGCCTGGTGTTAACCCGGATGAGTGCCAGGGTCCGTCTTCCTACTTAATCGCTTCGATCGTGAATTGTGAAACGGTACATACACATTGATAATTTTCTAATTTCCTTCGTGTTGGCAACCCTAGCACAGCTTGTTGCGAGAGCTTTATGGATGTCATAGATCGTTGTACGAGTAACAAAAGGTATCGAGTTAGTTACGTACAATTCTGTATTTAGTTATATATTTTCGCTTACAATATTATATAAAGTGTAAAAGTATTCAAGTATTTTACATACATTTTATGCTTTAATTCGAATTTCGTTCTTATAATAGAAGACACCTTGTAGCTGAAATTATCCCCTACAATCACATAAACTAACGTATTCTACTTTACCCCACTCAAATGAATCGATGGACGCAACCATTTAACCACGTTGAAAAAATAAATCCGCTTAGTTTTTGCTTAAGGCAGGCAAATTGACGTGGATTTGAATCTAGGACCTCTCGGACGAGACCAAGAAGGCAACCAACTTCACAATCACCTCTTTATTGACTATAAGTATAGGTTATATCACGTGTTCCTGACTCATTCGTTTCCTGTAATTGTCTCAATAAGACGCCTCAAAAATACATTTCCAGAAACATCTTTGTTTTGAAATTGTAGACTGAAGCTGTGAGCCTTGAGTGAGCGTCATCGACAATGCTCGAGCATGCGCCGGTGATCACGAGACGGGGAAACATCTTAAAAATAAAGGGTTATGTTTTGTTTACGTCAAAAACACCGCTTTCCATTTAGGACTGTGTTGAAGGGGACTCCTTGTATGAGAAAGTTGGATAAACAAAGCTGTTAGAGTCAAAGTATTAAGTTTCCTATATTTGAATCTCAAATTATTCTCAATTCTCCAATGTATTTTCAGTGGCGTGCAGTCAATATAGACAAAAAGAAACAGTCTACCATGATAATTTGCTATTTACATAAATCATGTCAAAAAAATCATGAACAAAAACAAATTTTAAAAATAGAAGTGTCTGGCTTGATTTTTTAAATAAGTACTATAATGATGATAGTAATGCTGCAATGGTCATCAGCATTTGAAAAAAATAATTTTGCAAGATTTTTGTCAACACTGATCGGAATGTTATTCCACGTCACTGTACAAATGTGGACTGATTTTCGACATATTTTAAAAAAAAGACAATGTCTTCAATTCGTCTGCATTTTTTAATTTACCCCATATCTCCGCCAATGTGAATCGATTTCGAAGATTCTATTCTATTCACGTTCTATAGAGCTTATTCCAAGGGTGGTCCCATATAAATTTGGTCATGATCGGACCCATCTTGAATTCGGTCCGATAAGTTTTTAAACTTGTAATTATTCAAGAGTGCTACAGAGTGGATAAATAAATAAATAAATACACCCAACATTCACACACCTAGCCCTGACCCCACACTAGGTATAACCTGTATTGTGGGTATCAGAAACTATGAGAGACTTTCGGTCTCACAACACCCAGACTTGAAACAAATATCTGTGGGCCACATAAACATTGGTCTCAATGCGGGAATCGAATCTGCGGCCTCTCGCTTCACAACCGGCTACTCGCCAACTACGCCACGGAGGCTGTCTACCTGAAAGGCTGGAGGATACCTGAAAATAGTAAACGACGACGAGGTAGACTCCAGAAGAGGTGGCGCGACGACCTTGACTGCTTCGAAAAAAACTGGCCGGCAATAGCAATAAACAGTGAATGCTGGAGAAAATTTAGGGAGACCTTTGCCCCGCAGTGGGACAATAAAGGTTAAAAAAAATATTCAAGATTATTTTTGTGTTCGATAGAGTATATCTTAAGAATGGTCCCGTATAAATTTGGTCACGATCAGATAAATTTCATCATAAACATAACATACATAACATAAGCTCACGCCTGTCTCCCCGAAGGGGAAGGCAGAGGCGCACTAACGAACTAGAATACCCATATTTCGCCTAGCCTACTTCCGTCCCAGATGTGGTAGGGGGTGAGCCTATCGCCATATCGGACACAAATTCCAGACTCCGGGCTGATATGGAAAAATCCAATATCACTTTGCCCGCCCCGGGAATCGAGCTCGAGACCCCAGGACGGTAGTCATACCGAAATACAACCACGCCACCGAGCATTTTGAAGTCGGTCAGTTAAGTTTTTAATTCCATGTTATAAAGCGACGCTTAAATTTAATTTATATGTATGGAGAATGGATTTCTTTGATCAAATACTAAGTACTGCATAGGTACATTAAATAAAAGGTTTTATCAGTGTTAGTTGAATGCTCTTTGTACTAAAGGCTCTCGAATTAATGACGGCCCGACGGAGGGCCATCCAAATAATTGACATATTTTGCTGCATTTGCCTTCTTTCGTAATTACACGGCTGAAGGGCAAAAGGGTCGTTAGTTGGACTCACTAAAATAAAAAAATAACGTTCGAAAATACGATTTCTATTCAATTATTTTGAAGTTGTATTCAATTTACCTAATTGTTTTGTACCTTTAAACTACTTATTTATAATGTTAGCGTACTTATTATTTGAGGCTATAATTATTAAGTAAAAGTCGTTTAGTTTTTTTACATATCAATAAAAGTTTTAACCGTTTTAAATACACCCAAAAGTCACACACCTAGTCCTAACCCCACACTAGGTATAACCTGTATCGTGGGTGTCAGAGACTATGAGAGAATTTCGGTCTCACAACACCACGGAAACAAACATCTGTGGTCCACACAAACATTTGTCTCAATGCGGGAATCGAACCCGCGGCCTCTCGCTTCACAGACTGCTATTCGCCCGCTGCGTCACGGAGGCTGTGAACATAACTCTTTTGGATTGATATATAATGGGAATATATGTGTAGGTACTTATCACTTCCCAAATTGAACATTTTGTGTACTTAATGTTTCCTTAAACAATTGCATTAATAAATATTATAGAGGCCGCTTCCAACAGGTCGATCTGGAAATCTTTGGGCCTATGTTCAGCAGTGGATGTCCTATGGCTGATGAAGAGGATGATATAGGCGGAAGTTTGTGGGTGTATTAGTTCGCTAGTGCGCCTCTGCCTACCCCTTCGGGGATACAGGCGTGAGCTTACGTTTATGTTTATGAAAGTTTGTGAGTATGTATATTTGTTACTTCTGCACGCTCAAACGGCTGGACCAATTTTGTTGCAAATTGGTAGCTGATGCCCTAGATTCATATAAAGGCATTTTTTTATATTTCTAATTAGGTTAGGGTTTTTTATATCTTTAAAAGGCTATTTTTAAATTTCCACGCGAAGGGAGTCGCGGACAACAGTCAGTTAATAATAAATAACAACATGACCGACTGCTTCAGTGGTCTAGTTGTGTTGCACGTGCAGTACGATTAATGATTACTGTGTTGAGGTATCTGGTTCTATGCTTTGGGTTTAGGGTAGAGTGATTTTGGATTATTTTGCTCAGTATCAGCCCGGAGTCTGTAATTTGTGCTCTATTGCCATATGCTCTGCGTGCCCCTTAGGCGAAACAGGCGTGAACATATGTAAAAGCACCAACAATCAATTACTTTAACACCATATTTTTTTAAACTGTGGAAATGACTAAAGTAATTCCATCAAAAAATTTATTTTTTCCGTATCAGCCCGGAGTCTGGAATTTGTGCCCGATATGGCGATAAGCTCGCCCCCTATCACATCTGGGACGGAACTAAGCTCGGCGAAATGTGGGTGGTCTAGTTCGCTAGTGCGCCTTTGCCTACCTCTTCGGGGATACAGGCGTGAGCTTATGTTATGTAATTCCATCAAATCATCCAAACACTAGCCATCCAAAAGGTACTGCAGTCACTTCTGCCATCCCAATTCATCGACGTAAAACATAGTCATCTAATCATTTAAGCACTTACGTCGATACCGTAGGAAAATACACGAGGGCGGGAATTTTTTGTTGTACAAGGCAACACAGCTGCGCCGCGTTGAGGCTCGCACCATCAATAAGCCATTCTGCGAAATGCCCGTAAAGAGGCGTTTACATGCGCGTAAAGACTTCTCTGCGACTTGCCCTCTTGAAGTTCGGTGTACCTGCGTTGGATACCGCGTTGAGAAAAAATCGCTATTAAATCTGCCAATCAATTCATCTTTGGAATAAAACGTGTACAGTATACAACGTGTTTCATAAAGTTGGTATCAATAATAATTACACTTAAACAGATGATAGCTGGCAATCTAGCAGTAAAGTTTAAAATTTTGGAGGGCTCATAGTTTTTGAATAATGGAAACTTGAATTTATGATGAAAAAATATTTTCTGTCCCATTGGGTCAGCTGCAGTACATTTGCAAACCACCTTTGGGGTAATTAATTAATTTTAGCGTACATAAAGCCATTCCTATGCTGATTGATACGATTTACAAGTCTCATTCCGATTTTAAAATTCCTATGCAATCATTGTTTTAAAAAATTAAGTTCAATTTTTACTATTGCGCTTTAAATCATTCTCCCTATATGTGGAATTGTTATTGGTACCAACTTTATGAAACACCCGGTATAAAACTATCAAGATCAACAAAATTACCCTTTCTAGATCTATTACGCACCTAACGATGTTATCGTGTGCACTCGCCTTTAAAGCCGTTTCGTATGTTTATTTATAGGGCATTACAAAAGACGAATTCACGTTTTCTCCAAGATCCCTTTGTGGGGGCAGTTAACTTTACAAAGAAAATGTTCAATTTTCACACAATACATATTGCCAGTTTATATCTTTTGTACAATTGTATTTCTTTTTTATTGCACTCGATACAAAATTTTTGTGTCCATAAACCTTTTTGTTGTATACTTATGCTTGATTTTTAATGCAATACGAAGTGTCTTAGTTACAAATTTAGAAAAGTGGAGTACTGGTTTTACAGGATCAACGCTTGAGTTTCTTATCCGTTTTTCTCTGGTAAAGTTTTCTAAACTATGTTTTTCCACTTACCCGAATTATGAAATGTGTTACGCTAACTCTACGTTGAAGATGCAAACGATCAGCGGCCTGAGCAGGAAAATTTCTGACAACCGTAAATGTATTTCAGCTCGATGCGCGTCTATGAAATTTGTATAAAATATTAACCAAACGTCATCAGTGCGCAGCGAACTCGAATACATTTACATTTACATTAGTTTTTCGTGCTCGGGCTACTGGTGGGTTACTGTACTATATCTACAACACCAAAAGAATCATGGATGCGATGCCTTAAAGGAGGGGCTAAGGGATTGGTTGGGGAAGGGGATATATGGGGCAACGGAAATCTCACTAATCGTATGAAACGCGACAACGTGCTGCCACTTCATATTCTTGTATCGAATCTGTCGAACCGAGCGATTTGTGCTAACAAACTATCTACAACAAATCACTCAAACACCCAAATACTGAAATGCCAAACAATTTTAATGGCTACATCCATTGTTGTGCGTCATACAATTTGACAGATAAAGCGGCATCAAACGACATAAGAAAACCTCAAATGTTGTCTTTTCAGTACACGGAGGATATCTTTAGATGATGGACAGTATAATGTAGAAAATTTTAACCGGTGATCTTTGATGAGTTTTGCTTGGTGCGTTGGTTTGCTTTGTTCGGTCGATTCGCCGAATAAAGGTCATCTGAGGAGCATCGCACTGGAAGGAATTACCGCCATAATCCCAGCAGATCTCTTGGTCATTGTGAAAACAAAATTGCTTCATCGCATATTAAGCGTGGAAGCCATTATTTTCAAAGAAGAAGACGTAAAAGAACTCAAATGTTTGAGTTGTCTTTCAGTGTTCGGGGGATATCTTTATTTAAAATCCCTTCACCATCGAATCCTAAGTACATTGTCTCCGACAGTTTGGAGTCAAGAGTCATCAGTTATTCAAGCGACTTGCCTGTTGTGACGTCACAATGCCTGTTGTACTTCACTTCACAAAACTTTCGTGCATGTCCGTACTTTGTACAATTTGTAACTTGGGGATTAGAAGGGAATTCGTCACCAGATTTGGGTATGGAATATTAAAAAATCCTTTTCCTTGTTATTTTTTATAAAATTCTTCCACCCACTAAGAGTAGGTGCTACAGTACAAAAAACTTTTACAAGCATGTTGGAAAAAGGTTCGGCTTACTTTTTACATCCGGCTGTATAACTAATTGTGGATTTGTTTAACACATATTAATGTATTAACCACATTTAAATAGAGTCAGTTTAATTTAAAACACAAGATTAATCTGTCTTCTGTCTATATAAATAAAGTTTAATGCACATTATATTTTTTTAAGCAGAAGGTGACTAACAAACAGAATACTTACCTCTAGCGATGTACACAACCCATTGACACTCACTATAGAGGTACAAAAAAACACAGTTTTCTAGAAAACCATTTATCTACACTTTTTGCCAGTAATAAATAAATCCATCTAAAATAAATTATTTATCAACCTTGATTTTCCTATTAAACCTTGATAATAAACTAGAATTGTTGTATCTATATATTATTACAGAGTGAACTCATGCCACATAACCTCTATATAAAGCTATTGTTAACAATGGAAGCTATACGATGCGATGCGACCGCAAATATGCAACCATCGCAGGCATCGCCGCGCCGCGACACATGGAATCTCAGGCATTTCGCTACACAATATATTACGCCCATGTAATAATGTTATATTACTAATGAACGTAAAGCTTTCTTGGTCATAGATGTAGGTACATAGACGGGAAACCAGCGCGAAACTTGTGATGGATCACGTTGTGAATTATATTAATTATATGTGAATTATATGTGAATCATAAAAAAACAAAGTTGTGACCTCGTGGTCATAAGTCACTTAGTCGTATTTGAAAGATCACGCGCAAGGTCGTGCCAGCCTAATAATGTTTAGATAATAAAATTGTCTTACGTGATTCTTGAACATTCACAGAACATTCTAGTGAGTAAATTGTAAGAAGCGCCATTGCATTGTAATAAGTGGTCTACCACTAAAATAATTGATCTCAAAGGCCATCTATGGTATTCATGACGTTTGAGATCAATTTTTTTCGTATGTAAAATTGCTTGATAGCCCCTATAAGTAATATCGCCCCTAGTAAGTAATATCAAATCCCTTGTGAACTAAGACTTCCCGGGTTCGATTCCCAGGTCGGTCGGGTGATTTTCTAACATTATTTGTCAACGATTAGTCCTCCAGAGGGAGATTAACGTGGCAGGCAACTGATCGTAAAAAATGAGCCGAAACCTTTCTGCAACATTCTTGCAAAATGTGCTGTTCTGATCCCACGTTGAAGTGGGATAAGGGCAGGTGGAAATAAACATGAAGGTAAACACGTCCGCCCTGTGGTCGGGGGCGTTTGGAGAATCCCACCACGGTATCCCCTGCCTGTCGTAAGAGGCGACTTATAGGGGCCATCGGGGGTCGCGGGCGCGCAGCGGGGGGCTGTCGTAGCGCCCCTTTTAGTACTTTGTACGTGCGACCCCGGGATGGACGGCAGCACGTGTGGTCGGCCTCGTGCTGTCGTTGACGCCGTAGGCGTCTTCGGCGGCGGGGGTTTATGAGCCCCCCCACAACTGGTGATGGGCCGCAAGGCGGCACCGCGCAGGGGCGGTTCCGGCCGAAGCCTGGGCGCTTCTCGCCTAGGGAAACCCGGAGCCGTCCCTAAAGAGGGCCGAAGAGGGCCACCGCGGGGTTTTTAGTCGGTATTGCCGGTGTAGGGTGTACATACTAATAGGGACTCGGCCCAGTGTCGCCCGGATGTTTCCATCTCTCCCGGGCATTATGGCGCTGGGCCGTAAGACCGGTGACTCCGACATAACCGTTACATCTCCCCCCAGGCGTAACGGCAGTGATAAAACACTTTTCCCCGCGATAACAAAAAAAAAAAAGGTAAACACGTACTAAAGTAAACACACCGTCTTTGACAACGTCCGTAGCACAGCGGGCGAGTAGTCTGCCGTGAAACAAGAGGCTGTGGATTCGCTTCCCGATCCGAGACAAATGTTTGTTTGATATTTGTTTCGAGTCTGGGTGTTATTATACAGGTTCAACCTAGTGAGGGTGGAAACTATGTATGTGACTCATCGATATATTATATACCTAGATGCACAGTTGACGCTCGGAAAATGGGACAGCAAAGAAGTGCTTAAGCACTACTTTTGCATACAGTCGAACGCCGATAGAATTCTAAATTTCAAAATTCAAATTTAAAAACGCTTGCATATTTCGTTTTAAAGGCTACTTTATAACGCTGTTATAATTGTGTTGATTTAATTACAACTTGTGATTTTCCTTTGTTTTATTACTGAGACCACTTTTTATGACGATATTTGCAAAGAACTGTGCATCTAGGATATATTAAATCGATGATGTGACTGTTAAAAAATGTTTAAATCCCACTCCAGAAGTGGGATGAGGGCAGGTGAAAGAAAAAAATTCAGTCAACTAATTTCCAATACATTAATCAAATAAACAACTGTATTTTTTAAATAAAAATAAACAGAACCTTAAATAAGCAACAGTGAATAGGAAGTGTAATGTAAGAGAAATATAAAGTAAAAGCTGGCGCTGTCTGGAGACAAATCGGCCGAGTCGACTCGCTGACTGCTTTGTTTCCACTCAGCATAACTATTATCTTGGTTAGGTACTTTGTATATTTAACTGTACTGCAGCAATGATTTTTTGTACCTAAGGTATGCGCGAGGACTTAAGGATATATAGGTCATCAATATAATATACCCTAGATACACAGTTCTTTGCAAATATCGTCCTAAAAAGTGGTTTCAGGAATAAAACAAAGAAAAAGATCACAAGTTCTAATTAAATCAAATACAAATATAACCCTATGTATGTGTTATAAAGTAGCTTTTTAAACGAAATGATCAATGTTCTTAAATTGGAATTTTCAAATTTAGAATTCTATCGGCGTCCGACTGTAGGGAAAACGAGTGCTTAAGCACTTCTTTGCTGTCCCATTTTCCAAGCGTCAAATGTGCATCTAGGTAAATAATATATCGATGATGTAGGTACATAAGCTCACGTCTGAATCTCAGTAGGGGTAACAACCGAAATGGACATTTGAATAATCACAAGTTTAAAAACTTAACGGACCGACTTCAAATCCGATCGTAACCAAATTTATATGGGACCTTGAAATAAGCTCTATCGAACACCTAAAGAATTTTGAAAATCGGTCTACATTTGGCGGAGATATCGCGTAACATATGTACATAACAAAATACAGACGAATTGAGGACCTTCTCCTTTTTGGAAGTCGATCGAAAATTGCAGACTCCTGGCGAATATTTAGCAGAAAAACTTTGATATTTCCATTAAAATTAACTTAGAACATAATAATAACAATAATTGTTAGTGATATGAAATTAAGTATTTAAGAGGAAAGAACCACGTGATGTGGCAGCTTTAGTTATAAATTTAAATTCAAAAAGCAGATATTTTCCATTTTATCAGAATATCAAGTATAAGAACGTAATAAATCAATAATACCTAACCAAACCATAGCATCAATATTTTACGACGCCTTTTCCCCTGACGCGACGCATTGCTTCAGAATGAGAGTAGTTTTATCGCCATTTTGCTATGCATCGCTACGTCCCATCGTTAATTCAAAATTTAATGAGTACAGTAAAAAGGAATTAGTCTCTTTTTATGAGGGCTATGAAAAAATCAATCGAAATGAGTCTACTGTTGATTAAATGGGCGGTGTTTGGATCGTACTATAGGACGTAAATGGTGTTGCTAAATCAGAGCTATTTTTAAAAATAAATGATTGATTTTTCGGTATTTCTGTGTACTATAAGTTACGTAGATATATATGGCAAATAAGGACCGATCTTCAAGATTGTTTTTGATAGAGCTTATTTTAAGGGTGGTTATTTGGTCACGATTTCATGGAAGTTTGAACTTGTTTTTAAACTTATAATTATTACGAAAAAAAAATACAAAAAGAATAGTGACTGCGTTGTCAACCTAAAAGGGAATAAATGATAGAAATGGTGGGGTGATTTGGGCCACCAGAAATATCCTCACCAAGCCAAGCGCAACAGTAAGCTGCTAATTTACGTCGGGTTTCTGTAGACAATGGTAGGAGGTATCAAACTGGTTTTTACAATAAAACTATTTTTACGGATTTTATCACGATTTGGTTTTAATTTTTATTCCTGACGTTTCGAAGGCTTTGCAGTCTTCGTGGTCACGGGTTGGACTGAGATGTCATTTGTCCAAGAATGTTAGTATTACATTACATTTTTTTTAAATTTGTATAATTCTAAAATGAAGGTAGATTTTGTAATACTAACATTCTTGGACAAATGACATCTCAGTCCAACCCGTGACCACGAAGACTGCAAAGCCTTCGAAACGTCGGGAATAAAAATTAAAACCAAATCGTGATAAAATCCGTAAAAATAGTTTTATTTCAATGAATAGCATTCGCGTAAACTTAAGAAATCAGTATGGTTTTCACAAATAATTTTACTATTTACATAATATCGACTTTACATTCTACAAAACAAATAAAAACGTATTTATTTCCTAAAATAATAAAAAATATTTGCCAAGTCGTATATGGATTAACATCAGCCATAGGACGTCCACTGCTGAACATAGGCCTCCCTCAAACACTTCCAGATCGACCTGATAGAAGCGGCCTGCATCCAGCGACTTCCTGCGACCTTTATGAGGTCGTCGGTCCACCTTATAGCTAGCACCACGCTATACATATGTATATACGCCTTATCGCTGATGATGATATGAATTATCACAGATATATATCTACGAGCTAAATACACAGGAACTGAGAACCATTTTTTAAATAAATAAAATTTCCTATTCAGTTTATGATATAAAAATACAGGTAATTCATAATACTGATTCCCTGCGAGGCAAACTTGTTGGAGATGCGCCTCCCTCGAGAGTGTGGGATATTGATTGGTGTTCCGCCGCTGTTTTCAATACTTTATTATCTCGCAGACAACCATTGTCTTTATCCAGATTGAACAGCCTACGTTGATGAGGTATTTTTCAAGTGTTTGCGTTGGTAATTGTGAAGAAAATATGTACTTCACTTGTGTTTCCATTATAAAAGTTGGAGGAACTTAAACCGGATTTTCCTTTCCTGTTTAACTAGAAATTGGTCGCCTCCTCAGTCTAGTGGCAGCATATATGGGCTGTGGACCGGGAGGTCGTGGGTTCGATTCCCAGGTCGGGCAAAGCTAATTTTCTAATATAATTTGCCCGGGACTGGATTGGATGGGGTTGACATCAGGCAGGTAGCCGGTCGTAAAAACGAAGCCGAATCCTTTTTGCAACATGCTTGAAGAAGTGTGATTGACTAATTATAATGTGAGGGACGCAAATCAACTTGCCGAAAAATTGGCGCACTAATTGCGACCTCTGCTTACCCCTTCAGAGGTAAAAGCCGTGAGTGTACACATTTGTTTGTAGTATTTAATTAGTGATAAAACTCTACTAATTCGTGTAACAGGTACAAAAGGGCCAATTTTAACGTGTACCATTTGCAATCATGTAAATAGTTGACATTACTGGCGCATAACTCCGCGCTTACAGTAATTCGCGGTGAACAAACATTGGAGGACGGGCAGGGATCTTGTGGGGGGTAATGAGGGACGGCCCCACTAAAGATTGTTTAAGAATGTGCATGTTAATTTGAGGTAACTAATAAAAAGTTATTCCCCAGGACACACGTAAAATACTATGTTTAATTGTGATATATAATATTTAAAGTTAAGTTCAAATACATAACTAAAGGATTTTTAAGGTTGTGTAATACAAGAACTGTAGTCACATCTTTATACTCTGTATATTACGATAGACTTAACTTAATGGCTCAGTCTTCTGAATTAAACAATGATATTGGACACCACATTCGCCCGAGCAGAATAATCGTATCGAGCTCGATGCGCGTCTATGACATTTGTATGAAATATAACGTCATCTGCGCCCAACCATCTCGATACGTATTAGATTGCAAAATTATTCAGGCCACAGTAGAGAAAAAGTGATAATAACCTTAATATTACAAATGATGACTAAACAGGCTATATTGTTATAAATACATCGCGCTAATTGATATGAGTCCCGCCGCGACAGCCCGAGTACGTAACTGCGGTGACGGTATTACATACGTAGCATTCCTCAGGGGCGCAGGTAGCCAAACAATAATAACAATTAGTGTGATATAGCAGCGGGGTTGCGTGCGCTAATTTCGCGGTCTAATGGCCGACATACCGTAGTCAGCATAGCACAGGGCCGAACTTGTGTGGGACAAAAATGTTAGTCTTTTCTGTGTTTTTAACCCCCCATTTTTGATATGTAAGTATTTTTAGAGGTTATTACCACGCTCGACTAAATAAATTGCCACTAATGTACCTATGATAAAAGTACCTACAGAAGTAATCTATATTTAAAACTGACAAATATTTAATTAACCAAAAACCGGCTATGATGAAGACACAAGTATTTTTTTGTGGTGGGTGTTTTATAAACATATCACGCGGTTCATTATCATCATCAGCCACAGGACGTCCGCTGCTGGACATAGACCTTCCCCAAAGATTTCCTGTTCGACCATACTGGACTGCGGTTCATTATACTAGACTAGAATTATATCTTGGAATGGAGCCGTGTTATTTTTTGGGTGTAGTTAGTTCGAAAAATCTACTCAAAATTCGAGCCTGAAAGTAAACTCATGACTCCCACACCTGTCATCGCCCTTGTTAAACTAGAAAGTAGCAACCATAAAGCGTCAAAGAACTGCCTCAATGGACACAAGACATTCAAAATCAGCCCATTGACCGACGTTACCTCATTGAAAATATTTCCCATTGTGGTTCATATTTGTCGTCCACTTAGCGTTGACACCTGATTAGGGACACGCTTTGTCCACCTCACTAGATGTTCAAACATGGTTATTATATGGTTACACGTAGTTCAAGTTATGTTGTAACAACGGAAGTTACACTCACTTGTTATACACTTCTAATTAAAAGAACGGTACTAGTTATTGTTGAAGAGGCGTGTACTGATGTCAGAGTATTAACGTGTCTTACGGCCGGTTTCAATAAACGATATCAGTTTAGAGTGCAGATAGATCGCAATTATGAACCAATCAAATAGAGTCATTTAACGGAGTCATGTTCAAACTGTGTTCTTATTGGCTAATTTTTGTAATCTGCACATTCAAACTGAGATTGATTATTGAAACCGGCCGTTAGTAATTTACATGGCATTATTCTGGATGTCGAAAAGTAATGGAAAATAAAAATACTGGGACGGACAAAGCTTCTTTAGTTAGGAGATTCTTTAAGCCCCCAACATTTGAATGTTAAAGCTACACTGCACACCGTTATATCTTCAGCATGTATGGGACGGCTCGACTGGTTTGATACCACTATCTGAAAAATGACGTAAAGAGGCAGCATGTTGATTCGCTTTCTTCGGTGAGTGTAATTGGTTACTTGACTAATTTTTTTTATCGATTTTATATAAAATTTACGTCATCTAAAACATAGCTCAGAAAGAAATATTGCAATATTCTCAAAAATAAGTAAGTTATAAGCCTTTGAAGTTTGGTGTAACCTTCAAACTTCGGGAAAGAGAAGCATCAGTATAATCACGTCACGGCCCTAACGGTGCGTCCGTTGGTAAGGGATAACAAGATATCCCCACTTCATCCCCACTCTTGCTCATTGCAGAATTTAAAATATTAATTGCTGCGTCATTTTTCAACCAATTTTGATGCGGTTTTTACAGAAGGGTTTCTTTTATTTATTTATTTGCCGTTTCATATAACAATATGTATAAAACCAAACATAATCAAGTACCCGATTCCTGAAGTCCCTGATCCCTCCCCTTTTTCAATTCCTATTCCCTTCCTTTAAGGTTGACAACGCACCTATGATGATGATGATGATGATCTTTTTGGTATCGCCAGTGTTAACTAAGCATTATGAGGCAACATCTAATATCTTAGTATGATGCATTGCAGTGCATGTTGTATTGAAATTAGATAGGCAGCTTTACGTAAAAAGTAAGCCGAATTATTTTTGGAACGTGCTTGTAAAAGCTTTTGCACTGAAGTAGGATAAGGGGAGCTGGAAGAATTTCACAAAAAGTTATGAAATCCTCATTTGGCGGAGATATCCGGTAACATACACAATAATCACAAGTTTAAAAACATAACTGACCGACTTCCAATTTACCGATCGTGACCAAATTCGATCGTGACAAAAATCTCTATCGAACACAAAAAGAATTTTGAAAATCGGTCCACATTTGGCGAAGCTATCGGGTTACATACATAAAAAACAGACGAATTGAGGACCTGCTCTTTATTTGAAATTGATAAAACACGGCCCTACAGACAAAATAAAAGACAAAACTTAATCCGCCTCTGCTAATCATCGTGAAGCAGGGACGCCACCTATGTTCAACGCATTTAATTAATTTTAAATTTACATGTAAGGGATGAGAAACATATAAACAGGCAGGCTACTTACAAAAGGGCCTCTCATTTAATTACACCTATTTGCATCACACTTTACATTTGATTTTAAGTGCTTTTGTTTTATTTTTAATTGTCGTCTGAATTCAGATACGCTAGCAACAAATTATTTTAGCGTTTTTGTGGAAGAAACTGGTAAACGTCACTCGATAGTTAGTGATCTCAGATGGGCTGTCTATTAAAAAAATCGGCCAAGTGTAAGTCGGACTCGCGGACTGAGGGTTCCGTACAAACCTGCACATATATAAGTTTGATTTTGTTACAGCTAAAACGTATTATAGACTTGAGTATTTGATATGAATTTCAATATAATACCACTAGGCGTTCATGAAGAAAGGGGTAGTAAGTTTAAAATTATAAAAAAGACTTATTTTTATTACATGGTGTAACAAAACTGACTGACTGTCTCGGTGCGTGGTTGTATTTCGGTACGAAAACCGTACTGAGGTCTCGGGTTCGATCCCCGGGTCGGGCAAAGTGATATTGTATTTTTCTACTTCAGCCTGGAATCTGGAATTTGTGCCCGATATGGCGATAGGCTCGCCCCCTATCACATCTACGGAACTAAACTCGGTGAAATATGTTCTAGTTCGCTAGTGTACCTCTGTCTACCCCTTCAGATACAGGCGTGAGCTTATGTTATGTTAAAAGGCTAATGAAAAATATTTCAGCTATTAACATTTTGGCAAATCGAAACTACTTAACTGTCTCAACATCTAGATTGCCTCGGTGGCATAGCTGTATTGCGTGCGTAGTACAAGGACCGTCCTAATGAGTTGGGTTCGATCCCGTGGGTTTTTCTACTCAGTATCAGCGGCCTGAGCAGGAAAATTTCTGACAACCGTAAATGTATTCGAACTCGATGCGCGTCTATGAAATTTGTATGAAATATTAACCAAACGTCATCAGTGCGCAGCGAACTCGAATACATTTACATTAGTTTTTCGTGCTCGGGCTACTGTCTGAAGTCAGTGTTTTCTGTCCGATATTGCAACAAGCTCGCCCCCCTATCACTTGTGTGTCGGAAGCAAAGACATTACACATAGACGGGACATCAGCGTGAAACTTCTGATCCAAAAGTTATGACCTCGTGGTATAAGTCCCTCAGTCATATTCGCGCACGGTCGTGCCAGGGTAATATGTTTAGACAATACAAGTGTCTTACGTGATTCTTGAACATTCACAGAACATTCTAGAGTGTAAATTGTAATAGGCACCCTCGCAATAATAATAATCTCATTTTAATTTTTATTCCCGACGTTTCGAAGGCTTTGCAGTCTTCGTGGTCACGGGGCGGACTGAGGTGTTATTTGTCCAAAAAAGTTAGTGTTACATTATTATGTTCGTGATAGAATCCGTAAAAGAAGTTTTATTTCAATGTATAACATTCGCGTAAACTTAAGAAATCAGAATGTGATTTTTTTACGGAATCTTGCGAAATAGCCCCTATAGCTAGTATTAATAAAACTCTTTGGTTGAAAGTATGTTTGGAGAGATGTGGGTGCTCTAGTTCGCTAATTCACTTCTGCCTACCCCTTGGGGGATACAGTGAGTTTATGTATATATGTATGGAGCTATCTCAAGATCGGATACATTTTGACTGCCTCCGTGGCGTGGTGGTATTTCGGTACGACTAAGGTTCTGAGGTCTCGGGTTCGATCCCCGGGTCGGGCAAAGTGATATTGGATTTTTCCATATCAGCCCGGAGTCTGGAATTTGTGCCGATATGGCGATAGGCTCGCCCCTTATCACATCTGGGACGGAACTAAGCTCGCCGAAATGTGGGTGTTCTAGTTCGCTAGTGCACCTCTGCCTTCCCCTTCGGGGGTACAGGCGTGAGCTTATGCTATCTCAATACTAGTATATTTGCTCTAATTCGCCCCCCATACTATTCGCTCCCCATAACTACATTAGGGGGAAATTAGTTCAATAACGTTGTACACACAGACATGTCATAAATTAATGTAAACAAGCCATAAAAGTTGATTTTATTGTCGAGGGTGTCAAGTGCGATGACCCCGAGACAAATTGGGAGATGCCAAGTGAACTCTACGACCACTTAGTATTGTTATATTGGAGATAGTGTGAAAAGACTTTTTGATATTTTTGTTCATTAAGAAAAAAAATTATCTACTTGGTGCTTGCTTCATAAAATGAATACATTTATATTTATTGTTTTACTAGCTGTTGCCCGCGACTCCGTTCGAGCGGACATTTATTTTTTAGAATAAAAAATCTAAGTGTTAATCCAGGCTGTCAGCTATCCCCACACCAAATTTCATCAAAATTGGTCGAGCGGTTTGAGCGTGAAGAAGTAACAAACATACAAACACCTGCCCTTATCCCACCCTTATGTGGGGTCGGCGCAACACACTCACCCGACTTACCCAGCTCGTGTGCTAATCTCTGCTACAAAACAAAGCTCACGCCTGTATCCCCGCATTGGTAGGCACAGGCACACCAGCGAACTACAACACCTACATTTTGCCGAGCTTAATCCCGTCCTAGATATAATAGGGGGCGAGCCTATCGCCATATCGGGCACAAATTCCAGACTCCGGGCCGATATTTTAAAAACCAATGTCATTTTTCCCCGCTCGGGGATAGAACCTGAGACCTCAGGTGGGTAGTCATACCGAAATACAAATACGCCACTTTAAATCACAAACCCCATAAAACTCCACACACCACACTAAGTAGTTTTCAAAAGCTTTGTCCGTCACAGGGTCAGGTCGACGTAAATAAAGGTCAACCCACACTGACGCCATGAGCTCGCTATTAAAAACTAACTGAAACTGTTTTACGTAACGAGCTGACCGTGTGCGCGTGACGAGATGACTTTATTATTTTATAAGGTGGCTGTCGCAGTGAAAGATACAGCTTGGCAGAGTTTTCTGCGCGTGTGACGGAAGCTGTCGCGGTATTACTAAACTTAGGTGTCGGATGTCGCTAGGGGTACAGTGGGCTTAGCCAAGAGGCTTATGCGCTAGTCGAATAGAATAGTAAATGTATGGGAATGACATAAGAGTAAGCTATATATAGCGTATTCACCTAGCGCATAAGACACTTGGCTAAGCCCGCAAAGCTCTACTGCGAATTATTTTGTCAATTTTCGTTGGTCGTAAACGGCGACAGTTTTATTTTTCCATACATTTGACTACCAACGCTACTTGCGGAAATAGCAACCAACTAAACGATGAATGGAGAAAATAAAAATTATCGTCATTTTCGAGAAACGAGAACTGTCAAAAAATCTTAGGAGTGCTGATGACTTAGTTCTAGGTCTTTAATTGTCTAGCTCTGTTCAAATAAAATTATACGATGGAATATTAGATAGCTATCGGGTATAACTTGTCTACTAACAAGGCTTAATTAGTAATTCAAGGTTACGGGCTTGGCGGTTTATTTATTTCCTAGTATTAATGTTGTTACAATTTAATTTTTCACTTCATATGGCGTTATGGGAATTCTCACATCGTAACAAAATACATTATAAAATACACAACAATCTTTTATTTAATTTATTCAACTGGTCGGAATTTAGGACATGTGTATTAGGGAAACTTTAAGTGCCCCAACTTTATCATCAAGAGTAAGGAATTATAACAAGCTGTCAGGTGGAGGATGTTCAATCTGTACATAGGTACTGATTTACTTTAGATATACCTGGTAGTAAATACGGTAATAAATGGACGTCAGGCAGGCGGCGGATCGGAAATACTGAAGCCAAAACCTTTCCGCAACATGCTTATAATGTGTGTTGACTGTTGTGCCAACCCAAATTGGAGTGGCATAAAGGCAAGTTTAAGAAGATGCCATGTAGTCAGTATTTTCCAGAATATATTGTTTTAAAACGCAATCTACCATCACTATTAAATATAAACCGCTTTTACTGTAGCAGTGACCTTAGTCCAGCACCGCTAGCACACGTGGTAGCAATGTTTACTGCGGCGACGAGGCGACGCGACTTGCATACTTCGCGCATAGCCGGCATAGCTGTAAATAGCGCAGCCTGCAGTGAAACCGGACCTTATTTATTACGTATTATATGGAGTTGGAAAAATTCAGATATTAAAGTTGGGTTTCAGTGTTCAGGAAAAGTTATATTTGGAGTTATTTCCCCATTGTTTGTTGATTAACTTATTAGATTGTTTTATGAATTTTATTTTCGTATGTTTATATGTATACTATGTTTCTTATTATAATATGGTAGCTAAGAATTTTATATGCTTTAGTATTTTTTAGATTTATCATATGAATGAAGACGTAAAAAAGTTAATATTAAACAGCGATTATTAAATATTTAAAAATAGTCTGTATTAACAACAATTTTACAGACGAAGATACTAATCAAGAAAAAAACATATAACAATGCAATTAAGTCGCCACCTTGGTTTAGTGGCAGGTGGAGTTTGTTAGTACATTTTCCTTGATTTTTTTATCCGACAGCCTCCGTGGCGCAGCGGGCGAGTAGCCGGCTGTGAAGCGAGAGGCCGCGGGTTCGATCCCCGCACCGAGACAAATGTTTGTATGGCCTACAAATATTTGTTTCGGGTCTGGGTGTTGTGAGACCAAAAGTCTCTCGTAGTTCCTGATACCCACGACACAAGACTCGATCTTAGTGTGGGGTCAGGACTATGTATGTGACTGTTGGGTGTTATTATTATTTTGTTATTATATGGGCTGTGGACCCGGAGGTCCTGGGTTCGATTTCCAGGTCGAGCAAAGTGAATTATCCAATTTAATTTGTCTAGGACCGGATCTCTCAAAGAGGGTTGACGTCAGGCAGGCAGACGGTCGTAAAGACCAAGCCAAATCCTTTCTGCAACATGCTTGAAAAAATGTGTTGCGTCGACCCCACATTAAGGTGGGATAAGAGCAGACAAAAAGAAAATAACAATGCAATTGACAGCCTTCGTGGCGCAGCGGGCGAGTAGCTGGCTGTGAAACGAGAGGTCGCGGGTTCGATTCCTGCACCGAGAGAAATGTCTGTGTGGCCCACAGATATTTGTTTCGGGTCTGGGTGTTGTGAGACCGAAAGTCTCTCGTAGTTCCTGATACCCACGACACAAGATTTGATCATAGTGTGAGGGCAGCAGGGTTACCACCACCTCTTATAGGGCCGTAAGATCAAATACAGTTTAAAATTCCGATTTAGTAACCGAAAGGGTTAACCCGATGACTTTAATATCAAATGGTCTAAATAAAAAGTTTGACTAAACTTCGATGATATGGTAACATTGTCATTTCGTTCATTCTTTTTCTTAGATCATCTATTCTTTTCTATGTTTGTTTATGGTTTTGTTACATAATTATTGTCATAGCAACGTTGTAGTGTCATACGAATAGATTGAAACACCAATACTTAAGTACTGGATATGTCATATGATCTGAGGCGGCAACCTAAGCACATTTTGTTCATCTTAACATGATCTTGTGTAAAATATTAATCTCCGTAATGGTTCATCATTCAAAGGCCGCTTTTTTATACAGCGACTGGCAAATGGGCAGTTGGCTCACCTGATGGTAAGTGATCTCCACCGCCTATAGACACCCAAGACAAAAAGAATCATGAGTGCGCTGCAATCATAAAAGGAGGGCAATAGGGATTAGGAAAAGGAGGGGGATATTGGGCCACCGGAAATCTCACTCACCAAACGAAACGCAATCTGCTTTTACCCTGTGAGACAGTGCTTTCATACCGATCGAGACGGCCCATTCGTGCTATAGACGTAACTGCCTACAGCGTAGCTCTACCACTCAAGATTGTAGTATATAATGTCAATTGTCAAATCATACGTATGACCATATCTGATCATCATGTTTAAATGAACAAAACGAACTTAGGTTGCCGCCCCAAATCACATCCAGTATTTGAATATTGATTGGTGTTTTATCAAAATAGTCATGGACGAATGTACGAAATTAAGTAAAGTATGCCTAATTTTACGACTACCAAAACTAATTTACTGACGATATTAGTATACATAATAAATACACTTGTATGTAAAGATATTTTGTGAAATCAAAATATTTAAAGTATTTAACAACGTCAATTGATACACAGTTTCAACCACACAGAGAGTTTAACCCTACTACCGGGACGGTTTGAAGGAATCGACTGTTTGACAAGCATCTGTGGAATAAACTATCATTGATCTTACAAAATAATCAAAAACAAGAGTTCAAACTCGCTTTCATGGTTTAATCTGCTATTGATCTTACGGGCCATAGCAGTATTATTATAATCGTTCTTCGTTTGTTTTGTATGGGAATCGGTACAAGTAAAATTATAATAATACTGCTATAAGAGGTTGTGGTAACCCTGCAGGACTATGTGTGTGACTGTTGGGTTTATTTAATTAACATAACATAACATTAATTAAATCTGTATTTAATGCGTGTTATAAAAACGCACTATGATATCCTGTTAGCGGAATGATATTGAAAACGTACAAGTTTAATGCTATTACAATTCCCCTGCTGACCGATTATAGGATTAGTCTCTGTTTCCTACTTTCTTTAGTTTTATCCTGTGTTTTCACACCCTTTATCTATGAATAAATTAAGATATACCTACTTTATTTATTAATTAGCATTTGCCCGTACTACGCCCGCGTGAGAGTATTGATAAACATAAAGGATGAATTTATGCATGTATTATACATATAAACCTTTCTCTTTAATCACTATATCTATTAAAAAAACCGCATCTAAAACCGTTGCGTAGAGATCTAAGCATACATAAGGACATAGAGACAGTCAGACAGCGGAAAGCGACTTTGGTTTATACTATGTAAAGATTAGCACTTAATAGGTATACATGGAGTAAATGTGGATTTAAAGATCTACGCATTATCTCCCAATCAACCTTAAAGGGATGAAAAGATCTTCCAAAATAAAATAATAATTATAACATAACACATAACATAAGCTCACGCCCGTATCCCTGAAGGGGTAGGCAGAGGCGCACTAGCCAACTAGTACACCCACATTTCGCCGAGCTTAGTTCCGTCCCAGATGTGATAGGGGGCGAGCCTATCGCCATATCGGGCACAAATTCCAGACTCCGGGCTGATATGGAAAAATTCAATATCACTTTGCCCGACCCGGGGATCGAACCCGAGACCTCAGGACAGTAGTCGCACCGAAACACAATCGCGCCACCGAGGCAGTCAATTTGGTATGTAGAGGTATAATAATAATAATACATACCAAAATTCAATAATAAAAATTAATTAACTAATTAATGCTATGGAAAATTTGGCTTTAGCATGTATGGGTCTACTCGACTGGATTATTGTCACACAAAAAGCCATGTTGCTTATCTTTGGGCCCTGGAACCATTAAGATGGTCCATCTGCTCGTCTGCCTCAAAATAAGTACTTTTATCACTTAAGAGGAAAGACCATTCATCTCAAATTATCATTCTTTGCAATCAACAGTCTTTCCCAATCCCTAATCCCCCCCTTTTAGGTTGACAACGCACCCATAATTAGTAATAAATACATAACACCCACCAGTCACACACATAGTCCTGACCCTACATTAAGATACTCGTCTTCTGTCGTGGGTATCAGGAACTACGAGAGACTTTCGGTCTCACAACACCCAGACCCGAAACAAATATCTGTGGGCCACACAAACATTTGTCTCAGTGCGGGGATCGAACCCGCGGCCTCTCGCTTCACAGCCGGCTACTCGCCCATTGCGCGGGAGCTGTCAAATTCTTTTAGCATCATAGGTGACCATGGACGGCGGAGATCACTGATCAGATGACCCACCTTCTCGCGTGCTAGATTACCCGTTTAAACAAAACCAAGGCGTTACAGAAAACAAATTCATTTTAAAGTGACATTTTATATTTGCAAAGAGGCTTTATAGGTTGGAAGCAAACAAGTGAAAAGCGGGCAAACATTGTGACCGAGCGAGCCCACGCGTCGCCCACACCTAGCTCTAATGACTCCATGTAATAAACTAAGGGCTACTCCCATGTCGAACCTGGGACGTAAAAGCATAGTCTTGTGACGGAATTTTTAGTTTTTGACTCCATTTAAATTTTAAGTAAATCTCGGCTGTTGTTACCACAGTCTGACAGAAAACCGAAATGCTGTAAATGTGACACTTCTTACGTTTCGTATGGTGATTGGGATTCTCTGTCTTTTCTGTGCGGCAGCGCCGGGCTATTATTTTTATAAATATTAAAATCCAGCAGAATGCCGAGAGCGATTATGTTTCTTAGCTAAATATGATAAACCAGTTGATCAAAAGGGTTAAATTACCAGATATTTTAGTATCAATAATACACAACAAAAATAAGTACTAGAATATCCAAATAAAATGATTAAAGTTGTTCGTTTTTTTTTCTACCTGCCCTTATTCCACCTTAATGTGGCCTGGTGCGCCTGACGTCAACCCCCTATGAGGGAACCAGTCCCGGGCAAATTAAATTAGAAGATTTTCTTTGCCCTACCTGCGAATCGAACCCAGGACCCACATCCACAGCCCATACATACTGCCAATAGACCAAGGAGGCAACGATTAAAGCTGTTCGTCATCGATATATTATATTTATTGGTATATAATGTACTTTTACCGCGGTCCGAGCAAGAAAATTTTTGACAATCGTAAATTTATTCGAGCTCGCTGCGCACTGTTGACATTTGGTTAATATTTCATACAAATTTAGACGCGGATCAAGCTGGAATACATTTACAATTGTCTGAAATTTTCCTGCTCGGGCAGCATTTCTGCTTGTAAACATTCTAAGGGTGACTTGTACCACTAATCTACAGTTAGTCCTAACCTCAAGTTAAGTTTAAAAAGGAATATATGAATGACATGGAATTCATTACATGTAATGTACTACATGTAATTACAGATAATATATATTTTTTTTGATTTTTTTTTATTAGCATAGACTGGCACACGAGCAGATGGGTCACCTGATGGTAAGTGATCTCCACCGCCCATAGACACCCAAGACACAAATGGAATCATGGGTGCGTTGCAAACCTAAAAGGAGGAAATTGAAGGGGAGGGAAAAAGGGATTGGGAAAGGAAGGGGGGAAGTGGGCCACCGGAAATCCCACTCACCGAACGAAACGCGACAGCAAGCTGCCACTTTACGTCGGTTTTCTGTGAGACAGTGGTATCAATCCGGTCGAGCCGACCCATTCGTGCTGTAGATGTAACTGTCTACAGCGTGACTCTACCACTAAAAAATAACGACATGTGATTAATAAAATAAAAAAAAGTAATTATTTTGGATTTGGAAGTAATTCTGATTTCTTAAATATGGTATCATTCCATAGTGAATGTAACTTTATGTAAGAGTATATCATACATAAGTCTCACGTATTTCACTTATAAGGTGAGAATAATTATAAAGTTATAAAAATAAATATTCAAAGATAGGCAATTGTTACCATTTCTAGCAAAAGGATTGTGAACACACCTTACAAGGGTTGTGACGTAACTGCTTGCTATCGCGAAAGGTCGTACGATTCTCAAAGGACGTGTATTTTGAGGGTTTGGGGCGTATAAAAAGCAAGACCTTTTAGTAGCACCTGTATATGTCAGGTCGTGTCGCCAGTTGGCCGAATTGAAGACGTCAGAACACCTACATTGATTCAGTCTGAAAGTCTAGACTTCAAGGCTTAAACAAAGTATGTGAAAGCAAATATGTAATGTTAAAACTAAACGTAGGAGCATGAATTACTAAAATGTATTGTAAGATGGTTTTTCGTTATGTTTTTTTATATAGTAGAAACGTGCAGATCATGGGAGTTTTTTTTTTATTGCAGAGACTGGCAAACGAGTAGGTGGGTCATCTGACAGTAAGTGAACTCCACGGCCCATAGACATCCAAGATATCAAAAGAATCATCGGTGTATTGCCAAATTTGATGGAGTAGTATAAGCATTGAGAAATGGAGGAGGGAATTAGAGCAATCTCACTTTCAACAACTTTCTTTTTTTAAACAGCGAGATGCTTTACTTTGATTTTCTGTGAGACGTTGCTAGTCCTAGACTATTTCCCCAATTCATCACCAACCAATCCCTTTCCTCGGGGACCCTTTGTTTCTAGGTAGAAAGGCCTTTATCCCACGTTAATATTGGGTCGGCGCAACACAGTTTTTCAAGCAAGTTATAGAAAGGATTTGACTTAGTTTTTACGAAGGCAGGCAGCCTTACGTCAATATCCAGTCCGGGCAAATTAAATTAGAAAATTCCCTTTGACCGACATGGGAATCAAACCCAGGACTCCCCGGTCCACAGCTATGCTGGCACTAGATCAAGGAAGTGACTCATTTCCTCACTGACCCTAAAACAGCAAAATCAAACAAAACAAAACATTTACCATTACATAATTAGCAGTACATTATTAGAAACACGCTGTAAACAGTAACGTCTACAGCACGATTGGGCCGGCTCAACCGGTTTGATACCACTGTCTCACAGAAAACTGACGTAAAGTGGCAGCTCGCTGTCACGTTTTGTTCGGTGGGTGATATTTCTGGTAGCCAAATTCCCCCCTTCCTTTCTCCATCCCTTTTCCCTCCCCTTCGATTCCATCCTTTTAGGTTGGCAACGCACCCATGATTCTTTTTGTGTCTTGGGTGGAATGGGTTTTGTGAATTGGGTGGTATGGGCGGTGGAAATCAATTACCATCAGGTGACCCATCTGCTCGTTTGCTAGTCTCTGCTATAAAAAAATCAAACAAAACAAAACGTATTCCATTACACAATTAGCAATAATGAGTTAACAATGGATAGTGATCGGTAATACTACACTGTGACAACAAGTAGCCCCCGGACCGTAACTCAAGACGGGAGCGGGGTGAATGGACTCGGGGCACATCCCCAATAGTTTTTACAGTGGAGGAACTTAGGGAAATGTAGTGATGAATTCGGATTTGTTGTTGACCGATTGTACAAAGCAGTTCTGAATTTAACATAGAACTTTTTTTTCAGGTGGGTTATCTGATGGTAAGTGATCTCCCCCGCCCATAGATACCTAACACTCAAAAATCGTGGGTGCGTTGCCCAAAAGGAGGGGAATAGGAATTGGGAAAAGGCGGGGGAATTGGGCTACAGGAAATCTCACGAAAACTCACGAACGAAACGCAATAGCGAACTGCCATTTTACGTTGGTTTTCTGTAAAACAGTGGTATTAATTATAAAACAAAAATAAAAATTCATTATACGCATCTAGTGAATGGACGACCACACCTATTTATTTTATCGTCTGCGTGTTGCAGCTTAGGTAGAAAATCCTTCCATATAAAACATTTACATCTTTCTGTCCGTTCGACATTTTGAATTGTAATTTTATATATCATGCATTGTCTGGACTTTAAAAGAGGCCATAACCCTTGAGTTTGTTTCGGCATTTCTTCTCAGGGATAGCCACGAAATGCCGACGCCATTATTACTTTATCAATATATACTCGTAATTGACATGTGAAAGTGGTATAAAATATCCTATTTGCAGAATAAATGTTTTGGATTTGAATTTGAATTTGACTGTTTGATCGTTTATAACGATGGCAAAGCGTCAATAATACAACTCCTCTGTGGAGGCAGCACATATATATGTTCCATAAGCGTATGGGCCACCGGAGGCCGAGCCGCCAGTGACTATCTGCGTCAAATTGTCGACTGATATACAGGATGTTTCATAACGTTGGTATCAATAATACGCCCGGTTCCAATAAACAATCTCAGTTCTAATGTACAGATAGATTACAAAAATTTGCCAATAAGAACACGGTTTGAACATGACTCCGTCAAATGACTTGATTTGATTGGTTCATCATCGCGATCTATCTGCACTCTAAACTGAGATCGTTTATTGAAACCGGCCGTTAAAGAGAAGCTAGCTAGCAATCTAGCGATAAAGTTAAAAATTTCGTAAGGCTCATAGTTTTTGAATAATGGGAACTTGAATTTGTGACGAAAATTTTTTTCTTGTTTATTGGGTCAGCTGCAGTACAAGTTTAAACCAACTTAAGATAATTAATTATTTTTAGCATACAAAAAGCCATTCCTATACTAATTGCGAAGATTTACAGGTCGCATTCCGATTAAATTCCCCATGCTTTATAATTTATTAATAAAATTAAGTTTAATTTTTATTTTTTAACTTTACTATTCTTGCTTGTTTTCTAAATTGATAGTGTTGTAACATGATTATTATTATTATATAAATGTATCTAGACCTTATTGTGACCTGTCATAAGTGCATTTGATGTGCCTACGTGACCAATAAACATTTTTATTTTATTTATTTTATTGCACTTTGAATCGTCCTCTCTGTGTGTGGATTTGTTCTTGGTACCAACTTTTTGAAACACCCGGTATTTTACGATTTACTAGTAAGTAGTAGTAATTAAAAGATAAATAGCATTGACTTCCTTTTGAAATTTCCACTCTTCGCCACTATGTTACAAACATATAAAGCAATATATAAAGTCGATAAGTAATTGCCGTGATTTACAGTTTATTGCCGATTGGTAATCGCAGCCCGTTTTCATCCCACACCTAGTTTTCACTTGAGAAACTTGTTCTAGATAAATGTATACAGAGAAGGCACATCCAATCATATTCTCATATTGCGTTTGGATTATTTCACATACAGTCGCCTACTTGGTCAGTGGAAGCCAATAAGGCCTGTGAACCGAAAGGTCCTAGATTCGATTCCCAGGTCGGGCAAAGCAAATTTTCTAATGTAATATGCCCGAGACTGGTTCCCTCATAGGAGGTCGACGTCAGGCAGGCGGCTAGTCGTAAAAACTAAGCCAAATTCTCTCTCAACATGCTTGAAAAAGTGTTGCACCGACCCCCCAAATAGGCGGGATAAGGGCAGATAGAAAGAAAGATTACGAGTGTCATTCATCAGACATTACTTCTTACTTTTACTTCCTACAGCTCTGTGCTGTTAGTGCCTTCTAGAATATTCTATAATCTAAATACCATCATAACCTCGCATTCCACTTTATTGCATTAAGTCATAAATTTGCGATAATTTATACTTGCTTCGTACCGGATTCACATTGACATCACGTGAAATTCGATACATCACGTGAAAGCCATACCAGTTCTTAAAATAAACATGTTCTATGAATTTTGTGTATATTATTTGATGTTACGGCTGATATTGGCTTATTAGAACGAAGAGGCCCTGGGTTTAAATCCCAGAATAAAAGCTCACGCCTGTATCACGCGAACTAGAACACCCACATTTAGCCGAGTTTAGTTCCGTCCTAGATGTGATAGGGAGCGCGTCTATCGCCATATCGGGCACAAATTCCCGACTCCGGGATGATACTCATCTCATCTCATCTCATAAGCTCATGCCTGTATCCCAGAAGGAGTAGGCAGAGGCGCACTAGCGAACTAGTACATCCACATTGATGATTGATGACACTGAATTAAAAAAAAACAATATCACGACCCGATCCGGGCCCGAAGCCGAGACCTAAAGACGGTAGTCGTACCGAAATACAACTAAGCCACCGAGGCAGTCTAAATACCAAGTTGGGTAATATAATAACTAATTGTGGTAACTTTTCAATTTGATGCGTCGCCGTGGAATACAGGCGTAAACTTATGTTAAATAATGTAGATATATTAGTTTTTCAAATAACATACATACAAATCTAATTTAAGCGCGGTCAGGACGACTTGCAACGCTATTACTAATCTAGAATTAGACCTAAATTCAATTTATCCTACATTCCTATAATTATACCGAGATTTGGGATGAATCGAGACTTATCTAAGTGCTGCAAGTCGCCCTTAAAATAGTAAATTACGATTGAGGCAAGAATATTACAGAAATCTCCTGTTTATGAGTTTCTAAAGTTAGGTTTCTAAGGGCAACGTGCAGCGCTATTACTAATGCAAAATTAAAGTTGAACTAGACTTATCCTGCGGCTCACTCCTATCTTTAAATCAAAATTTGAGATAAATCGAGATTTATGGCGGAGGTGCAAGTGGGCCTATGTTGCTGTGTTGTAAACTCTTAGGGCGACTTGCAGCTCCGCGATAAATCTAGAGTTACACCTTATCTTGATTTATCGTACAGTTCACTCCTACTTTTAAATCAAGATTTGTAATAAACATAGATTTATCATGGAGCTGCAAGTGGCCCTTAATAAATAAATAAAAGAGGAATCAAATTAAAATTCGATTTACAAAGATTTAATTTCGAAATACCTGCAAAACCAATTCTAGGTATTGAAATCAAGCACTTTGAACACATTTCCATCAAATCTGGATAAAATCGGAACTGTAATATATTTTCGTACTAGATTTATCCCGAAAAAGTCTTGCCTGTCATATTGCCAAGATAAAACAAGCCTTATCTATTATTCAATATTGATTTCAGACAGGCGACACGTGCTAATTCAAGCAGCATATTTATTTTTTGCAAAATATGTGAAAACATGATATCGCGTGCTCCATGTAATAAGATAAGTACAGGAAGCTGCAGATGCCGTATAACTGAGACGGGGACGTAAATTGCGTCTTAAAATTGCATAACTAAGGGCGCTATTACTAATCTAGAGTTACACCTTATCTCGATTTACCCTACAGCTCACTCCTATCTTTAAATCATTATTTGGAATGAAAGCAGCGATAGCTCAGTTGGGAATGGTACGGACTGCCGAGGCGATTGGCGGAGGTTCGAGACCAACCCCAAAAAGAGCACACACCTCTGACTTTTCTATGTTGAGTGTGTTTTCATTGTGAAATATTGCTTGCTATAACGGTGAAGGAAAACATCGTGAGGAAACCTGCATACCCGAGAATTTCTCCACAAGAATTTCGAAGGTATGTGAAGTCTACCAACCCCCATTAGGCCAGCGTGGTAGACTAAGGCCTAACCCTTCTCATTAGTAGAGGAGGCCCGTGCCCAGCAGTGGGACAGTAATATTATAGGGCTAATCTATTATATTATATTATGGAATAAATAGAGATTTATCGCGTAACTGCAAGTGGCCCTAAGATAAGTTTTAGAGGTAGAGGCATGCTGTACATAGTAACGAATAAAACGCGAATGGACCCGCTCGACCGGTTTGATACCACTGTCTCAAGAAACCGACGTAAAGTGGCAACTAGCTGTTGCATTTCGTTCATTGAGTGAGATTTTCGGTGGCCAATTCCCCACTCCCCTTCCCCTATTCTCCACCTTTAAGGTTGGTAACGCACCCTTTGTTATTTTGGTCTCCCTTACCATCAGGTGACCTGCATGCTCTTTACCAGTCTCTACTATAAAAAAAGTAATGTAACGTCATACGTTCACGTTTGTGTACCTGAAGAGAGAGACAATAATCACAAGTTTAAAAACTTTCCGGCCGACTTCAAATCCGATCGTGACCAAATTTTTATAGGACCACCCTTGAAATAAGTACTATCGAACACAAAAAAAATTTTGGAAATCGGTCCACATTCGGCGGAGATTATCGCGTAACATACATAATAAAAAAAATACAGCCGAATTAGCAACTAAGGCGCATACAACTTGTTAAATCCCGCGACGCTATTGATAGAAAATATTTTTAATCTCAAGGAAGAATAAAAGAAAAGAAATTAAACCAAATCGTGATAGAATCCGTAAAAATTATTTTCGTTTCAATTTATTTCAAGCAAGAATAAAATTATGGAATAAAAGACTGCCTCGGTGGCGTGGTGGTATTTTGGTACGACTACGGTTCTCAGGTCTCGGGTTCGATCCCCGGGTCGGGCAAAGTGATATTGGATTTTTCCATATCAGCCCAAAGTCCGGAATTTGTGCCCGATATGGCGATAGGCTCGCTCCCTATCACATCTGGGACGGAACTAAGCTCGGCGAAACGTGCGTGTACTAGTTCGCTAGTGCGCCTCTGCCTACCCCTTCGGGGATACAGGCGTGAGCTTATGTTATGTGTACGTGTAAGAGTAAAATTATATAAAAAAGAAAAAATGATAAACACTAAACTATACTAGTATTTTCTCGAATGCCCTGGAAGGAGGGTTATATTTGGGCTCAGCCACCTTCTCAATAAATCCATAACTAATGAAAATGACTAGCTTTTACTCGCAAAGTGAGAAAAAAAAGAAAGAACGCAGTCACAATTTCAGCTACCTAGATTTGAGCTTGATCAAAGACTTAATTACCCTCATCGCTAAATCAGTAATTCAGAGTAAATGACCAGTTAAAAAGCAATTTTAATTTGCGATATTTGATCATCGAATATCACAACTGAACAATTAATAACAAACAAAATATAAATTACAATTGGTTTATGAGAGCCTTCAACGGCACAGAAGTAGCGGAACAACAAATATCAATAACAAATGATTGCGGACTGAAGACAGATTATAAATACTTGCAGCGAGCCGCGGATCGTGATCTTGGCTCGTTAATTAATTAAAAAATAAATTTATTTGGAATTAATCAAGCTGGTGGTCCGGGACATGAATTCTGATAGCGTCAGTCCATTAGGCCAACTAACAGTCCGACCCTAATGTAATCGTCATGACTATTAAATAAGTAAAAAATACATCGTACAAAATGATAGTACAAATCAACTCATTCGTGTATAATCTATGCCAACCAGCGTAGTAAAAGCAGCAAGATGCAGTAATTTTTTTTGTCCGGGTTTTTTTGGTGTGTTTTCATTGTGAAATATCGCTTGCTATAACGGTGAAGAAAAACATCGTGAGGAAACCGGCATACCCGAGAATTTCTGCACAAGAAATTTGAAGGTGAAGTCTACCAACCCGCATAAGGCCAGCGTGGTAGAGACCTAACCCCTTTCATTAGTAGAGGAGGCCCGTGCCCAGCAGTAGGACAGTAATATTACAGGGCTAAATATTATATTATTTATTATATATACCAATATCCTACCACCAGCGAACTCTGTGACACTACACATTTTTACATGACATAAGTGATTCTAAAAAATTCATTGTTAAGTTTCGAGAAGCTTAAATATCATCGTAATAAACTATGCATACCGTCTTTATTATTAATTGATTACGACATCTGAAACTGGATACAAACTATAAACGTCCGATTAATTATTTTTAATGCTGTGTCATATTTTTTGCTGTTTTGGTAACTAGATATTCATGTTTATATTTATTTATGAGAACACAGTCGTTTCTACAAAAAGATAATTAGGGTCAGGTGCGCCTGCTTTTTCGACCGATTTCAAAAAAGAAGAAGGTCCTCAATTCGTCTGTATTTTTTATATATGTCCACCGATATTTCCGCCAAACGTCCGCCGATTTTCAAGATTTTTTAACTGCATGAATTTCTCAATAAGCATATGGATTTCTAATTACAACAGAAAATGCATCGACGCCTTCGAAATATGGTGTTAGAGATGTTTACTCAGAATCCCGTGGACAGCTAAAAGAACTTAAGCTAGAGCGCACCAAACGCCTGTCTTCTATCTGCCTACAACGAGTACTCAAATACTTCGGACATGTCGCGCGAAGAACTGCTGGAAATATGGAGAAACCCATCACAATCAGGAAAATGGAAGGCAAAGGACCAAGAGGAAGGAACCCCAAACACTGGTCCGACCAGGTGTCTGAGCAACTGGAAACGCCAGTCAGCGTCGCTATCTACCTGGTTAAAAACCGCCATAAATGGAAGAAAGCCATAGACGAAGTCTCCACGGAATCACGATCCTCAACAGTCATGAGGGAACCATAAAGTAGTAGGAGGACGTGACCAATAAATATTTTTATTTATTTTATCAGTCTAAAGCTCGAAGCGTCAGTCCTCAGTTGAATCAGTCGGTCGCGTTACTCGTCCCACCTGCAGGTCGATTCACTAAGAAACGCCACAACATTGTGATCGACGACGAGCTCCCGCAGCGCACGTCGTTGAGATCGACGGAGCGTTCAACGAAGTGGGATCTTAGAGAATACCATTTTCCATACATTTATGTCAAACGCCACGCTCGAGAGAGTTAGTTCGCATAAGCGCCGTCATCACGCAATACAAAAACATCGTTGCCCCAACGATGCCGCAACGTTTTCATAAATGAAACCTTAGAGAATCGACCTGCTATAGGTATGAGCGTGACCGACTATGATAGCCATGTCTCATCGCGCCTATAAATCATCTCAGGACGATAGAGAGTTCGAGACTCACCGGAACTCGCGTCAGTTAGTGTGGATTGGACTTTATTATTTTATCGCTTATTTAATAACATGTAGGTTACGTTGTCATAAGCTTTTGGGGTTGTAAAATAATAAATAAATATTGTTCCGATAGTCGTTACCACTAATGGGTTGATAGCAAGCCTGACCAACATCTTCAGAGGCTGTCAATCGACCGTTGGGTCAAGAGCCAGATACAGAAAGCAGTGTTATTAGACACGGCACGCATTGTGAGGCGGTTCCCCATTCTGGGCACTTCACCGCCGGTGGCTTCTGTCCCAAGCCTCGCCATCGGGAGGGTTTAGTGTTTTTTTTATATTTTTAAATGTGTTTTTTATATTTTGTATATTTAAAAATGTAAACAATAAGAAGTTTAAAATAAAGAGAATAATAAATAATAACTAACACCCAATCCAACAGGTTGGTCTGGAGATCTTCGGGGGAGACCTATGTCCAGCAGTGAACGTCCTGTGGATGATGATGATGAACTAACACCCAACAGTCCACATAGTCCTGACCCCACACTAAGATGCGAATCTTGTGTCGTGGGTATCAAGAACTACGAGAGACTTTCGGTCTCACAACACCCAGACCCGAAACAAATATCTGTGGGCCACACAGACATTTGTCTCGGTGCGGGAATCGAACCCGTGACCTCTCGTTTCACTGCCGGCTACTTGCCCGTTGCGCGACGGAGTCTATCGGATAAAAAAATCAAGGAAAATGTACTGATAAACTCCGATGTCCATTCCAGTATCAATTGATCCAAACGTAATGAAACACGAATGACATCACCACAACAAAGGTGGCTTATAATAAATGAGGCTCAAATTAACGGACTTTAGAGCATACCGCCGCGGAATCGAACCCCGACACTTTAACAGCGTCGTGACGTCGTAAAGACATACATCTAATATCAAAATATATACTACAAAGTTACCTAATTATAGTGGTCATTGGTCCTAGACTAAGTTACTAGAACTTGAGGTAATGTAATAAACATACATTAACACAAGCTCACGCCCGTATCCCCGAAGGAGTAGGCAGAAGCGCACCAGCGAACTAGCACACCCACATTTCGCCGAGCCTAGTTCCGTCCCAGATGTGATAGCGCCTATCGCCATATCGGGGACACATTCCAGACATCGGGCTGATGTGGCAAAATCCAATATCACTTAGTCCGACTCGGAGATCGAACCCGAGACCTCAAGACGGTAGTCGTACCGAAATACAACCACGCCACCGAGGCACTCTTACTTCAAATTACAATGAAGATTAAACAAACTAAAGCCATGACATCTAGTCAGACGGTGTTTTCTGCAATTTCGACTCCGGCAACCGCTTCAAGACTAACACTGGACCATTTTATCCAGAAATCTAGGTCACAGGAACTCACAGTAAGAGCTACATCATAAAAACTAGAACACTGCTTAGAAATTCTTACCCATTTTCCGTGCGAATGCGGTTGAGTGTTTAAGTTGGTCTGTATGTTTTAAAATGGATTTGTTTTGTTACATTTCTAGTTTAGATGTTATTCAATGCTAATACAAGGGGGTTACCACCACCTCTTATAGCAGTATTATTATAATTTTACTTGTACCGATTCCCATACAAACGAAGAACGATTATAATAATACTGCTGTAAGAGGTCGTGGAAACCCTGCTGTTTTGGTAAGTTTCGCGTCTTTGGTATAGTGGTAGGATATACCGGGTGTTTCATAAAGTTGGTACCAATAACAATTCCACATACAAGGAGAACGATTTAAAGCGCATTGGCAAAGTTAAAAAATAAAAAATAAGCATCATTTTTTAAATCAATTTGAAATCAAATCAATTTTTTTAAATTGGCATGGGAATTTCAAAAACAGAATGCGACCTGTAAATCGTCGCACTTCGTATATGAATGGCTCTGTGTATTCTAAAAATAATTAATTACAAGTAGTTTGCAAATGTACTGCAGGTGACCCAATGAGCCCGAAAACACTTTTTTCGTCACAAATTCAAGTTTCCATTATTCAAAAACTATGAGCCTTTCGACATTTTAGACTTTACCGCTAGATTGCTAGCCATCCTCTCTTTAAGTGTAGTTATTATTGATACCAACTTTATAAAACATCCTGTATAGGTTGTGGACCGGGAGACACTGGGTTCAAATCCTAGCTCGTGCAGAGCGGTTTTTACAATACACTTGACCAGGCAGGTAGTCGGTCGTACAAATTAAGCCGAATTATTTATGCAAAAGTTTTGGCAACCATTAAAGTGAGATAAGTGCAGATGCAAAGAAAGTTCCTTTACATCTTCTAATCCTCTATAATTGTACATCAGATGTTTACTTAATTACAGATGTCAAATAAAAATCGGTACTTAATTGTCTGCACATAATTTTCAATTTTCAAGATATAATTATTTAGGTTACTCCGCCATCTTTGAATACATTTTGATAGAAATAATGTTGTTGGATAGAGTAGATACATGTTTGTAACTGACCAAGACACGGCCTTTACCGTCTTCATTTTTCTATGTTTATTATGTATTCATCATCATCAGCCACAGGACGTTCACTGCTGAACATAGGCCTCCCCAAAAGATTTCCAGATCGACCTGTTGGAAGTTATTTTGTATTACATACAATTAAACGTTATGGGTCCTACTTATAAAAGCCTTTCCGCTAAGAATAGCCTGTCACTTTTTCCTTGCATTACATTGTTTAGAAAAGAAAGGGACAACCTATAGTTAAAGATAAGCAGTGCTTAAATATTTTTATAAGTAAGGGGCTTTATGTATGATTAATTAAAGTGTATTAATGTGTAGTTCTTTATCGTGAAGTTTACATTTCTGTCCCCTCAGGCAAAGTTAAAGATTGATGACAAGTAAGCATACATTAATATAGATTATAGACAATTAATCAATAGTTTTTATGAAATATTTTGCAGATAATTCCTCAGTGAATTGCTGTAGCGACGATTCGGTACAATACAATGCTTCCGACATACTTGATTATATTTTTTTATTTAACAGTAAATGGTAACCTATATTTTTAAGTATTATTGACATTTTAAACATAAATGTAAGTTATTATAGTAATTAAATAACATTGATAAGCAACTTAGAACCAAAATAGTAGACTACGACTACGGACGTCCATTACGAAAATCTTTACCGCATTGCAACTATTGCATTACCTTTAAAAAATATACAAAACTCAACCCAAGTCGAAGTATACAGAACTAATGACTTACGTCGAAAAACTGCATCCACAATGCTATATTAAAGAATCCAAGCTTTTAGTACACTCACGATTCTTCAAATTTATATTTTCGTCTTATAATGTGATCGAAATAGGCCTAAATACTTATCCTGGGCAACGTTTTGAAATCAAAAATTAAAATCAAATTGTGATATTTGATCTGAGATTTGACCCATGACCCCAATGGTTTCTCAGCCTGAGTACACTATCAATGGCCAAAACATGTTATTGACTATGAACACACAAAATGCATGAGACTAACATGAATTATATCTCATTAGAGCATATTAAAGTATAATCGATAACCTTTTATCGTTCCGAAACAAAATAACATCATTAAACTCAATTTATTAATCATTCGAATTATTTTCGGTGCAGCTTTTTACGTACTATTTATATCGATAATCGATTTGCTAATTCACAGAAAACGTTATGAATCGGGCGACAAAACTTGCAAAGAATGTTAGGTTCGTATAACTATTAATAACTTGACCTTTAATAAAAATCAACTTTATCCGGTGATCAAATGTATGATCTTTGTGATATGCATAATGTCACTGTGCTCGAATATTGATCAGTCGCAACACACATTGATTGGTGCCTAAGTACTAACAAATTAGATTTTTAATTATGATAAATATTACTAACCCAAATGGATGTACTTTGTTGTCCGTAATAAAAACTTTATTATTATTATGTTTGTCTTTTTCATATCTCGGGACTATTAAAGTCCCGGACTTTTGGTAGGCGTGCGTGGGGCCGAAGCCAACACGTAGAGGCCCGTAAGACAAGTTATTATTATTATTATTATAAAAATACTTCTCAAATTGGGTAGGTACTTGACTATTTTTTTTAAATTAATTTTATATGAAATTTACGTCATCTAAAATATAGAACAGAAAGAAAAAATATTTTTGAGATATTTTCAAAATCAGATCATAATTTTGAGCTTTGAGAAATCTCTAAAATAAAAAGGTATAACCCTTTGAAGTTTGGTGTAACCTTCAAACTGCGGGAAGAGAAGTATCAGTATAATTACGTCACCGCCATAAAGGTACGTGCGTTGGAAAGGGATAGCAACATATCTCCAAAACTCAAAATATGAATTACTGCTTCATTTTTCAACCAATTTCGATGCAGTTTTTACAGAAGGGTTTATATTTTGTTTATTACATGTAAATATGTGTAGAAAATGAAACATAGTCAAGTACTCAATTGTGGTTGAGTGATAGAGCTACGATGAAGACAGATTCATCGCATAGTTATAGAAGATTAGATATGTCTATATGAATGAATATTGTTGGTGAACCAATGAGATCATAATCTATTTTTTTATCAGCGGCCTGAGCAGGATAATTTGTGACTATCGAAAATGTATTCGAGCTCGTTGCGCACTGATGACATTTGGTCAATATTTCATACGAATTTCATAGACGTGCATCAAGCTCGAATACATTTACGATTGTCAGAAATTTTCCTACTCTGCGGAGCGTGACAAAGTGAACTTGATTTGTCTCTCTAGAATCTGTCAAGTATATGTATTTGCCTTTCTCCTAAATACAAACCTAAAATCTAAGACAATACCTTCAGAAACCCTTTATAAAACAAACCGTAATACAAACTCAAAGCTTACATTGTTATCTTTTCTAAATTCCACCCACACGTCACAGAGACTTCACATCATACATTTAAACATACAATAACATTTTCAACACTCGCTTCACACATAAACACCTTTCAGGCCTTCAAACCGCATATTCTATTACAAATGAAAAGAAACACTATAAGAACGAAATCGTGCACATTTATCAAAGGATCTGTATTTAACATCGACCCGAACAATGAGGGAATTGTAATGATATAAATCGTAAAGCTACGCAATAATTAAACCTGCCACAATACCTAATGATGTTGATAAAAAAGCCTCTGAAACGTATCAGACAAAAAATTGATTCGCTATTTCGTCAGTGAATAATAAAAATAGAGCGGATAATGGGAATTATGCCTACGCACGGCCAGTCGCTGGAATTTACGAGTATTTAATTAGCGTAAATGTCTTTGATTCTATTAGCAACTCATCTAGTTCTACATTTATAATAAAATTATTTATTATAGATCATATTATACGTTTTATTGCAGTCATAAATTGTGTCTAAGTTATGTAAAATAATGCAATTTACATTAAGATCTGGTATGAGATTAAATTATTTATATTGTGCAAAACAACTTTATGAGGATACTGGACATGTTTTAATATTTTAATAACTTATTCTATAATATAATTAGGCAAAGATCATGTATGGTAAAAAAAGCCTAGTGCTTTTAGAACTCATGTAGAAAATAAGAATAGATAATGCCGACTCAAAATGTGGTTTGTCCTTATGTTGGGCACCAGCTTACTAATAAGAAGTTAATCCTGCAACACCACATAGATCTACGTGTTGCTTTCTTCATATACCTGGGAAATTATAATATAAAGTTCTGATGGATACCGGCTTCCTTCTAATGTTTAAGGAAAAAAAATTTACCAACTTGTGCGAAGCTGCAAGCATTCAGCGACTTTTTGCGACCTTCCTTCCGTCCTGTGGCTGACGATGTATCAAAAAATATATCACCTAAATATACTATCTGTTTGTTATCATTCTATGGCACATGGAATCCATAAAAACTATTGATAGATGCCGTGTTGCCAATGAGATGACCGCGCGGATTTATAGCCGTTTCTCAATCTAGGGTCTAAAACTCTGGGTTCAGAAATATTTGGAATTCATATTTACGTACTGTACCTCGCGTAATCATTCAGTTACTAGAGTAGGTACTAGAGACATCGCCGTTGTATTAATAATAGGACTGATTCTGAAGCAACTACACCAAGTGTCACTGTTGGGTACAATTTTTTTAACGTTAACTGGACTAATGTATTTTTTAAGGAGTGGGAATAATCTTGTCAATTCGGTGTGCGAAACAGTATCATGTAGAACGGATGTTAGAGTTAAGTAGGTATCCTTCGCAGAAACGAGGTAAGGACGCCCGCATCGTATAGGATGTTTGCACTTCATACGAAGTCTGCACGTCTGGTGTTCGATAATCTAAAAAAAGAAATGGAGTAATGTTATTACTAGTAGACTAATATCGAAATTTGTGCCCGATATGGCGATAGGCTCGCCCCCTATCACATCTGGGACTGAACTAAGCTCGGTGAAATGTGGGTGTACTACTTGGCTAGTGCGCCTCTGCTTACCCCTTTGGGGATACAGGCGTGAGCTTATGTTATGTTATGTAATATCTAACATGTAAGCGTCTAAGCAGGAAAGCAGAGTATCCTGGCTCTATGTTAGGACAGCGCAAGGCAGAAAAATCTAATGAGACCATTATATTAAGAGCCTTTTCATTTAATCTACCTTGACCCTGCCACACTCTCCACTGATTCCAAAGAGAGAAAGAAATTTTTTCCTTTTTGAAATTTGATTTCAAGATTGATTAATCTTTATTTTAATATGATTTATTTATTTCACAGAAAATAGATTTACACTTTGGTCTTTTTAAACTAAAGTTTCCTCTTTTTAGCCGATATAACTCAGCATATGAAATTATACATTAACAATGTTTTTTTTACAATAGTATTATATTAATTTATTTTATAGTTATATAAATTATCTAAGAAGACCTGTGTAGTAATGAGTTGGAAAGAAATAATGTTTACTTCAATTTTAATCAAATTCCACTCCTCGACATACATTTGTATGTTATTAAATAATCCACATGTATTTTTTTTTTAATAAGCTCGGCAAGGTCGGGTCAGGTCTATCTGGAAATTTTTGAGTGGTAGAGCCACGCTGTAGACAATTACGTCTACAGCACGAATGGGCCGGCCCGACCGGTTTGATACCACTGTCTCACAGAAAACCGACGTAAAGGGGCAGCTCGCTGTCGCTTCGGTGAGTGAGATCGGAGTGAGATTTCCGGTAGCCCAATTCACCCTCTCTTTCCCAATCCCTACTCCCTGCCCTTCCATTCCATACTTTTAAGTTGGCAACGCACCCATGATTATTTTTGAGTCTTGGGTGTCTATGGGCGGTGGAGATCACTTACCATCAGGGACCCATCTGCTCATTTGCCGGTCTCTGCAAAAAAAAATCTTTGGGAAGGCCTATGTTCAACAGTGGACGTCCTATGGCTGATTATGCTGAAGCTCGGTAGGGTTGTTCTAGGTTTCCAGTTCGCCTTTGCCTACCCCTTCGGGGATACAGGCGTGAGATTATATATGTGTATAAAGACTGCCTCGGTGGCGTGGTGGTATTTCGGTACGACTACGATTCTGAGGTCTCGGGTTCGATCCCCGGGTTGGGCAAAGTAATATTGGATTTTTCCATATCAGCCCGGAGTCTGGAAATTGTGCCCGATATGGCGATAGGCTCGCCCCCTATCACAACTGGGACGGAACTAAGCTCGGCGAAATGTGGGTGTTCTAGTTCGCTAGTGCGCCTCTGCCTACCCCTTTGGGAATACAGGCGTGAGATTATGTTTTGTAAAGATTATACGCGTAATTTGGACACCACGCGGCGCTTGTGATATTTTAATGAAGGCACAGAGTCTTATCGCATTCCCACGGAACGTCTAAATATTTATGTCTTTATCAATTGTAGATAAAAATTGGGTTGGTTTGTAGAACGTAGACCGTAGTGCGTGACGTGTTATCTTTTAATATTCACGAGTGAGAGGAAACAGTGTCAATGTTAAAGAAAGATGGAAGTAATTTATGCACTTCGGTTAAGTATCTGATTTATCTATCTTATCGTTTCATCGGTATAGCGGCAAATTGTTGAAAAACCGAGTTCTAAATTCAATTGAAATAAAATTACTTTTACGGATTTTATCACGATTTGGTGATAAAATCCAAATCGTGATAAAATCCGTAAAAGTAATTTTATTTCAATGAATAGCATTCGCGTAAACTTAAGAAATCAGTTCTAAATTCAAATCTAGGATTTGGTTTTTCGATTCGAATGTCGAATAATTCTTATTCTTTCTACCTGCCATTTTCCCACCTTATTGTGGGGTCGACGTAACACGCTTTTTCAAGCATGTTCCAGAATGGATTCAGCTTAGTTTTTACGACCGGTCTAGTTGACGTCAACACCCTCTGGGGGATCCAGTCCCGGGCGAATCGTGCTAGAAAATCACCCTACCCGTGTTGAGAATCGAACCTAGGACCTCCCGGTTCACAGCCTATATACACTGCTACTACACCAAGGGACGACTAGAGGGTTAATCCCTGAATAATAACATATTGCATAATCTACAAATGTTTGTTTAGAGTCTGGGAGTTATGACTTGTAATAATGAATGACTAAGTTTTTGATAAGCATTCACATAAATATGAATGTTGAATAATTATTGTTTATTACATCAATAATATGACTAAACGCAGCAAATATTTAAACCAGTCACAGTATTGACTCTCAAACCACGATCAGTTTCCTCATATTTAAACAAACAAATACTCTGAGCCCAATTCATTTCTTATTTAGAATGTTTATAAGTATGCTCATAAAATTTTATATCACCTATATCGGCTTACAAACTATTAAAACATACGGACATGCAAATAAATGTTCAATAAACATTGCATTGTATGGCGTCTATTAAGTCAGAGTTAATTTATAATCAACTTTAACTAAACATTTCTTATAGAATTAATTCGAAAAATCACACAATAACCTAGTTGGAAATCGCGCCCAATATGGCGTTAAGTCTCGAAATGAGTTATAATAATAATAAAAACACCCAACAGTCACACATAGGTCCTGACCCCACACTAGGTATAACCTGTATCGTGGGTATCAGAGACTATGAGAGACTTTCGGTCTCACAACACCCAGACTTGAAACAAATATCTGTGGGTCACACAAACATTTGTCTCAATGCGGGAATCGAACCCGCGACCTCTCCCTTCACAGCCGGCTATTCGCCCGCTGCGCCACGGAGGCTATAGCTCAATGGCATGTGGGTAACATGTGCTTTAGTTGTTTCACCTATGATTCTTCGATAGATAGTTGTAACAGGCAGAGCACGAATCGGTCGGCTCAACCGGTTTGATGCCACTGTCACAAAAAACCGACGTAAAGTGGCATCTATTGCGTTTCGTTCGGTGAGTGAGATTTCGGTTGGCCCTAATACTCCCTCCCCTTCTTAATCCCTAATCCCCTCACTTAAGATCGACAACGCACCCATGATTTTCTTATATCATGAGTGTCCATGGCGAGTTCCACCAAATTTGGAAAGGGTTTTGTGGGTTTTCCAAAATGTATGTGAAGGTAGCAGTCAATTCTCAGCGATTGAGACCCGCGACCGCGACATGAGACCGTGATGAGCGACCATAGCTTACCTCCTTGCATAGTTTTCTTATAAAACACTGACGAATGTAAGTGACGGGTCACGCGTGTACTTCACGGTCGCGGCCGCTAAGATCCGAATGCTATCTTAAAATGGTTTGGGCGATGCGTGTCGCGTCGTCACGTTTTAGGTGGATCTATGTTTAAATGTCAACAGGATTATGTTTCCTTTTGCCGTTGAAATTAGTAAATCCATTGAGAAATCTTCACTTATTCGATGATATTCTAATCTGAATTTAAATTGATGACAGAGAAACCTAATTCTCAGTTGTGCCTACAGCGATTGAAGAAAGAGGTACACAGGACGAGTGTGGATGGAAAAGTCAGTATAAGACGACCGCATCAGAATTAAATAAAGACAGGACATATTAAAAAACAGGTCAAAAGTACTCAAAATCGACGCGAATGCATGAAAAGTTTGATGAAAGTGGATGAAGCGAAAGTAGTACATACATATGTCAGCATCGGATGAAGTAGAAATCCATAATCTCGGCCTAACCCTGTGGGATACAGGCATACATTATGTGTCTATGTGCCTACAGCATTACAGGATCTGCTAGATTTGACATCGCTTAATGACAAAAATGTGAAATAAACTATTGCTTTAAACCAATCCCCAGTATTTTCCTAATAGATCTTTTTTTATAGCAGAGCCTGGCAAACGAACAGATGAGTCACCTGATGGTAAGTGATCTCCAACGCCCATAGACACCCAAGACACAATAAGAATCATGGGTGCGTTGCCAACCTAATAAGAGGATATGGAAGGGGAGGGGAAAGAAATTGGAAATTTGGGCCACCGGAAATCTCACTCACCAAACGAAACGCGACAGCAAGCTGCCACTTTATGTCGGTTTTCTGTGATAGATAAATCTACAGAGCTGAACAATTCCTCTGAAATTTTGTTAATCGTAGAGGGAATATATACATATATCCATTACCCATCATAATAAAATCGATACATGTAAATATGTTAACCCAGCGACATACTAACGTAATATAAACAATCTTTAAGAAACACACATGAAAACTGTAGTGAAAATCCCATCAACTTTTAACAACATACTCAAAAATAATCGACAATATTTCGTCAGAATATAGCCAAAGTTTACTCAGTTACGCGAGGTTTCTTAAGTTTATCCACGTTTCGAGATAATTCGGGCGCAATTACACCAGTTTGATAACATTCGCAGATAGCTGCAATAAGACACAGCTCTGGATTCTGCATACAAATGTGGATGCATGTGTGTTAGACGGTTATTCGGGGAACGAGAATAAAACGATTTGAAACAAGAAGATACGCTGCCATTGCCACTGACCTGCCCCCTTACTTTTGACACTCGATTCGAATTTGAATTCGATTCGGTTTAATTTTTTGACTTAAAATTCCACCGAAATCGAGTTAAAAAGAGCGCGAAAGTTGCATTAGATTCGAAATCTTGATATTTTTTAACGTCACACAGATACACTTTTTAACTCTCTTTCGACAGAATTTTAAGTCACTAAATGAAACTGAATCGAAGTCAAATTCGAATCGAGTGTCTAGAGTAAGGGAGCTGGCACTGTAAACATATAGACATTTGTGTTACTTATTAAAGAGAACATTTAATTTTTCGTTTGAAATATAATGGAAAAATAGAAAATTAAAAGGCCGATAGATTCAAAATCGATATTTGAGTCGCCCCGTAGTTCCAAACGTCGAAACCGCTGTCAATACTAACAAAAGTGACCGCCATTTTATTAGTTAGGGTTTGGTCTATAGGTGGGTGCATGAGCTGACGAGCCAAGGCCTAAAAAACACTCTAGCGAACCCAAAATTCAAATTAATTTAAATTTTAATTAATCTATTTATTCATTTTAAGAAGGATTACAGACTAATTGCATCGGTATCATTACATGTGTATATAATCACATTTCTAATAACAAGCCTCCACATTTGAACAAGCTTTGAACAAAAAATATTTACACGCCTTAATGAAACATGTGTTGTCTTTCCTCAGTATTCAGAATTCGTTAAGAAGGTTCTTGAGAGATTTAAAAAGATTTTAAATAGAAAAAGTATTGGTCGCCAAATATTTGGATAGGCATCCATACCTGGATGCTATCTGTGATCTATAGATAAAAGACTACACCCGCAAGCATACCAGGGGGGTTACTATCACCTCTTATAGCAGCATTATTATAATCTTACTTTGATTTTTTTGTATGGGAATCGGTATAAGTAATATTACAATAATACTGCTATAAGAAGTGGTGGTAACCCCCTTGTTGTTCTAACCCCGTTAGGGTATTGGTGTTCTGTGGTTCTAACTTTCATATCTTTCAAACATCGTCTCGTAAATCATAATACAGCGATCATAAACGCAACGTAGCGCCATGAAACGTTGTAAATTAGATGTCTTATTGCACTAGCCGTGCCGCGTAGCTTTATTAATTATTTTATAGCTTTTATCTACTTGAAATATGTGAATTATGCACCGCGATCAGCCGGTAATTAAAATTTTAGATGTTCAAACTTTCCCTTTAGTTAAGTAAATATAAATGGTATTACATCGTAAATTTGTTAAATATATTGTGATCACTTTGCTGCATTTTGAAATTTATAGCGAAAATTTATACAGAGTTTAAGTTTAAATTTTGTGTTTCTTTTTCTACACAGTTTTTCGTAAATAACAAAGGTCTATGACCTAACTGTCACTTTTACCATTAATTTATTCAGTTTTTACTCGCTGTATATTTGCTTCATCTTCAATGACGTTTTGTACAATGATTTATATCTGGGTGTTAAAAGCGTTAAAAGCGTGTTTTATTAGTTTTTTTTTTAATTATAGTATGGGATAATTGGGAGGTCCTAACAAAGAAATTATTTGCAAAGTGTGTAATACATTTGTTTTAATTTTGGGTACCTGCTTGTCACTTTACTAATTTTTTTCACTTGTATTTTTAATTTTTATTCATTTTTGTCACTTTACTAATTTCACATAACAAATTATTTTATTCACTTTGTGAAAAAGTCACTTCACTCAGTAAAAAATTAGATCAGAAAATCTCAGAAGATATAGTATGTATAAGTGTATAATAGATCAGGGTAATCTGATTAATGAGATAATGAAATACTAGAAGAGCAGGCAGATGATGTAACTAGATGCTCAAATATAATCAAGTATGTAGATATTCACACGCTACGGGTGATAGGTGAAAGGTCACTTCATGCCGCGTAGAACTAAGATAGACGAAGTGTCTGTTAATTTCTTCCTGGATAATATTTAATGACATAGCGCTTAACTTTTGTTCGGGCCTGCAATAAAATTCATTAATAATATAGCACTAGGTATAAAGATCAGCGGCGCCAATCAAATACAAATCGAATTTAATTTTTGACATTTGTATAGTATTTGCTACAATGGCTTGTAATTACATTGGATCGTGAAGAATGGAAAGATAGGGAGACCTTTGCCCAGCAGTGGGATGATCTAGGAAAAAAAATAATGACATTTAAACCAAACGTTATCAGTTACTCAAACATGAGTTTCTTTAAAATTTCTCGCTAGCACCTATGTAAAATATTTGTAAACACCCGAACTCCTCTAGATATTTAGTTCTAGCGACAGCCTCCATAGCGCAGCGGGCGAGTAGCCGACTGTCAAACGTGAGGTCGCGGGTTCGATTCCCGCATCAAGAAAAATGTCTGTGTGGCCCACAGATATTTGTTTCGGGTCTGGGTGCTGTGAGACCAAAAGTCTCTCGTAGTTCCTGATACCCACGACACAAGACTCGATCTTAGTGTGGGGTCAGGACTATGTATGTGACTGTTGGGTGTTATTATATCATTGGGTACAAAGATCAGCGGCCTGAGCAGGAATAATTTTGACAATCAAATTCGAATCGAGATCGACGCGCGTTTTTGACATTTTGTATGAAATTTTAACCAAACGTCATCGTCGTCAGTAGCTCGATCATGTAACATAACATAAGCTCACGCCTGTATCCCCGAAAATTTAGGCAGAGGCGCACTAGCGTACTAGTACACCCACGTTTCGCCGAGCTTAGTTCCGTCCCAGATGTGATAGGGGGCGAGCCCATCGCCATATCGGGCACAAATTCCAGACTCCGGGCTGATATGGAAAAATCCAATATCACTTTGCTCGACCCGGGGATCGAACCCGAGACCTCAGGATGATAGTCGTACCGAAACACAACTACGCTACCGACGCAGTCATGTTTTTTTACATTACTCGCTAGCTACTACGTCCAATAATTTGTATGAAACACGTCAGTTCCCCACGTAACCCGACAGGCGGATGGGTGTTTTTCATATAAATAATTTACGGAGATGCTAGTGCAAAATGACGCTGATGATGATGATGAAGAACGAATATAAAAGTCAATATTAATAATTCAAAATACAAATACTTTAAAACGATTAAAACATACCAAACACGGTACCATTTAACCCGTGTTGAGTACATCAAAACAATAGATAACTGGGAATCCATTCCGATTCCGTGGATAAGAACGTTGCACATCAAAGAACATTTAAATAAAATGTTTCTGCCTCCAACTAACGAGCCATTTAGAATGCAATTTATGTCAAATAAACTAACACGTGCTGTGACAATAAATAGATCTTGTCGACGTACGGGATGTGGGCATAGTGGATGAGGTAGCGGGTAGAGCCGCTTTAAGCGTTTTAAGAGAACGAAAACGTGAACCGTGGCGTGCCTCAGTGGCGTGGTGGAATTGCGTGTGTGGTCAGACTATCGTCCTGAGGTCTCGGGTTCGATCCCCGGGTCAAAAAATATTGGGTTTTTCTATGCAGTATCAGCCCGGAGACTACAATTTGTGCTTGTTATGGGACAAGGTCGCAGGAAGTCGCTGGATTCCGGCCGCTTTAAACAGGTCGATCTGGAAATCTTTGTGAGAAGCCTATGTCCAGCGGTGGACGTCTTGTGGCTGATAATGATGATGATGATAGGCTCGCCCCCTATCACATCTGGGACGGAAATGAGCGCAGCGAAATGTGTGTGTTCTAGTTCTGTAGATCGCCTCTGCGTACCCCTTCGGAGATACAGGCGTATATTATGTATGTATGTATATACAAACCGGCATGAAACAGCGATGTAGATCAACAGTTTTTGCGGAATCACATCCACTATGCAACTAACAATCACAAATGTTATTAGCTAGACGTTGTTTCTTCTTCGGCTCCGGGCTCTGCACATGTGATAGTTTTTCAACCATCAGTCATGAATAGTGTAGCTTTGCAATAGTGACTATAAATATTCTTAATGATTAGAAGTCGCCTCCTTGGTTTAGTAGCAGCATGTATGGGCTGTGGACCGGGAGGTCCTGGGTTCGATTCCCAGGTCGGGCAAAGCAAATTTTCTAATTCAATTTGCCCGGAACTGGATCCCTCATAGAGGGTTGACGTCAGGCAGGCCGCCGGTCGTAAAAACGAAGCCAAATCCTCTTTGCAACATGCTTGAAAAAGTGTGTTGCGCCGACTCCACATTAAGGTGAGGTAAGGGCAGGTAGAAAAAAAATTATTTTCAGACTTTGTTTAACTATCCTAAGACTAATGCGTTCATCAAACTTTTAGCTTTGTAAAATTAATACAGATTTAGGTCTATTTGTTTTGTTTCACCGCTAACCGCTCCTCACCACACACAGCATTAGAGTTAGCGAGCGGTCAACAGCTGCCTTAGCGAGTGGATTAAAACAATTGATTAATTCAAGTGCAACTAACTGAATGGACTTTCTGGACCAGTTCCAGATGCCCTCAGACATGCGATGTTATGTACTATCCACACGGATGCGGTGTCTACTCCATCGCCATTATAAAATATATCTTCCTTATGTTGCACACTTTGATCGTTTGTATTTTTGGATGTTTTATTATGTTTTTTGATGTTAAAGAGAGAAGGATTGTTTGAGGGTAAAGTGTGATAACGAATGCAGAAAGTGTGAGGTGTTTAACGTAGGAAAATGTGTGTTAAGTAAGGAACAGTAGCCCGAGCACGAAAAACGAATGTAAATGTAAATGTATTCGAGTTCGCTGCGCACTGATGACGTTTGGTTAACATTTCATACAAATTTCATAGACGCGCATAGTGTTCGAATACATTTACGGTTGTCAGAAATTTTTGCTGTTGCTCAGGCCGCAGTATTATCAATAAGATGTAAGAATTTATCTCGTACAACATAATGTTTAAGATTCTAATAACATAAAACTGTTCTTCGAAACTATGTCCTAGGATCCTAGTGTAATAATAAGACTTGGCCTCATTAAATGATAGCTTTCTGTAAAATCCTCGCCTTGAACATGCGATAAACTCTCTTCTTTATTCCAGATCCTTTATTAGTATTTCTATTATAGCCATTATAATTTTAGCCATTAGGAATCAGTCCGCCATACTCTGTTTATCTCCTAATTACTAAGGAATAAAGGAAGAGAAGAAGGAATAAATAAATATTGCATTCTAAAAGATTTGATTGACATTACAAAAACTGGTTGCATTCAAGATTCAGATCGTTTGAATATATCCACAAACATATCTATAAGTATTATATCATATATCAACGATGCCATTAATCAAAATCAAACGTCATGCCTTTTACCTCAATATAAACAGGTACAGTGATTTGGTCACAAAGATATGAATTTGGTCATAAAGTTAAATACATATTGTAATGCTCAAAGATCTCTGTCCGCGCTGACAGATATGTCACAACAAATATGATTTAGGACAACAAATCTAGAAAACAAAGCGTTTTCTTGAAATCTGTCCGCACATTCGCCTACATATTTAACATAAAAGCTTGTCGCAGTCTTTGGTCACAGCTGCCATTTGTTTAAGAAACCCGTGGGCGTCTATTTCATGCATATTACCCTTTTCTTTATCTCATAATAACATGTACAAGTATACAGACGTTGTTACATAAAAAGGAATGATTTACAGCGTGGAAAAACCTTCTTTTGCACTATCCATAGAGAATTAATGCGATAAACAAAATGGCGGCGTTCGCCATTTTGTTGTCTAGTTTTGAGGTTATGTAACGACTTCGGAAACGAACTCTAATAACAGTTAGGGAGCCTTGAAAACTTGGAGCCAGGTTATTTGGAAGTTTATCATATTTTGTACAATGATTTGTACAGTCGTGTGGAAAATAAGATTACATAAACCAATTTCCTGGTCTTTTGTTGTTTAGTTGGGTTATTAGACTATATTTGTATTCTATACAGATATTTACATGTTTAGCAAATGAAACAAAAATAAACCCTTATGTAAAATCTGCATCTAAATTGGTTGAAAAAAAATATTGTTGAGAATATTTCAATTTTTCTTTCTGTGCTATATTTTAGGTAAAGTAAATTTCATATAAAATTAATTTAAAAAAATGCATAAAAATGTACATAATTTCCTAAGATATTCATAGTCACATATTAATAGCCGTCTAATGAAAATAGGATAATAAGCAGATCAGTAATAATCAGATAAACTAGCCAGCTCCTAGGACTAGTCCTAGTCCTAGGTTCGATTTCCACGTTGGATGAAGCGTGTATCTAACATTAAGAGGCAATTGAGGTTGGTAAAGTAGCAAAACTGGTGTTTTTTTTTCTGGAACTTTGTAAACTTATTGAAGTAGGATTAGGGTATCTAAGTAGAAGAAGAATCAAGATATAATTTTGTATCATTTGATATTAGAATAAAAATAAAATTTTATATGAAGATGATTTAAAATTTCGTCAAATGGGATTTAATGAATACAAATAAACTTTTCAATCGGCTTGTACAAAGCAACAAAGATGTCAAATTGTTTTCTCCGTTAGACATAATATCACAATTTATGCGTTCAAGGTTGCCAGCACCAGAAAACAGCGTGTTCACGTGCCAAATGCCGTGTTGTCGCCGTTCACTTATGTGGAACAACGAAATGTTGCTATTTTTCATAAAATATACTTAGGGAATGTGCTTTTCAACTTAGCATCGTAATATGAACGTCCTTTATTATATAAAATTGGATTGGATTTGTCTCATGGTTGATTTTGTTTGTATTGGGAATGTAGTATGACCTGCCCGCCTAGCATACGCGCCACGAGAACATTTTGTCGACTCTTTTTGTCCTGTTATAACCGGTTTTCTCTATTTGTCTACGTACACATGCGTCCTCGTTTATTTTCATACAATATTTTGGACAACACGTAGACAACATCTCGACTGTCGATTATCGAAATATCTCGTGGCGTGCATGCTAGGCGGGCTGGTATCTGATTATAGACGAATCGAAATAATTAAACGGGATCAATTCCATATCAAATATTTACAACAAAATATCCTACCTAATAACGGTTAAAATGTGGACATTTGTATGTTTGCGAATATAAACGTTTATACTCAATTAGACACAAGTTACAACGTGTTTTATTTAACTGGTGCCCGGAACGCCCTTCGCGTAGAAATTTATTTTCCGGGTTAAAAAGTACCCTAGGTTTTATTCTGATCTATATAACTGTACAGTTTCATCAAAATCCATTTAGTATATTAATATATTATTGCGTGAAAGAACAAACATCCATCCATACATCCAAACATACAAACTTTCGCGTTTATAGTTAAATTAGATTTGGCACACAGGTAGACTTTTAACACACTCTTTTAAGCATGTTACACATAATTTAGCTTAGTTTTTACGACCGACTGCCTGCCTGACGTCAACACCCGTCTTAGGAACACAGGTAGACTATTACCTGAATTAGGACAAGGTTACTATTTATTCCAGAAAACTATGCGGGCGGAGCTGGAATACAAGTTTTGTTATGAAGAAATGTAATGACATTTTTACAAAGTTCTCTAACTTTATTTAATTTAATGAAGTTTCACGACCTAAGGTTGATTAGTCATTAGTCTGACCTTAGTACTGCTCGAAAAAACTTTCGTTGAATTTTGATTTGAACCTTATTAACCTATACAAAACAATAATTAACTCGAAGTGTACAAAGAAAACACTCAAAAGAATATTCACTGCAATCATGTTTCTTAACAAATATATTATAATACAAAACGCTTTTGATGAAAAACTAATCAATCGAACTACGAGTTTTGGGAAAGTTAAAATCTCAAGTTCGTATTCATTGCGAGGGATGGATTCAGGATTATAGACAGGGGGATAAAAATATAATAGAAGGTATTCAAGCATGCCTACATTATATTGAAATGTTATACATGTAATCCAAACACAGACTAAATATTACGCACAGACTAAAAAAATGCAAGAAATTAGTTATCAGCTCTAGAGTGTACGTTGTTTCTCGTTGGCGTTCTCACTATAGTGTGAGAGAACTTTCTTTCTACCTGCCCTTTTCCCACCTTAATGTGGGATTGGCGCAGCACACTTTTTCAAGCATGTTGCAGAAAGGATTTGGCTTAGTTTTTACTACCAGCTGCCTGCCTGACGTCTATCCCCACCGAGGGATCCAATCCCAGACAAATTAAATTAGAAAATTCGCTTTTCCCGACCTGGAAATCGAACTGAGGACCTCCCGGTCCACAGCCCATATATGCTGCCACTAGATCAAGGTGGCGACTATAGTAGTATGAGGGAACTATTAGATATAAAAAAAACAAGAATTCAAAATATTGTTGTTATAAAATATGTGACTATTTCTTTTAAGCCATAACTATTATAATAATAAAAATAATAAACCCAACAGTCACATACATAGTCCTGACCCACACTAGGTTTGACCTATACCGTGGGGATCAGGAACTACGAGGGACTTACGGTCCCACAACACCCAAGCCCGAAAAAAATAATCCGTGAATCATACAAACATTTATCTTGGTATGGGAATCGAAGTCGCTACTCGCTACCGGCTACTCGCCCACTGCGCCACGAGGGCTGTCTTGTTACAGAATATGACTTCTTTATAAATAAATAAATAACACCCAACATTCACATACATAGTCCTGACCCCACACTAAGATCGAGTCTTGTGTCGTGGGTATCAGGAACTACGAGAGACTTTCGGTCTCACAACACCCATACGCGAAACAAATATCTGTAGGCCATACAAACATTTGTCTCGGTGCGGGGATCGAACCTGCGGCATCTCGCTTCACAGCCGGCTACTCGCCCACTGCGCCACGGAGGCTGTCTTGTTGTTACAAAATATTTCTTCTTTTAACCCATAACTATGTCTTTGGGGGACATGTACCCCGAACTCTCGTGTAAATACGACTCAGTTGTTTTTGCTTAAATAAACCTTTTGACTGTATTTGTAAGTTTTCCATTGGAGTGTTAGCTGAAACCCTATCGAGACAGTTGTAATACCATGTTGAATTGTAAAGAATCTAGAAATCTTGAGTCACGGGCGTATAAAAAAGAAGGACACCATGTCGCCTATAGTCAAACGGACGCCACAGAGAAACCACGCACACAAACGCGGCTACAAAGTGCCCTACGCACACATTAACACTCAACACGCTCAGTCGCCGCCATTACGTGTCGATAGATCGAATGGGCAGAAAACTCTGCTTCACTTTCTTAGATTGCCTCGGTGGCGTGGTTGTTTTTCGGTACGACTACCGTCCTGAGGTCTCGGGTTCGATCCCCGGGTCGGGCAAGGTGATATTGGATTTCTCCATATCAGCCCGGAGTCTGGAATTTGTGCCCGATATGGCGATAGGCTCGCCCCCCATCACATCTGGGAGGGAACTAAGCTCGGCGAAATGTAGGTGAACTAGTTGGCCAGTGCGGCTCTGCCTACCCCTTCGGGGATACAGGCGTGAGCTTATGTTGTTATGTTTTATGTTTCAATGTTCCTAACGCTCCGTCCTTTTTTTTACGTCCGTGTCTTGAGCTCTTGTCTAGTCTAAACAAGCGAACAATGTAAGAGTGCGTATATATAAAGCGTGAATAGAAATTTTATTACGAAGCTTTTACACTTACACTGAGTTTTCCTATCCCTAACTAGAAGCAATATTTTACGTATAAAGCAGTAATTATTACATGAAGACTGCCTCGGTGGCGTGGTGGTGTTTCGGTACGACTACGGTTCTGAGGTCTCGGGTTCGATCCCCGGATCGGGCAAAGTGATATTGGATTTTTCCATATCAACCCGGAGTCTGGAATTTGTGCCCGATATGGCGATAAGCTCGCCCCCTATCACATCTGGGACTGAACTAAATGTGGGTGTTCTCGTTCGCTAGTGCGCCTCTGCCTACCCCTTCGGGGATACAGGCGTGAGCTTATGTTATGTTATTACATGAAGCAAAAACTTTGTACACATATTTAAGAGAATTGCGCAAACGGATGAACGTGAAATTTGATACAGGTAAAGTTTATATGAAGAATGTGTATAAAGCTAATTTTTTTATATAAATGCATTAGAAATACAATAAATTATTAAATTAAAAATCAAAGTAAAAAAAATATTTTTAAAAACAAGCTTCTATCTGGGACAATAAACTAAAAAGTTCCAAATAAATTCTAGTAAGTATTTGGCGTGTAGGTACTTACCAATATTCTTAAAAGCTTGAGGCACTACCATTTACCAGTTACAGGTTAGGTATTGACAAAATTTCTGTGTATAAGTTTTTACGACCGGCTGCCTGCCTGACGTCAACCCCCTCTGTGGGATCCAGTAAATTAGAAAATTCGCTTTGCCCGACCTGGGAATCGAACCTACGACCTCCCGGTCCACAGCCCATATATGCTGCCACCAAGGAGGCGACTTACACGTCATTCGTGTATGTAAATCTAGATTCAACATAAATCGAGATTCCCTTCGCCGTAAGCCTTGTGAATTGTGACTATTAAACTAACATTCCTCAAAGTTTAAAATTGTTTCAAGTTAGTACCGTTATTTTCTGTCTTAATCTGACAGCCTCCGTGGCGCAGCGGGCGAGTAGCCGGCTGTGAAGCGAGAGGCCGCGGGTTCGATCCCCGCACTGAGACAAATGTTTGTATGGCCTACAGATATTTGTTTCGGGTCTGGGTGTTGTGAGACCGAAAGTCTCTCGTAGTTTCTGATTCCCACGACACAAGACTCGATCTTAGTGTGGGGTCAGAACTATGTATGTGACTGTTGGGTGTTATTTATTTATTTATTTAATCTCTATCCATAATACTAGTGACCTAATGAAACGTCGTGACGGTATTATGTGGTAGATAAATGAGTCCAGAGGTTGTCTTAAGGACGTTAGACAGTTCGTTATGAATAGTGTGACGTATGCCGTGTAGCCAAAGGGCTCGGATTACTGCGATGTTTTCTCTATGGGAGCCATTAAGTTATTTACCAGCTTTTGCGGACAGCTTTGCTTTCGTAAATCATTTGTTGCAATAATTCTTTATTTTCGCCAAGAAGTGATTTATGTTTTATCCGGTTAACTGGTTTTTACAGCTGTGTCTACTTTCATAAATACATACTTAAGCTCACGCCTGTATCCCCGAAGGGGTAGGCGGTGGCGCACTAGCGAACTAGAACACCCACATTTCGCTGAGCTTAGTTCCGTCCCAGATGTGATTGGGGGGCGAGCCTATCGTCATATCGGGCACAAATTGCAGACTCCGGGCTGATATTCAAAAAATCAAATATCACTTTGCCCGACCCGAGGATTGAACCCGAGACCTCAAGACGGTAGTCGTACCGAAATACAACTACGCCACCGAGGCAAATTAAAATTAGACCCCAGGTTCGATCCCCGGTTTGAGTTACCAAAATTTACCATCAGCTGACCCATTTGTTTCTTTGCCAGTCTCTGCTACAAAAAAAAGAATTTACGTTATAAAAGAAATAAAACTATTCTTAGTCTTTCGGATTCTATCACGATTAGGTTTTAATTATTATTCCCGACGTTTCGAAGGCTTTGCAGTCTTCGTTGTCACGGGTCAGACTGCAAAGCCTTCGAAACGTCGGGAATAATAATTAAAACCTAATCGTGATAGAATCCGTAAGAATAGTTTTATTTCAATGTATAATATTCGCGTATACTTAAGAAATCAGTTATAAAAGAACTTTGTAGGCTGGCAAAGTCCTCCACCACGTTTTGACCCACTCTACCTACCTTACCTCGTCATTCCATCTGGCCTGAGGACATTTACAATGCGTTTGTCGGAATGATTCAGAATCTAGATCAAAAAGAATATATTTGAAGGGAAAATACAACTTTTTACAATCAAGAAACACCGTACTGGAGACTTTACTATATTATGTAAAAGACTTGGTTAAAACGTGCCTCTTATATGCACTATATTCGCTACACAACTGTACTGTATATCTCAAACTACTTGTGTACACTTCGAGCTCCAAAGGGAGACTAACTCAATAATGATAGCTCCCGCTCTTTTATTCGTTTTGCTTTAGTTAATAAAGAAATACCTTCTACAAATATTATGAATAACTTGGAGGATAGTTAATATAAATATAATTAACATACTACCCTTCAATATCGTGTACCAAATCACAACAATTATCCGAATTCGTAACATTTATTAGATGATTTATTATGACTTACAGGTAGGGAGGTGGGTATATATAGGTTTTGGTATAAATATAACTTTAAAATATTTTGACTGCCTCGGTGGCGTGGTGGTATTTCGGTACGACTACGGTTCTGAGGTCTCGGGTTCGATCCCCGGGTCGGGCAAAGTGATATTGGATTTTTCATATCAGCCCGGTGTCTGGAATTTATGCCGGTAGGTTCGCCCCCTATCACATCTGGGACGGAACTAAGCTCGGCGATATGTGGGTGTTCTAGTTCGCTAGTGGACCTCTGCCTAGCCCTTCGGGGATACAGGCGTGAGCTTATGTTATGTTATGTGTAAAACATTTTGTTATTTAGGTATTTTACCGCCGGCCGCCTGTCTGACGTCAACTCTTTCTGAGAGAACCAGCCCCAGACACAAAGGTAAATCGTGTTAGAAAAACCTCCGCCTAACCTGGGATGCGAACCCAAGACCTCCCGATCCTCAGCAATTATACGCTGACAAGAGACAATAAGGAGTTAGTTCCCCCTATATAAACATTCTATTCATGCCATAAAATAATTCAGAAGACTTTAATTTCTATAGTAATAACGTGGACATAAATGTTTTCATAATGGTTGCCCCATCTCAACTCTCTTCACTACATTACACTTAAAAGAATGATGTGCGAAATGAGAATTATTTCGAATGAATCTAGAATAAATTCAGTGAAAATTTAATTAGCACGTGTGAAACGTAATTTGAAATATATAAATCACGCTGATATTGACGGCTCGACTGCTGGATAGTACTGTCTCACAGAAAACCGACTGTTACAAAAAGTTGGAATTTGTGCCCGATATGGCGATAAGTCGCTGGATGCAGGCCGCTTCCAACAGGTCAATCTGGAAATCTTTGGGGGAGGCCTATGTTCAGCAGTGGACGTCCTATGGCTGATGATGTTGATGATGATGATGATGATGGCGATAGGCTTGCCCCCTACCACATTTGGGACGGAACTAGCTAGCTTGGCGAAATGTCGGTGTTCTAGTTCGCTAGTGCTCTGACTATCCCTTCGGGGATACAGGCGTGAGCTTATGTATAATAGATAAGTGGGTATATATTAATTGTTCAATGTTTTTTTGGACTGCGTTAACTATAATAAGTACCCCAGACAAATATCTTAACGCGTCTAGCGTAGGATTTTTTTTTTTAATTAAATGACATAAAAATCGAATGGCGATCCAACCGATTCGATTTTCGAGTTTTTGACGACCCACTCGAAGTCGCCGCGACGTCGAGGCGTCACTTGAACCACCCCGTTAACCACATCCCCGTCCGCATGGAGGCGCTAGTGTCGTCACCAACTAACCTTGGCTCCCAAACACGTACTCACAAAGCGCGAGTCGAAGTTGCGTCTGTCCGTAAACATTTATTTAAACGCGTCACCTGCACTAAAACATTACACAAAACACCTACACAAAACATGTATTTTTTATCTATGGTCCATTGTTATGTCCATTGTTTCGTAAAGAGCAAGAGACAGCTAAAATCGTTGTTTTGCGTATGTCTTTTTATGTTTTGTTTCAAGAAAAAGTAGTGCAGGAGACGAGGCTTTACAAACACACAAACACAGTAAGTGATTTGTAGCTCCGCGATAAATCTCAATTTATCCCAAATCTTCATTTAAAGATAAGAGTGAGCTGTAAGATAAATCGAGTTTAGGCTTAACTCTACATTAGTAATAGCAAGTCGCCCTAAGAAACTTCCATCCAAATCCAAGGATTAACTTCAAAGGGTCCTGGCAATTCTAAAAATGCATTTTGATAGAAATACTTACTCCCTTTTATACGGAGATTTTGTCAGCGGATCTAAATTTCATCGGATCAGTATTACATCTTGTTTCTGTTGGATATTATAAAAGGACGACGAATTGAAAACCTCTTTCTTTTGAAGTCGGTTGATAAAACGAACTCAAATCATTGAAAATTACGTTAAGATTTGTGGGATGCTTAGCTGTCGTTTCAATTAAACCTCATGTTGGAAAATGAATGTGTTAACGTCGTTGCTTTATTTTCTGCATGCATACTTGCGTTCGTATCATTAACCTTACTTAATATTCGTCCTTTCTCGAGTTTAAATTATTTTCCAATTAAGTTTAATTTAATTTTTAATTTATGCTGAGTATCTCAATACGTTTGGAGTGCTAGACTACAAGAGCCACGCTGTCGCTTGTAGTTAAATGCTTGTCTGTAGCATAAATGATCCGGCTCGGCCGAATCAGCAAGCGAATGTGAGGTACTTAGCAGCTTGCTGTTGCGTTTCGTACGGTGATTGAGATGTCCTGCCGCAGTGGCGTAGTTGTATTTCGGTACGACTACTGTCTTGAGGTCTCGGGTTCGATACCCAGGTCGGACAAAGTAGACGATATGGCTAAAGACTCGCCCCCAAACAAAGTGTGGGTGTTTTAGTTCGCTTCTGCCCACCTCTTACCGTTAATGAGATGATATAATTCGATTGAATATGCCTTTACTTCCATTAGTTAAAATGCGAATGTAAACAGAGAATCGATGTCGTAGGTAGATTTTTTGTTGAGACTTATTCTTGAAGGTTCAATGTGCCGATATTTATGAGTACTACGATATCAACACCTCTTATATTAAAAGCTCCATTTTCAACGAAACCTGTTTCAATTTCATTTGCTCGAAGATTGAAACAACTTTATTTTGATAGGAATATTGAATAATGTAAAAGTAATATAACCTTACAATTTACGGAGAAAGGGCAATGTTTTCTTCATGTTATTTGAGTCAAAGCACCTGTTTTGAATCGCTAAGTCCTGAAGACAGTTTATGCATACAACACAAAACTTAATATGTAACGGATAGTCAATCTGTAAATTTCTATTATAGGTACAAATGTAAGCTCTAAGCCCGGTTAAGCTGAGGCTTATCGAGTTGAAAGCTTGGATTGAGACAAAGAAGCCGCTTGTCGCGCGTCCAACGCGTTGCGGCGAACACCCCGGCCGCATGCAGCACGGTTTCCAGCGCTGTGCAGTGGCGCGTAGTGTCCAGCACTGCTCCCACAGCCTTACTATCATTTACCTATCGACAGGGCTCCACAATCAGTGGTCCGAGGCCGCTCTAGGCCGACGCACTCGTCGACATAACACGTGCATTACTCACGAAATATTTTCATAAAGCCGAACCGAACGCACCCGTCGCGCACTCCCCGCGACCCCGCGACCCCGCGCACCCGGCAAAACCAGTTCAGTTCGTGCCCGGCTGCCGTGTGCGTCGGTCGTTTGTTGGGGAGTGACGTCGTCGCGTTGTGTTACGAAAAACAACCTTTTGTACCAAAACCAAAAGCAGTGCTGTGGATTCGTATTATTACAGTGGCCGTGTGAGATTGTGCGTTCATGTTGTGATGTTGTACGAGATGTTCTAGTGTGTACATCGGTAGAGAGTGGTACGGGTGCCGCCTGCCGCCGCCGGACTCGTTTTCTCTCTCGATCTCGGGATATCATTAAGGTATTTATTGTTACACCAGCTCATTGTTGTAAGGAATTCTTTCCGCGGCCCTCGCGTACGGTTGAATCGATAGTCTCGAACAGAGTGGTGTGTTTGAGTGTGACGGTTGCTCTGCTAGGTGGTACGACGCTATGTAATTCGCCGATTTTGAATCGCAGATTGTTGGTGTTTGTGGATTTGCATTGTAGATGCGTTGAAGATGCGCCGTATAAACATCGTAGGGCCAAGAACGGCCACTCGTAGTGGGCGACTATTAATTAGGCGGTTCGGTGTAACGGTACCTCGATCCGAGCATCGGATGCCGGTCACCGACTAGCGGCTAGGGCAAGAGACGGGACCAATTGACGATCTTTTGATGACTTGTTTCTTCGTCTCGATGCTATAACAATTAAATTAATAGTCGCTTACGAGTAATTAAAAGCGACTGTGCCGCTGTGATAGAGAGCTTTAGAGAGCTTTCAAATAATAACAAACGGTTGTTGATGTAAAACAATATTGATGTATTGTGAAGGGTTTTGGCCCAATATACGCACAATGAAACAGGCTTAATTATTAGAAACCTTACGCTATCCATACACTGGTGAAATATTAATTATGTACTATTATGCATATTGTGGGTAAGTAAATACGGGAAATTGTTTCGTGCAGTTTACTGAGGTCTTGATATAGATGGCGCTAGTTGTGGGAAAACATTTGCAGGCCGATGTAAATTCATGGTTTTCGGCCGAATCTGTACTTCTAATTATACGATCCGACATAATGGATACCTTTGTTAAATGTACACTGACGGCACAACAATCACGATTGATAATTTTGAGTTTACAAACAGGTCAACACTTCGCCATTTGTATTCGCAAATACATGAATTTATGACTGCTAAAATGATCGAATAATAAATAATACACACGTCTTGTTGTTTTCTGATAACACCTTTAATACCTAGGTGGGTGTGTTAGTTAATTATTTTCTGGAAAAAATATTTTTTCGACTGACTTCAAAAAAAGAAGGTCCTCAATTCGTCTGTAGTTTTTATGTATGTTACGTGATATCCGCCAAATACCGATTTTCAAGATTATTTTTGAGTTCGATAGAGCTTATTCCAAGGGTGGTCCCATATTTTAGTCACGTTCGAATACATTTTGAAGTCGGTCCATTCAGTTTTTAAACTTGTGATTATTTGTTATTTTAAACTATGTTTACATATTTCCATTTTGTGTTTAAAAGTACTTAAGTAGGTACGTTCTGAAACTCAATAGGTGTCTACGCGTTTCTAAATTTAAAAAAGGAAATGTTGCCCTTTAAAAAGGAAAATTATTATCGTGTGTAAATAAAGTTCCTTTTCATTTTATTGCAAATAAAAATACCGAGTGAAGAGGATTAAACTTCCTAAAACGTTTGTCCGTAAATACCGTGCAAGATTAAAAGGTTCCATCGTAAAATCCATAACGTGGTCATTGTAAAAACAATGTCGGTTTCGTATCTCATGTTTTATTATCAGAATTTGAATACCTACATCGGATGGCATAACTTTATAGACAATTTAAGGGTTACTTTTACAATATGAAACCGATGATTTAGTCATAAAATAACTCGTAAAATGTGTATTGATAGCGTTTATGTGCGAGATGATATGGCGGTTTTAATATTACATTAATTTTGGAATCTATATTTGGACATAAAAGTGCCATAAAATTATAAATTTTCTAATAGCTTTGTTATTTTTCATTATGTTATAAACTTGTTAGATAGAATATTGGTACCTTTTCTTTTACCTGCCCTTTCCTGCCTTAGTGTGTAGTCTGCGCAACACCTTTTGAAACATGTTGCAGAAAGGATTCGACTTAAATTTTACGAGTGGTTACCTGCCTGCTATTAATCCCCGTGACCCAGCCCCGGGCTAATCTTGTTAAAAACACTGTCCCGAATCGATTCTAGAACCCAGACCCGAAACAAATACCTGTGGGCCACACAAACATTTGTCTTGGTGTAAGAATCAAACCCGCGGTACCTCGCTTCGCAGCCAGCTACTTGCCAGCTACGCCGCGGAAGTAGTCTATGTCCGTTACAGATAAATTCTTAATCGATTCCTTTGCTCGATGAAAAAGCGCCAACCTATCGATTTCTAACTTTCGTGTTTTGTTAAAAAGTATGCGGCCGAGTACCAACAGTTCATTTTCCGGCGCACGTGTCACGATAGTTTTTCGAGCATGCCTCATAGCGTTAATTTGGCGCGTAAAAAACTCAAAGTCCGGAAACATGGCGTCGCATCGGTATCGAACAGATGTTGACATGTGTCGCGACACCCGCTACCCGTGGCTTCACTGGCTGTGTAGTGTGTCGCCCTGGGCTAATTGACTGGGGTAAACGAGTGGTGCGTTCCGATTTACGTAGTTCTTGAAGGGTGATTTACATTTAACTAAAGTAACATTCTTTGTTCTAGACTCGTAAATTGTCTAGCTGATTCATATTTTACTTATAAAGTGATCGTAAGTTATGCCTTAGGGCTGTATGATTGGCACCTTGGCTACGTTACGATAAAACGCGTGTTCGAAATTCAAACTCCATTCAGTAATTTTCGTTATCTTTTTATGGCAACATCTTAATAGGTATTTCTTGTTTTTTAAATAATAAAAATAAAATAAAAATTGTTTATTTCAGACAAAATTGAGTCCATATTAAGTTTTAAACAGCATTTTATATGAATTATTCCTAAAAGTAATTTTAAAATGTATTAAAAGAAAGAAAGAAATAGGTAAATAAACTTTATTTAGTAAATGTCTCAGGCAACATATGGTGTGTTTTTTAAATAATAAAAATAAAATGAAAATTGTTTATTTCAGACAAAATTTAGTCCATATTAAGTTTTAAACAGCATTTTATATGAAATATTCCTAAAAGTAATTTTAAAATGTATTAAAAGAAAGAAAGAAATAGGTAAATAAACTTTATTTAGTATATCTCTCCAGCAACATACCATATTGATAAACATTTAAGCCATTCGACCATTTCAAGTCCTATGGGGCACCAAGTTTGTTCAAATCCTTGTAAGCCTACACCTGCCAGATTTTTAATGGTCATTTGTAGTACATTCGTGTCGTATTCTTGTTGCTATTAAAAGTAAATGACGATGTAAGACTGTATCTAGAATAATTTGGCAGTAATTGGGCAGTTTGTATGCAGCGATGATGTTATGTCATAAAATCACAACAAAGCCGTAGAATAAGGATTCCTTTGCTTAGGATATTAAAAAAGATTAAGAATATAAATTGTACCTGACTCATTTAGCACCTATTTCATTCTTTTATGTATGTTACGCGATATCTCCGCCGAATGTGGACCAATCTTCAAAATTATTTTTGTGTTTGATAGATCTTCTTTCAAGAGTGGTCCCATATACATTTGGTCACGATCGGATTTGAAGTTGGTCCGTTAAGTTTTTAAACTTGTGATTATTAATATTTTGGCAACAAAACAGCATTTGTCTATTTTATTTCAAATTACTCATTATTTGGATTTATATGAAAACTTTTTGGTGTTTTGCCAAAATGAAAATGGGAATCGAAATGTGAAAAGATGCGCAGATATGAAATTCATAGGCTTAGTGCATTTGTGGATGTAATGCCGCATACACATAACATGAGCTCACCCTTGTATTCCCGATGAGGTAGAACCATAATTCAAGTTTAGACGAATTAATTTCCGTCCTTTAGCGTGATAGGAAGATCTTACGAGGACCAGCCTGTCATCTCTAATGCACAGATTAAACAACTTTTTTTATCCAAGCACGATAAAGTGACAACAGCGGCCTGAGCAGGAAAATTTACATGACATAAGCTCACATCTGTATGCCCGAAGGGGTAGGCAGAGGCGCACTAGCCAACTAGTACCCGCACATTTCGCAGAGCTTAGTTCCGTCCCAGATGTGATAGGCGAGCCTATCGCCATATCGGGCACAAATTCCAGATTCCGGGCTGATATGGAAAAATCCAATATCACTGCCCGACCCAGGGATCGAATCCGAGACCTCAGGACGGTAGTCGTACCGAAATACAACCACGCCACCGAGGCAGTCGGTGGTCAAAATTTCTAACAATCCTGAATGTATTCGCGTTCTAGCCTCTGTCTACGCCTTCGGGGATACAGGCGTCATTCTATACATATTTACTTATATGTAAATTGTAATAATTATAACTTATAATGAGTAATGTCTAGGTAACGAGACATGACAATCTAATTGAACTCCAGAGTTCAAGGACGTCTTGTCTATTTATCAGTTTGATAACGTTCGTATATTGATAATAGATTTAGCTTCGATATCTATTTTTCCATATCAGCCCGGAGTCTGGAATTTGTGCCCGATATGGCGATAGGCTCGCCGCCTATCACATCTGGGTCGGAACTAAGCTCGGCGAAATGTGGGTGTTCTAGTTCGCTAGTGCGCCTCTGCCTACCCCTTCGGGGATACAGGCGTGAGCTTATGTTATGTATGTTATGTTACATGTTACTACGGTTTTCTGTGTAATACTGGTGGCATGATTTATATCTGAGAATCCGTCTAGGTAGGTCTAGGACCATCGTAATGTCTATGCGCCTAAGCAGCATTGTGCAGACAAAATTGTGTTCCAGAATATTGTAGCTACATTATTATATGTGTGAAGTAGTGCAGTGCCATGCAGTGCTTTGCACTATTCTTAACTATTTGCTCAACTAAACTTTTTAACATAACATAAGCTCACGCCTGTATCCCCGAAGGGGTAGGTAGAGGTGAACTAGCGAACTAGAACTAGCCTATCGCCATATCGGGCACAAATTCCAGACTCCGGGCTGATATGGAAAAATCCAATATCACTTTGCCCGGCCCGGGGTTCGAACCCGAGACTTCAAGACGGTAGTCATACCAAAATACAACTACGCCACCGAGGCAGTCGCAAACTGTTTTTATAATGCCCATTATGTCTAATAACACCACAGACGTAAAAAAAAGAAGGACACCATATCGCCTATAGTTGAACGGACACCACAGAGAAGCCACGCACACAAACGCGCCTGTAGAAAAGTGTCCTACGCACATGCCATTACGTGGCGATAGATAGAATGGGCCGAAAACTGCTTCACTTTCAATATTCCTAGCACTACGTCCAACTTTTTTTACGTCCGTGAATAACACCTACGTCACTACGGCTAACTACAATAAAGCATAAATAACCATCAACTTAACAACTCAATTCGGCTAATTCACATAAGCGACTATCCCAAAATTACAGCATAGATTTCCATTACTTAGCACCTTACAATTACGAAACAGTATTGCTTCCTTTGTCGCACCCACACAACTCGTTTGAGAGCGAGAGAGACGCTATAATCTCCTATAATCGTCTGAAGGCGCCATCGGTATAAACCATCGGGCCGAGATTTAACAGTAAAAAATTCTGGTCCAAACATGACCGTTAGGTGAGATTGTAAATTGTAAGCCGAGTCGCTCTTGTTTAGGTTTAATTAAACAAACTCGCGGTCACTTTGATCCAATGTTATATGGTTTTTAAGACATGTATGAGAAATGACAGCTTCTGTGACGCAGAGGGCGATTGGACGGATGTGAAGCGAGAGGCTGCGGGTACGATTCCCGCACCGAGATAAATGTTTGTGTGGCTCAAAGGTATTTGTTTCGGGTCTGGGTGTTGTGAGACCTAAAGTCTCTTGTAGTTTCTGATACCCGCGATACCGATTAAATAGTGCGGTGTCAGGCCTCTGTGTTTGACTGTTAGATTAGTCTTTGCAAGAACTTTTACCACTTTAGAAATGTTATAGTTTTACACACTAAAAATAAATGAAGGTTGGGTACGATGAGTGACATTTCTGAAATGCAATCAATTCAGCTCCTATCTTTTAAATAAATTTCCCATTCAAGAAATCATTACCGTCCTTTCGAGGCAGTCGGGTAAAGCCAAAGACATTCAACAGCATATAGACGGGACAACAGCACAAAACTTGTGATCCAAAAGTTATGACCTGTCATAAGTCATAAGTCGCTGAGTTTATTTAAAATGTACGCGCGCCAGGCTGGCCAGCGTAATAATATTGAGAATAAACTTATCTTACGTGATTCTAAACCATTCACAGAACATTCTAGGCTTTAAATTGTAATAATCGCCCTTGAATTTTAATAAATGGTGCATGCATTCGACAGCTTCCGTGGCGCAGCGGGCGAGTAGCCGGCTGTGAAGAGAGGCCGCGGGTTCGATTCCCGCATTGAGACAAATGTTTGTGTGGCCCACAGACATTTGTTTCAAGTCTGGGTGTTGTGAGACCGAAAGTCTGTCATAGTCTCTGACACCCACGATACAGGTTATACCTAGTGTGGGGTCAGGACTAGGTGTGTAACTGTTGGGTGTATAAAAAAAAAAAAAAAAACATGTTGGTACGAAAGTTTGAGATCAATTTTTTTGTATGGAAACTTGCTTGATAGCCCCTCTAATAGTAATATTAAATATCTTTGGGTAAAGTGCATTGCATTGCTTATGCATGCACAATGTCTGGTCTGTAAGTAGTGATACTCCATCACAATTTTAATGACAAATCATTGTGACAAGCATTATGGTCGGCGGAGTAGAATAATTCTCATATCAATGACGATCTTGCACTAAGCTTTTAAGAAACTCGATATGTGACAAGAGCTTTCAACTTGTTACATTTAGATGTGGTAGGTACTGTTATACAATAACGAGAGGAGAGGATAAAAAAATATATAAATTAGTGCGTCGGTGGCATTATTTTTCGACCGACTTCTGAAGGAAGGAATCAATTCGCCTGTCTTTTTTTTGTATTATGGCGATGGGCTCGCGCCCTATCACATCTGTGACGGAACTAAGCTCGTCGAAATGTGGGTGTTCTAGTTCGCTAGTGCGCCTCTGCCTACCAACGTGAGCTTATGTTATGTTATTTTCCACTCTTTATAATCATTAAAATGCATAACTTACCCGAAACATCTGTAGTCAATGCTGTAATACCGTTTTACATCGGATACGTCATGCGATTCCTTTAATTAGGCGTAACATATGTATGTGAGTTTTGATAAATTACAACACCACATGTTTTGATTCTATTAACATGAATCATATTTTGAACACACGTTTAATGATCCTTACTGATATTAGCGTAATCCTGAATTAGAATTTGGGGCTCAGGTGTATCTATGCACAGAAGTATAAAAACCAAAAACGGTCAAAAAAGCCATCAAATTTTGACCACATTTATATGGGACCACCCTTGAAATAAGCTCTATAGAACACAAAGAGAAATGTCTTAGTTATCGAGTAACACACATAATTTTTAAAGAATCGCGAATTTCGTCCTTTTTTAAGTTGTTGAAAATACGTAGTGAAGCTTTAGATTCATGCGAAATTGTTTTGAGCAATATTACAGAGCCTTTTTGCTAGTAATTGCTTTCATAAATACTCTTTTATATGGGGTTTTACACACATTTTGTTTGTACGTAACAATACGTTAACAGAGGACTGAGGCTGAGATCTATAGAGCCAACTTCGACTAAGTCTAACTAACGAACTCAGTGAGGATTTGGAATTGTTAAATCGAACTTTTACTGTCCGAGTAATTTTTTTATAAGAAAAACAGACTGATAGACACTAAGCAAAGATTTTCTTGTCAAAAATGAATCGGACTAAGTCAAAGTCCTCAGTTCGTTACTTTGACTTAGATTTAGTCGAAGTTCGCTCTATAGATCTCAGCCAGATTATCTAAGCCTACAGATCAAAATGTGCGACGTACCTCAACGCATATTATATTTTTTAATTATTTTTTTCTTGCTTTTTTATAACAGAGACTGACAAATGAGCAGATGGGTCACCTGATGGTAAGTGATCTCCACCGCCCATAGACACCCAAGACACAAAAATAATCATGGGTGCATTGCCAATCTAAAAGGAAGGAATGGGAGGGGGGAAAAGGGATTAGGACGGGGAGGGGAGAGGGTTGGAATTGGGCCACCGGAAATCTCACTCACCGAACAAAACGCGACATTGCTGCCACTTTACGTTGGTTTTCTGTGAGACAGTGGCATCAAACCGGTCGAGCCGGCCCATTCGTGCTGTAGACTATACTGCCTACAGCGTGGCTCTAACACTCATATGTTCATTGTATGTCTTTTTATAGAGTTAATTATTTTATTAGTATATCTTTCAAGGATTCAGGTGTTCAGTTCTTAAACACTTAACAAAAGATGAACACTTCATTCTCCAAACAAAGGTATTATCAGCAAGCCACATCATTACGATTGCGCCATCGAGACGAACATAATGTATTTGGGTTATAAATTCCAATTATTGAGTAGGCTTTAAACATTCATCTCTGTCCACCCACTTTTAATTAGTAGTGGGAATATATTCTATATTGTACTTATGGGTTTGTTACTTAGATGCGAAATTTATTTATTTAGTATCGCCAACTTAACGTATTATCTTGCTTAAAAAATATATGATATACAGATTACCTAGGCTAAATGCTGTTTAAATTATATACTTAATTGATACTTAAAGACTTCAGGAAGACATTAAAAAAAATTGAAGTATGCAATATAAGTACTATGCAATATAGCATTTACGAAATAGGGATACTTTAACTAAGGAAATTGTTCCTTATATTTAGGTATTACAATATAATACAAAGTCTATTTTTATAAAGTTTATGTCATATAAGGAAAATTGAGGATATTAGTGCTATTTAAAACATCAAACTGTCGACGCATCATCCTAACTCCACACTAATATAAGAGTCTTGTCGTAGGACTCGTGGTACTCACGAACTACAAGAGACTTTTGGTCTCACAAAGCCCAGACGTTTGCGGGTCATATAAGGGGGACTTGTAGCACTATTGCTAATCAAGAATTAAACCTAAAGTCGATTTATCTTACAGATCATTCCTATATTTAAATCGAGATTTGGGATGAATAGAGATTTATAGTAGTGCTGCAAGTGGCAATGTTTAATGTGTGCGAGAATCGAACAACGGTATTTTGGTGCGCCTATGCCTAACTCTTCAGGCACAAAGAGTCAGTTTTCGTGTGTATGCGTATAATAAAAATGATAAAAAAAATATACCCTTAACCTACCTAAGTACCCTTAATCGACGCGAATATATGAAGAGATTGATGAAAGTAGATGAAGCGAAAGTAGTGTGTCAGAATCGGGCGAAGGAGAAATCCATAGTCTCTGCCTACCCCTATGGGATACAGGCGTGATATTATGTATGTATGTATGTAAAAAAATATTTAAAAGCATAAACTGCCAGCAACATTCTATAGTAATCGCCTTACTTTGTTCTAAGTAAATGTTAAAAAGCAATTTTTCAAAACAGTCGTAAAATAGAAAATATTGAGTCACAACACATTACGGCATATAGGTACTAAAAGCTTACTGATGTGTGGTACAAGTTATGGAAGCATTTTGCTGGTATTCCACTTCGCTGTTACTCAATTTTCAACCTTATTTTCATTGAAATAAGTTTACTGTAAGTTGAACTGACTGCATGAATAACATAGGTAAATATGTAAAGATATCCGTCATTCAAAGCAAGTAAAGTGGTTTTCTTTCTATTTATTAACTGTGAGATATTCAAAAGGCCTCTAGTCCGCTTGTTACGTCACTCTTTAAGTTTACAGTTAGGCCTCGGGGAATATTAAGATTCCTTTAGTTTCGTAGACATGATTTCATGAGGTAATGAGACATGAAGATAATATTTTAAAATACTGTTTTGGGTTCTGTCGCCTTCTTGGTCTAGTGGCAGCATATATGGGCTGTGGACCGGGAGGTCGTGGGTTCGATTCCCAGATCGGGCAAAGCGAATTTTCTAATTTAATTTCCCCGGGACTGGATCCCCCAGAGGGGGTTGACGTCAAACAGGCAGCCGGTCGTAAAAACTTAGCCAAATCCTTTCTGCAACATGCTTGAACAAGTGCGTTGCGCCGACCCCACATTAAGGTGGGATAAGGTTATGTTTTATTATGGTGAGGCAAATGACACAGCATATTATGATGGTACTTACGATTCGTAAGGTTGTAACGCAACTATTATTATTTTGGCATCGTGGGTGTCTCCGTATCATAAGGTGACATAAGGTGAGCAAGTGGGCTTGCCCTTTACCAAGTTCTGCTATTTAATTTCATTTTCTAAATATCCCACCCTCTTTTCACTTATTTCTTACCCACAGTAGGCAGCCTGGCTGTGCCTTTGACATCGATATGAAACCATTTGTCATTTTTGTTGGTAATGACAATAAAAAGGCTCAAAAATTAATGAACAGATTTTAAAAATTTCTTTACGTAAAGAAAGCTACATTATGAGTTATATAGCCTAATTTTATCCCGGAAAAATATACGGTTCCCATGAGATGTGTCCCACGAACGCAGTCGCAATCAACAGTTAGTGTAAAATAAGGTGATGCAGGCAGTCATTTGATGGTAATTGATCAAAAAGATACATAGATATAATATAATAATAATATTAGCCCTGTAATATTACGGTCCCACTGCTGGGCACGGGCCTCCTCTACTATTGAGACGGGTTAGGCCTTAGTTTACCATGCTGGCCTAATGCGGGTTGGTAAACTTCACATACCTTCGAAATTTCTGTAAAAGAAATCTCGGGTATGTAGGTTTCCTCACGATGTTTTCCTTCACCGTTATAGCAAGCGATATTTCACAATGAAAATACACTTAACATAGAAAAGTCAGAGGTATATGCTCCATTTTGGGGTTGGTCTCGAACTTCCGATACTTGCCTCGGCAGTCCGTACCATTCCCAACTGAGCTATCGCTGCTTCTATAATATATACATAAATATACCAAAGGAAAAATAAGCATCGCCGGCCTTTTAACATGTACGCATATTTAGACCATTCTTTACTATGAGAATCGACCTGCATTAACCTCCCACGCCATCAAAGCAGTCTCAACATATCACTAATAACAATTTTTCATAAATTACGAAGTTAAAACACTTTAGAGTTAACAGAACTCAAAGCTTTTTAACTCAACCAAATTTGTATATCAAAACAGCCATAAAGTAACTATCTTGCTATTAACAAATCCATGGCCACCACTAAAAGCTTTTAAGCTTTAGACACCGGCTCGAATATTTATAAATCTTAGTAAAAAATCAACATTTCACAATGCCGATTTATGTTAAATTAGTTGAATCGTTGAAATTCTTGATTTTTAATCAATATTATTTTTGGAGCAATCGAGACGAAGTGTTAAGCACTCGTCTAGTTTTCGCGATCTTTTTTTCGGTAAATATTTTTTCCGAGACAATGGTTTTGGTGCTTAACGTGCCTCGATCGTTGGAGTCCATTACAGTGTTTTTAGTGTTGTAAAACAAAAAATGTATGATATAGCTTCTAAGATATCCAAAACATGCTTAAAAAGTTAAACTGAGGACTTTCTTTTGAACAGATATTTTCTTTTTTATTGAACATATAATCAAATCAATTTATTCGCTTATTTTGATACGTCCTGAATTTATACACATTTTTACTCATCACTTCCTAATGTAAACCTTAAAAATAAACTTGAATTTTGTATTAAATTACTAACATAATATACAACATAAGCTCACGCCTGTATCCCCGAAGCGGTAGGCAGAGGCGCACTAGCGAACTAGACCACCCAGATATCGAGGAGCTTAGTTCCGTCCCAGAACACACAAATTCCAGACTCCGAGCAGATATGGAAAAAGCCAATATCATTTTGCCGACCCGGAGGTCGAACCCGAGACCTTAGGATGACAGGTGACTGTCATAAGCAATACCACTACGCCACTGAGGCAGTAAATTACTAAATAGTAACCAAAGCTAAAATTGTTTTTGAAATAAAGACATTAACTTAGCAATCAGCTAGACAAGAAGATCGACTAAATAAAACTCGTTTTATGATTTGACTGAACATTGAACGGTTGGAACATTACGTAAGATTACCCTGGCAATCGTTATAATAGTGGGCCATTAAATTATCTTATAACACCTCTGGTATTGCAATTCTAAGGCAAAGTTTACACCAAGCTATTTTAGCGTTTTTGAAGTCGGTACTAATTTATATACCTCAGATAATACATACTGATTTCTTAAGTTTACGCGAATGTTATACATTGAAATAAAACTATTTTTATGTATAAAAAATTTTTTGATTTTATCACGATTTGCGTGATAGAATCCGTAAAAATAGTTTTATACTATTATGGATTTGAAATAAAACTATTCTTACGGATTCTATCACGATTAGGTTTTAATTATTATTCCCGACGTTTCGAAGGCTTTGCAGTCTTCGTTGTCACGGGTCAGACTGAGGTGTCATTTGTCCAAAAAAGGTTAGTGTTACAATATCTACCATCATTAAAAAATTTATAGAATCCGTAAGAATAGTTTTATTTCAATGTATAATATTCGCGTAAACTAAAGAAATCAGTATTATAGATTTATCATTTTTTTGACTGACTTCAAAAGGAGGTAATAGATAGATAGATAGTAACTCTTTATTGTAAACACACACAGAAAAACAGGTAACATTAAATAACATTAATAAATAATTATTAATATTACTAATCACTATCTTCGCCAAATATTCGGATTTTTAAGATTTGGTCACGATTGTATTTTTGAAGTCAGTCCGTTATTATTTGCAATTGAATGACGAGACGGGACGTTTTACAAAACATGTAATATAACTTGGCTAGACAGCATGCTGCAAGTGTTTTCAAGATCCGAAGTGTGGAGAAGCGCAGAAGTTGGGCGAAGTGACTCACGTTTAGTTATTATGCGTATTGTACATACTTTACCGCCGATTTAATGACGAGACGGGACGTTTTACAAAACATGCAATATAAGTTGGCTAGACAGCATGATGCAAGTGTTTTCAAGATCTGAAGTGTGGAGAAACGCATAAGTTGGGCGAAGTGACTACGTTTAGTTATTATGCGTATTGTACATACTTTACCGCCGATGATAACAATAAACGAGTAAAAAACTAAAGCGACTTACCGTTAGTTGTTTTTGTACTGTATATCCAGTTTCTTTGTATAGAAACTAATCAACAGTATAGCGTCAAAACCGTTGTTTTGGGCATCAACAAACCATTGCGGTCATTTTCCTCATGTCTACATTCGAAACATTAGTCACTTATAATCTTAGAATAGTACCTCCAAAGTTGTATCTAAAAGATGCATCTATTGATCTCATTTAAGTTAAGCTAGGCATACCGTGTTCATTAAAAAAAAAAAACATTATTAGAAAAACGATTTTTTTAAGATTTATCAGACCTAGTTTTGCATTACTAGACTCGTAAAGGCGCTTCTCCTGCACTAAAACATTACACAAAACACCTACACAACTTTTTTTTGTCTATGGTCTATAGTTCTATGAGCAGGAGGTAGCGAAATTCATTGTTTTGCGTATGTGTTTTTGTATTTTGTTACGAGAAAAACGGGTGTATAATCTAAAGTAGGCTAAATAAAATTGTAGTAGTAGGCTAAACACTAAAATGTTGTTTTAAAACTGGATTAATGCTTGAGTATCATAATACGAGCTTAAGTCCACATCACCAGGTTGCCAATGATCCTGATGTTGTTTTACTTAAAATACGTGACATATAAAGTCCGAGTTTATAGTACAGAAATATAAAACATATTTTAGGGGTACGTCGTAGGCACAAAAAACAATCCCAGTGAAAACATATCCTAACCGTTTATTATACTTAACTGCATTAGTTGAGTTATGGCCGTCCAAAGCCGTTTTTATGCTTTTTCTCCCACCTAGAGTTAAGAACAGCAATCTTGGGAGTTTTGCAACATTTTATTGTTTTACGACGGAGCTCGGTGCGTGAAGTATCGGATCGCCTCGAGCAATACCAGACCTATTTTATTGTCTCCGATGCTGAAATTTTGGCGGCTGTAACAATGGAGTGAATGTTTATTACCGACTGGCTGTTTGTTTGTTTTTTGAGCTCATGCCTGTATCCCCGAAGGGGTAGGCAGAGGCGCACTAGCGTACTAGAACACCCACATTTCGCCGAGCTTAGTTCCGTCCCAGATGTGATAGAGGGCGAGCCCATTGCCATATCGGGCACAAATTCCAGACTCCGGGCTGATATGGAAAAATCCAAAATAACTTTGCCGAGACCTCAGAACCGTAGTCGCACCGAGATACCACCACGCCACCGAGGCAGTAAAATGTAATACAGCAAAGTTTAAACCTTTGTTATAGGTAAACAATGCGCGTTTCCTAATAAAACAGTTCGGAAGCCGTTGTCAATCAATTCTGAAGTTTCCATGGGCGAAATGAAGTCATAAAAGTTTTGTAGTTGAATCGGCCCGTGTGCCGAGCACCGACGAGATTACAAAGCAAAAATGGGGCTTTTCAATCTAGCAATCAGCTGAATAAACGAACGATTTACGTAACACCGCTTTACGAGGTTCCCCACACCAAAATTCGTCTGAAACAAGCAGACGATTCCGCTCACGCGAAAACTTGCACCGTACTGACTTTTGCCTTTATAAATTCGGCTGGATTTGCGTGTCGAAGGAGGAATGTAACGATAACAGCGGCACGACGGTTAAATTATGTAAGATTACGCGTCGGTGGTGAGTGGGATCTTCTGCCAGCCTTTACGAGTTTCGTATGACTCAGAAACCGTCGTGGAGGCTATTTTCGGGATCTCATTTGAGAAGTTTGCCGTCATCAAAGCGAATCTGTGTGACGTTAGATCGTGTCGGTGCTCGTGATATCGCTTGTATTAAAACAAGGCTCGAGCTATCTCCGACCTTAAGCCGAGACTCCTTGAACCGTTGGATATAAAATCGTATTAAGCGTCATTAAGCCGTAATAATATTAGAATTTGTAAAGTGTCGTGCACTTTTGCGACCCTTGTAATACCACTGTCAACGCTAGTAATAACATCAGGTAAAAATGGGTCCCGAACTTGTCCCTTCATGGCGGTGCGGATGTATCGGATCTCTCGCTCGCTCTCTTTAATTGGCCGGAGACAGAATCTCGGTCCGGCCACGTCGGCACAGATGTATCACGAAACATTTGTCATTTAAAAAACATTCGAGTGGTATCCAAACGTCGTCGGCAGCCCCGATAATAAAAATTAGGGACGTTTGAAATAATTGCAACCTTTTATTTGGGTATCTCCGGACGTCGGGAATACTTTAAATGCAATCAAGTTTCCTCCAAGTCGAATTGAGACATTGAATGTTTGCCATTTTCTTTTCCCTCCAATTTCGCGCCAATAGCAAAAGTAAAAAGGCACGCCGATACCACCAACACGGAGGCCAATATACGTCGTCGGGAGAACCATTTCCTTTAATGCTTTCATGAGTCTCTGGAACTAAAGAGCGTGTAACAACGTATCTGTTCTTTGCCTTTTAATAGCCTAAGAACGGACAAACTGGCAAGTATTAACTTTTATCAACCATCTGCACGAATGTCACGTCTTTATTACTACTTATTCTTTGTCCTCTTGAATGCATCGTTCGAGAAAAGGGAGATAGCTAGCGCCGTCTCTTTCTCGTCTTGCGGTTGTCTCCGCGCACGAAAAGGTAGGGAAGCGGCGTCCCTTTCGACCATAGGTGTTCAATTCAATAAAAAATGGCGTACCTGGACCGGTCCCCTGACATGTTTGTACATTTTTCTTACTGTTGTGTCGGCCCGTTTTTTTGTTACGTATATTCCGATTGAGATTGAATCTGGAGCGTTATTAAAAAAGTTTCTCGCGTAATTCTTGTGGTGATTTTTGTTGGCGCCGTGGATATTTGCTTCGCGCGCTTTTCCACTTCTTTTGTATTGTCGATGATTTATTGTCTAAATTTATCAACGCACGTGCTTGGTTTAAGTGCTTTTCAAATGTTTATTTATATTAAAACGTAATACCATTACACATTTTAGCACACGCAAAACCTTAGTTTATATACATAACATAAACATTTAGGGCTACTTGCAACGCTATTACTAATCTAAAGTTATATCTTATCTCGACTTATCCTACAGCTCACTCCTATCTTTAAATCAAGATTTGGGATAGAGATTTACCAAGTGACTCTTAAGCTCACTGACTTTTGTTTGGTATTTAATCATAACTACTCTGACTCGAGTACCTAAATAGGTTAAAAGAAGGGATTTTTATTCGAATGACACATTCTGTGAGTTACATCAAAACAAAGGATGTTTGTTGATTAATAAAACCAATAGAACATTTTCTCCCCTAGTGTCCTTTGTCACACGAACCTTTCAAAACGATGTTGCAAGCAATAAAAACAAAATCACCCCGTTGCAATCCAATCGTTTGTCTAAGTGAGCAATTTAAAAAATAAAAATCCAATATGGCGTATGCTCGCAACAGCTGACTCAGCGCCACCTTACGATGGCATGGCGTCCGGACCTCTTTTGTCCCGATACTTTGCCAACCGATTGTAGCTGACATTTTGTTTTCGAAAGCTTATTGACGTGGTGAATTGGGCATTTGACAATGGCGGTAGAAAGTTTTGCCTTTAGTTCATAGTTCACTATAGTAAAGTGTGGTTCTTGGTAATGAATCGGTTGTATTCATAGCCGCAACGAAATAAACGATTTTTGTAGCTTGTGTCTGTTAAACTTTAAAGTATGAAGTGCGAGCGTAATCTGCCTTCTATGCCTTCTGTAACTTTGGATGCGCGACTTACTTCACCGTGGCCATAAAATCCGGCTAGAAATTTTCCCTATCATATCTTTGTAATATAAAAAAAGTATGGTGATTGGTACCTGGGTGTCTATTCTATAAAACGTTATCGGATGAACGATATCGGGCCGATATTCTACCGCACAGACTAATATAGAGGTAGATGCACGTGGTTCAAATAAATGTCAAACACCAAAGAGTGGACTGTCAAACGGTTTACAGCATAGCATTCTCCGAAACGAAACTTATAGCACCGATATCGGTCGGACACGTGAGCCATCATAGAATAGCAAAACGTCAGAAACGAAGTCCACAACTGCGGATTTCGTTTTATAAACTAGGCCCCCTGATTTGATGGTCGTCTTATCATGCCAGAACAAATACATTGTTTTTTATCCTGTGGTCCATGACCAAAATAGTTTCGAAGATCAGTTCTAAAAACGGCTTCACGTCGTCACGTCGACGGCCTCACGAGTATGAGTCATTGTCGAGTTTTTTACGATGTGGACGGTCGCCCCAATCCAAACAGGTGCAAACCTACCACATGAACAAATGGACGTCAAGCTATGTCAGTTACGTAGTGTTCCACGGCCCGAGGAGTAGGGTAACTTTTGACACTTGATTCGATTCCATTTAGGGCCACTTGCAGTGTTTCTAATCTAGAGTTACACCTTATCTCGATTTATCCGAGAGCTCAGTCCTATCAAGATTTGCGATAAATAGAGATTTATCGCGGAGCTGCAAGTGGCCCTTAATAATATAATAATAATATTAGCCACTGCTGGCAGTGGAACAGTAATATTAGAGGGCTAATCCAGTCCAGGCTGCTGCTCAAGTGGACATAAAAATTGACATTAGTGACATAAAATTTCACCGAAATCAAGTTAAAAGTGCGCTAATGTCGCGAATTCGTAACGAGTTCGATACGCGTCGATGAAATTTGTATGAAATATTAACCAAACGTCATCAGTGCGCAGCGAGCTCGATACGAATTCGATTGTCAAAAATATTCATGCTCGAGCCTCCGTTATTCGAACAAGTTGGCATAACTATCCTGGATCGGCATTTAGAGACACCAAGAATTCCCAAATGTAGGGCTAGGAATTCAATTTTGTCACATATTTGTTACTAGCGACTCGCCCCTGCTTCGCATGAGTACCATGCTGATATAACTATTTTGATCTATCTCGTAGGGTTCATCCAGCGTTTGCAATGTAAGCGCAAAAAAATGTGTATATTAAGACATCACTGCCTCGGTGGCGTGGTAGTATTTCGGTACGACTACGGTTCTGAGGTCTCGGGTTCGATCCCCGGGTCGGGCAAATTGATATTGGATTTTTCCATATCAGCCCGGAGTCTGGAATTTGTGCCCGATATGGCGATAGGCTCGCCCCCTATCACATCTGGGACCGAACTAAGCTCGGCGAAATGTGGGTGTTTTAGTTCGCTAGCGCGCCTCTGCCTACCCCTTTGGGGATATAGGCGTGAGCTTATGTATGTATGTATGAAAGACATCACATTAAAATCTTCTAAAATTATCATTGTTTATCTACTGTATTATGCATGTATTATACATATAAACCTTCATCTTGAATCACTATAGAATCTATTAAAAATCCGCATCAAAATCCGTTTTAAATATCTAAGCATACATAGGGACAGACAGCGGGAAGCGACTTTGTTTTATACTATGTAGTGATAAAATACGAAATTCTTGATGAATATTTCATACACACTTTCTCATCGCAATTATTTTATTCTGTCCACAATCTACTTAGACAATAGGGGCCTTACTTAAAAAAGCATTTTTCGCTGAGCAAATGGTTAAGAATTACCCGTCACTTTTTTCCTTGCGTTACATTGTTTAAAAATGAAAGGGACAACCTATGGTATAAAGATAAGCAGCGCTTAAATATTTTTATAAGGCTCAATTGCACCACTATTATTAACCTAGAGTTAGTCCTAACCGCAAGTTAAGTTACATGTCATTCATACATTTTCTGTCAATTTAGCTTGCGGTTACGACTAACTTTAGGTTAATAATAGTGGTGCAATTAAGCCTAAGTAACGGGCTATGTGACTTGCATCAATTAAGTCCGCTGACAAGTGACAACTGATTGACTCATGAGTCATAAGTCGTGCGATACTATGCTGCGCAAAAGGCATTTGTCATCCGGGTTTCTCCCTACTTATGTGTGAAATGAATTATCAACCGCGACCTACAATGAAAACAATAACAAAGAACAATAAAACCATTTATAATTTTACATTTACAAAATGTGTAATCTACCAAAGCAACTAAAACTACAAACTCGGTACATTTCCTCAAAAAAGGTTGACGTCAGTCAGACTACCGGTCGTAAAAATAAACCGAATCCTATCATGCGTAAAAAAGTGGGTTGCACCCATTCCTCATTGTAGTACCTATACATAATAAGGGCAGTTCAAGCAAAAGAAAGAATTGTAAACTAGATACATTATAATTTACTTTTCTTTCTTTCTTCCTGTCCTTATCCCACCTTAGTGTGGGGTCGGTGCAATAATCTTTTCTAAGCAAGTCGCAGAAAGGATTTGGCTTAGTTTTTATGACCGGTTGCCTGCCTGAGGTCAACTCCCTTTGGAGGTTCCAGTCGCGGACAAATTAGAAAAATTGCTTTGCCCGACCTGGAAATTCAACCCAGGACTTCCCACCATTCCACAGTCTATATAACAAGCTGCCACTAGGCCATGGAGGCGACATAAAAATTTACTACTGTTCCAAAATTCATGTTTTCTTACTGCATTTTCTGTCTATATTTTCGATGTATTTATTTTATTTTATTTTTATTTATTTATGTATTTTATGTAATTTATAAGTTAACTAATATCTAGTATACTGATTTCTTAAGTTTACGCGAATATTATACATTGAAATAAAACTATTTTTACGGATTCTATCACGATTAGGTTTTAATTATTATTCCCGACGTTTCGAAGGCTTTGCAGTCTTCAGTCTGACCAGTGACAACGAAGACTAACCTAATCGTGATAGAATCCGTAAAAATAGTTTTATTTCAATAATATCTAGTATATTTTAAGGTACCTATCATATAATTCAGTTCGATGTTTCCTGTACATGCATCAGAGTGCATTAAGTATTCATGGTGCGTCTGACGTGGCTTGCCTTGTCTACAATGTCCGATGTGATGCAAGGACGCTGGAGCTGCGATATTGATAAATTAGATAGCATTGTTTTATATTACTGTGCTAATGTAAGGTTTATTTCAATAACTATGTGTTGGCGACTAAATAAATTCAGTGGAAAAGTGTAAACATAACATAAGCTCACGCCTGTATCCCCGAAGGCGAAGGCACAGGCGCACTAGTGAACTAGAGCACCCACATTTCGCCGAGCTTAGTTCCGTTCCAGATGTGATAGGGGGCAAACCTATTGCCATATCGGGCACAAATTCCAAACTCCGGGCTGATATAGAATAATCCAATATCACTTTGCCCGACCTAGGCATCGAACCTGAGACCTCAGTACGTAATCGTACCGCGCGCGCAATACGACTACGCCACCGAGGCAGTCGTGTCGTATTTAAAGGTTTTTACTAACCAATAAAACCCGTAAACAACTGATTCATAACATTAAAGCCATTAGCAAAAATACCTTACCGTCGTTTAGCTTTCACAAAGATCGATCAAGTGGCAAAGCTATCTCTGTACCACATCTCTGTCCTTATTCCATCCCTTACCACTCGTATGTGCGAAAGAGACAGATGAACGTGTAATTTACGCAGCTTTTAACGAGGCGGTCATAAATCTTTTGTAGTCGGTTCACTACGGTTGTTGCGCCGGCGCATTGAATGATGAGACGACATTCATGAGATAAGATTCAAAAGAAAAATTCAGACGTGCCCGTCGGAAATGCTATTCTTTAAGAGATGCTTCTTGACAATGATTTGTGATACTCCTTCATAAAGACTAAATTGTTACTAATTTTTATGATAAAAGCTCCACGAATTATTGCGGATAATTTTTACAACATTAATTTTCTACTCGACAACAAATTAATTTGCGGATTCATTCTGACATCGCATTGTGAAGTGACAGCTTGCTGTTGCGTTTAGTACGGGCCTTCGTAATCCTGATTCTACAGTAGACCCTGGCGCCCTGGCATTACCTATGTCCTTAGTTCACGGTGACACTATTACGTTGAGTGTTCCGTTCTTAGACATGGGCCTTATTTAAAACAGCATTTTTAACTGAATAACCTGTCACTTTTTTCCTTGCGTTACATTATTTAAAAATGAAAGGGACAACCTATGGTATAAAGATAAGCAGCGCTCAAATACTTTTATAAGTAAGGTGCAATAAGATAGAGGACAGAGCATAACAACGAAAAATGAAGCATTCCTAATGTACGGAACGAAACCAAAATGGCGCCATTGCGAAAGAAACATCGCATTAATATAACAGTCAGGTATCTTCTTTATATTCTGAAATTAGAATTATTGTAAATAAGACACCGTATTTACAATAAAATTAATAAGTATTTATACATTATTTCATTGTTATGACACGGTGTCAACTTACATATAAATAGATCACGAAACTAAAATGGCGGAACTGGTTTCATAGTAAACACGTATTTTTCTTAGTTACGCCGGGTCCTCTTATTTTTTCTTTAGTCATTGGTTCCGTTAAATTAGAACCGCTGATGTCGTGTATATGTCAATGACGTTTCAATCGCTATTAAGGTATATTATAATATATGTATGGAAATCTTTGGGGGAGGCCTATGTTCAGCAGTGGACGTCCTATGGCTGATGATGATGATGATGATAATATATGTATAGTTTGGTCTCATTCGCACAAGAGCTTTTTCAACACTGGTTAAAAAGCGTCTCAATATGTCTTCATATGAGAGCTCGAAAATCATTCTCGTCTTGTTTCTACCTCTAACAAGGTATATATTCTACGCCCGGCGTTTTAATAACTATACTAGAACTCATTTGTTCCATTCCAACACATAACGTACGTTGAAAAAGCTCTCGTGCCAATAAGGGCTTATGTTCAAAAGTTTTCTGTCATCTTTTCCCATAGTTCATTCCCATTTCCCAGTATGTCTGGGAATACCATCAACGCGGATTAGAACGTTGACCGATTGTCGACTGATCGAGCGATAGGTAACTAATTGAAATGTGTCGTAATCTCAGCACAGATTTAGAAATTGGGTCGGACGGCTATTCTGTCAGTGTACTGTCTAGGAACCTATTGATAGCATAATCTCATTCCTGTATAGTCAAAGGGATAGCATAACATAAGCTCACCCCTGTATCCCCGAAGGGGTAGGCAGAGGCGCACTAGCGAACTAGAACACCCACATTTCGCCGAGCTTAGTTCCGTCCCAGATGTGATAGGGGGCGAGCCTATCGCCATATCGGGCACAAATTCCAGACTCCAGGCTGATATGGAAAAATCCAATATCAATTTGCCCGACCCGGGGATCGAACCCGAGACCTCAGAACTGTAGTCGCACCGAGATACCACCACGCCACCGAGGCAGTCACGGATAGGTGGAGCTGTAATAAGTATAATATACAGGTGTGCTTATGCAGAGCTCGTCTCATAAACCGACTTCCAAATATGAGAAGGTCCTCAATTCGACTGTATTTTTTTTTAATGTATGTAACGCAATATCTCCGCCGAATGTGGACCGATTTACAAAATTCTTTTTGTGTTCGATAGAGCTTATTTCAAGGGTGGTCCCAAATTTGGTCACGATCGGACTTGAAGTCGCTCCGTTAAGTTTTTAAACTCGTGATTATTTACATTCTCAAATCACAAGCCACTTATGTACTCGTATGTTTGTGTAATCGAAAACTAAGGCATTGTGTTTGTACTGTAATTCATCGATTTAATATATCCTAGATGTTCCACAGTTCCACAGTTCTTTGCAAATATCGTCATAAAAAGTGGTCTCAGTAATAAAACAAAGGAAAAAAATCTCAAGTTCTAATTAAATCAACACAATTATAACCCTATGTCAGTGTTATAAAGTAGCTTTTTAAACGAAATGAGCAAGCGTTTTTAAATTTGAATTTTGAAATTTAGAATTCTATCAGCGTTCGACTGTATGCAAAAGGAGTGCTTAAGAACTTTGCTGTCCCATTTTCCGAGCGTCAACTGTGCATCTAGGTATATAATATATCGATGCTGTAATTATTAAAACAAATGTTAAAATAGTATTTTGTCGCCTCCTTGATCTAGTGGCAGCATATATTGGCTGTGGACCGGGAGGTCGTGGGTTCGATTCCCAGGTCGGGCAAAGCGAATTTTCTAATTTAATTTATCCAGGACTGGATTCCTCAAAGGGGGTTGACGTCAGATAGGCAGCCGGTCGTAAAAACTAAGCCAAATTCTTTCTGCAACATGCTTGAAAATGTGTGTTGCGGCGACCGCCATATTAAGCTGGTATAAGAGCAGGTAAAAAGAATTGTGTATTCTTTTTAAGTTTAAGCTATGAATTAAATAACCTTAATAACCCTTGTTTCCAAATCTAAGTCAAAGTAAAATCGATCATTTGAATACGTAGTTCCTTTGCCTATGCACTATGCCTCTTACTTATAAAAATATTTAAGCGCTGCTTATCTTTATACCATAGGTTGTCCCTTTCATTTTTAAACAATGTAACGCAAGGAAAAAGTGACATTTTATTCTTAACCTAAAAATGCTGTTTTAAGCAAGGCCCTATAAGACTTACAGAATGCTGGATTCGATTTAAAGTTCGATGTTTCGATATGCGCACATTATTCGAAGTACGTGAATGTATGGATGGTAGAAATTCCCCTATTAGCAAATAACTTAGTCTTAAGTTACATAATGAGTATTTATGGAGCGATGAGTTCGAGCTTAACAATCCGATTCGGTACCGAGCGCAAAAGTTCAAGATATGAGCGATTAGATTATCCACGTACCCGCGTTGTGCAATACTGCATGAATATTAAGTTACGAGCGGAAGCGATTTCATATAATAGTATCATCTTTATTAATTACTGATGTAAATTGACTGCCTCGGTGGCGTGGTGGTATTTCGGTACGACTACGGTTCTGAGGTCTCGGGTTCGATCCCCGGGTCGGGCAAAGTGATATTGGATTTTTCCATATCAGCTCGGAGTCTGGAATTTGTGCGCGATATGGCGATAGGCTCGCCCCCTATCACATCTGGGACGGAACTAAGCTCGGCGAAATGGGTGTTCTAGTTCGCCTCTGCCTACCCCTTCGGGGATACATGTAAATTGGTTTAATTATATTATGCTCTAAAATTGACCATTTATTTATTTACACTTGATATAGATGATGTAAAAGGCGGATTTAATGTTATTTAAAGTATACTGCACCAGTCAACCATAGAAAGATGCAGAAATGTTCATGACACATGCTGTAATTATGAAAGAAAGAGGACACAGAAAATATATTCCAATATACAATTAGGTTGCATCAACAGATTTACCAAACCACAGTAATAGGTACATCAGGAAGATAATGTAATAGCAAAATTCCAATTTTATCTGCTTGATACAACTATAAGGAAAAAAGTTTACGATTCTGGTTAATTAATCAGGGTACCAGAGGAAAATCATTAGCTAAAGTGTGACTTAAACACATGTTATTCAGTTCCCTTATCTCAATTGAAAAGTTTAGACATGTAGACAAAAATCTGAGTGGGATGTGTAATAAATACTGAAGCTGTATAGAATGGTAAGTAGATGAATTCGTGGGAACATTTTAATTCTGCCCGATTTGCTGAATCTAAATTTTATTCAAGGGGACAAGGACCTTTGACGCGGCTATTTTCCTTTGACCTTTCACCTCTTATTTACATGTTACCAGTGATAGCTTATTTCTGTTATTCATGAACGAATTTATTGAAAATCACAACACGAAAATACTCTGTAGCATATGAATAGAGGAAAATAGAAATATGCCTTCTGATATCACTAAGCCATCACTCATACATATTGAAATCATAAGCTTATCGTCAGAAAACATTAGGTACGTGACTGTGCAAGCCTTGTGCGAAATAAATAATAGAATATTTTATTTCGTCGGTATCATGCTGTGGAGAAATAAATCAACTGCTCACATGAGATATGAAGACAACTGTTAATGACATTTCTAATGTTGAACATGTGTAATTGTATAATAATGTAATAGTTATACTCGTATAAACGTAATGTAATGAATTAAGGTCGGTCATTGAACCTTTGACTGAGCATCTTGGCAACAGCGTCATGACGTCACGTCTTCAGTTTCATCAGCCAATTAATGAAGGTGTGATATGACAGGACTATCGTGGAGTGTGGTGCCAGCTTTATACCAATAATATTGGAATTAATCGTTTCACCGTCAGCATGTCGGCGTTTTCTATAATGATAAACATATTGTCAAAACGTATGATTTGTAGTTTCGTGATGAATGATTTATTTGCATGAGTCGCGAAACTACTGAGATGATTCACATTATGAAGAATGCATACAAATGCGATGGATCATGAGCGCCGCTTTGTCTACTTCTATTGTATCGAACTTACTACACATAAGCTCACGCCTGTATCCCCAAAGGGGTAGGCAGAATCGCACTAGCGAACTAGAGGGGACGAGCCTATCGCCATATCGGGTACAAATACCAGACTCCGGGTTGATATTGAACAATCTAATATCACCTTGCCCGACCCGGGGATCGAACCCGAGACCTCAGGACGGCAGTCATATCGAAATACGACTACGCCACTGTGGCAGTCAGTAACTTACTAAAGTCAACTCACTAACAGTTCCGTAATTAGTAGAAAAAAATGGTGCAAATATTGCCCTATAAAGCTATATTAACATCTGACAATAATCCTTCTATAACTTGTGCCATACCCTAAATACATTGAAAAGGTAACACAACGAGGTCGCAACTAGCGCTTCACTGTTTCGAATCATTAATTTGACACTCGAAATAGCTCAGAAGTGTTACAATAGCAGGGTTACGCCCACAAAGCGACGCGGCGCGGCGCGGGTTAAAGGTTGGCCATCTTTTTAAACGCGCCACAGAACGGTTGGCCAACCCTGCTTTTTGTTAATGGAATTGTAATGAGTAAGAGTGAAGACGGGTCGAATGGACCCGTCCGCGATAATTGGTCTGTTGGACCGTTTTTTAGTGTTCCGGCTTGGTGAAATGGAACGTGACGATAAAAAAGATTGACGTGAGAGTAACGATACGTAAATTGGAGTCTCAAATATAGACTCTCATGTTCGGTCATCTGTCGATAGGTTGTGACATTTCTTTTTTGGTATTTCTGAGTTTCAACATACTATTTGGTATTTTATATTTAAATACCGATCGTTTTCATATCTTTAGATTGTTAATACATAATATTCAGTTTTAAATGTAAATTGACATTTGAACGTTCTTATCGTTACTCGGTCCACCGCGCAGTAGTTTATCTTTATTATAATATTAGATACATAAAATATACACTACCTTTAGTTATTCCTGGAAAGTTTATTTTTAGATAAGATGACATTTTTGTATCCCCCAGCAGTCTCCGTAAATGTTAGACATTACAATTTATTTTTACTTACGAATTAATCTGACATCCAACACAAAACACTGACAAATGCACAAAAAATACACTGCACTAAAGTACAGCTAATTGGAAGTAACGTAAAATGATCCTTATTAATCGATGCACATTTTTATCTGTCGTTCATACACTGTACTCACTTTTACTCCTTTACGGATGTTATTCGAAAATTCTATTTTTATCACTTTCCTACTCAATTAAATTATTTTTCCACATTCTAACAAACTGTATGAGCTGTGCTATCATAACCAATATTGATTTAATCCGTTTTTATAGTTTTAAGGCTCGAACGTCGCTCAATCATATGTTAACACACGGTTAAAGACCGATGATTTTTATAACTCGTAAGTTTTACGAGACGGTTCCTTATACCTTCGATATCCAATACTTGAGGATTTTATCGCCACGCAAGCTCCGCTTTTACGGCCTACAGTTCTATGGTACTGATACCATTAAGGCGCGTATTAGATTTTACAACCGTCAGATTTGTGCGAGATTTCTGTGATGAAAATATGTCTTATTCGGGAGCCTTTTTAGTGGCGGAGGTTTTAGTAGTTGCGGTTGTCGGTTTTTGTTAATGTTGGCGCCAGAGTGCAGACATTTTTTACTGTGTAACGGGATACGCGGGTTTAATGTCTAGCCAGGAGAAAGTGATACGGGTACTATTGTTAGCATTAAGGGTTATATTAAGGTTCAAGTAAAAAAACATTAGAGTTTTTTTTAAATAAAATAGATTAAACCGGCAAGAGAACACAGTAAATTGATTCATCTTAGACGTTTATAATAATGTGAATTATTTTAGTGGAACATCTTCCTCTTTCTTCTCAAATAAGTCCCCAACATATTTTATTCTTTATATGGAAAGAGACGTAATAAAAATCAATTTGTAATAATATAAAGATCCCAGAGATCTAACCCCAAAACGGTCAAGATTATTGCCAACAACGCCATCCTAAAACTACATATTAGTTTGAGTATATTATGGTAATGGAAGGTCGGTGGAAATGCGTCCTGAATACCTAACCATGACAAACTAACGGAATCACTTGAGAAGTCGATCAAAGTTGGATTTGCGCGGGCCGGCGGCGGGCGGAGGGTTGGCTCACAAATTGAAATTTTGTTTTTGTTTACAAAGTAAGAGGTGATGGGGCACTTTCTATTAATTTAAATTATGAATACAGACGTCCCGGCATATCCGCTGAGGAATCGCAGAAATGTATTTTGAATGTGGAAGTCGGGAACGTTCTGCCTCTGATTATAATAAACTTTATATTTACTTTTGAATTATTTAATAAAGAAACATCGAGCTTTGTCTTTGGTTTTATAAAGCCGGTTTTCCTCCAGTTGTTTAGGTCTACACCACATAAAACACTTCACAAAACCTACTTGTTTTATTTTGTATTTTTGTGGTCTAAACCTTCCTACAACATTTTAAATATTATGTATCACGTGTCATATATTATTTTCTTTAAAACTTATATTATCATATTATTGTTTAAAATTAATAACACTCAACAGTCACATGCATAGTCCTGACCCCACACTAAGATCGAGTCTTGTGTCGTGGGTATCAGGAACTACGAGAGACTTTCGGTCTCACAACACCCAGACCCGAAACAAATATCTGTAGGCCATACAAAAATTTATCTCGGTGCGGGGATCGAACCCGCGGCCTCTCGCTTCACACCCGGCTACTCGCCTGCTGCGCCACGGAGGCTGTCGAAACCTGCAAAAACTGAGCAGTAAAGAATAGCCTGTCCTTTTTATTTTCAAACAATGTGACACAAGGAAAAAAGTGACAGATTATTCTAAGCCATTTGCTCAGCTAGCCTGTTTTTATATTATATGCCCTATATTATATATATATATTAAATTATTGAAAAGTAATAACTGCTGTATTATATATTCTAATATACCTAAATCCAAATTTCCAATTAAGTAAGTTCAAGGGCATCTATTTAATAACATAGTAAACCTTTACTAGAATTACATAGCGTGACGTACGCGAATTAGTTATAATTGCTTGGTAACTGTGTTTTGTTAACGAAACTACATTTGTTATGTCTTCTCGAATATATTTTCGATAAACAGTCTTATGATCTGCGGCCCGACAGGAAAAATCTATGACAATCTTCTGACACATTTCTGGCCTTAAACGACTTTAAGTGTACCGCCGGATGCTCATACACTTACGTACGAAGCCATTAAAGTTGAGTAGCGTTTGACCATTCGAGTTATAGAATTTTTAATCAAAATGGCTCATTATACTCATTGACATTTTAACACAAATTTAACAAACAAAACAATAAGTGTCTACAGGGCGGGTCGGACAATTCCCTCTCCGATACCATCACGACGTTAATTAAAATTCATTTGAACTACTGCCAGTAAACCCTTGGAATAATTAAATGCTAAGACTTCGATCAATGACTTGTTGTTACGGAGGTTTATTTACTACCTTCCCGTTTTATAAGGAAATGTTTATTATTCATAACAATTTAGGTAATTTATCCAGTTAAATTTATTTGTTTGTCGGAGAGCCAACGCTGACGTTGTTTTTTTAAAAACGGTGACGTCAGCATGGCTGACGTCAATTTTGACAATAAGATGATTACTCATCTTATTTATCAAGTGTGAACACTGGAATTCACTAACTCCCTTTATTAACGGTGCTCAAGAGCACCGTCTAGTCAGGGATGTGGACAGTCCGAGTGCCGGAGCACGACTGTGTCGAATTTGCTCTTTTTTTTGTTTTTGCATTGAATTCCGAGATGAAATTGCACACAAATCAAAATACGGGTATTTAGACGCACCGCGTGCCCTGGTTTATATGGTTTTTAGAGGAGGTATCCGACCAGCCTTGCTAGACCATATTATAAACATTTGTACAAATGTTCCACACAATGCACAATCAGTAGTCAGAGTGCGAATGCTCCACGCATCTATGCACTTTTCTTACGGGGATGAAATGCTGTGGTGCTGAGCGGTCTTTTACGCCGTGGTCCACAGGGGCTCTAAAGGAACGGGAAGGGTCGATGCTGTGGCGCTGAGCGGTCCTGTACGCCGTGGTCCACAGAGGCTCTGAAAAGGTTTTTTATTTTTTTTTTTTTGTGCAAATGTTCCACACATTAATGCACTAATGCAAATGCTCCACGCATTTATGCACTTTTTTTTTATTGTTAAGGATAATGCTGTGGTTCTGAGCGGACTTGTACGCCGTGGTCCACATTTTTTTTTTTTTCTTGTTAAGGTTGATGCTGTGATTCTGAGCGGTCCTTTACGCCGTGGTCCACAGGGGTTCTAAAGGAACTGGGAAGGACGATGCTGTGGCCTGGACCTTTATTATTAACCGTGGTCCACAAAGGCCCTGAAAAACTAGTTCGAAAGTATCGATCGAACTGAAAGTATCTCGGATTGAAAGTATCCGTCGGATTGAAATTATCAGTCGGATTGAAAGTATCAGTCGGATTGAAAGTATCAGTCGGATTGAAAGTATCAGTCGCATTGAAAGTATCCATTGTCTGGGCAGAAAGGTTCAAGTTAAATGAGTGGGATAGTGATCCCACTTCTGATGTCGGAGAGCCAACGCTGACGTTGTTTTTTTAAAAACGGTGACGTCAGCATGGCTGACGTCAATTTTGACAATAAGATGATTACTCATCTTATTTATCAAGTGTGAACACTGGAATTCACTAACTCCCTTTATTAACGGTGCTCAAGAGCACCGTCTAGTCAGGGATGTGGACAGTCCGAGTGCCGGAGCACGACTGTGTCGAATTTGCTCTGAACACTCCTTTTATAGGGTGCAATATTTGCAACTACCTACTCGATACCGAATATCGAATGTCAAAGAAATAATTATAACGATTATTTTAACTTTTTAGAATCTTTTAACGATTCAGCAGTTTAACAATTGTAAAATGAATTAATAACGTGAAATAACAACGGCTTTTTAAATAAGCGTGCGATTTTGCGCCGATATGTTTATAATCAATTTCATTATAATATTTCGGTTTCTCGGCTTTTTATGTCATCATCATTAGCCACAGGACGAACACTGCTGGACAATAGGCCTTCCCCAAAGATTTCCAGATCGATCTGTTGCAAGCGGCCTTTTATATCATCATTATCATCATCATCAGCCATAGGACGGCCACTGCCGGAAATAGGCCTCTCTCAAAGATTTCCACATTGACCTGTTGGCAGCCTGCATCCAGCGACTTCCTTTTGTAATTATGCCTCATCAAAAATTTACTTTGGCTGTCAACATCAACCTAAGTCCTCCTAAGTTGATGTCCAATATCTGGAAAATCATGTTATAATCATTGCTTATCAATCGAAACTTCGACTGACATAAAATCATCCAAATCATGAAAATTGTACTTAACATTAGTCACAAGTAGCTTTCCAATCTTATTTCAACCATCTTCTGTTTCAAACGAGACTACTACTTCGATATCTAATTGGCCTAAGTGATGTACAAATGCCGGTACAACTAAATAAAGCAATTAGATCTGTAGAGTTATTTATTGACCCGAACTTACGTTTTTATTGTCGCCTATTAGTTTTAGGGCAACTGTTAACTTTTTTATGTATCGAAAATCTTAATTAACCAAACCGCTAACTTTACGATAACTTAATTAAAAAATCGTTTCCGACATAAACATGTTATATGGAGCAATGTCGTGATCAGTTCATCTGCTTTTGGATAGTATTATGACTTGATGATGTTTTTGAATACTAACTTAAATATAATAGTTAAGAAGATATGAGAATTAAATTTCCAGTCCACGAAGATACTCGAGTTAAAAAAATACTAGTTCTGATCAATTAACTCATGCTAATAGTCTTCGTATACATTGTACAAGCATCGAACATAACAGTGCATTTCCTGGAACACTTATAGAATGTAAGAATTACTAGACTAATCTGAGATATGCTTATAATCATGATATACATACTAGCTAGACTTATATAATTTGATAGAAATAAATATGAGAGAACCTAGGTCCGGGAATAACAGGGCTTGACGTTAGACAAGCAGTCGGTCGTAAAAACAAAGCCGAATCCTTTCAGCAACATGTAAGTTTTACGCTGGTCATTGAATAAGGTAAGGGCAGATGGAAAGAAAAAAAGATTCTATGTAGGTTGCAACTCGTTTACAAGAATGTTTTCAAACAAACATATTAGCGAAAAGCACGTAATGGATTAGACGAACATAGTTAAAAAAGCTATTACTTTGTATGACCATTGGAAACAAGCAACAGAACAGGGGTGAAATGGTGTTATGTGCGACTGCAGACCATAAACTCACCCTCATAGGGAGCCTAGATTGCCGTGACCACCATGTCTGACAAATTTGAATGGGGGATAGGGGAAAGTTAATATTATGATTGTCAAGCGTGTATTCATTAAGTTAAACAAAATAGTGGTTGGGGAGACGGTTAATGCTGTTAAAATTCTATTTCCAAAATACTTCTGATTTTTCTTTATTGTTAATAGAGACTGAAATAAGAAACCAAGTCCAAAACAGATTTAAATGGTTTAAAAGATTTTGAAGAGACGGTTTTAGATATTCACAAAACAAGGAATTTGTATTTATTTAAATCACAATCTAAAACAAAGACAATTTCGAAGTAAGCCTTCACAGTAAACATATTCTCGTCACATGCATCAAATTCACAATTTCCTCATCCCAAACTTCAAAAAACTTGCCAGCGCTCATACAGCAGCTTACGAAGTAACCCTGGTAAGTATTACGAAGTAATACCTTGTCGTGTAAGTTAAATCCTCAAGTTGCAGCCGTAATCTGCCGCGCGCTGTATCAACAAGGACTTAGCGTTTAGAACTCGCAACGTTTGCATAAATATCCTAGAACCTCCGACATTTTAGTTTTGTTGTGTAACACAAAAGTTGAAAGTGACCGCCACTTTGTTCTTCATATCATAATTGTAGTAATCGATATTGAAGATCTCGACTTTAAAAATAGTTATTGAAACAGTTTTTTGGAAAAGCTTATTTTCACCATTGGTTATATTTTGACCATATTTGCGTATGCACTGCAGCAACTAATGCGTAAAGGAGAGAGTTCATTGATACATAATAACATAGATTTCAATTTGTAGATCACAAAATTCGATACTGACATTTTTATCATATCTAAACTCTTACGTATAAACTGAGTGCAATAAGTACTAGTATAAGTAGTACAATATAAGTACTAGTCAATGATGTTTGTTTCAACCCCATTCTACTATTTGAACTGTAAATTGCTTGAAAGGCAACAAAGCTGCTTCTAAACTTGGAAACATCGATCGCTTTACTATATTTGGCCTTCGTTCTAAGTATTTGTTCGTTTCTCTTTTTATAATTTACTAGGATTTGTGTTTCCTATTCTCTATATGCATGATCTGATATTTTTTTCAATAAATTCATTCAGTTGGAGACATTTTACGAATGTAGTATTATTTCATTCGATGGTTACATTTTCGGACACAGATTACAATAAGACCTATTATTAATACTAAGACTTTAATTCTACTTTATTTTATTTACTAGATTTAAAAATTGTGCCTCAGTTCATCATCATCAGCTACAGGACGTCCACTGCTAGACATAGGCCTCCCCCAGAGATTTCCAGATCGATTTTCAGACTGAATTGTCTCAATTACTAGACTTTATTTAAATTACTTGACTTTATGATTAAAATACCGTATTTTAATTTATTTTTAAACAAATATTCTGCCAGATACGTTAAAAAAATAACGTTTGAGCGATTGATAGTATACATGTATTATGATATTAGAAATGAAAACTTATTAAAATACCAAACGATTTAATTATTGCATATAAATAACACAATCCACGTTAGCAACGGAAATAACTCGAATATATCGTATAATCGAAGTTGTCATAGATTTAACAAAACCGGGTTTTAGCTTGTACCGTTTCTGACATCAATTAATAGTTTCGTAACATGCTTGTTAGTGCGAAATTAAGGCGCGAAACCGCTTGGGAGTTGCGAACCGGTAGCAAAAATAATTCCTATTGGCACCTGACATGTATTTATCGGTCTCAGGTTTTGAATTTTTTTATTTGGCGCTGGTTAATTGGTCTTTTTGAGTATGTTCACTTTCATTGCAGTCATAGAATGTGGTTATTATTAGAGATGAAACGGATAGTGATTTGACCGGATACCGAATACCGGATATTCGGCAAGTTACAAGGCCGGAGCGCCGGATATCCGGCTACCGGATATTCGGCCTGAACTGAACCTGTGTACCCGAGGTGATTCCGCATGTTTCTGCATTTAAAAGTATTTAGACAAAAACGAGACTGCACAAAGAACACCGGACTTAGCTCGTACGAGAGCTTCTTCAAAAGCTGAGTTGGAAAGTCTTTTTTAATACTTTAGGAGATAATCCAAAATACCTAATCACTACCTTTTTAGACCCTAGGTTCAAGTCAGACTATTTAGGAGTTCTTGAAACTGAAAAGGCCCGACAGAAAATAATGATAGAGTATATTAAAAACTCCTACGATGAATCTTCTTCTGACAGTGACAGATCATCGCCGTCTTCAACGCCTGCTAAACGAATAAAAGAAGATGAAACTGGATCCAACTTCACACGTGTAGCTCATGTCATTTTTTGGGAATGTGTCAATGACACTTAATTGACACAGTCCCAAATCACTACTGTTATCCTTTGCCACTGCAAACGGTAATAGTAGTGATTGTCTTGACCAAGAAAAACAAAATCCAATTGCTAACGGTATTGACTTTTCTTGAAGATATCTTGAATCGGTCGCAATCAAGACCCATATATTTGGTGGTCATTTAATTTAAATCGGTACCCGCAGTGCTCAAAGTTTGTTAGAATTCATATTTCAGCAACTGACAGAAGCGTTTACAGCGTAAGCGTTTTCAGAAGCTGGTCTGGTGTACGAAGCCAAGCGCCTCTTACCAACAAATGCTGAAAATTTTGTATTCTTTCATCACAATTTGCCACTTGTTAATTTTGAGTACTAAACGAATTAATAAAACAAACATTTTTGACGTGCGATTATAAAAATAAACGGTGTCCATAACCTTATGGTATGATTTTCCTTGTGTAAAAGAGTAAGATTTTTTTGAATTTTACTATCCGGTATCCGGCCGAATACTGAATTACTATCCGGTATCCGGCCGGATAGTGAAAACAGTGCCGGATAGGCCGGATAAAGGATAGTTACCGGATATCCGTTTCATCTCTAGTTATTATGGATAATCGCTAAGCCTGTCTAAAATATAAGTAAGTTGGTCTAAAGTCTAAAGGTGCTTCGTCTATGTTGAAGACATTAATTTTAACCGCTGAATGTTCATACATTTAAGGTCGCCTTATGTCGTTTAAGGCTGCATTATCTGTTAAAATTGTATGGCGAAGATCAATGTAAGAATGGTTAAAGTTGAGCAGCGTTTGATCACTGGAGCGAAAGTCTTTCTGCCTGGCGTAATCCTCTCCTAGTGCCAAGGTCTATCTTCTTACTTAAAAGCTTCCACTCCGCCTGGTCTTGAGCATCCTTCACACTTCCATTGCAATGAGCACTATTTTAATATCAAATTGCCTAAATAAGAAAATCCTCTTACTCGTTATTATTTTGTTGTCGTTTTATTTCACTTTTCATATTCATTTGTAATATATATTTGTTGCTAATCCTTGCTGTCGCTGTCGAAGTCGCTGGATGCAGGCCGCTTCCAACAGTTCGATCTGGAGATCTTTGGGGGAGGCCTATGTTCAGCAGTGGACGTCCTATGGCTGATGATGATGATGATGATATATTTGTTGAGCCTCTAAATATAAATCTTGAAAAGGTAGCATATTAAAAATATAAACATTACCATTGAAATAAAACTATTTTTACGGATTCTATCACAAATAGAAATCAGTATATAAACATTACAACATAAACATTGTCGTTAACCACGAATTCTCTCAACACATCATAATATTAATAACAAATACATTTACGAAAGGAAAACTAAATAATAACAGAAATAGAACGCCATTTTTGTTTCAGCATTCCAAGAATAGATAAATATCGGTGGCAAAGTAAATTAACCATAAACTTGACCGTATTTGTTTATACGACATCCATCCATGCAGACAAAACATCACTTAATGTCCGTCAGCAGGATATTTTAAACAATCTGCTTATTTTGTTAACTAGACCATGTGGCCGCCATGTTTTTTTCGCGCCAAAATGATTTGACATCTGTCACTTTGACGTTAGAGTTGGGAATAGTTCGACAGCCGTTTTTATTTGGGCAAAGAACAAATTTACATTTGCCATGCAATTGAGTGCATGTCAATGGATTTAGAGGTGTTCCTTTTGTTTTTAAGTTGAGATATACTTTGTTAAACGCAGAGTAACTTTGTAGTATAAGTTAGTGTATTTGTAGTGAGAGACGAGAAACAACTGCAGTAAACGTTAAGTTTCTATTTCTTGTACTTTAAATCAATCGACGGGTGTCTGTAACAAGCTTCGGAAACGTAAACTGTTTTCTTTATAGACTGCATAGAACATATTATAGGTAGTGGTGCTTTCCAAAATCCTACGTTAAAAATAAGCTATAACATGTGAGTATACAAAAATATATGATATTTAGGCATCTATATATTATTTACCTAGATGCACAGTTGACACTCGGAAAGTGGGATAGAAAAGAAGTGCTTAAGCACTCCTTTTGCATACAATCGGACGCCGATAGAATTCTAAATTTCAAAATTCAAATTTAAGAACGTTTGCTCATTTCATTTAAAAAGCTACTTTATAACACTTGCATAGGGTTATATTTATTTTGATGTAATTAGAACTTGTGATCTTTTTCTTTGTTTTATTCCTGAGACCACTTTTTAGGAGGATATTTGCAAAGAACTGTGGATCTAGGGTATATTATATTGATGTATTTAGGCAATAAACATTGAAGAATTTAAACAGTCTTGTAATATACCTAGAGGAGATTTGTATTTCTTTGTTATTTTTTAGATTTTGTACTGAGTTTACTCTCGCCTCATATATTTAAATCATTTACCAAATGACAATATACCTGAAGATAAATTATAGCTGATTTACTGCGCGTTTTCTATAAAATGTTACGTCAGTAGCTTTTTACTTAAGAGCGAAATGATATTAATAGGAAACAAAATCTCAAACAGATTCTGGAATCAGTCTAGGGAATAATTTAGGAAAGGCTTCTAGTTGAAGAAATGTGATGCAAGTATAATGTAATGTTGTTTTTCTATCTATCGCGAGTTTTAATTGCGTGAAAATCCTGACTACTAAGCCCGAGTATGAAAAACTAATGTAAATGTAAATGTATTCGAGTTCGCTGCGCACTGATGACGTTTGGTTAATATTTCATACAAATTTCATAGACGCGCATCGAGTTCGAATACATTTACGATTGTCAGAAATTTTCCTGCTCAGGCCGCTGGTTATATTTACAATATGACACAATTTAAACTTAGAAACGCTCGTTAAGCCTTCATTGTTAAATACACAATTATACATAAAATGTGAAACACGTATATATGTTTTTGAAAAACTTTTTCCACGGTACAAAAGGCACTCGGGCGGTGTGCACTTGTAAAAAGTGTGGAGTAACCGCGGTATCCTACCGGAAGGCGGGCGGCGGAAGTCGCTAGGCTTCCCGGAAGCGCTAGAGGGCACTCCGGGCCCGTCCAAATTGTATTTAATCACAGTATATTGCGACCTCAGAGGTCTACATCGGGTCGCAACAAATTATTTATAAGCGCTTATTAATTTTTACGTGCAGGTTTCGTGTAGCTTACGGAATGTTTTATGACCACTTTTTATTTATCAGGTAAAATTTTTATGCAGATTTGTTATGGTAAATTGGGCTTGAGGGCGTCTTGAGGGGACTTTATCTGATCCCCGAATACAGAAGCGCTAATAAACTTTAACGGACACTTACCTATATTGTAATGTAATATGCACCATTATAAACAAATTTTACAGATAAGGTGGTCTGGAATCCCTTAGAGGGGGTTGACGTCAGGCAGGCGGCCGGTCGTAAAAACAAAGCTAAATACGCTCTGCAACATGCTTGAAAATTTTGTTGCGCCGACCCCACATTAAGGTGGAATAAGGGAAGGTAGAAAAAAACTTACAAATTTGACAAATAAGGTGGTCCTAATGACATAAGATCTTTCAGTTGCGTTTCGGTATTCTGGCATGAGCTTAGGCGCCGTCGCTACTTTAAATTTGGCAACATATTTATTCAATGTCGGTCACTCCATAATACTTAAAAATGAAGGTAATAGAATTATAGGTATGTAGCGTTATAGCTTAGAAAATATTAGTCTGTTTTAAATCGTTCCTTACTTTGGCTGTAACTCTTAATTAACTGCTTCAAATCTAAAGTATTCACTGTTTATCTAAAGCCGCGTCTCCTGCACTAGTGTTTCTCGAAACATTACACAGAAACACATACCCAAAACAACGATTTTAACTGTCTCCTACTCGTAGAACAATGGACCATAGATTAGAAATACATGTTTTGTATAATATTTGACTGCTTCGGTGGCGTGGTGGTATTTCGGTACGACTACGGTTCTGAGGTCTCGGGTTCGATCCCCGGGTCGGGCAAAGTGATATTGGATTTTCCCATATCAGCCCGGAGTCTGGAATTTGTGCCCGATATGGCAATAGGCTCGCCCCCTATCACATCTGGGACGGAACTAAGCTCGGCGAAATGTGGGTGTTCTAGTTCGCTAGTGCGCCTCTGCCTATCCCTTCGGGGATACAGGCGTGAGCTTATGTTAATGTATAATATTTCAGTGCAGGAGACGCAGTTTTAAGACGTTTTTATCTAAAGTCTACTTAAATCCCGCAAGTGCCAGGCGTCAATATCCCAAAAGTTAAACACTTTGACAAATGGCAATACTTGGCAAGTGCGGCAAGAACAGCCGTTACTCGCCCCTGTGTAATTACTGGAACAAAATCTAGTATCCTCACCGCCCCTAACTACCAAGTGTACAACATAATATAGGCGAACTTTTTTCCCCCCGAGGCTCTTTGAACACTTCTAAATACTCAACTGTGGTTACATAAAGCTGAGTACATAATGGCCAGTAATAAAGACTTGTTATACTTGCCAAAAGTTGTAAATTGTAAATTTTGTCCGAAGACTTGTGGCGTCTTGCTCAAGTTTCACAATTTCGTTGTAGTTTTCATGTACTTGTGCGTTTGACCGTTTTGGGGCATGGTTGATTAATGTTTTGAAATTATCTAGAATTTTAATTGTTTGGAAAATATGTTTTCGTTTGTATATTTTATTATAATGTATTTGTCAACTTGCCTTTTAAATATTCATGCGACGAATACAAATTGTCGTGTCAAATAACCCTAATCTTGATCCGTACACCTCATAAACCAATTTAGTTCGCAAGCGGCATATTCCGAGGTACATATATTCTCTATTATTTACATTACAATTATTGCCATAAAGGTCGCGAAAGTCCGCCGTCAGTCCCGCGAGATTTCCGTGCCCGCCCGAATTGGCAATCAACATAAACGTCCGATTTCGTCGCACATAAAACGCACGACACGTCATTTCTAATCTAACGTGAAACCAATAAAACTCGCTCACAACGCTAGAAACACAAAATGAAATCCACATATATCAAAACATGCCTTCGTACGTTCTTATTTATTATTTTTGTTTACAAGCATGTCAAATGCAAGCCAGCGCGATCTATCATGGCGCGGGCGTACGCAGCGCTCCTGGCGGCGGGCCAGGGAACTATTTCAAACTATTTCGAACACTCCGTTAATAGTTTTACAGTTGGCCCGCGCGCGTGCTCTCAGCTTTGTAATTAATACCCGACCGAGGAAGGGCGGCGATTTACTTGTTAAAATGACAGCCAACTCCTATTCTTTTGAAATACGTCGCATTTAAATAGAACAGGCGTAACACATAAAACTGTGTTATATTTTTTTTTTGTTCCGTCTAATTTTCGTCCGGCTCGTATATCCTCAGCGCGCGATATGTTTTCCATTCGTTTGACAGTTTATGATTTTTGTTATATGATTTACTGGTTCTAAAGCGGCGTTTTATGTTTTTATGTGTACGGTGAGCGCGATAAATTAATTTATTTTAAATTGGTAGTAATTAAGTAATAAAATTAAGTAGTGTAATAAAAAGAATTAGCGGAGGCCGGCCTAATGGAAGCCGCCTTAACAGTGGTTGTAAAACTTTAGCCGTGTTAAACTTGCTCCTTTTTGAAATGATAGTCATAATCTCTGTATAGCGAGGCACTTAGTCCGAGAGCCAATGTACTGTAATATTTTCCTTCAATCTGTTTATCGGAATTCTTAAACATTGTTAAGCTCGACGCAGGAGCCATTCTGCAGAGATTGGTTGTTGCTAGAATAAAGTAATTTCATTTTATAACGTTTCTGTATTTTCTTTCAATATCTTAGTGCTTTTATAGACTGATGAATATTGGCCTTATAAAACAGTTTGACGGAGCTGGAGACCCATAAATAATATTATTTTTCTCGATGATTCTCATAAGAATGAGTTGGGTATAAATAAATAATAAATAACACCCGACAGTCACATACATAGTCCTGACCCTACACTAAGATCGAGTCTTGTGTCGTGGGTATCAGGAACTACGAGAGACGCACGATCTCACAACAGCCAGACCCGAAACAAATATCTGTAGGCCATACAAACATTTGTCTCGGTGCGGGAATCGAACCCGCGGCCTCTCGCTTCACAGCCGGCTTCTCGCCCGCTGCGCCACGAAGGCTGTCAACAAATTCAAAATCGATTACAACTGCAAAATCATCCGTCTAGTCCGACCAGTGGCGAAGGGTCCATATAAAACGATTCCTGCCATTGTCATTGCGTATTAATCTGCTGATGCGATGTAAAAACTGCATACAATGATAGATCCCCTAATCAAAAGGGACAGGGGTCCAACTTTGAGTGCATAGCTTGCACCTGTGCCTCTATCTTATATCCGGTGTTGGACAACTTTGGCTCCAATTAAAACACGTTGGGGACACTGTGACATCTTGTCACAAATGGCATTACAGCTTAATGAGAGGTGAATGAACTCTGCGGAGGGTGTCCTGCAACCGCAGTGATGTCGCCCCGTCGATCAAGGATGGCAGGTGGTAGTTATGTGGAGAGTGTCCCTGTGTCTTATTTTTTTTTCTACCTGCCCTTATCCCACCTTAATATAGGGTCGGCGCAACACACTTTTTCAAGCATGTTGCAGAGAGGATTTGGCATAGTTTTTACGACCGGCCGCCTGCCTTACGTCAACCCCCTACGAGAGATCCAGTCCCGGGCAAATTAAATTAGGAAATTTTATTTGTCCGACCTGGGAATCGAACCCAGGACCTCCCGGTCCACAGCCCATACATGCTGCCACTAGACCAAGGTGATCAAAGCCTTATATTAAGCCAAAATTGATAGTCGTGTTTCTAGACATTTGAGGAGATAGGTGAAAATAAACTCTGTGTTGTGTTGTCGGACCAGGGGTGCGTTCCCGTGGACGGTCCAAAAAGCTCTGGCTTGACGTTCTGAAGGAAGATATGAGAGCCAAGCTCACTAGGGAGGATGCTTAAGACCGGGCGAATTACTGTTCATGTAGGAACGCGGACCCTGGCAGAAGGCCGGGATAACGCCAGGTAGAAAGAAAGTGTTGGTGTCCCAACACACCAACATATTGTGCCTGCCGTGAGTATCCAGTTACCAGTAAGTCCTAAAACACAATTTCGAGAAAACGGGTATTAAAATAAAATTTCGCGATTTAAAATATTAGTGTTTGTAGAAATAACTATGGGACGGATCTTCATGTGGCATATTACCAATAGAAAGGTAAAAAAAAATTAGGAATTGAAATGAAAGTAATTTAAAGATAAAGTAATTTCGTGATATACTGCCCTCTCGATTACCATGGCAGTGCTGGTCACCTAATTTATGTTTTTCAATCGACAGTCAAGTTTAACAAGATTTGTGCACCGAAAATTTAACTCTCTTTTACACTTTTGCGCGATATTAAAGATTTTTTTTGTTCACAGGTAAAAGAAACGGTATTTTCACTGTCAGCTTGAAACATTACATCTAAAGGTAGGTATATTCCACTTTTACAGTTTTTGTACAAAATATAGTCCTCAGAGATTTCCATAACGATGACCCTAGAATTCGTATTATATATTATCCTACTGAGTCAGTTGTGCTACTATAGGCCGTAGGTTCGATAAACCCTCAATTAAAATGTTCAGAGTTAGTGCTTTAGTATCTTCAAATATATTCAAAGTGGTAGATGTATGGTGTAATGCATGGGTTCCCAAATGGTGGGGCCTGTTCCTAAATATCCTGTCCATATTATTCTTTTTACTACAAATAGGTTGCAACTGGGCAGTGCCACAAACAGTACTACAATTTCGGCCAGAGTCTATGTCATTTGTATGAAGTATTAAACAAATGTCATCACTACCCAGCGAGCTCGATACGAATTCAATTGTCAAACATTTCTTGTTCCGGCCCCTGTTCAGAAGTTTACATTACAAATTACCAGGCTCACTGTCAAAGATGAAATATTTAAAAATACAGATTGTGTCAAGGGAATAGTGGGCTGCATGGGGGGACCTCGCGACGGGTTGACAACCTTTGGTTCACATAAATACATTTACCAACACATTTCTTGTGCAAAAATTTTGCTTTCAGAATTATGATTTAGTGCCCCGTTTATTTCGTACTTAGGATTGCAATTTACGGGCTAATACGTTATTAATGTGTGCGTGGGAGTCTGATTATTGTGTGTATTAATCTTTGGTATACTTGTATGATTTATTTTGAGAAATGTACGTAAATTCACAATACTGAGTAAAAGCGTAATGGGTGTGGTAATATAGGTCTTCAATAATCCTGACGGTTACAAATTACATTTTATTGGTTTTTGATTTAGTTAATTAAACATAACATAAGCTCACGCCTGTATCCCCGAAGGGGTAGGCAGAAGCGTAATAGCGAACTAGAACACCTACATTGCACCGAGCTTAGTTCCGTCCCAGATGTGATAGGGGGCGAGCCTATCGCCATATCGGGCACAAGTTCCAGACTCCGGGCTGATATGGAAAAATCCAATATCACTTTGCCCGACCTGGGGATCGAACCCGAGACCTCAGAACCGTAGTCGTACCGAAATACCACCGCGCCACCGAGGCAGTCTCAGTCAGGAGTTAATTATGAACCAATAAACTGATATAACTATTGATGTTTATAATATTTTATTTTATATTGGCTTAAGACAAACGGCTCAATAGTAGTACTGCCGCCCATGAACATCAGCAATGCCAAGGAACAGCGAAGCTACTTACCATGGAATGGAAAGAAATAGGTATGAGGACAGGGAAGAGTATTTGACCCCCGAAAAAATTACTTACCGTATAAAACTACCTGTACTGTCTGTTTTCTATGAGAGTGACAAACACTTCAGGCTGGCATAATTCTGGCGACCATCATAGAACTTAGTGTATCTCGACGGTCGACATTCAAAATGATTAGATGTATAATGATTGGCTTGTATTGTCAAAGAATGAATTAGCTGACTGACTTCCAATTTACCGATCGTGACCAAATTTATATGGGACCACCCTTGAAATAAGCTCTATCGAACATCAAAAAGAATTCTGAAAATCGGTCCACATTTGGTGGAGATATCGAGTAACATACATACAAAAAATACAGACGAATTGAGGACCTCCTCCTTTTGTGGAAGTCGGTCGAAAACTATTCCACATCCTTATCGTGACAAGGCCATGGCCTTTCAGCATACAACTTAAGCAATGTTAATATCACTTATCCAAATATAGAGGTACAATAATATAGAGGTATAAATACTGATTTCTTAAGTTTACGCGAATATTATACATTGAAATAAAACTATTCTTACGGATTCTATCACGTCAGTCTGACCCGTGACAACGAAGACTGCAAAGCCTTCGAAACGTCGGGAATAATAATTAAAACCTAATCGTGATAGAATCCGTAAGAATAGTTTTATTTCAATACAGGTATAATCCGAAATACTTCTTGAAATACAAATTGTATGTTGATATAAACCGATATCAGTTATTTTAACTTACTACATTACCTACGTGACCCTGAACGTATATTTACATTAATTCCAAAACTGAAACTCCGAAGCATTAATAACCAATAAGTGTATGAGTATACAAGATTGATTAGTTGAGGCGTAGCCTTGAACTAATTTCACGTCGATAACCCTTGCTCTGTGTTGCTCCGTGTCGGCCTGTACAATCGGTACCAATATCTTTCTTTAATAGGTTATCTGCATTTGAGGCCAGTAGTGTCAGAAACTTAGAGTATGTCATCGAATTGGCACTCTTCTCTTCACTCAAGGAGAAGGTTTGAGGACCTTCTCTGTATTTTTTATGTATGTTACGCGATATCCGCCAAATGTGGACCGATATTCAAAATTCTTTTTGTGTTCGATAGAGCTTATTTCAAGGGTCCCATATAAATTTGGTTACGATCGGATTTGAAGTCGGTCCGTTAAGTTTTTAAACTTGTGATTATATGAAGTACTTTTTACCGATTTACTTAATTGCGTATAAAAATTTGTCAAGCGGTCCTGAACTTCCCAATCCCATTTCTCCCCATTTTTTTAAGACTAAAGGTAGGTTTAGAGTCAAGGTACAGGTAAAGGTAGCTTTTAAGGTAGTTTTGTGAGTGGTAGTGTCACATTGTAGACAGTTACGTCTACAGCACGAATGGAACGGCTTGACCGGTTTGATACCATTGTCTCACAGAAAACAGATGCAAAGTGGCAGCTTGCTGTCGCGTTTCTTTCGGTAAGTGAGATTTCCTGTGGCCCATTTTACCCCCTTTCCCAATCCCTTTTCCATCCCCTTACATTTCCTCCTTTTACGTTGGCAACGCACCCATGATCCTTTTTGTGTATTGGGTGTGTATGGGCGGTAGAGATCCCTTACCATCAGGTGACCCATCTGCTCATTTGGCAGTCTCTGCTATAAAAAAGGTTGGTTTTTTCAAGTTCAAAGTGAAGCTACCGGTCTCCTAAAAACAAAGTTTTCATTCATAAAATGTAGACTCATCTCGATACCAATTTTGTTCGGATCTATTTTGATAAAACCTTGACCCAATTTGTGCAGTGAACCCAGGCACGGTTGGCCTGATATGATGGCCATTATCTTACACAGCTATATAAAGTGACTACTTATAGAGGTACTTGAAGTCGCAGAAAATTACATAGCCAAGGACCATGACTTGGGGCTTTTAATATATAAAAATATTAGTGCTTAAATAAGAACATAGCATAAGCTCACGCCTGTATCCTCGAAGGGTGGGCAGAGGCGAGCTAGCTAACTAAAACACCAACATTTCGCTGAGCTTAGTCCGTCCCAGGTGTGATATCGGGCACAAATTCCAGATTCCGGGCTGATATTGAATTAAAAACCAATATCACGACCCGACCCGGGATCGAGTCTAAGACTTCAGGACGATAGTCGTACTGAAATACAACTACGTCACCGAGGCAGTTAGTGAGCTTAAAGCATTATCTTTAATCTTTGTGCCTGACCTGCCCGCCTAGCATGCGCGCCACAAAAACATTTTTTTCTACGCTTTTTGTCCTCTTATAACCGGTTTTCTCTATTAGTCTACGAACACTAACATGCGTACTCGTTTGTTTTCATATAATATTGTTGAAAATATGTAGACAACATCTCGACTGTCGTTGATCGAGACATGTCGTGGCGCGCATGCTAGGCGGGCTGAATGAGTTAAGTTTAAAATTTTATTATTTGTTAATGCTACATATTTTATTTACTACACTGTAAATAGGCTAATCCATTATTTCATTTACTATTTGGCATTTGTTTTATAGATATTGACGGCCAAGTCTCAAAACAAGCAACCCGTTTTGGGTCAGGAGACAGCACAATTTTTATACAAGCCAATCAATTTAAAAGAACGAACGTACAGCGCCTACACAAACATGGATGGTATCACGAAACAATCAACATAGCTCGAATCAATTATCCATTGATCCCCGAATCCCCCGAATCCCCCCAATCCCCCGCAAACAGTGATGCTCACGTGCCAGCCGCGAAAAAACAATCTAATCCGATCCACTTAGCGTCACTCGGTCCTACCAATTGGGTACATTTGATGTTTCTATTTTTAAAATAATTAATTTGAGTTTACGTTAACGAACTATAAATCCTATTTTGTTGATTTTAAGATTTTTTTGTCAATGTAATCAGTCTCGTTTGTAGTTTTAACATGTAGTGGACATGAATTGATAAATATTCAATGGCATTACTGATTAAGTTTTGATTTTTTAAACATACTGTTTTACCTTAAATGCATTTCAAGCTACTAAGATCGTTTTTTTTTGTATTTATTATTAAAAATACATAAAATAACGTTTACCATTCGGTTTTTGTTACTACTTAAAACTACAATAACCCACGAAAACAATTACCTGTAAGTATGTCATGCCCCGACAAAATTTATGAACCGGTCAAGTTTATTTAATTATAATCATTCACTCAACCTGACGTCTGTTGAAAGTACAATACATCCACGTAATTACATTACACAACGGCCGACCATCGGTATCCTTAACATTAGCCCATGTTTAAATAACCTACTTAATGTCCGCTGTAAAAATACCGTTGTAGGCTCGGAGCATTTCCATTAGACGAGTCGACAACCCTACCGCTCGATATCTAGAGAGCTTTCATCGCCTCTTACAAATCGCTTACTCGCCCCCTTGTTCCCCGGACGCGCTAGGGTTGCCGCACGATAAATTGTTGTAATTTCGTGATTGATAAGCCGGGTCGTTAGCTAATCGGGTTGTTTAAATGTAGGTGTTGTTTTCAGCCAGTGTTTTTCTTTGATAAAAATAAAATTGATGCGTCAGCCGGTATTTTTTATTTTGGTAAAATTAATTTCGGATTGGACATCCTGTGGTTGATGATGATAGAATGTTTTGGCAATTCTAGTTTAGTACTAAACACTATTCCATATGCAGGCCGCTTCCCAAAGGTGTTGATCTGGAAATTTGGGGGAGGACTATATCCAGCAGTGGCCGACCTGTCGCTGATGATGACTTTTTTATAGTAAAGAAAAATTTAATGACATAACTTGTTAATAGTTTTATTTTTTTAGTTCCATTTCACCTTTACTAATTTCCACGAAAAACTACACAGAAAACTCCAATATATGAATCGGCACGCCGTAATTCATCTCACAAACTCCTTTACAGCTCAATTACTTTTTACTAGAAAATATTTATCATAATTTAAAAATATCTAAAGTGCCAACCCTACGTACAGAGCGTGCTGAAAGGTTGAGAAGCACTGCCAACGCGTGCCTTGTCCAGGGCAAAAGTTATAGCTTATAGTACACTTGATGGGGTCGGCCGTCTGAACGTACTCTTCAATGATTCTAGTCCGGTTTTATACTTTGTGTCACACTTTCCTTTATATATAGCTGTAGAGTGGAAACGTTGAAATTTGGATTTTTAAATAATTTGACTTTAGAGAAGGCCTTGGAATTCTTTTTCGTGGGTCCCTCAATGATGAGTATTGCGACCACTTAAAATCTCGTCTAATTGAACGATCATTAGAGGCCTTGGAATAGCATTATATCTCTTATCTAATTAAGTACAATCTCTATTTGCCAAATTCCATTTACCTATTAATCTTCTACCCGTCCATATCTCATTTTAATGTGTAGTCTCCGTAATACACTGTTTTGGGCATGTTGAAATGATTCAGCTTCATTTTAGAAGCGGCTGATTGCCTGACGTAAAGCTCCTCAGAAAAACCAGCCTATCCAGTCCAATCTGGAATTCTCCGGTCCTCATATTCTACCACTTTCTCAAAAAAGCTTCTGATTGTGAACGGTAGTTCTAATTATAATAAAAAAAATAACAGCAAAAATGAATATGATGATTGGAGCTGGACCAACTTTAAGGAAGTTCTAGTAATGGGGTTCAAATTGTATAGTTAAACTTTTACTTGTAATATAGTATACTATTCATAGAATCGTATTCGTGGAATTCGAGACAATGCTCGTTTAGTTTAGCTTTATCATTGTTTTTTGAACAATGAGTTACAAAGAGTTCGATTGACTAGTCGTGGTCATCGGTCAGGTTCGCGGAAAATACCACCATAATCAATGAACTAGTGACTCAGAGGTCGTACGGATGTCTGCAATTGGGTACTTGTCTAATTTATTAAAAATAATTTTATATTAAATTTACGTCGTGTAAAATATAGAACAGAAAGAAATACTGAAATATTCTCAAAAATAAAAAAGTTATAAGCCTTTAAATTTGGTATAACCTTCAAACTGCGGGAAAGAGAAGTATCAGTATAATCACGTCACCGCCTTAACCTAACGGTACTTGCGTTGGAAAGGGATAGCAAGATACCTCCAATATCCAGAATTGAAAAATATGAATTACTGCCTCAATCTTCAATAAATTTCGATGCCGTTTTTACAGGTTTTTTTTGTTTTATTTGCTATTACATATAAATATGTGCCTAAAATCAAACATAGTCAAGTACCCATTGTAAAAACTACTCTCAGATAAGTCTTTTCCTGTAGCTTTCTTACTTTTTCCACCAACCCTTATATATACTCTATACTATAATATTATAAAGCTGAAGAGTTTGTTTGTTTGTTTGAGTGGGGAAATTTATATCTCAGAAACTACTGGTTCGATGTGAAAAAATCTTAGTGTTGACAGACGGGATGAATGGTGGGGTGACCAGGGGGTGACCGACGCGGCGATTGATGGGGTGACTGACGGGGTGACCGACGTGAGAAATGACGGGGTGACTGACTGGCTGACTGATGGGGTGGCGGACCGGGTGACTGACGAGGTGACTGACGGGGTGACAGACGGAGTGACAGACGGGGTGACCGACTGGGTGACAGACAGGGTGACAGACGGTGTGACTGACTGGGTGACTGACGGGATGACGGACGGGGTGACGGACGGGGTGACTGACGAAACGGACCAAAGTAGATCATCCCATTACCTCCTTTTGAATTATTGGATTATAGGTGCCTACGACTCACTCTTTCAACCCTCTTTCTCATACGCAGACGAAGTTGCGCGGGTCAGCTAGTCCTTTAATATGGGTTCAGTAGAACACACCTTCAAGTATGTTCCAGAATGGATTTGGCTTTAGTTTCTTACGACCGAGAGATTCAGTCCGAAATCAATCGTGTTAGTAAAACCGCTTTGCCTAACCTGGAAATTGAATTGAGAATTTTCCGGTTCATTCGACCACGAAGGAATTTTAACTTGAATAAATATTAATTTACGTGGAAATCTTTGGCGGAGGCCTATGTTCAGCAGTGGACGTCCTATGGCTGATGATGATGATGATATATTAATTTTATTTTTTTCGCATTTATTGTTACAATATTTGGGTAGCGTTCCCGAAATCCCAAAATTGCCAGTGCAATTCGGTACTTCGCCGGTAAAATTTTTTGGCCGCTATCTGAGATTTCTCAATTCATCGCAGTCGAATGGCGCTTTTAACATCCTTTTTCGGGTATATTTATGTGTCTGACTGTGTTTAAATTGCACAAGTTGTCTGGACATCTGATTGAGATGGCTTAAAGTGTCCGTAATGTTTTTTGTCGATTACATCTTGTTTTTTGGTAACGTGTAATGATAGGTCCTTTTGTGGCCTTTGGGAGAATTTGTTATTTTTTTTTCGAATTTTCTGGAGAAATTAAAAAACTCTATAAGTTCATGTTGTATAGTAGGGTATGTATTTGTATAGTAGGTAAGTAGTACATTTTAGTCTAGTTACACCACATATGGGCTGTGGACCGGGTGGTCGTGGGTTCGATTCCCAGGTTGGGCAAAACTGATTTTCTAATTTTCCCGGGACTGGATCCCTCAGAGGGGGTTGACGTCAGGCAGGCAGCCGGTCGTTAAAACTTAGCCAAATCCTTTCTGCACCATGCTTGAAAAATTTGTATAATGCTTTCGGGTGTTCCTCATACCAATATTTCACATATTCGCTATCTTGAAATGCCGAAAAAGCACTATTTAGCATCAGCTTATATCTATCAAGATATAGACCACATTTATCCCAAGAAAGATATCCAACAGTGAAATATATAAATAAAAAGTTATTCAGTTTGAAAAGTGACCCCTGCATACAACAGTTCCCTCTTCGGATTCGGAGTGGAAAGAAGCATAAATTGGCCGGCATGATTCTGGCGACCACTGACAAACCCATTGTTTGTCAGTGGTCGCTAATTTTTTTGGACTTTACTACGCTTACCACCAGGTGCGGTGTAGTCACTTTGCCGTGCCCGGTTAAAAAAAACAAATACATATAGGGCCTTACTTAAAACAACATTTTTAGCTGAGCAAATGGTTAAGAATAACCTGTCACTTTTTTCCTTGCGTTACATTGTTTAAAAAGGAAAAGGGACAACCTATGGTATAAAGATAAGCAGCGCCCAAATATTTTTATAAGTAAGGGGCATTATTGCTAAAGAGTCTTCAATGATTCTTGAAGTATCACAGTTCCAAAACATCGTAACTTAAAATGAAACAGCTTCTGAATGAAACCACCTAGAATCCATCAATGGTACAAATTATCACCAAACTCGAAGTAATCGTAATGTTTACAAATTCCAACGCATTTACCATCCGGAAATTGAACCTGGCACTCTAGGATATTTGAGCCCGAGGTGTCAATTGGTGGAGGTGTGAAAATGGTACAGTAACGGTCATGTAAGGGCTGCTTGAAGGTAAATTTTTCGATGTTTGTATGCGTTGGTGTTACTTAGAATAAAAGGTTATTGTCCTGTATACTCGCTTTTTAACTTTTTATAGCAACGATTGCTCAGTTGGGTGTGGTATGGACTGCGGAGACAAGTGTCGAAGGTTCGAAACCAACCCCGAAAAGGAGCTCACACCTTGTGACATTTCTATATTAAGTGTGTTTTCATTATGAAATATCGTATATGTGGAGAAATTCTCCACAAGAATTTCAAAGGTATGTGATGTCTTCCAACCCGCATTTGGCCAGCGTGGTAGAGGAGGCCCGTGGTCAGCAGTGGGACAGTAATATTAGAGAGCTAATATGGTATCATATTTAGTACTCTTTATTGTTAAATATTTTTTTTACATTTTTAAATATATGCTATATAAAAAAAATACATTTAAAAATATAAAAATATTCCCCTCCGATGGCGAGGCTCGGGACCCAAGCCACCGGCGGTTAGGACCCCAGAGTGAGGAACCTCCTCACAATTCGTGCCGTATATATTATTGTTATATTATTATTATTCATTATTGTTATACTCGCTTTTTTAAAAGTTAATTCCTATCATCCGATTCCGAATCGACTGCCTCGGTGGCCTAGTGGTATTGCTTGCGCGTTACGACTACCGTCCTGAGGTCTTGGGTTTGATCCCCGGGTCAGGAAAAGTTCTATTGGTTTATCTATTCAGTCAGGAGTCTGGAATTGTGCCTGATATGGCGATAGACTCGCCCCCTATCACATCTGGTACGGAAATGAGCTCAATGAAATGTGGGTGTTCTAGTTTGCTAGTTGGCTTCTGCCAGTCCAAATCACTTTCAAAAATCCACTTTTGCCCGATTTGAATCCAATACCTCCCATTTGTAAACATGACCATTACATTCTTCTACAATGTTTTTCAAAGTAAATACATTTAGTGTAAAAACAAGGTTTAGTCAAGATTGGATTGACAGACGATACGACAAGCCCCTATCTCATGGGACGGACCTTTGTCGAAATGTGGGTGCAGTCGTCGCCCCTCTATCGTTCCCTACAGGGATGACAGAATCCGAAGATTATTTTAAAACAATTACATTTTCATCTCCGTAAACTTAGCTCGTTATTTAATATACAAAACTGTACGAAGAGGCATAATATTTCTAGACTTTGTCTTCACGCCTTGGATATTAGGGGTGGATAGAGTTGGAAAAAGCAATAATTTTACGTTCCAGTTATTTATAAAAACATAGTAGAGTTTTATTAAATTGCAAGGAATTTACAGTGAGTCTGTCCCATGAAATTCTAAAACACATACTTTCTCAATCGGATATAGATATATCTGATAATAACGTTTTTATCCTGCTTTAAAATTCTCAGTAAAATAAATTCTCTGTAACAAAAGATTTCCTTTGAATTCATTTATCTTCTACTGGAAATTAGATAGAGCAGTTTATTTACAGCGCTAGTTTAAAATATTTTCTTTGTTTTTGCACTACTTTACTATAATAACTTGTGATTATCAGATATTATATTGTCTATTGTCAATTGTATAAAAACTCTTATCAAAATTCTCAGTTATTAATAAAATTAATCTATAAATCACAAACTTTATCAATCTCAAAATTGATATCTAATAATCAGAACTTTAAAAACTTAGACCAACTTCAAATCCGATCGTGACCAAATTTATATGGGACCACACTTGAAATGAGCTCTATCGAATACGAAAAGAATTTTGAAAATCGGTCCACATTTGGCGGAGATATCGCGTAACATACATAAAAAAATACGGACGAATTGAGGACCTTCTCCTTTTTGAAAGTCAGTCGAAAATGCACCGTAGCTCATAATTTTTTTATTAAAGAAAAAAACAAACACTGTATAAAGGTATATCACAGTTTCCAATACGTCTCTTGAGTATTAGTGGAAATAACAGAAACATTTCTCTAGTAAATATTTTACACTAAAACAGCCGATTGTTTCGTTTGAAAGAAAAACGAATCTTTCAGCAAAGATGGCCATTGTTGCGAGAGAGCAATTTGCCAAAGTGGTAACACCCCACTCCACCCCCCATCTATGCGTAGTGTTATCAACTTTCGATATTTTTCATACATTTGTGAGTAGTTTTTAGATGGTGTGACGTAAAGCGGTGTAAGTAAAGTTTTGGATTTCTGGCGAGCCAAAAGTTTAACAAAGTGATTAATATCAAGAGGTTTAAGTATAGACTGCTGAGTGGTAAGAAGAACGAATCATAAAACAATTTGAGATAATATTATGATTCATATATTACAATCTATCAGTATTTGTTCTATTAATGCACTTCAGATTAATATTGTAGACTGATTAATTGTTTGCTGTCGTGGAAAGTATATGATATTTGAAATGAAAGGTAGTTTATTGATATGAATTATCAGTTCAAGATAAAATAGCACTTATTAAACTAGGTTTACACTATAGTTTTGTCTCAAAGCTAGTTGACATAAGTAGATTTACGGAGAAATTTTATATTATAGCATTGCAATTTCTATCATATTATATAGGTCATTAGTGAAAACAAAAAATACTTCATGTCGGATTTGAAAGTATCATCATCATCATCATCAGCCATAAGACGTCCACTGCTGAACATAGACCTCCCCCAAAGATTTCCAGATTGACCTGTTGGAAGCGGCCTGCATCCAGCGACTTCCTGCGACTTTATACCTTTACCTTTTAAATTTTATTTAATTTTATATGAGAACCACTTACACCAATTTGTAAGCCCGTAAGTAAACAAAAATCTTCAAAAGTAATTCAGGTCTTAGAGTAAAATCATTTACCATTCTCCTAAAAAGAGCTTCAGAGTCTGCTCCAACAAAGGTTTTTCAGCGAAAAATATTTTTCAAGCCCGAAGGAAGTAAACATCGGTAATCATTTTTCATTTGTTTGATGGAGAGCGGTTCTAACCGGCGTGACGGCAGCTAAGGCCTCAAACATTATCAAAATATCGGCTTCGAAACACGTCGACACCTATAAACGAGCTTTTAACGACAAAAACGACATGTCAAATAAATAATGGGCCAATTTGTAAGAAATCGACTGGAATTTTTGTTATGTTTACTTATTGTGTTTTGTCTTAAGGGCTTTGTTTTTGAAAATGCTCAAATTTTTTTAATTTCCACATCACTTATTTTTGAAACTAAAGTACATACTTTGTTTTGTGGGACCAATAAAAATTATTTCACTATCACGCCTCTAACGCATAATGGTAGGCAGAAACTGAGTAGTGAGACCATTGGCATTATAATTATCTTCCGACAAAACTTTAACGTTATGCTATTTATTTCTATACTTTTACATGATGAAACATATTGCTGACTAAAAGTCTAAGAAAATCTATAGAGCGAACTTCGACTAAGTCTGAGTCAAAGAAACGCACACCTACCTACCTACCACACACTACCGCGTGTACGCATGACTTGGCCTCTAGGATTGACAACTGGAAAGTTCACACCGAACTTGTTCCGACTTCGGATCACCGCGCCATCACGTTTAGTATCAGACTCCATGACCATAATATAGCGAAGCCCAGGCCTACCACCCGAAAATACAACACCTCAAAGGCTGACTGGCTATCTTTTGAAAACGAATTAAAAAGGCTAATGACTGCTCAAAGCTTGAACATGGATAGAGTGCAAGCAGCTGACATAGGAGAACTACAAACAATTGTCCACACTTTTACCACAATTGTCGACGAAGCATGCTCTAAATGCATGCCAAGTGTGTCAGGACTTAGACAACTTCCATATACGTGGTGGAATAAGGACTTAGGAGCAAAAAAAGCCGATGTGATCCGACGTCGAAACAAAATTCGAAATGCTAACGCAAATCGGAGGCCAATAATTGTGGACGAATACCTAAAAGCACTGGAAGAATACAAGGAACTAATTACTAAGACCAAACTCAACAGCTGGAAGGCCTACTGCACAAATCAAGAGAAAGGAACGATGTGGCAAAAAATATATAAAACCCTTATTATTAAGGATTGGAAGCCGGACCTTCTACTGGCGGACAGATATGGGAGACCTTTGGATCCACAGCAATCCGCAACACTACTGGCTGAAACGTTTTACCCGGTGGATGACCCGGTTTCCGATACTGAGGAACAGACGCGAGTGAGAGAAAACGTAAGAGCCAAAGTAGCAACCATCAAAGAAGGGCAAGCCAATTCATTGCAAATTACTGTCTTTAACAGGGTTGAACTTATCAACGTCCTAAATAAAATGACCTCAAATAAGGCGCCGGGGGAGGATGGTTTTACAGCAGACATATGTACTAGATCTATAAGTGCGACTGGTGATTTTTTCCTTTCTATGTTGAACAAATGCCTAGAACTGGGCCATTTCCCATGTCTGTGGAAAAAGGCAGTGATAAGGATCTTTCCAAAGCCATTGAAAGAAGACTACAGAAAACCTAAGTCATACAGGCCGATTGGACTACTGCCTGTCTTCGGAAGGATCCTGGAAAAAATGATAGTTGCTCGCCTTACATGGCATTTGGGCTCTGAACATCTTCTGAACACTAGACAGTACGGGTTTATGCCCCAAACAAGCACAGAAGATGCACTCTATGATGCAGTGGGCCTCATCCGGGAAGAAATAAAAAATAAGAAAATAGTAGCCGTTGTTTCCCTAGATATTGAAGGAGCTTTCGACAACGCGTGGTGGCCTCTTATTCAGCTCCAATTGATCAATAAAAATTGCCCTAAAGATCTAATTGTACTCTTGAGCAGCTACCTCGAAGATCGTCAGGTAAAAGTGCAGTATGCAGGAGTAGAGGTCATCAGAAGCACTAGTAAGGGCTGCATTCAGGGATCGTCATGTGGCCCCCTCATGTGGAATCTCCAGCTGGACCCATTACTGGAGCAAACTGTGAGCCTGAAAGCACATATACAAGCTTTTGCAGACGACATACTCGTTATAGCCTCTGCCACAACACCGGATGAATTATCCAGGATCACAAATGACGCCTTGAAATGTATAGCAAACTGGGGCAAATCATGCAAAATGAAATTTGCTACACATAAGACACAGGCCATTATAGTCACAAATCGCAGAAAATATGACGTTCCGCACTTGGAATTCTCTGGAGTCAGCATTGAAATATCGAATGAGTTAAAGGTATTAGGCCTCACGCTAGATTCAAAGCTCCTTTTTAAGAACCACATAGAGGAAGTGTGCAATAAAGCCACCAAGCTATACCAGATGGTGGCCAACTCTACTCGAACCAATTGGGGGCTAAACAGAGAAATTTTAAAGATTATATATTCCGCAGTGGTTGAGCCGACTGTTCTTTATGCAGCCAGCGTATGGGCACCAAACATTGAAAAACAATATATTGCAAGGAGACTCAATCAACTCGCGAGAAAATTCGCCATCATGATTGCCCGAGCACACCGTACAACATCTCTGACCTCAGTACTATGCATAGCAGGAATATTGCCATTAGACCTGCGTGTGAGGGAAGCTGGAGAGCTGTATGAACTAAAACGTGGAAAACAATTCAATGAACTTCCTTCCTATCAAGTAGAAAGAAATATTCCATACCATGAACTTCCGCATCCAACTGATAGGAAACCTATAGCCTTCAGCTTTCTTTACACGCAGGAAGATATAGAAAATATCAAAAACCAAGGGCCAAAGATTTACACCGACGGCAGTAAAATCCAGGGGAAAGTTGGAGGAGCCGTCATATGCTGGAATAACGGGACAGAAGAGCGACAAGATACCTTCTCACTAGCGCCTCACTGCTCTGTCTACCAGTCTGAGTTAGTGGCTATATTAAGAGCTACAAAGATGGTGCAGACATTTCGAGTTCAGGACGCTAACATCATAAGCGACTCAAGATCCGCCCTGGAGTCCATAGCGCGTCCAGAAGCTACGAACCCTCTTGTAGCCGAGATACAAGATCGTATCCACGAGTTAAGTACAATAAATATAGCCACACACCTGTACTGGGTTAAGGCACATGAAGGCATCGAAGGAAACGAACGTGCAGACCAACTTGCAAAGGAAGCAGCTCTGGAAAACATTACAGAGCTGGCGTATGATAGAATCCCGGTTTCTTATCTCAAATACTCTCTCCGCCAGAGAACTATAAAGTCTTGGCAAAATAGATATGATGAGGCTAACACGGGGGCAATAACTAAAATATTCTTTCCTCAAGTTCGTGATGCTCACCTTATACTGGACAAAATTAAATGTACAAACATTATAACGCAACTGCTGACGGGGCATGGAGGGTTCAAAGCCTACTTACATAAATTTAAACTCATTAACGATCCAAACTGTTCTTGTGGGTCTGAGGTACCGGAGACAGTGCCCCATCTGTTGGATCAGTGCCCAAGATTCGGTACATGGAGACACGACGCAACACAAGAATTAGGTTACCAGATCAGTACAAATAATTACGCGAAAATATTGCTAAACGACGACGATCGCAGAATATTCTTACGTTATGCAGAAAAGGTCGTGAGGGCGGCAGCCAGGGGGAATGGAAGTACTGGGGTATAGCCTAAATAAGATACGATGTATGTCATGTATAATAAAATAAAAGTATTACAATAACAATATTATATAATTGATAATAAATATTAAAATATATAAATATAAATATATATGATTAATGAGAGTGTAAAATTAATTCATAATAATATTAAAGTTAGCATAATATAATTAAAATACAATAATCATAAATTAAGAAATAAATTGTAATTAATGAAAAGATATAATAAAAAAAAAAACATATATATCGGCGCAAAATCGCAAGCTTATTTAAAAAGCCGTTGTTATTTCACGTTATTAATTCATTTTACAATTGTTAAACTGCTGAATCGTTAAAAGATTCTAAAAAGTTAAAATAATCGTTATAATATTTCTTTAACATTCGATATTCGGTATCAAGTAGGTAGTTGCAAATATTGCACCCTATAAAAGGAGTGTTCAGAGCAAATTCGACACAGTCGTGCTCCGGCACTCGGACTGTCCATATCCCTGACTAGACGGTGCTGTTGAGCACCGTTAATAAAGGGAATTAGTGAATTTCAGTGTTCACTATTGATAAATAAGATGAGTAATCATCTTATTGTCAAAAGTGACGTCAGCCATGCTGACGTCACCGTTTTTAAAAACAACGTTAGCGTTGGCCCTCCGACATCAGAAGTGGGATCACTATCCCACTCATTTAACTTGAACCTTTCTGCCCTGACAATGGATACTTTCAATCCGAGGGATACTTTCAATCCGACTGATACTTTCAACCCGACTGATACTTTCAATCCGACTGATAATTTCAATCCGACTGATAATTTCAACCGACTGATAATTTCAATCCGACTGATAATTTCAATCTGACTGATAATTTCAATCTGACTGATAATTTCAATCCGACTGATACTTTCAATCCGATCGGTCAATAATAAAGGTCCAGGCCACAGCATCGTCCTTCCCAGTTCCTTTAGAATCCCTGTGGACCACGGCGTAAAGGACCGCTCAGAACCACAGCATCATCCTTTAAAAAAAAAAAAAAAAACTGTGGACCACGGCGTACGGGACCGCTCAGAACCACAGCTTCATCTTTAACAATAAAGTGCATTAATGTGTGGAACATTTGCACAAAATGAAAAAAAAAAAAAAAAACCTTTTCAGAGCCTCTGTGGACCACGGCGTACAGGACCGCTCAGCGCCACAGCATCGACCCTTCCCGTTCCTTTAGAACCCCTGTGGACCACGGCATTATCCCCGTAAGAAAAGTGCATAGATGCGTGGAGCATTCGCACTCTGACTACTGATTCATAAAAAGTGCATTGTGTGGAACATTTGTACAAATGTTGATAATATGGTCTAGCAAGGCTGGTCGGATACCTCCTCTAAAAACCATATACACTAGGGTACGCGGTGCGTCTAAATACCCGTATTTTGATTTGTGTGCAATTTCATCTCGGAATTCAATGCAAAAACAAAACTACCTGATTTATGGTCAGGATTGATCGAGACGGTGTAAGTGACACTGTTGCAGTCATTTTTGAAGTCTAAATGTCGACGTCAGTGATCATCTTTAAAAATCATAAGTGGTCAATTTGAAAAATCCTGAGTGGTCAATTCGGGAAATTGTTTTTGTGAGCTAGGTAATTTTGCCCGCTGAGTTTGTTTCGCCGGGTCTTCTCAGGCAGGGCCGCGTTTGGATCCGGTGGTAGTTTAAAAAAAAATCGTAATCTTAAATTCGCAATAATAAACGAGGCCTTTCAAAATGACCGTATCGGCGTACAACCATAAGCTTTCAATAGTAGCACGTGCTATTTCAAATGAAAAGAAAGAGAAGAAAAGAAAAGAAAAAGAAAAAAAAATTTTTTTTGGTTCTACGAGTATTCACAACAAATTACAAGGCTGGTGCAGAGCACGCACCGCCTATCAGAATGGCCGTATCGGCGCAAAATCGCAAGCTTATTTAAAAAGCCGTTGTTATTTCACGTTATTAATTCATTTTACAATTGTTAAACTGCTGAATCGTTAAAAGATTCTAAAAAGTTAAAATAATCGTTATAATATTTCTTTAACATTCGATATTCGGTATCGAGTAGGTAGTTGCAAATATTGCACCCTATAAAAGGAGTGTTCAGAGCAAATTCGACACAGTCGTGCTCCGGCACTCGGACTGTCCATATCCCTGACTAGACGGTGCTGTTGAGCACCGTTAATAAAGGGAATTAGTGAATTTCAGTGTTCACTATTGATAAATAAGATGAGTAATCATCTTATTGTCAAAAGTGACGTCAGCCATGCTGACGTCACCGTTTTTAAAAACAACGTTAGCGTTGGCCCTCCGACATATATGTAAGTAACAGAACTCAAAATTGCCATAAAATAAATAATGGCAGGTGTTAAAGAAATCAATAACACACCTAAGACGTTATTTTTGAAAGATAATTTGAAAGAACGCAACCAAAAATTTAAACTTAAATCTAATTTAGTGCGAAACTTAAAAAGGCAGAACAAAAGATTAAGAAAACGAAATGATAGTCTAAAATAAATTATTAAGAATCTAAAGAGCAAAGGACGATCTTAGTGTGGGGCCAGGACTATGTATGTGACTGTTGGGTGTTATTTATTTATTTATGAATCACCGTAAGGCAAAACAGTGCTTATTTCATATTCATAACTCATAAGCTTTGTTATCTTCTAAACATTTATACTCTATCTATCTCTTAATGTAAGTAAAATTATTATACAGATATCGCCATTCTCATCTACATTGTATGCCACGTGGTCAAAATTTCTCACAGATAAATACAAGAACTATTCGACTCCATTCAATCTTTGTCCAAGTGACTAGAATGTTTCTTTTAATAATGTCAAATTATTGTCAAATTCAAAAACGATTAGAAATTCAAAAATTTCGAATATAGGAACGTTTGAACATTCAATTTAAAAAGCTACTTTATGCCGCGTCTATAAGGTCATATTTGTGTTAATTAAATTAAATTTGTGATGTTTATTTGTTTTGTCTGTCGAGGACACTGTTTACAATGATATTTGTATGGAACTGTGCATCTAGGTATATTATTATATCGATGGAATATAATTATAATGCCAATGGTCTCAGAACTCAGGCTGAGATCTATAAAACGAACTTCGACTAAGTCCGAGTCAAAAAATCGAACTTAGTGAGGATTTGGAATTTATAAATCGAACTCAGACTTAGTCCAAGTCATTTTTCACAAGAAAAACTTTGCTAAGTCCTAGTCCACAAAACCTTGACTTCGGTCTGTCAGTTCGGCATGCAGTAATACCAGTATCGAAATACTGACATAAAATGTAGAAATTGTTTTATTCATTCTAACGATTTTTAAATTAAAATACCAAAACTATTGTTAGAAAATGTTTAATAATTAAAGGTACGAGATTTTCTTATATTGCAGTACCGTTTATTATACTGTAAATCGATCTATTAATTATTAAAGTTTAGCGAAAATAGATAATTTTGTTTGGGATAAACTTGTAACCCAGAAGATGCCAAAAAAAAGACAAAATGTTTTGACAACTTCCAGTATTGTCCTGAATAATAATTAATATAACATTAAACCCGAAACCGTGCTCAGAATTAGAAAAACCGTTCTGCCGAGCCATTTGCGAAGTGCGAAAGGTGACCCGAGAACCAGTGGGAATGGACGGACGGCGGACTTCATCGCGGCGACCCACAATGCGACAGTGACCATCATGCTATTGCTCCAATAATATTATCATCATCATCAGCCACAGGACATCCACTACTGAACATAGGCCTCCCCCAAAGATTTCCAGATCGACCGGTTGGAAGCGGCCTGTAACCAGTGACTTCATGTGACCTTTGTCAGGTCGTCTGTCCACCTTGCAGTCATATTATAGTTTATACAGACAGTGAATCAGTGAATCAGTGAACGTACATATATTAATTATTATGTAGTCGGTCTAAATAATGTATAGATATTTTGAGAATGAATTGGTTACATGTTGTCAAGAAATTTATTTGCAGTAGGTAAATAAAATAATCATTATCATGAATAATATTTATTTATTACAATCTCTGATATTAACCTTTGTTATATTAACATAAATGGTAATCTCAACTATTGTGCAATATACCTACTGCACAAACTTCTGTAATATTGCTTGCGTTTGATAACTTGTTCTGCAGTTGGTTGTATGTGTGTGAAAATTTAATAATTTCAAAATGTTCTTTCTGAAACAGAAGAAATAAATATCAGACAAAGTTTCCCTCAGATCTTTCATTATTAATCAGCAAGATCACCACAATGGCAATTGGCATGGTCTCGCTTACAATATGCTTGCCTGACAGGTTAACCACTCAGATAGATGGTACCTAGATGGTAATCCCTCAACAGTTTACCGCTGGCAGGAAATGTTAATAAGGCATGGTTTTGCTTTGGGCTTGCTGGCTGACTGAGTTGCAATTTATACTCTACATGGGCTGCTAGTAAACAAACAGACAGACAGACAATTTGCTAGTAAACAGTCTCCAAAATACAAAATCCCCGTTTTAACAATTTTGATAACAAATTAATAAAACTTGTCAATATATTAATATGAAATAATGGCAGTAGATTAGCTAGAGCTCCAGGCTATGGCTTCAGGTATAGGTATCACAAAGTCAATCACCTCACTCACTCACCTGATTGTGACTCCTGGCATATTTGAGCCCTTGTAATTCTCTTGGTGGTTTACACTTTACTTCCTCATTTTAGAGCTTAGAATGCTTTTTTTTATGTCATCATGTTTTCATCATCATCATCTTGTTTCTTCTTTCTTTAAAAATCATGGCCTTCTTCAAAATATTGATGATTTTGCCAACAATAGTAATAAATAATAATCCATGTTTTGACTATCAAATGATGACGATTCATGTTTATTCTTTCTTCTACCTGCCCTTATCCCACCTTAATGTGGGGTCGGCGTAGCAAACTTTTTCAAGCATGTTGCTGAAAGGATTATAAGACGATTCATGTATAATGCGGTTTGTTTGTTTTTCACTTGACATTTCAAAGAGCGTCAGCCATTTTGTCAGCTGTTAATTACGTAATACGTTCCTTTACAACCTACAAATATAAAGGCGCGTCTCCTGTAAATATATAAAAATCTTACGTTTCTTTTGTCAAAGGAACTGCGTGAAACCGATAACGTCTGAGTAGACTATGCAAAGACAAACTATGGCTAGCCTGAGTTCGAGTTCGAATTATAAATACGCAAAAGTTGACTTTCGCTTAGTTCACTCCAAAGACGACTACGCTGAGTCGACTTTGGTACAAGACTTAAGTAAGAACTATAGATTTCAGCCTCAGTGTCTGCCTACCGTAATGCGTTAGAGACGTGATAGTGAAATACTCTCAGCCTAACAATGTAATTCAAATATCCTTTTCTCCCATGGCATTACATTAACACCCATTTGTTCCGGGTACGCGTTCACGGTTTGTTGAGAGAATGTCTTCATTTCCTATAAATGCCTTTGTAAGAGGTCATTTAGTTACATTATGGATACTTTACTTTCATACGTTGGATTTATAGCGACCTATGATATTTGAGTTCCAAATGCTTCGTCTATTTTTACATGTTAGTACGTAATATTAAAGCAGTTTGGCTTTTCAATTTGTGATAACATCAGTCTAAAATAATAAGTTACAGTTAATAAAAAATTAACTTAAATCGTATATTGGTATAAAGCCAACATAAATGGTGTATAGTTTTAAAAAAATGTTATTAGGTAAATTCGTAGTATTATTATTAAAGCATAAATAGTTATTATATACAGAAAACCTAAACATATTTTTCTATAAAAAATAATAATATTAGCCCTGTAATATTACTGTCCCACTGCTGGGCACGAGCCTGGACTACTAATGAGAGGGGTCAGGCCTTAGTCTATCACGCTTAATGCGGGTTGTTAGACTTCATATACCTTCGAAATTCCTGTGAAGAAATTCTCGGGTATGCAGGTTTCCTCACGATGTTTTCCTTCACCGTTATAGCAAGCGATATTTTACAATGAAAATACACTTAACATAGAAAAGTCAGAGGGGTATGCTCCATTTTGAAGTTGGTCTCGAACCTCCGACACTTGTCTCGGCAGTCCTTACCATTCCCAACTGAGCTATCGATATTTTTCCTTAGTTTTGCATTAAATAATACATTTTTAAAGTTTCTTAAGTTGTTCCACTTTATAGTTTATGACTTGTTAATACAAAATTAATATTCAAAAGATAAATGAGGTTGAATCTATCTTACATCTTATCAAGTTTCTTAATTAAAGAAGTTTTATAGTTATGTGGACATAAATACACTAAAAGCGTTTTAAATAACATAATAACATTCTCATAAAATGTAGTTGATGTTTCCAAAAACACGATTTTAAGTAGGTATAAACGTAAATATTAAAACTGAAGTGTATTATAATCTATCAAGCAAGATTCCATACCTTTATGTTTTATTTATCTCAATCGTCAGTAATGTCAGCCAACCACTTATATCTATGCAAGGGCGCTAATTAAAATTTTTACAACCTGTGAATGTTCAAAAATCACGTAAGATAATTTTATTTATTACGCTGGCACGACCTTTCGCGCGTATTTTTCAAATACGACTAAGTGACTTATGACCATCAGGTTACAACTTTTGGATCACAACTTTCGAGTTGTTGTCCCGTATACTTTGGTAGTAATTTACCTAATACTCATGTATAGTCATCAAAGGCAAAGGCTCCATATGACACGATACATTTGAGCTTCTAAAAAAAACATAACAGAAATTACCTTCTAAAATTTAATGAATTTAATTATGGGACATACGCAATAGATGTATTGCGAGTTGCGACGAAAAATGTATTTTCAAATTTTCCGAATTCCGCTATATTTGAATATTACCTTTTGCCGTCAATACTCATAAAAGTTATATATCGTACACACATCAAGATATAAAAGAAACACCGAAAATATCAAGATGTAAAATAAAGTATTTCGAATATAACTATACTAAATTCGTATACAATATAGCCGAAAACGCGTATAACGGAAAAAAGAATTCTGCCGAAAAAATGTAGCCATGATAAAACAATCGGAGGCGGCGATCCGCATCGCACTTGAATTTTTATTAAAAAACCCGCCCATCCAAAACAGCTATCGGATTTATAAAGTTATTCCATGGAAAACAGGGGGAGATGTGATTCCCGGAGTCTCTCGGGTCAGGTAGACGCTTGAGTGGCGAACAAACAACGCTGTTTACTTACTAGATTGGTGGATTATGGCTTGTTCCGACGCGCGGTTTCTGTGAAAACCATACGATCAATATTTGGACGTGTAATGTTGTCTTTAAATGAGTAATTAGGTGTCCGTTAAGTTTAAGAAGTCTCTGTTTACAAAATGGTTCTGTTTGCTTAAATGTCAGCACACATTATGTGCCTACTTTTCAAATGTTTTTTGTGCTTGGTGCGGTTACGCAAGGCGGGCGTCATTGAAGCCGCGGTTATTGTGTCAGTGCAGACACAGCTTTGGGGTTATTTTTCGAAAAGTTTGAAGCCAGTAGGAATTGTGTTCTATATTGCCTTTGCCATTTGGTGTGAAATTTTATATAAACAATCAAAAGGTTAAAAACTTAACTGACCGACTTCCAATTTACCAATCGTGACCAAATTCATATGGGACCATTCTTGAAATAAGCTATATCGAACATAAAAATAATTTTGAAAATCGGTCCACATTTGACGGAGATATCGAGTAACATACATAAAAAACCAGACGAATTGAGGACCTCCTCCTTTTGTGGAAGTCGGTCGAAATTGGCTTCCATCAAGGCACTGATGTTTGCCTGTAGGCAAGGACAATGCCTCACTGCAATTTGCTGTACCAGGATGAATATAAGCCAATCCAAGTGTCCTGTTATCAGTCCCATGACACCGCGTGTGGTCTCATAACACTCAGTCTACAAACGTTATCTTATCTGTACACGTCCCAAGTGTATTTCCTTCTAGATCGTGTCGGTTCACCGGCCGGACCTCGACTGCATTATCTATTGTTCTCTAAATAACATCTGAACAATAACGACCTATCTTTATTGGGTATTTCGAATGAAGCTTTGTGTATATGCGTTCTATGACATTGACTCATGACAGCTATATGGTTTATTTTTATCAATTTTGGGGTATAGACTAGTGTATGTCATGTTTGCAGCGTGCTTTTTCATTCGAATTTTATTAATAACGTGCGCGTTACGTGTTTAAATCGTTATAGAAAAACTTTTTTTTTCTACCTGCCCTTATCCCTAATGTGGGGTCGGCGCGACACACTTTTTCAAGCATGTTGCCGAGAGGATTTGGCATAGTTTTTACGACCGGCCACCTGCCTGACGTCAACTCTCTGAGGGATCCTCTGAAGAATCCAGTCCCGGGTAAATTAAATTAGAAAATTTGCTTTGCCCGACCTGGGAATCTAACCCGAGATCTCAGAATGGTAGTCGTATTGAAATACAACCACGCCACCGAGTCAGCTCTATCGATCATAAAAACAATATTGAAATTCCACATCTGGCAGAGATATAGCGTATAATACATAATGTGTTCATACATAAAAAAACTGACCGAATCGAGAACATTGTTAATTTTTTAACGCTGTTAAGAAAAACCTCCTTTTTTATAGCAGATACTTGCAAACGAGCAGATGGGTCACCTGATGGTAAGTGATCTCCACCGCCCATAGAGACCCAAGACAAAAAGAATCATGAGTGCGTTGCCAACCTAAAAGAAGGAAATAGAAGGGTAGGGAAAAGGGGATTGGGAAAGGAAAGGGGGAAAATGGGCCAGCGGAAATCTCACTCACCAAACTAACCGCGACAGCAATCTGCCACGTTACGTCGGTTTTCTGTGAGACATGTATCAAACCGGTCGAGCCGGCCCATTCGTGTTGTAGACGTTACTGTCTACAGCGTGGCTTTACCACTCAAATTCAAATCATTTATTCTGCAAATAGGATATCTCATATCACTTTTACATGTCAGCTATAGTATATATTGATAAAATAATGATGACGTCGGCATTTCGTGGCTATCCCTGAGAAGAAATGCCGAAACAAACTCAAGGGTTAACTCAAAAACGATTTCCTTCTTTTGTAGTCAGATAAAGGCAACCCCTTCCCCCGACTTTCCTTCTCTGTCGCAGACGATGTCATTACAATCGAGTCGGCAGTTAGAGGTGACAACTGCCTAAGCTCTGTCAGCTATTATCCTTGACTGGTCTAGACGGTGCATTAATGCCTAAGTGATCTGGAAATGTATCTACGTATTTCAATAATTGATTTTTCGAACGTTTCAAAATAGACTTTATGGATTGGAGTTTTATGTCCAGAATTCATTGTGGATAGTTTTTCATTGGTTATGTCGTAACTGTGCTCACTTAACTATGTTAGTAAATCAATGACGGAACAATTTCTGCTTTTTTTAATCTTTAGCGTTATTTAATATGATCTTCAGTATTATAAAAATACACCTTTCCAGTATTTATTTTTACTATACATGGTATCTTATATTGTCTCTTGGTCTAGTGGCTGCATTTTGGGCTGTGGATCGGCAGGTCCTGGGTTCGATTCCCAGGTCGGGCAAAGCGAATTTTCTTATTTAATTTGCCCGGGACTGGACCCCTCATAGGAGGTTGCCGTCAGGCAGGCAGCCGTTCGTAAAAACTATGCCAAATCCTTTCTGTAACATGCTTGAAAAAGTGTGTTGCGCCGACCCCACATTAAGGTGGGATAAGGGTAGGTAGAATGAAAGAAGGTGGTATCTAATGTTTATATATTTTGTTCACAGGTACTAAAATCAGACTGCTGACCAATCTAGGTGGTATGTTACGGTAATATTAATATTTATATACATAAACTTTTTCAATTAAGATGCATTTACTTGATTAAGAATTATAAATCAATTATTACTCCATGGTATTTTACAGGTTTTCTGTGTTGATTTTTAGCACAAGAAACATTCTATTACAATATACTTTTATTTTAAGTAGTATAAATTAGCGTATTTCGGTACGACTACGGTTCTGAGGTCTCGGGTTCGATCCCCGGGTCGGGCAAAGTGATATTGGATTTTTCCATATCAGCCCCGGAGTCTGGAATTTGTGCCCGATATGGCGATAGGCTCGCCCCCTATCACATCTGGGACGGAACTAAGCTCGGCGAAACGTGGGTGTACTAGTTCGCTAGTGCGCCTCTGCCTACCCCTTCGGGGATACAGGCGTGAGCTGATGTTATGTTATGTTAAATCTATCCGTCAAAATGCGTTCTTGCGTCAGCACAACACGTTCTTATTCATTTTGGAGAAACAGTTGAATCCTCAACTGTTTTTATGACCGACATCAACTCTGACATCAATCTCCTTTGGAAGATCAATCCCATCCAAATCGTATTAGAAAAACCGCTCTACCCGTCCTCAGATCGAATTCTAGGACCTCCCATTCCACAGCCCATATAAACAGCTACTAAACCAAAGAAGCTAATGTCTAACAAAGTCATCAACAAACGTGACGCACAATTACACCAAATTAACAAGCGACGGAGCGTGCAAATGGTTACCATACAACTTCAACAATAATGGTGTAGTCAACACGATAATGTGTCTATTAATGCGCAGGCGCAGGAGTTCACACGAACGCGACCGCCGAATTAAAAACGCATCAGAAACGTATTTGCGTCGCCCGTCGCCACCCGCCTCGCTAGGGACGGGATAAACGATTAATCGATATGAAATTTAATCTACATTACATATTGCTTACAGATTTTGGTTTGATTGCACTTGAGTTTGTACGCGAGTTTAATAAGTTGTTTGAATTTTATTTGTATTTGATATTTGAGTATTCCAACTCATTAAATGTAGGATTAATTAATGTTATTAGATCTGGGGGGTTACCACCACCTCTTATAGCAGTATTATTATAATTTTACTTGTACCGATTCCCATACAAAACAAACTAAGATCGATTATAATAATACTGCTAGAAGAGGTCGTGGTAGCCCTGCTGGGTGATATACAGGGTACAATCATTTTCCTGTCCTTATCCCACCCCACTGTGGGGTCGACGCAACACACTTTTCAACGCAACAATATTTTAAAATAATATGTACCTTTAAAGTAACTATGAAGTATCTTATTAAATAACTAAATAATAAACATATGCGTACCTTTTCATAAAAAACACATCGATTTCTGTAGCCCTGTAAAATATTTTAAATAAAGATAAAAAATATCCTAAATTGTATGAAGACAAGCGATGCGTCAATACTGAGAAAGTAAAGGAAAACAATGAGTAATCACATGCAAACACATCACTAATACCCACTCCAAAAGGAGAGATTTTGAGGTTACATCACTTAGAACGGCACCGAATATTCCACCAGCCTAACAATCAAAAATAATCCTTATGATATTCCCATTTAAATTCATATTCCAACAACGTAGGAATCCCGGAAATGTACCCAGCTTTCGAAGGTCCAAAACAGGTTTCGAATACATTTTTTTGTGAGTTCAAACTCCCCGATCAGAGTTTTCGTTTCGAATTACAGATAGTTGGTTAACATTTGTAACGGATTAATTTTATTATATGGTTTATTATGTGAATGTCTTAATTTCGACATTTTTGGTGGTGGAAGCGTTTATTCTCGCGTCGAATGAGTAATTACGAAATGTATTTGTAATGTGGGCAATCATGAATTTTGTGACGTTTTGATACTTTGCTTATCGTAGTTAGAATGCATGGTAATAGCTTCATTGTTAGATATTCAGAGAAATTGGTTTGTTGCATTTGTTTTACAAGTTTTAGTAGATTGAAATAAAACTATTTTTACGGATTCTATCACGATTTGGTTTTAATTTTTATTCCCGACGTTTCGAAGGTTTTGCAGTCTTCGTGGTCACGGGTCAGACTGCAAAGCCGAAAAAATAGTTTTATTTCAATGTATAACATTCGCGTAAACTTAATGAATCAGTAAGTTTTAGTAGATTCAGTAGCATTTGCCTCTTTCTTGGTTAAGTTACAATGTATATGGGCTGTGAAGTCCCGAGTTCGAATCCAGTTGGTCAGGAAACATGTTCTTTTAATATGATTTTCTCGGAACTGGATCGCCTGGAGGGATACATTTTATTCAAATGGCTGGTCGTAAAATCTAACCTGCATTTCTGCAACACGTTTAAAAATTGTGTGATAGTGTTTCGGCACGAAATCAGTTGGATCTGGAATTTGTGTCTGATTTATACTGTAATGTAAAATTTAGGAAGTAGAGTGAAAAAAGTAGGTGTAATAGCTGCGCCTTTGCCTACGCTTTCAGAGATAAAAAGCGTGAGTGTATGATAAAAATACCGACACTAATGTTATGCCTAATTTATCAATTATACCAAGTTTATGGCCATCAAGTGTCGCGATAAACTAATCAAAGATGAAGCACAAGCCAATATTTGTTTCAACACAACTTCATGACTGGAGTTCGGCCATCACCCTCTCGTGTCCGCCCTTTATTGTTAGTGCCACCATGAATTCTATACAAAGTGGATAAGTCCCTATTGTTTTGTGAAGACTCTATTGTGAGTCAGACGGGCCGCGGGGTTTCTTAAGATGTGTTTTTGTTCTTTAAATTTATATGTTAAATCCCTGGTCTGGGATAATATTCGTTTTATACACAACTAAGTTACCGAGAGTTTAAAAGAATTTTGTATAAACATAACATAACATAACATAAGCTCATGCCTGTATCCCCGAAGGGGTAGGCAGAGGTGCACTAGCGAACTAGAACACCCACATTTCGCCGAGCTTAGTTCCGTCCCAGATGTGACAGGGGGCGAGCCCATCGCCATATCGGGCACAAATTCCAGACTCCGAGCTGATATGGAAAAATACAATATCACTTTGCCCGACCCGGGGATCAAACCCGAGACCTCAGGACGGTAGTTGTACCGAAATACAACCACGCCACCGAGGCAGTCTTGTATTTAGTCTAGTTTTGTATAAATTTTTTTATTACACACCTTAAAACAAACGACAAAACCTTAAAAAAAATTGTATAAAATTTTTTTTTAAGGTTTTGTCAAGATTTTACTCAGCCTGCCCCGTAAACATGTAGCCTGTGTCAAATGTCAGAACTAAAATGAAACCATTAGTACTAGTTTTTATGTGTAGCATTTGTGAACTCGAAATCTTTCAGAATTAAAATAAAAAAAACAACGGCTATAATATTTTAAATTTAAAACATCTATTACACAAATTTTTAAATCATATTCAAAATTCGTAATTAATAATTAGTTAACAATTCATTACACAAAACACTACATGACATAATAAGGTCAGTTCTACATATTAGAAGTGTCCCTACTTTTATAAAACCATGGTCACACTGTCCAGATCGCTGAGACAAGTTTACGTGCCGTTCTCGCGTCCAGGCCTTTGAATTTATACGACCTACTTGCGAGAATGTTCTCTTACTATGTATTGTTCGTAGCGTCCTGAATCTAGACGGGTTATGTTTCTAGGTTTTACGTCATGTCTTCTTGTTTAATAGAACATGTGATAGGGCGTTGCTATTAAATGTTTCCAGCAGGGGCATGATTTTCGTTTTCGACCGACTTCCAAAAAGGAGGAGGTCCTCAATTCGGCTGTATTTTTAAATAAAAATACAGCGGAGATGTTTATACATATTTTATACATATTTATGTAACGCGATATCTCCGCCAAATGTGGATCGATTTTCAAAATTATTTTTGTGTTCGATAGAGCTTATTTTAAGGGTGGTAAATTTGGTTACGATCGGATTTGAAGTCGGTCCGTTAAGTTTTTAAACTTATGATTATCTATGATTAAACGTACGTTTAACGCACTCACGTCACGACTTAACAATGGTATGGAAAAGTATTCTTATATATTTATTCGGCACATCATGGAGGTCGGTCTGCAGAATTCTTAAAGGCCTATGTTCAGCAGTGGACATCGTGAGGCTGATATTGATGAACTGTTTCCTATAAATTAGGTAGTACGAGTCAGGTCAACTATAAATTATGTTTAGCATTTTGGACCTGGAGGACTGGATCCCCATAGTGGGATTGATAGGCAGGCAGCCGATTGAAAATACTAAGTCGAATTATTTCCGCAACATGCTTTAAAATTACATCGACCCCACATTAAGGCGGGATAAGGGCAAAAAAATGGTATTAGAAAATACACCGTCAAACAAAGATCCGAATCCAAACTCCCCAGAATCGCAAATTATTCTATAGATAGGCTCCAAACTTCAAATTAAAGAATCCATATTTAATGAAGAAAAATACCGTAAGACCCCATTTTTCAAACGGCTACCGATATTGAGACGTTGTATTATAGTCAAATTATTCATAACATCTGTTTTTACGAGTAGACACAAGTATTCCGAACATTTAAAACACCATTACGTATGTAAATCAAATAGAATAACATATTTTTCGCATTTATAATATCAGAGCAGCTTTAGTATCATGTATCATAAATTCTTTTAATGTCGACGCCGAAATGTATGCGATAAAATTATCCTTTATATGGATAGATGAAAACCAAATAAAATATTTGAAATAAAGAAGTACCTACATTGTTTGATTTTGTAACGTCGCGGCAGGCCTAAAAATAAAAACTAACCGTGATAGAATCCGTATAAAATAGGTTTATTTCAGGCTTATTTAGTAATACTAATAATTGTTCACTACTGCTTTGAGGTTTCGCTATTGACCCCCGGATCCTGTGGAAGGATGTCATAAGTTAATACCGCCGATTCCAATAAATAAATAAAAACTAAAACACTTACGCCCGAATATTGAAACGCTACTCAACTTTAACGGCTTCTTACACTGTTATTCGCTATACAATTTTAACAGATAAAGCGGCGTTAAACGACATAAGGTGACCTTAAGTGTATGAGTATTGGGCGGGTTCTGTCTTATTTATAATTACTTCGTGGAGCTTATAAACGTTCGATAGTGAAAACATGGCCGATTTCGATCAGTTGTTTCAAGTTTTTAGTTCTTTTTATAGGTTCAAAATACATTTTGACTGATATAGGTTTATACTTTCGACAAGGGTTTTAGTATGAATAAGACCCATCTTTCCATCATCATCATCATCAGCCATAGGACGTCCACTGGACATAGGCCTCCCCCAAATATTTCCAGATCGACCTGTCGATCTATCTTTCCATACGCCATTTACGGCCGATTTCAATAAACGATCTCAGTTTAGAGTGCAGATAGATCGCGATTATGAACCAATCAAATCAAGTCATTTGACGGAGTCACGTTCAAACTGTGTTCTTATTGGCTAATTTTTGTAGTCTATCTGCACATTCGAACTGAGATTGTTTATTGGAACCGGGCGTTAAATATCACTGCGTATAATTCTCACATCGCAGATATTCAAATGAATACTAAACATAATGCGATGTTAATGTGGGACAAATTGATCGTTACTTGCCGCCTTTTTTAACAAATCACATATGAGCAAGATAAGGAACTCGTATTAAGTGTTTTAAACTACCATTTTCATACGAAAATATGTTTTGGTGTGAATAATTGATTTTGAAGCTGTTTCACGATGTTTTCGTTAAAAGCTTAGTGATGTAAGAGTCATTAATATGTTAAATTCGTTTAAAAACGATATAAATGGAAGATGCTTCGTTTTCACGTTCAGTATTTGGAAATATGTAAAAAAGAAAGAAAGAAAAGAAATTTAAGGTTAGTGCGGTTTGATCATGTAAATATGAACTTTTAAAAACTATGTACCCAAAAAAGTATCTCAAATTCAGAATGACCTGGCCGTGGTGAATGAACGATTTTAATTGTCATCTACGTATTTCGCTACAGATAGTCTCAAATAGCCTTGGTGGCATGGTTGTATTTCGGTACGACTGCCGTCCTGAGGTCTTGGGTTCGATCCCTGAAGCGGGCAATGTAATATCACTTGGGGATCGAACTCGAGACCTCAGGACGAAAGCCTTAAACCCCCCTTGGGGGGTTACCACAATGTCTTATAGCAATGTTATAATAATCTTACTTTGCTTTTTTGTACGGGAAACAGTAAAAGTAAGATTATAATAATACTGCTATAAGACGTTGTGGTAACCCTCCTGCGCACGCAATACTACTACGTCACCGACCGACCTAAAAACATAAATATGTACTTAACTATAGTGTTTTATATAAAATGCTTTAGAAACAAGTGTATCGGAAATACGATTAATATTAACACAGTATATTCGATCTTATTCGCCATAAACCATACCCGAGGCAGAGTGGGACAAATCTTTATGATACCGTATAAAACTCGTTTGGTAACGTTTTACGTTCTTATCAACTCGGAGCTAAGGCGTCCATTATTACATTCGTATAATTTATATGGCTTTATCTATACAGCCTGTTTAATATGGAGAAGTGTCTTTAATATTGTTTTATGGTCTGCTATTTCTGGATGTGATGTGATGAAGCTATCAGGTGACACTAGAATTACCAAATATTAAATCATAGAAAAGTTTATATTCTTACATAACATAAGCTCACGCCTGTATTCCCGAAGGGTAGGCAGAGGCGCCCTAGCGAACTAGAACACCCACATTTCGCCGAGCTTAGGTCCGTCCCAGATGTGATAGGGGGCGAGCCTATCGCCATATCGGGCACAACTTCCAGACTCCGGGCTGATATGGAAAAATCCAATATCACTTTGCCCGACCCGGAGATCGAACCCGAGACCTCAGGACGGTAGTCGTACCTTTTGGTACGACCTGAGTACCGTCCTGACACAACCACGCCACCGAGGCAGTTATATGTATTATGTTATTTTTATAAAATTGTTTGTTCTTATTATTAACTCACAGCCAAGCCACTGAGATTTGGGACATAGGTTTATTTTAAAATTTAAGCATCCGTTGAGAAAGGAATTTTCGAAACAATCTAAGGGAAAGCTAGTACTTATTGTAACTTACACAGGAATGTATAGATAATTTTACTGTCTCGTAGAAAGACAAGAATTGGCATGCTGTTGTCCTCTGTACGGTGTCTAGGTTTCAGATTGACCTAATACTAAAGTATAAAAAAAGGTTTGCGACATTTATGTCTCTTTGTGTATGTATGTTTATGTATGTATTTATGTTTTTTTTTTTAAGTTTCCATTGGCTTTATCTGTAGGTATCCCGGATATTATCAGTCAAAGGTTACCACTTATAATCAGATTCGTTGTTTGCTAGTTTGCTTTCGTGAACGGTTAAAACATTATTTTAATAATCATTAAAGAAAGATTGCACTGACGCATGCGAAATTGAAATAATTAAGCTAATCAGATGTTGATGATATCAAATGTAGTTAATAAATTTGGTACCTAATTAGGGTACAATTAATACTGTTACATTGAAAAGTAACCCTAGAAAGTCGGTAAAACTAAACTAAAAATAAATTATAGAACTTAATTAACATACATCAGACATTGAGTAATAAGCTTTCAGATTGATAAGTGATTACAGAATAAAAGCTCGTTGGTTCCGAACTTTAATTCTGTTTCGTCTACGCTCACCCAATTTCGCCTTATCATTTTGATAGTACCATTAATTTATTCTGTATGTTAATATTTTAATTGCAAAACCGGTTTTATGTTATTAACCATCGTGGGAGATTTGAATAACAAAAAGGTTTATTTTCGAGCGAGTCCGGTAACTGTTTCGTAACATAATTTAATGGTTTATGAAGGGAAAAGTCAAAACGAAGTCGCTGGATGCAGGCCGCTTTCTACATGTCGATCTGGATATATTTAGGGGAGGCTTATGTCACCCAGTGGACGTCCTGTGGCTGATGATGATGAAGGCAAAATGCACATGACCTTATGATTATAAGATTTAATTTTGACAGCCTCCGTGGCGCAGTGGGCGAGTGCTGTGAAGTGTGAGTGGGCTGTGAAGCGAGAGGCCGCGTTCGATTCCCGCATTGAGACAAGTGTTTGTGTGGCCCACAGATATTTGTTTCAAGTCTGGGTGTTGTGAGACCGAAAGTCTCTCATAGTCTCTGACACTCACGATATAGGTTATACCTAGTGTGGGGTCAGGACTAGGTGTGTGACTTTTGGGTGTATAATATAATAAATATAATAAGATATGATTTTATTGGGCAATACTTAGGACATACCCAAGCCACTGTGATTTGTAAAGAAGAAAGGGATAGGAATTGAGAAGGGAGGGTATTTTGCCTCCAGGTGTTTCACTCGCATCAAGTCTCTAGGGACTAAAGTCTATCTTCTCTTATTAATAGAGGAGGCTCGTGTCTATCAGTAGGGCTGTATTTATACGCTGATATTATACTACAATAACCATTTCGACCGACTTCCCAAAAAGGAGGAGGTCCTCAATTCGTCGTTTTTTTTTGTTTTTTTTTTATGTATGTTACGCGATATCTCCGCCAAATGTGGACCGATTTTCAAAATTCTTTTTGTGTTCGAAGGAGCTTATTTCAAGGGTGGTCCCAAATAAATTTGGTCACGATCGGTAAATTGGAAGACGGTCAGTTATTCAGGGATAATGTCGGTTAAGTATCTCTTACTAAGGCATATTAATAAGGCAGTAGATATAAAAAATTCTATCTATCCTCACATTTTCTTCAACATGTACATATCTTAACCTAGATTTAGAAACTAGACTTGTCAGTTATGTAGTGACGTCACACACAATTACGTAACAATTTTTATGAGGACATCAACTCTGTTTAGCATTTAATATTAAAATGTTTGCTGAATGAGATTTTTTCTCATATCGGGATTATTTATTATGCGGTTAGATTTATAGTCGCTTTTATTGTGAAACAGAATGTGTCGTATTTCATACGTGTTGAAGTATAAATATAAAAAAGATTTCGCTTAGACCATTAATGATTTCAGAATAAAGTGTGTTGACAATATATTTGGCGATAAGTTGATGAACGTAGTCAAAATTTTTGGATCTGTTAGCACGTCTCTAATAGTAGTGGGAGTGTTACTAAAGTTTAATTGCACAATTGGCCTAAATGGCAATCACAATTTTTATACTGCCTCGGTGGCGTGGTGGTATTTCGGTAAGACAACGGTTCTGAGGTCTCGGGTTCGATCCCCGGGTCGGGCAATGTGTTATTGGATTTTCCATATCAGCCCGGAGTCTGGAATTTGTGCCCGATATGGCGATAGGCTCGCCCCCTATCACATCTTGGACGGAACTAAGCTCGGCGAAATGTGGGTGTTTTAGTTCGCTTGTGCGCCTCTGCTTACCCCTCCGGGGATACAGACGTGAGCTTATGTTATGTGTTATGTTAATTTTTATAGTGTTCATATAGCTATAGAGGTAAATAACCTCTCACATCGTAGATACATCTATTTAAGTTTCTGACTACCATCCTAGTGGCTGCAAGTATAAACAAAAACCCGTATCTTTCTTTCTACCTGCCCTTATCCCACCTTAATGTGGGGTCCGCGCAACACACTTTTCAAGCATGTTTCAGAACTGATTTGGTTTAGTTTTTACGACCGGCCGCCTGCCTGACGTCAAACCCCTCGGAGGGATCTGGATCCCTCCCTGGGACTGGTCTCGGGCGAATTAAATCAGAAAATTTTCTTTACCCGACCTGGGAATCGAACCCAGGACCTCCCAGTCCACAGCCCATACATACTGCCACTAGACTAAGGAGGCGACATTCCAACATCAAATCCACAATATTATTAAAAACATCAAAGCAAGGTGTGTTCGTATGAAAAATTATTTACCCATTAGCGGAGCCCATAATTTTCTTCATAAATTTCGTCCTCACAAAACTCGGGTAAAAAGACCTCGGGAATTAAACCCGTAACGTTGGGAAACGATGTTTTTCTACTTTCGCAATTTATTACCACACTTACTGCTTTTCCACTGTTAGCTGGGAACACTTAAAAATCCCGCCGTGTTACGTGCGGTCACAGTGTTCGCGAGTTTGTTTTGTTAACTTGGTGGAGATTTATGATAAGTATTTTATGAAAGCCACCCCGAGTTCACTTCCGCACAATTGTATGTCATAATTTCTAATGGATAGAGTTGGATATTGTACGAAGGTTTGAAACTTGTGCTCTAATTGATTTACTACGTACGTTTGCTATATACCATGCAGCTAGGAAGAGACTATAGATTTCCAATAGCTGGGTTACGCTTCATCTGCTTTCATTATTCTTTTATTGCACTCTCTTCAGTTTAAAGTAGTCCTTACCTATCCTTTAATTAGTTAATTTTTTCCCTTTCGACCCACCTAATAGTAAGCTGTTTACCATAAACGAAGGAAGGGAGGGTTATTTCGACCTCCAGTCAACTCTGTCGCCTCTTTATTAAAGTTTTTAGCAGATGAAAGACTATGGTTATGGTTAATACAGGGAAATAATCTGCATGAAATACAAGGGTATTGTTTTTAAACAATAATAATTCGATCCTACATGTCTCAAAATACAACAAAAGTAATATTGATAATTTATTTCTTTCATTAATAAATTGCTGTTAATTAAATCGCTATCAGTGCCACTCCAAATATCCAGCAGCTTCGTACAGCGCGATTCACCTTTGTATATAAACGCGTTGTTTTAAAAGAATGTAACTGGAAATACTTGCTAAAAAGCGCTTTAGCTGCTTAATTAATTTAAATCTCATGAAAACGAGGGTGGTGACTCCGTTTGAACACAATGCGATTGTCTTTTTTGTTCGTGATTACCTTTTTCTTTTCTTGCAAATTCAGACCTCTTTTGAGCATTGGCGACTGTAAAATTTCGATGTTAATTCGCAGTGTTTTGATAAATGTTGACGTTTTGATGAAATTATTCCCGTTTAAATCTGAAACTTCTTTATTTTCTATTGGTCAAATGTTAGTAACAAGCTGTATTATATTAATAATATATATTGTAGTGTATTCATGATCGTTATTATATAAATGTAAACAGATATCTGCCACTTACTTTGAGGTCAGGATAATTGATAGTTCTAAAAGTAATTATTTAAATAGGAGTAAATATTTGTTTCATCGTCACCCATAGGACGTCCACTACTGGACATAGGCCTCCCCCAATGATGATGATGAAATATTTGTGTACATTTTTGGAATAAGATACCATTATTACCATTATTATTAGATTACCATGGCAGAAGGCCGGGATAACGCCAGGCAGAAAGAAAGAAAGAATAAGATACATCATTATAGTATATACGAGAATATTCAACACACTATTTAAATCGAATCTGCAAATCTACGTAAACACATTGTAATTTTTCATAAAAATGGCGTACATTAAAAAATCCATAATACTTTCATCTCGCATCGACAATAAATGATATTAAGCGAATGCCTTGGTTGGGCCTTTACGATAATTGAATTTCAATTTACGACTGCCTTATCTCGTACGTATAATGAAATTGCAGAGAAATGTATTCTACACCTGGTTTTATGCAATTTATTAGGGATGAGTGGGTATTTAATGTAATTATTTGAGGATTTGTAAATCAGACTGTCTTGGTGAGGTCTCCAGTTCAATCCCAGGATAACCCTTGAGTTTGTTTCGGCATTTCTTCTCAGGGATAGCCACGAAATGCCGACGCCATTATTACTTTATCAATATCTTAAAATCAATATACACTCGTAATTAACATGTTAAAGTGGTAAAACATTTGCAGAATAAATTATTTGAATTTGAATTTGATATTGAATTTTCTGCTCAGTAGCGAGTTGTGTCCGCGAAGTGGCGGATAAACTGCAAGAATGTCGCTTGCGATGGTATGGTCACGTTTTGAGAAAACCACAGGAGTACGTTGTTGGACCAGATCGTACCAGGTCTCCGCGGACGACTAGAGAAGCGCTGGTTGGACGTTTTGAAAGATGATATGAGAGTCAATGGTCTTACTGTGGAGGATGCTTAAGACCGGGCGGCACTAGGCCGGGATAACGCCAGGCAGAAAGAAGGCGAGTCTGGAATTTGAATCAGATAAGGCGATAGGATCGCCACCTATCACAACATGAAGGATATAAGCTTGGGGAAAGTGGGTGCACTAGTCACGCCTCAGCCTGTTGGGTAAAAAAACTTGTTTAAACGATGTAATTATTTTGTCAGGTGAGAATTATAAGGAATAGGAATTTGATTTCTGTATCTGGAAACGTCACTTAACATTTCTGTTGATTAATAACAAGCATTATCACTTTCTTCTATCATCCAACGCAATCGTGGATCGATAGAACACGCACGCAATATCATGCATGTTGTGGGAAGGATCCGGCTTTATTTTTGCGATCGACTTCAGTCTGATATTACAACAAAATTCCTTTTTCATCATCATCATCGTCATCATCAGCCACAGGACGTCCACTGCTGGATATAGGCTTCCCCCAAAGATTTCCAGATTAATCTGTTGGAAGCGGCCTTTTTTTTAACGAGAATACCTCAAATATTTCGAAATAATTAAATCAAATTCCACGATAACAGGATCTATAAATAGATCCCTTTAACATTCAGTACGCCCTAATGACATCTTGGATTGTAATCAATAAAAGATATTAAGTTGCCGAATCTTCCGAGTTCAGACGTAAAATTCGACAGAACGGCACAAATTATAAATCGGATCATGTGACGTACCTATCAATTTGGTATTTAATAACGTTACGGACCCATGGGAAATCATTTTTACATGTACAGATGTATTCGTTATCCCCTGGCGACATTTTATGATATTTTGATGATTTATATATTTGAAATAAAACTATTCTTACGGATTCTATCACGATTAGAAACAAAACAAACAAAACGGAATATAGGGACCCGCGTAAAAGAACATATAGCTGACGTAAAACACCGACGCTCTACGAAGTCTGCAGTTGCTGAACATTCAGAGGAAGGCTCCAAACATTATCTTAGATTTAATAAACCACAAATCCTCACCAAAGAACACCGATTTCTCCCTAGGATGATACGTGAGGCTATTGAAATTAAAAAACATCCTAATTTCAATAGAGAAGATGGTTGGAAGCTTGCACAAACCTGGGATCCAATTATACATCTTATTAAATCGGAACCCAAAAGACCAGCTGCCAGAACTCAAGACACCGTGAGCTCGTACTGCGTAGATCTGAACACAAATAATTAACCTTTTTTGATTTTGTATAATTTTTAATGATGGTTGATATTGTAACACTAACCTGTTTTGGACAAATGACACCTCAGTCTGACCCGTGACAACGAAGACTGCAAAGCCTTCGAAACGTCGGGAATAATAATTAAAACCTAATCGTGATAGGATCCGTAAGAATAGTTTTATTTCAATGTATAATATTCGCGTAAACTTAAGATATCAGTATGATCTATATATTATTCGACTAGCGCTTAGCCACTTGTCTAAGCCCGCAGTTCCTCGAAAACGTTTCGTTCAGAACCGCAGATTTAAAGCCATATTAATCTTTGTCCGAACTTGTACGTTTGTATGGCTATTCCGAAACTTATATTTCTATTGAGAACTGAGGATGCTTGATAGTTCAAATGGTTTGTAAGGAAGTAAGAAAACACTCTTATTGAAAAACTTTCACAAAAGACTGAACTTTGAATTTTTCCAACGACTTCCAAAAAGAAGGTCCTCAATTCGTCTGTATATTTTTACATATGTTACGCGATATCTCCGCCAAATATGGACCGATTTCAAAATCCTTTTTCTGTTCGATAGAGATTATTTCAAGAGTGGTCCCATATAAATTTGATCGTGACCAAAAATAAGGAACCACCCTTGGAATAAGCTCTATCGAACACAAAAAAAATCTTGATAATCACAAGTTTAAAAACTTAACAGACCGACTTCAAATCCGATCGTGACCAAATGTATATAGAACCCCTTGAAATAAGCTCTATCGAATACAAAAAGAATTTTGAAAATCGGTCCACATTTGGCGGAGATATCGCGTAACATACATAAAAAAATACAGACGAATTGAGGACCTTCTCCTTTTCTGAAATCTGTTGAAAAACAGCGACCATGAACAATGTGTTTATCGTCACGCCGGTCTATTTATGCTTCTTCACAATCTGAAGAGGGAAAGAGAAAAGAGATATTTTTGTAGTGCTGGTAATATTTATAGAAGATTCAATTTGCCTTGAATTTTGAACGTCCAAAGAACATATTGAAATAGGCACTGTATGACTGAAAATTTTGAATTTTGACCCAATTTTGAACTTACATATTACTTTTGACTACAAGGTAGTGGTGTATTATTAACCTATTGACAGCCTCCGTGGCGCAGCGGGCGAGTAGCCGGCTGTGAAGCGAGAGGCCGCGGGTTCGATTCCTGCCGAGACAAATATTTGTATGGCCTACAGATATTTGTTTCGGTTCTGGGTGTTGTGAGACCGAAAGTCTCTCGTAGTTCCTGATACCCACAACACAAGACTCGATCTTAGTAAGGACTAGGTATGTGACTGTTGGGTGTTATTTATTTATATCTTATGATATATCATATCTTCCTCCAAAACGTCCAGCCAGCGCTTTTTGGGCCTAAAAATATAAAACAACATATCATTACATGATGTATGTATGTTTTAAATTACTACAAGTGATATAGCACTTCAATGGTTTTTAAATATTCGTTACATTATAGACACTTAGGCCTTTCACTTCGGTCGAAGGTTGTTATCCCACAAAAGGAAGAGCTGTGGTGTTTTGACAGAGACCTATCAAGTATCGTTGCGGTTTACTTTTGAACAGCTTCGATATAAAGTTACAGTGATCCTGTAGCAAATCTCTGTGAGAATTTTTACATATTTTTTCTTTTTTTCGTGGTTAAGGACCACAGATTATTTCTTGAACAACGAGGTCAAAACGAATGAATCATTTATTATTCTTTGTAAAAGTCAATTTTAAGGTGGTCCTATTAAAAAAGATATTGTTAGTAGTAAAAATTCTTTTAAATTATCTAATTATAAAAAGAAAAATTACAAATTTTAATCCCGTATTTCCCTTAAAAAATATTCCCAAAACCTAGTTTGTCCTCCTTTTCCTCCTATGCTCAAGTAAAAGTAAGTAATAGAGTAAAAGAGACAACACAATATAAGTACCGCCAATTTTTTTTATAAGTTTGTAAGACTAATATTATAAGTGTATTACACATAATTAATATTATGCCTACCTCGATGGCGTGGTGGTATTTCGGTACGACTACGGTTCTGAGGTCTCGGGTTCGATCCCCGGGTCGGGCAAAGTGGTATTGGATTTTTCCATATCAGCCCGGAGTCTGGAATTTGTGCCCGATATGGCGATAGGCTCGCCCCCTATCACATCTGGGACGGAACTAAGCTCGGTGAAATGTGGGTGTTCTAGTTCGTTAGTGCGCCTCTGCCTACCCCTTCGGGGATACAGGCGTGAGCTTATGTTATGTTATAATATTGTACTGGTATGTATCTATTTAATATCAAATTGTTTTAAAACTTAATTTAGATTCGAGAAATTGTTAATAAAGGTTCAGCTATTCACCAAAATGATAAAGTAAGGGTTCCGTACGTATATTACTTTAGTTCCGGTTTCCTTGGTTGGAACTAACCCCCATGGGGACGTCTTCCTACATCCGTTTCCGGGGTTTTTCGGCTAATCGTTTATTGTCACTGGTTTTTTCTCATGACAAATTGCAGGAAAGGTCGACGAACTAGCATCCCCATAAACGTTTCTTTAATTCTAATAACAAAAGTAACAATATAAAGAAATGTTGTGATAAAAGGAATTGTATTTTATTGCTTGATCCCCAAAAAGTTTCTATTAGAGGACCATATGAGAAATGGATCCACTAAAATAGATATAGCATATTAAGTGTGTAGAAACGAATAAGTAGAAAATACAAGTTTAAAAACATAACAGACCGACTTCAAATCCGATCGTGACCAAATTTATATGGGACTACCCTTCAAATAAGCTCTATCGAACACAAAAAGAATTTTGAAAATCGGTCCACATTTGGCGGAGATATACCGTAACATACATGAAAAACAGACGAATTGAGGACCTTCTCCTTTTTGGAAGTTGGCTGAAAATAATATGAGGAGTATACTTATAAGATTCATCATCATCATCATCAGCCATAGAACGTCCACTGCTGAACATAGGCCTCCCCCAAAGATTTCCAGATCGACCTGTTGGAAGCGACCTGCATCCAGCGACTTATAAGATTACGACGGTTTAAAGTCAAATCAACTCTTGTTTACAATTACAGTGAAATGACCACAAAGCCACTGTCCATCAGCGACCTGAGCAGGAAAATCTCTGACAACCGTAAATGTATTCGAACTCGATGCGCGTCTATGAAATTTGTATGAAATATTAACCAAACGTCATCAGTGCGCAGCGAACTCGAATACATTTACATTAGTTTTTCGTGCTCGGGCTACAGAAGGTTGCATGTTCAAATCACGTCGGGGTCACCACTGTCCCGTATCACTTACTGTTCGGTTGTTAATATTATAGTGATATACCAAATTGGGAAATTAGTTAGACAACACAATAAGTCCACAAAGTTCATATAGAAATAATGTTTATTGTAAAAGGTATAAGTACAGAACACATATTAATAAGACAGACAATACGCGTGAACACAGTGCCGGACTCCACAGTACTCTACGAACTACTCGTCCTAACAACTAAGCATGCATGTGCTTACATTGCATTATAGCCGTTACACCACAAATCCTCGGTAAAATCCCACAGCCAAACAGCAACTCTAAATAGTTAAGTGTGACTTAAAAACAAGGGCCATCGCTCACGCCTGCACCACGTTAGTTCAAAAGCTGTTACCAACTCCTTTCACATACAAAACTAATCGGAGTTTACGAAAGCGCCATTTTGTTATTGACTGCTTGAGTAATTAACGTTACGTTGGTCAAGTGTTGACTATCGATAGATAGATAACTCCTATTAAACAGTATTTTAAGACAATACAGCCGAAAAACTTTCAACTATAAAACATAACAATAGGCGATCTCATCGCTTAGAGAACGATTAAATAAAACGTGTAAAATAAAGAAAGAAAATAAATAATAAAGATTGATTTTTGACAGCCTCTGTGGCACAGCAGGCGAGTAGCCGGCTGTAAAACGAGAGGCCGCAGGTTCGATTCCCGCATTGAGACAAATGTTTGTGTGGCCCACAGATATTTGTTTCAAGTCTGGATGTTGTGAGACCGAAAGTCTCTTATAGTCTCTGACACCCACGATACAGGTTATACCTAGTGTGAGGCCAGAACTCAGGTATATGACTGTTGGGTATATTTATTTATTATTTATTTAAATCTATTTCTACCAGAAAACGTTTGCATTCGTTTTAAACGGCCAATAGAAGGGTGCATGATATGCTGGATACTTTGGAACATTGTCGGAGGTCTGAGAAGTCGTAACAAAAAGTCTGCGTAATGCATTAAGGGATCCCCTCCCTTTCATAGAAGTGGCCCGAAACGATGCTAGAGTAAACACAAGACTAAATTAATTATACTGGTGATTTAGAGCCAACATATCTCAGAAAGGTATTGACTTAATTTTGATGACTGTCTGACGTAAACATCGGTACGTAGACTCTTCCATTCCCTCCCGCGAAAATGGTGTTATAAACATAATAGTTCAACCCGTTGGAGGTGGCACATATACATATTTGCTACATAAGTATCTCGGCCTCCCGAAGCCGAGCCGCCCGTCAGAGGTATACGACGTCCACCGCTGAACATAGGTCTCCCCCAACGAGTTCCAGATCGATCTGTTGAAAGCGGCCTGCATCCAGTGACTAGCTACTATTAATGTAATATTTGTAACATTTGGTACCCCACACCCACCGTTTGGAACCTAGGAACTCCAAGTCTATAGCCCAGATACCCTGCCACTAGACCAAGAACGCGACCCCTGTCTAATCACAGCACAAATATAGAAACAGAATAACATACCTTAAAATACACAATAATTTATCTTCATTATCGATCCATACTCAGACAAAAATCAAATATCCTTCTAACCAGCCTTCAAACATACCACTTAACCGTTAACGTGAAAACTGGAAGAAAACGAATACATAAGGCAGTTTAACGAGAGTTTAATGTGCTCGCCGCACTCCCGTCTCCACGAGGTTTATGAGCCGGAATAGATTACCGGATTTAAGTTTGCTAAATTAGGTTTAGTGCTAAATATTTGGGGTATCGCTTGGTATTGTGTAGAAGTCATAGCAGTCGTCGAATCGCTTAAAGAGAGAGACAACGAGAGATAACGAGACAAATAGCAGAATTTAGTTTCCAGGTTGGCAATATAGTTGGCAATATATTTTGTCGCCTCCTTGGTCTAGTGGCAGCATGTATGGGCTGCGGACCGGGAGGTCGTGGGTTCGATTCCCAGGTCGGGCCAAGCGAATTTTCTAATTTAATTTGCCCGGGACTGGACCCCTCAGAGGGGGTTGACGTCAGGCAGGCAGCCGGTCGTAAAAACTTAGCCAAATCATTTCTGCAACATGCTTAAAAAAGTGTGTTGCGCCGACCCCACATTAAGGTGGGATAACGGCAGGTAGAAAGAAAGTTGGCAATATAGTTTTATATTGGTATGGTAAAATGTCGCCTCCTTCTATAACTTCTAAACAAGATATCTATTATTAAAATGACGATTTTGTATAATATAGTCGTTTAAGTGCTGATTCTTTACACCCAAATAATCTGAGGAAGAATTTTTGGTAGCCAATGTATGAAATACCTGACAAAGCTTTAAAAATTAAAGAATAAATTATCTGGATTTTGAAAAATCGGCCCTAAAAAGGCCACAATCCACAATCAGGTCTAATCACTGTGTATTCAATTTGTAATACAAGGATAAACCTTAGAATGATGCCATTTCTTGCTTTAGGTACTAATCATGAGAATTAAGGTTAATAGCGAGATACCACAGTAACGATTGTAACTGTAAAACATTTACTGCCTAATTTCACAATTACTATCTCAAATAATAACTTACTTCATTATCAGAACTAGTCAGGTTTTGTGTAGAGATTTGTGATTCTGTCGCAATTTCCACAGAATTTCAGCGTGGGGTACGGACTCGATCAACTTCGTTGTTTAACTTGGAAACTTGTTTCTAAGCTACAGGTGAAATGGATTGGTATAAGCGATATTATTTTCTCTTTTCTATACTAATGTTATAGGGATGTAAAGTTTGTATGTAAAGGTTAATCTTCCAAGCTATATCATCATCATCGGACATAGGACGTCCACTGCTGAACATAGGCCTCCCCCAAAGATTTCCAGATCGACCTGTTGGAAGCGGCCTGCATCCAAGCTATATATCAATTTTATAAAGTTATGGTAAACCTTTTTTACGAAAAAATTATTACAACGGGGACGAAGTTGCGAGCGACATATAACAGTAATTGAATATGAATTAAATTGTGGTAGGTACATTAATCAGTCGCTATATATATATTATATTATTAGGCAGGAAGTCGCTGGATGCAGGCCGCTTTCAACAGGTCGATCTGGAAATCTTTGGGGGAGGCCTATGCTCAGCAGTGGACGTCCTATGGCTGATGATGATGATGATGATGAGACACATTATTAAGTTAATACTATTTCGGTATACCTACACAGAACATATTTATTTTATGATTTTAATTGAAATCACTAAAGTAACAGAATGTTGATGATTTAATACACTTAATTTTAATCACGTTTTGAGGCGTTAATTATCGTTAATGAATTCGAAACCCGATTTTAATCCATACCAAAATGGAGTAATAATTACATGACTGGAGAGCGAGCGTTATCCAACAGGTTATTTCTCTCTTGGGCAGTCCGTTAGAAAGATCACCATATATTTTTTTTCAAAGCCCAGACTTCTTTGGTGAATCACCAAAGCCAGTATACAGGCTGTTTTATAAAGTTGTTATTAATAATAACTGCGCTTGAATAGAGAATGGCTAGCAATCTAGCGGTAAAGTTTAAAATTTCGTAACGCTCATAGTTTCTAAATAATGGTAACTAGAATTTCTGACGATTTTTTTTCCTGGCTAATTGGGTCACCTGCAGTACATTTGTAAACCACCTATGGGGTAATTAATTATTTTAAGCATACACCAAGCTATTCCTATGTAAATTGCGACGATTTACAAGTTGAATTCTAATTTAAAAATTTGCATGCTCAATAATTGATTAAAAAAAAACTCCAATTTTTACTTTTTAACTTTACCATTGCGCTTTAAATGGTTCCCCCTGTACGTGGAATTGTTATTGGTACCAACTTTATGAAACATCCCATATAATCTTAGTAATTACACCGCGAACATTACTCACCAGAAACAAAAGGTAGCAACATAAAACTCCAGTGACTGTGCGTTTATAGCCCGTTAATCTAGAAAAGAAAGGCAAGCTTAGTGCGTGTACTGTCGAGCTCGCGACAGCGCTATTTACATAGCAAAAAGTATCAGGTGTAAGCCCGGCCTAAGGTAATAGGATTTCTGATAATCCCATTATTTACTGAACATTCGCACTACGTTTGTGGAATTAAGTCAGTTATAAAATTAAGAGGTTTATGACTTATTGTGTCTGGATTGTTATCTTTTAGAACTTTAAAATAAAACTATTTTTACGGATTCTATCACGATTTGTTTTAATTTTTTGCCCGACGTTTCGAAACGCTTTGCACTTCTTCGAAACGTCGGGCATAAAAATTAAAACAATTCGTGATAGATGCCGTAAAAATAGTTTTATTTCAATGTATAACATTCGTGTAAACTTTTAGAGCTTTTTGACATCCTGCGTAGCACTGAAGCAGTGTATGAAACTGCTTCAATTCATGATAAGATACATGTTTTTCTAAATCTATTTTCCCGGGACTGGATCCCGCAGTTCGGGGTTGGCGTCAGGCAGGCAGCCGGTCGAAAATGAAACCAAATCGATTTTTCAACATGCTTGAAAAAGTGTGTTGCGCCGACCCCACATTAATGTAGGATAAGGGCAGAAAAAAGGCATGTTTGTGTGATCCATAAATATTTGGTTCTGATCTGGATGCTGTAGGACCATACGACCACTGATGATTCTTGTATTAAACTTCAAGTTCTAAAAAACGGTGGCGTGGTTGTATTTCGGTACGACTACCGTCCTGAAGTCTCGGGTTCGATCCCCGGGTCGGGTAAAGTGATATTGGATTTTTCCATATCAACCGGGAGTCTAGAATTTGTGACCGATATGGCGATAGGCTCGCCCCCTATCACATCTGGGACGGAACTAAGCTTGGCGAGATGTTAATGTACTAGTTGGCTAGTGCGCCCCTGTCTACCCTTCGGGGATACAGGCGTAAGCTTATGTTATGTTAGAGCCATAGATTTAAATTTGACTATACTCGTTGACTATTCTAACTTGTCTTGTATGAAATTGTGTTGCCAAAGTCACATTAAAATTCTCCCCAATAATATTTATTAAGCAGCCATGGATTTTAATTTATTCTTAATCAACCCTATCGTAATTCCTCCAGCTTCTAACTTGCACCGCTTCATGGCGTACATTTTCGAAGTCCTACGCTCGAGGACCCTTGAAGTTTCAAGTGTTGTAATTTAATTACTTACTCGTCGTATTTGGAGTAATTACTCAAATGATTTACTACCGACCTTGCCTGTACCACGGTTACTCGAATCGAATCGATTTGAATCGTGAAACGTGACTTAAAGATAATATTGTTTTAAGTTTAGTTATGGTATGGTTGATTAGTTGTTGGACTGTTTTTTATTAAAATAGAAGTGACTGTGGTAATTTCAGTTTGAAGTGGACAAAAGAAATTGATAAAACTTAAGTTTTACGATTTTAAGACCTAATGCATTTTTTCTACCGACTTCCAAAATTCCTCCTCAATTCGTCTGTATTTTTTTATGTATGTTACGCGATAACTATGCCAAATGTGGACCGATTTTCAAGAACATTTTTGTGTTCGATAGAGTTTGTTTCAAGGGTGGTCCCATATAAATTTGGTCACGATCGGATTTGAAGTCGGTCCGTTAAGTTTTTAAACTTGTGATTATATAAAATCCTTGGTGTCTACAGCAATGAAGTCGATTGTCCACATTAAAACCCAAAATCTCTTTTCACCTTATGATAATCTTATGAATTTACTTATTTACATCTAAATAAGGTTACTCAGTATAGAAAATATAGGAGTTATGTCATTCCATTAAACAATAGCAACTGTAAGATTTTGGTAGAATTTTTCAACTTGCCGTGGCTATGGGGGTCGCTCAGTGCTTGTACATATCTTGTATGTTACTTTGTCCTATATTATTAGATATCTATTGTTATCATGGTTTAGCTGCTCTAATTTAAGGTCTTTTTGTATCTGGTGTTGCACTGTTTTAGTAGCTGACTGTAAATTGGGGTTAAAGAGCAACGTCAGAGTTTCTTGCACGTTCCTCTCTGGCGAAACAGCCTTCCGAACAGGCGGTAGAGTTAAAATTTGACGGAATCTAAATAATGTTTGAACATTTTATGGATTCAATAAATTATTTGATTTTATTTGATGTGCAACCAAAACTAAATAATTCGCACATGAATACTTCTATCACATTGTCGAATGTAAATATGATAATTTTAGCAGCAAATAGTAATATCAGCAACTATCCCAGTTAGTCATATCTGGCAGTAAGACTTGGCGGTTTGCCAAGCCGAGAAATATTGCCTTTTAATACGTAAAGTGTTAACGTGATGGGAATTATATGGTATACGCGTAGACAAATTGGATCTAAAATAATCCTTGAATAAGCAATAAATTGTCGTCTTCTTGGATTAAAAGCAGCGTATATGGTCTGTTCCAGGCCCGATTAAATTGTGTTAGATAATGAAATACCCCAACAATATAACTCAGTCTGAGATCTATAGAGCGAACGTCGACTAAATCTACGTCAAAGAATGGAACTCTGTGCTTAGTCTGTCAGTCTGTTTTTCTTGTAAAAAATTACTCTAAGTCAAAGTTCGATTTAAGAATTCCAAATCCTCGCTAAGTTCGTTTATTTGACTCAGACTTAGTCGAAGTTCGCTCTATAGATCTCAGGCATAGTCTGACCCCATACTAGGTATAACCTGTATCGTGGGATTCAGAAACTACGAGAGATTTTAGTCTTACAACATCCAGACCTACAGAAAAAATCGTTTCCCAACCTGGAATTTTAACCCGGGATATCCCGGTCCACTGGCCGTATATGCTGCTACAACATTTCAGTATGTAGAAAAATATTGGCATGTGTTGGTTTTTAAGAAAAAAAACGATAAGAATACCAAATACGATTACCATCTGCTGATAAAGCCGTATCATTGACATTTTGACAACGTCCTTATATGGAGAAACATTTATGGCGCAAAAAACCACTAGAACACTTTATTGAATTAAGATTGATTTAAAGTTGCATATTTTTTATTACTTCTAAAAAATTATACTACTTTAGTTTAAACTTATAAATGCTTGCTTATCCACTGGGCTGTGTCAGTGGCTTTCTTTTCAACCGACTTCCAAAAAGGAGAAGGTCCTCAATTCGTCTGTATATTTTTTATGTACGTTACGCGATATCCCCGCCGAATGTGGACAGATCTTCAAAATTCATTTTGTATTCGATAGAGCTTATAGGGTGGTCCCTTATAAATTTGGTCACATCCATCTCAAATTGGAGTCGGCCCAACACACTATTTCATTATTATTACTGAAAGGATTCGGCTTAACTAAACCGGCTGCATGGCAGATGTCAACCCCCACAGGCAAATCCAGCCCCGGGCTTACCGTGACGAAAAGCCCCGCGCGACCTGGGCATTGTAGACAGAACCTCTCAGTTAATTCATATACCGCCGTATGCTCATACAATTAGGTCACCTTATGTCGTTTAAGGCCGCCTTATCTCTCAGAAATGTATGGCGAAAATCAATGTAAGACGCCGTTCGAGTTGAGTTGCGTTTGACCATTCTGGCAGTAAGCTGCTAGACCTTGGTCTATGTATAAAAACTATTTAAAATGATATTTTATCATAACTTTCCATAGACGAGCCATTGTCTCCAGTTTTGAAGTGATCTCATTGTATACCTCAGAGCTAAGAGGATTTCGTCCTGCCCGTACTTCGTTTCAATAGTCTTTTACAATACGCCCGCCAACTTTTAATGAATAGTTTGAAAGAAAAACCAGCCAGAGACCTCTGGTCATTGTGAAAATTTCGCTCAGACGCCCTTTGAGGGCCTTAAATTTTCTTGTTTTAATTTCGATAACGACTTTTTTAAGATGAGAAATATTGGAGTGCAGCTTTTGTGCCTGTTGGTAATGAATATGGTTTTCTAGTAAATACTAAATAGAATTATGAAATATATTGCTGTATATTTTTATTACATTAATGATATTTATGAGTCGCCATCTTGGTTTAGTGGCAGCACATATGGGCTGTGGACCGGCAGATCTTGGTTTCGATTCCCAGGTCGGGCAAAGTGAATTTTGTAATTTAATTAGCCCGGGACTGGATCTCTCAGCGCGGGTTGACGTCAGGCAGGCAGCCGGTCGTAAAAACTTGACCAAATACTTTCTGCAACATGCTTGAAAAGGTGTGTTGCGCTGACTAAGGTGGGAAAAGGGCAGATAGAAAGAAAGAATGGATTTTATTACAGGTGTGAAAATAATACTTTTTTTTTATTTATTGAAAAGACTAACTGGCCGAAGATTGTTTTATCGTTTCTACAGTGTGCTATAGATAAACTTAAAACGTAATTTATAGGTCTTTTGCCGCCATAAAATGGGCGCAGAGAATATTTCACAGCTTGAAATATGCTACAAAAAAGATTTTATACATGTCGAGTAGTGTTGGCTATATTTTCCGTACCAATACAAACGTTCCAGTTTCCTTTGTCCGGTCACGGAAAACAAACACAAATAAAAATGTAACATATATTCCCATTTCAAAGCTGGCGACCTCCTACAATCTGTCTCGTCCTTACGCAACAGGTCACTGAACCTGTCTCAACCCATAGAAAAAGCAAAAGCATCCACGTTCATACAAAACCTTACAAAACCCACATAATGAAACCAATTTGCGGTGAACCGAGCGATTTTCTCTAATTTCGTTTTAATTTTAATAAAAACTCCCACATTTATGTTATTTCGAAGCCGAACGACCTGCACCTGTTTGCATCAAATTACGACTGCACAAAAAAAATAACTTGTCTTTTTAATTCGATATTTGAATCCTTTGAGGCCAGCATTTAATTTTAAAATATTTTTCATTTGGAAAAAGTATCTGTGATTACTGTTATTTGATGCCTAGAATTAGTAATAATTTATTTGGAATTCGTATATTCGTTTATTACTTTTGCTTTTTTGCAATATTTAAAAAATATAAATAAAGCTAGATGCACACATTCCATTTTTTACTGGCAGTGAAGGTGGTGCAATCGTTTCAGAGTGTTTACATGTTTGTGCCCCGACTGTGTGGGTTCGGTCTTTGCATTTTCGGTGCATGCGGTTTTGGCGCGAACCCGCCGGACGTGGCCAGGATTTTTTGCTCGTCTGTTAAGTGCAAGTCAAATATTGGTCGACTGTGTTTTCGCAGCCACTAAACTATTTTTTGCCTTCATTTTTGGTTTTTGAACGAACCTCAAACATCTGTTTCGCATACGGTGAAACTTTGGGGCACTTGAATGTAATACAAAACAAGTATATGCTTTCACGTGTCAATTAAAAGATATTCAGTCAGAGAGAAGCAGCTAATAGCCAGCTAAAATAATTGTTCCGCAAAACTAGTAACAAGCCACAAACAATGCCAACACGATTAATTGAAAAATAAAAAGTATTATCGGAGAAATGTCGGTTCCTACAATCGATTAATCGAGACCACCATTTAGTTGAACAAAAAGTGTTCAAGTTTTTATAACCAGTAATGGCTGTACGGAGTTACGTCCATTGCCAAATACGATTTGAGGTTATGAGGCTCGCGAAAAAAGTTTATTACGTCTTTCCTTTTGATGTAAGTGTCATTTTTGTAACAGGAACCTATTTAAATTTGTAATTAGAACGGAACTTTGCGTCTTTACGAGAATCTTTTGTGCCGGAGGAAACATTATGGCAGGATTTTTTGCTAATTACGATTATACAAAGTTTGTTAAGTTACAATAAAAACGGAATGAGCGTGACATCTTTTTAACAAGTTAAGACGGATTTACTTTTCGTCTGGTGTTTTCGTTTTCATTTTTAGACTGTTAATTTATAAATCTCTTATTATTCGAATCATTTAAGTATTTTTTGATAGTACATAACATAACATATTACAGGGTAGGCAGAGGCGCACTAGCCAACTAGAACACATTTCGCCGAGCTTAGTTCTGTCCCAGATGTGATAGGGGGCGAGCCTATCGCCATATCGGGCACAAATTCCAGACTCCGGGCTGATATGGAAAAATCCAATATCACTTTGCCCGACCGTCGTACCGAAAAAGTCGTACTGAAATACCAGCACGCCACCGAGGCAGTCGAGGCAGTTTTTTGATAGTGATGTGGTTTAATTCTTATTAGCGTGAGATAATCGTAATATTATCATAATATGATGTTATGACGTCGTAGTTTCAATCTGTAGATCGATTCTCTAAGGTTTAATTTGTGAAAACAACGTTGCGGCATCGTTGCGGCAACGATGTTTCCGTTTTTGTATTCAGCAAGGTACAAAGCGTACACACTAGCGCTATGCGTGATGACGGCGCTTATGCGTACTAGCTCTCTCGAGCGAGGCGTTTGACATAAATGTATGGAAAATGGTAATTTCTGAGACCCAACAACATTGAACGCTCCGTCGATCTCAACGATGTGCGCTGCGGGAGCTCGTCGTCGATCGCAACGTTGTGGCGTTTCTTAGAGAGTCGACCTGCTGAACTTAAGGAAATTAAGGATGTATTCATAATTGTTCGTTAAAAGAACTATAAAACAAAAACTCACGAGGAAGATAAAAGAAACCTGCAGAACCGTTTTTTATTTATAAGACTAGCTATTGCTCACGATTCCGCTCGCATGGGCGTCTTCCCCTTCGTATTTTCATTGTTTGTATATAATTAATCTCTACATTATTCTTTATATTCTCATTATACCTCCTAGGGTTGTTTTATCGATGATTTTTTACCAGCCATCGTTTATACGGCAACATTGAAAACTATGTGCAGGAAATCAGCTTTATGAGTTTAACCGCCGAATGTTCATTCACTTAAGGTCGCCTTATGTCATTTAAGGCCGCCTTATTATATGTTATCTGTCAAAATTGTATGTCGAAAATCAATGTAAGAAGCCGTTAAAGTTGAGTTGCGTTTGACCATGCGGGCGCAAGTGTATAGACTCAGCTCAGCGTCTTCTAGTTCTGTTGTTCAAATCTGTCTTCCCTTTTCTTAATACAGTCGCTATATAACTAAGCAACAAAAACATACAAATCGTACGATCGCTTCTCACTAAACTCGACCGACATTGTTCACAGCCTCCGTGGCGCAGCGAGTAGCCGGCTGTGAAGCGAGAGGCCGCGGGTTCGATTCCTGCATTGAGACAAATGATTGGTGTGGCCCACAGATATTTGTTTCAAGTCTGGGTGTTGTGAGACCGAAAGTATCTCGTAGTTTCTGACGCCCACGATACAGGTTATACCTAGTGTGGGGTCAGGACTAGATGTGTGACTGGTGTTATTTATTTATTTTATAACTCTGTCTACCCTTTCTTCGATACAGTCGCTATATTACTAAGCAACAAAACATTCAAATCGTTCGATCGCTTCTCACTTAACTCGACCGGCATTGTCGAGTAATTCCGAGTTCATTATGAACTAACGGAAGCTGTACGGAGTCACGTTTTTATCTCGTTAATGGGCGAGAACTATTTATCTGATGTCGTGTGCGATCGTTAATACACGTCAAAACGGTCGTCTGTGTCGCCGGAGCGGCGCGGCGCGGAGCGGTGTCTCGCGGGATTCACTTGTCCGGATGACTCCAGCTATTTAAATAGTTGTATTGTGATCATAATGTTGTCGACCCCTTGGTCTAGTGGCAGTATGTATGGGCTGTGGACCGGGAGGTCCTGGGTTCGAAAAGCAAAAGCACATTTTTTAATTGAATTTGCACGGGACTGGATCCCTCATAGGGGGTTGACGTTAGACAGGCAGCCGGGCGTATAAAGTAAGCCAAATCCTCTCTGCAACATGCTTGAAAAAGTGTGTCCCACATTAAGATGGGATAAGGGCAGGTAGAAAGAAAGATTGTGATCAGAATGTTTATTGTTATTATTATGTCGCAGGAAGTCGCTGGATGCAGGCCGCTTCCAACAGGTCGATCTGGAAATCTTTGGGGGAGGACTATGTCAAGCAGTGGACGTCCTGTGGCTAATGATGACTGTGATCATGGAAATTAAGGGTCACTTGCAACTCCGCTCTGCAGCTCTATATTTATCCCAAATGTTGATTTAAATATAGGAGTGAGTTGTGGGATAAATCGAGTTTAGGTTTAACTCTACATATATTAGTAATAGCAATAGTGATAGGTGTTAAATTGTAGGAAACTCACGGCACTTTATTTTAGTTGATTAGTAGGTATTTATCAATGAAAGTATGATTTTGAAGTACCTATTTTTTGTTCACTTTGATCTTAACTACGTTTTGAAAGCCATGATAACTTTGTACAATGTATATTTTTTTTCAAAACTGACTGACCTATGTACAGTATGGGCATAACTTATAAAAACAGTTTAGCTGAGCAAATGGTTAGAATAGCCTGTCACTTTTTTCCTTGTGTCACATTGTTTGAAAATAAACGGGACAGGCTATTCTTTACCACTTGCTCAGTGAAACTGTTTTTTATAAGTAAGGCCCAATATGTACCTACAGTTTGTACAGGCCTGTTACCTAAATTAGAAACACTTTGAATTGACAGGAAAAGTTCGTACCTGCATACCCAATTCTTCTCAAGAATTTCAATGGTATGTGAAATCTACCAACCCGCTTTAGGCCAGCATTGTAGACTAAGGCCTAACCCCTCTCATTAGAAGAGGTCCGTGCCCAGCAGTGGGACAGTAATATTACAGGGCTAATATTATTTATTATTACATAACTTACAGCAATAAATTTAATAATTCAATCCCAATACGAAGCAAGCACTTACTCAAAGATACAGCGTTCATAAATCCACCGGACAGACGTGGTTAGTCGATGTGCAGATAACACAACTAGTTATGAAGACATTGCGACTTAATTACACGGCTGTACGTTTAGACGACATTGCAGGCTGTTGGAGACATGATTGGCGGGTTTTAAATGGTTAGTAAAGAGTTTTTTAAGAGCAGTTTGTGACTGCCGCGGTGGCGTAGTGGTATTGCGCGGTACCACTGTCGTCCTGAGGTCTTGAGTTCCCCGGGTCGGGCAGCGATATTGGATTTTTCAGTATCAGCTCGTGGTGTGGAAATTATGGCCGATATGGCGATAGATTTGCCCCTATAACAGCTGGGACGGAACTAAGCTTGGCGAAATGTGGGTTTTCTAGTTTGCTAGTGCGCCTCTGCCTAGCCCTTTGGGTGAGCTTATGTTATGTTTGTTACTCTCTTGATGTTCAATACAAGCCTCTTCTATTGAAGAAAGGGATTAGAAGACGTGGCTGATTAAATATAATGTCGCCTTCTGCATAGTACATCTATGTACATATCTACATCGTTCAACAGCGTAACATAACCTCTCCTAAATCATGATCGATTTTTTGGCCTGAAACTAAAATAAAAATAATTGCATGTTAAATACTCTATTACTAAAAATGACTACTCTACAAAAAATATAAATAAATATTACTCTATTATTACAAAAAAAAACAACTGAAAAGCGCGCGAGTCGCTAGCCTACCGACGCTTGTATATGCACATGCGGACAGATGTGTGAAAGTATTAGTAATGTACTAACTGTCATATGTCACGTATGATTGGCATATCAAACGACTTTGTATTGATGTCGGATCTTAGTGCTAATGGTGTAGTTTGTCACAAGCATTGACGACTTCTGTGATTTTCGAATACATGACATTTTTTTATAGCAGAAGCTGGCTAATGGATAAAATAAATGGATCACCTAATCACAATTCACTGAATGATTAAAATATACACATTGATTTAAATAAGCTGATTGACGTTTAATGGCAGCTTGATGTTGCGTTCGGTGAGTGAGATTTCTGGGAGCCTAAATCCTTTCATTCTTAATCTCTTCATTCTTTGGGTATCGTGGCTATGACATCCATTGTCTCTAGGTGATCTACCTGTACATTACTAAAAAAATACAAATGCAACTTCATCATCATCATCAGCCATAGGACGTCCACTGCTGAAAATAGGCCCCCAAAGATGAAATGAAATAAAATTAAAGATTAAATAAAATGCAACTTATCATACCTTAATTTTTAACCGAGTTCATATCCTGAAAAGTACTGTCCAATCTTTGAGTACATACATACATACATAGACTCACGCCTTTTTCCCATAGGGGTAGGCAGAGACAACGGATTTCCATTTGCTACGATCCTTACACACCTCTTTCGCCTCATTCAGTCTCATTACATTCTTCATGCATGCACGTCGGTTTTTTCTTTGAGTACCCTCTCTTTACTAAGAAAGATTAGGCCTTCGTCCATCATGCTTATGTACACTCTTGTATACCTATCAAAAACATGAATACGTACGAACACTAAACCTAGTTTTTATCCCGAAAGGTAAGCGATAAAATTATGCGCAGTGTCTAAAATATGGGAATATTAAAGAGAGAAAATGGGCGATCTATGCACCGCGGCAGGTGGCCCGGATATCTATCACGCTTTATCACGAGGTGGATGTGCAGTGTCACTGTTCGGCTGTTTAGACGGTTGGTTTACGGCCGGTTTTAATAAACGATCTCAGTTTAGAGTGCAGATAGATCGCGATTATGAACCAATCAAATCAAGTCATTTGATGGAGTCATATTCAAACTGTGTTCTTATTGGCTAATTTTTGTAATCTATCTGCACATTCATACTGAGATTGTTTATTGGAACCGGGCGTTAGAGAGTTTATTGTGAAAGATAAAAAATAGCTTTATGCACTTCTTCTCCATATAAACTTTAAGTGTGTCCAATTTTACGTTCATCCGTTCGCGCAATTCTTTTATAAAGAGATGAAAAGAAAAGATAAAAGAAGAAATAAAAAATAAATTCGTAGATTTCGCTTCACGTAAAACCACGTTCACGTACGTTAATGCATATATAGATTTGGTTATAATCATCAGTTATTACCTGTCGACTAGAAAATCTTTGGGGGGGAGGCTTAATTGGGGGTTACATGGGTTCACGTAAAGCCGCGTCTCCTGAACATGTTTTTTAACAATAACTTAAAACACTCCTATTTTATGAGTGGTAGAGCCACGTCGTAGACGGAGCGTCTACAGCACGAATGGGCCGGCTTGACCGGTTTGATACCACTGCCTCACAGAAAACCGACGTAAAGTGGCAGCTTGCTGTCGTGTCTGTCGTTCGGTGAGTGAGATTTCCGGTGGCCCATTTCCCCACTCCCTTTCCCAATCCCCTTCCCTACCATTCCATTCCCTCCTATTAGGTTGGCAACTCACCCATGATTCTTTTTGTGTCTTGGGTGTCTATGGGCGGTGGAGATCACTTACCATCAGGTGACCCATCTGCTCGTTAGCCAATCTCTGCTATAAAAAAAAAAAAAAAAAGAAAGATTTCCATTGAAAGTGATTTATGTGATACTTAAATGTAAGCTAATATTTATTATTCAATTTTCTTTCCTTTTCAGGTAATTCGGGATGAAGCGACTTCCTAGAAACTAGTATTATTATAAGTAAGTTTGAATTTCGTTGATAACATTAGCTAGTTACTTATTTCTTAAGTTTACGCGAATATTATACATTGAAATAAAACTATTTATACGGATTCTATTACGATTAGGTTTTAATTTTTATTCCCGACGTTTCGAAGGCGTTGCAGTCTTCGTCGTCACGGTCACCTGATCGTGATAGAATCCGTAAAAATAGTTTTATTTCAACATTAGCTAGTTTACAAGTAATGGAATATAAAAACGTCTTAAAAAGTGGCAATAGCTTAGAGGCCATTGAAGCAGACTACCGTAACAGAGGTCGGGGTTCGAACCCAGTAACCTTTAATCCTAATAGGTGAGTTAGGCTAGGGTACCTACAGCATTAGATTGGAAAAATGTTCCGCCATAAATTTTAATAATAAATGTTAATTATTTTACAGTACATAAATATAAAATTCTGCATCATAAAATAACGTAATAGTTTTATGAAATCCAAAGGATCTCTAAAACCACCCCTCATATTTTAACAGATAAAATGTAAATTACGCTTGAGGGGCGTTTAAACGAATTTACTGAAGCACCACTCGCCAACGAAATTGATGTCCAACCTATAGACTACAGATTTTTCTTAACCTCATTACAAATTATGCTTCATCGTTTTATAAACGGTGATCGGTTTTGAAGAACTAACTAGTCAATTGGTTAATTTTGTACCATTTTTTGGTTGGAATCTGCATATAAGCAGCGATAGCTCAGTTGGGAATGGTACGGACTGCCGAGACAAGTGTCGGAGGTTCGAGACCAACCCCAAATAGTCAGCATACACCTCTGACTTTTCTATGTGAAGTGTATTTTCATTGTGAAATATCGCTTGCTATAACGGTGAAGGAAAACATCGTGAGGAAACCTGCATACCCGAGAATTTCTCCACAAGAAATTCGAAGGTATGTGAAGTCTACCAACCCGCATTAGGCCAGCGTGGTAGTCTAAGGCCTAACCCCTCTCATTAGTAGAGGAGGCCCGTGCCCAGCAGTGGGTCAGTAATATTACAGGGCTGATATTATATTATATTATCTGTCATAAGATTCTACCATCGGCTTTGAATTGAATCATAAACATAAAAAAAATCTTAAAAAATATGATCCACAGTGTGTCATTATATCCAAAACAATGGACAAAATTTTTAAAAAAAGTTACATCTAATGTAATTAATTTCAACTCGAGTTATATCGAATATTTATAGTAAAACGCACAGTGGTACGCTCACGTATTATATTCGGACAAAATGACATAATTACGGCGTCTTAGCCGAAGTTAATTTCTGAGTGAAACCCATCTCGGTGGCACTCTCTAAGCTAAAGGTTACCTAAGGCACTCTACCTAATTTACTTTGGCTACTTGGTACGAAATTTATTTGGAAACTTCTACACGTTACACGGTGAATGATTAAACAAGTGAACAAGTTGCGTTAATAAAACTGCTTGTTCTGAATTGTTGGAGTTCGCTCACGGGGAACTTTCTTAACAATTTTCAGAGCAGATAAAATAAGCGTTACACGCGAATGTTTACCGTTAATGTGTTGTACATAGATGTTATTTGGCTGTTACAACTTACAAAATCGACACAGTGTGTAAAAAAATACCAAACACAAGACAATTAAGGAGCCTTTAGGCAGTGATGTGTAGTAGTCTTCGATATTTTGTACAAAAAGTAATATTAAGATAATTAGCAATGGTTATTGAATAGCTTTAGATACTAACTTATTCAATTTATTGTAATAACTCGAGATTTATTATTCAATTTTAACAATGTCTTAATCTTCAAAGGCCAGCAAAATTTCATAAAAGTTGTCAATGGAAGACAAGTAGCGCTTCTATACATATATTTGTTTTCTTGTTCGAACCTGGCGCACAGTGGGTGCAAACAGCCGATAGCGCGGACAAAAAGATTCCTCCGCATTGTGAGGGAGGCACAATAGCACACCGCGCTAGAAAGGAGAACTTGTAATTACTATTTTCCTACGGGCGCCTTTTCAGGAGGGTATATTTTTCACAAAAATGGAATATACGAGAGCACGTTTCTTTGTTGAACCATCTTTCATATCTTCGGCAGTATATCAAAAGCGTTTTGGGAATAGCCTTCGAAATTGACTATACTTTCGCCAAAATTGACTCGATCAACTCATAAATACATAATTATGCAAACAACGAGCCTCGTGACAAATAAGATAAGTCCTTCAACGTTTAGTTGAACAAACATCAGAGATATACAGATATGTAAATTCTGATTTATGAAGCTTGAATATTTGATAAAGACATAAATTTCAACCGCCGCGAAGAAACACTACTATAGTCAATCGAAATATCTCAGCCGCCATGTTATTACGCAAATTGCTAGGTATAAGCCATTAGCATAGAACGTAATGGTCATTGGTTAGTGCGTAATCTCATGAAAGGATCTGCCGCAAACGTTAGCAGTCCCCACCATATTTACGAGAATAAAGCGTTCTTCAAACACCAAATGACAGGAATGAGCCGAGATCGAGAGGGAGCGAGAGCCAAGCGAGGCTATTTACCTCGATGGCACATCTGTAATTACTGTATAGCGTATACGAGAGTTAAAATATCCCACCGCTTTACTTGGAATTTTGTTCGAGAAACTTGGACGTAAATGCCAGCAGGGGACGAGCGACTGTCGACTGTATACCATTTAATGAACCGCATTTGCGGTTGAATTCAGGAGCGCTATGAAGAAGCTTCAATATACTGATTGGTTTACGTCTAGTACGGACACGAAAACTAAATGACAAACTTAAAATCATTTCACCTCAAAATATACATTCACGTATATGGAATTGAAAGCGAACCGCACCTGATCGGTACTAATAACTCGCGTAAAGAAGAAAAAACATCAACAAGCTACTTATTACCAATAAAAATTTGAGAGAACAACGTCTAAGTGGCATTTAAGTGTCAGTCAACTGGTTGTTAGGGCGTTTTGTGTCGGAGCAATGGCGAGCGAGCCCGGGGCGGACTGGTTTGAAGCGGAGCCGGTTGGGCAAAGTGTAGCGACTTAGTAACTCGGTATGGATACTCCTTTGTGGGCGCATTCCGATAGATACGGCCCTCAATGGAGTGAAATGCGGATAATGAAGAGCGCTTATTGTGATTTGTGTGGCATCTGAGCTGAGAACTAGACACACATTGGCACCGCTCGACCTGATTGTACCGTTTATAATTTACAAACGCCACCGCCGCAGATATTCGAAGCTTTTTTCGGACAATTGTGGCGCGAACCTCGTCTTTCTTGTATTTGAAAAAACTTCTGAACACGCGAGGGTCCCGCCAAAATCGGGAGTTTTACGACCGACAGATAACGTTATTTATACCGTGCGGTTTATTTAATAACATTATTCGATTCCTCGTGTCGTTAAATCCATTAATGTTTGTCTTTGTCGGATTTTTTGGATGGTTTAAATTTCGAATGCCTTTACATTTGTCAGTGTTTTTAGAGGATCAACATGACAAAATGTTTTGGGGAGTTTTGTCGTTGGTCGGAGATGAAGTTGTCTGTATGCATCATTGCTACAAGCGACATAATTAGCAGTAATAGTTGACATCCTGTTCATACTTCCTCATGTGGAGTAATACAATTTACTGTAATCACATTAGCCCCACTAATGACATCAACAGGCTCCTCTGATCCTTTTAACTAGTTCTTGTCACATCACAATACGAGATCGGTAATGTTTAACGCGTTCACAATAATAATCAGGAATCTATTATCGTTTTTGCTTACCGCCCACATTGGCAGTGATATTGGATTAAGGCACCAAAGAGAGAAATTTTAGAATATTTTTTCCATGGAATATGAATGGTTCAAATATATTTTTTCAAGAAAATCTCACATATAAACTAGTTTAACGAACTTTTTGTTGTGGGCAATTTTTTCATTCACCCACTCAACCATTTATATAAGCATAATCCTATTGTACGATATTTAAATCCGACACACGTTGTGGCGCGGAAACCATTGTTTCTTGTTTAAAATTCATGAGACATGATAAATATTTTGTCCATAAAATTTTAATTTAGATATTACGCACCAGTGTGCGGCTATTTTGAGATGGCGTCAGATAATAAATGTAATAATTACCAAATTATATGTTACATGCATGTTCCGCAAGGTTGGACAGGCAAAATGCTAAATTGCTATTTATGGTCATATAATTTAATCGTTCATCGTATTTTATCAATAAATAAAATAAAAAGGCCTTTTAATTCTACTAATTGCTAACTTTACATAAATAATACGTATAAAAATAATTCCATGATCCAAAATTTTTTTTTCTCATTTTTCTCAGAAAGAAAATTTTTTCTAAAGAAAATTTTCGCATTCCTCACTTATCACTAGAATAAAATAGTCGCAAAAACGATGTGAACCTTCAACCTGTTAATATTTAAATTGTAGTAAATTTTAATATAAGCGTATTACAAAAAAATTTGTTAAACAGATTCGAATCAAAGAATCTTCTCCTATATTTATTTACACATTTAATTATATTGCGTGATTTATAATTTAATATTTTTATCAATAAGCCTTAAGCTCACGAATTCTATAAACCCTGTATTATGTGTATAATTAAATCGCTTAATTTAAGCTACACGAATTCTCGTGTCATGTTATCCGCGTATTAATTATTCTTAATGAGGATGTATAGCGTACAAATCAATTACTTACATACAATGGAATGTAATGGCCAAATATACTCAAAACTGTATATTATGATCCAAGGCACGAACCATGAGGTAAAACGTTTAAAAATGTTAGTAATTCTTACATATACCGGGTGTTTCATAACGTTGGTATCAATAACAATTCCACATACAGGGACAATGATTTAGAGCGTACTGTAACTAATTTATACGGTAATTTTTCCACAAAAGGAGGAGGTCCTCAATTCTTTTGTATTTTTCGACCGACTTCCACAAAAGTAGGTCTGTATTTTTTTTTATGTATGTTACTCGATATCTTCGCCAAATGTGGACCGATTTTCAAAATTATTTTTGTGTTCGATCGAGCTTATTTCAAGGGTTGTCCCATATAAATTATACATATTATAAATTTGGTCACGATCGGTAAATTGGAAGTCGGTCAGTTAAGTTTTTAAACTTGTGATTATGTATATATATAAGAGGAATTTTAGTTCTCTAAATACTATCTAAATAAGTGGATATTAAAGATTTTTGTATACCAATGTTAGTGTCTAGTGACTTGTTTAACTAAACTTCTAATATTACCTTTTTTTTAACCAACATACGTATTACCTGCTGAGACTAGTAAGTATCGCCATTATCTTTTTACACCAAAATTTTCGCTTTAGCGGAACATAAAAATTTGTCCATCAATCACACGGGGCCCAGTGTGCAGTTTTATTGTTACAATTCCAGCGTACGTTTTATTACGGGACGTCAGCGTTTCTTACTAATATTGCTTTGTTTATTATCCATTGTTATTTGTGGACACGCTGCAAACGGCCAACTTTACCTACACGATGTATCTACTGTACATTTGATATTCCTTTATATTTTCTTACGCATAACAGTTGGCAATGAAACGCTGTCTCCAGATGACCTGTACCCTTAATAATAAATACACCCAACAGTCACACCTAGTCCTGACTCCATACTAGGTATAACCTGTATCGTGGGTGTCAGAAACGATGAGAGATTTTCGGTCTCACAACACCCAGACTTGAATCAAATATCTGTGGGCCACAAACATTTGTCTCAATGCGGGAATCGAACCCGCGGCCTCTCGCTTCACAGCCGGCTACTCGCCCGCTGCGTCACGGAGGCTGTCCTTAGTACGAGTTTTCTTAATTCTCGGAATCGACGATAGTTCACAGTTTCTCCGTACATTTTTTAGTTCGTAGTTGTTTCCGCAAAGTGGCGCTGCTAGTCAAATGTATGGCCAAAACGCAAACGATCGTCGATTTCGAGAATCGACAACTGTCAAGCAAGCTGAAAGGAGAGTATTTTTAAATTTAACGTAATTGTCTGAAAATTATATTGTTTAATGGTCCTACATGACAGCTTGCATCGTAAAGAGCCTTTTGCCTTAATTACTGAAAGGCCCTCCACGTATGCGCAGTACGAAACCGCAAAAACATGTGGCAACACATTGTTTTCACGATCGCGGTTTATTACTCACTCGTTTTATTGAACATGCTATAATACAAATCGACATGGGTATTAAAAATGTAAGAAACAATCACAAATCTGTTTCATCTGTCTCGCTCTTTCGCATGCGACCGCATAGCGTTAAAAGAGACAGATATCGCAATACTTTATAGCCCAGTGGGTCGAGACAAGATCTGTGCAGCCAAAAACATTTATTACACGCCATCAATTTTTAAAAACCCGTGTAACGTGACACCCCAGAAAACAAACGAATGTTCCCGGTACATGCGTGGTGCGCTCGCGCGGCCGCACAGTGGGTCCTATGGACATGTTATTTTTTTGGCGCTCACCTGATTTATCAGTGTAACTTGAGACTTGGAATGTTCCATTTCGATTCTAGCATGCATCAGTCATGTTATTAAAATGCTTTTTCGTTTTTTTATAGCAGAGACTGGTAAACGCGCAGATGGGTCACCTGATGGTAAGTAATCTCCACTGCCCATAGACACCTAAGACACAAAAAGAATCATTGCCAACCAAAAGGAGAGAATGGCAGGGGAAGGAAAACGATTGGGAATGGTAGGAGGGAATTGGGCCACCGAACGAAATGCGACAGCGAGCTGCCACTGTAGTCGGTTTTCTGTGAGACAGTGGTATCATACCGGTCTAGCCCATTCGTGCTGTAGACGTTACTGTTTACAGCATAGCTCTACCACTCAGACCTTCTTAGTTATATTACAAGTAATTTAAGTTTCAGTTCATGGGGGTGTAGTTAGTCATACATAAGTTATTAGATATTTTTACGTTCGTCATTTAGAGAATAATCTTTCTGTACTCAGAATAATAATTCGCAATCTTAAAAGTTATATCATACAATTCTAGCTGAAAGTCGCAACTACTAGACTAACGGTTCCCTAGACACGTCATAACTGCTCGCATCATGCCGCTCACTGGGACATATACTAGGTCATCGGTTCATCTCATTAGAGGACATTCTATATAACTCTCTTGTGCAGTAATTTATAAATCGCATGGGAGTTTATATTTTATCATAATAACATAGGATTCAGATCGAGTTTTTGAGTGGTAGAGCCACGCTGTAGACAGCAACGGCTACAGCACGAATGGGCTAGACCGGTTTGATACTACTGTCTTACAGAAAACTGACCTAAAGTGGCAGATTGCTGTCGCGTTTAGTTCGGTGAGTGAGATTTCTGGTGGCCCATGTCCCCCTTCCTTTTTTAGGTTGGCAACGCACCCTTGATTCTTTTTGGTTCTTGCGTTTCTATGGGCGGTGGAGATCACTTACCATCAGGTGACCCATCTGCTTGTTTGCCAGTCTCTGCTATAAAAAAAAACGCTTATTTAGGCATAAGTAGCCCGAGCACGAAAAACTAATGTAAATATAAATGTATTCGAGTTCGCTGCGCACTGATGACGTTTGGTTAATATTTGATACAAATTTCATAGACGCACATCAAGCTGAAATACATTTACGGTTGTCAGAAATTTTCCTGCTCAGGCCGCTGTAGTGGGTACGATTTCAATAACCTACAATTTATTTAATTTCAATTGCAGAATTAAACGAATGAATCTGATGAAGACTGAACTATTATTTATAATAAATTCTACAGAAACCACTTGAGTATTATAGGTTCAAATATAATTTTCAACTGCGTTTTGACATTTAAAGTGAATAATAGTAAGAGTTCACGACATCTTCTTTGTTTTATAAAGTCTTTGTAATTAACTTTGAAGAAATAAATTTTCTCATAAAACCGAATTACATATACAATAAAAACTTTGGACATAACGCGAAAAAGTTTAATTGAATTGCAGATGTTGTGGTTATATGTTTTACATAATAGAGTTCTGTGCACATAATTTTGTATCTGATTTTCATATATATGAGATGTTTTTGCTCTTGCTTCTCGGTGCCTATTTTGGCCTAATAATAAACGTATATCATTTCTAGTAAGTGCATATAATGAAAATACGTTAAAATGTATGACATTAGACTTTTGCATTTGAAATAATGATAAACAACCTCTATGAAACGTTAGCTGTCCTACTTACCTAAATAAAAGTCTTTACTCTTTGCTATAAATGCATTGATGTAGCATATTCTTTTGAAAACGATATATCATATATTTCATTTTTAACACACACATAACACGGACTGCCTCGGTGGCGTGGTTGTATTTCGGTACGACTACCGTCCTGAGGTCTCGGGTTCGATTCCTGGGTCGGGTAAAGTGATATTGGATATCTCCGTATCAGCCCGGAGTCTGGAATTTGTGCCCGATATGGCGATAGGCTGGCCCCCTATCACATCTGGGACGGAACTAAGCTCGGCGAAATGTGGGTGTACTAGTTGGCTAGTGCGCCTCTGCCTACCCCTTTGGGGATACAGACGTGAGCTTATGTTATGTTATTTTTACTCAACTAATTATGCAAAAATAAAAAAATTATTTAAATTAAATAATTAATTAATTATTAAATTATTAAATTATTATTCCTCATTTATTTCAATTAACTTTTTTTTACATTTTTAAATATAAATTATATAAAAATAAATACATTTAAAAATATAAAAATAAATAAATATCACCCTCCCGATGACGAGGCTTGAGACCCAAGCCACCGGTGGTTAGGGGCTCAGAGTGAGGAACCGCCTCACAATGCGGGCCGTGTCCAATAACACTGCCTTCTGTATCTGGCTCTTGACCCAACGCCCGATTGAGAGCCTCTTAAGGTGTTGGTCGAGGCTCTTTGCTATCAACCCATTAGCGGTAACGACTATCGGGACAATGATTGTTGATTCTACATCCCACATGTCTGAAATCTCGTGTGCCAGATCCAAGTATTTGGACAACTTGTCCTTTTCGGCCTTAACGAGATTTTCATCATGCGGAATGGTGACATCAACAAGTATTGCCCGGCGCGCCAATCGATCTACTACCACAATATCAGGCTTATTGGCAACAATAGTCCTGTCCGTAATAATAGATCGATCCCAATACAGTGTTGCATGTCCATTTTCAAGAACTGGCTGGGGCACATATTGGTAATATGGCACTTCAGAAGTCACAAGGTAGTATCGAAGAGCAAGTTGCTGGTGTATGATCTTGGCTACTAAGTTATGTCTATGCAAATACTCGCCGTTAGCAAGATACGAACAACCGGAAATAACATGCCTAATGGACTCTCCCGGTCGGTGACATGCTCGACAGATGTCGACCGTCCCGTCCTTTATGATGTATTTCCTATAGTTGTTCGTCTTGATAACTTCGTCCATAATCGCAAAGACAAAACCCTCGGTTTCCCCAAAGAGGTTACCGAAACGTAGCCAAGATACGGAAGCAAGTAGGTCGACATCGGGCCCATTGAGAGCTCGATAAAACCGTCCGTGAAGCTCTTTGCTCTTCCATACCTCCCTGCGATCCCCGGTGCTCAGCGCCACAGGAGCCCGCCAATTCTCATTTGCCAGTGAGAGTGGGGTGAACCCTTTGTCTACCAAGCCCATATCCTTATGCATCACCACTTCGCTGCGGAGGAAATAATTTCTGAGATTGCATACCTCGCGGTTATGCAGGTCCTTGGCATTAAGTATACCTCGGCCCCCGCATCTCCGCGGGATATACAATCTCATAACAGATGATCGTGGATGATGCATTCGGTGTGCAGTTAGTAGAGTCCGGACCTTTCGATCCAGGGTATCTAACTCGGTCTGAGTCCATTTGAGTATGCCAAAAGAGTACATCAGTACAGGCATAACCCAACCATTAAAGGCTCGAATCTTGTTGCCACCCGACAAAAGACTGTTAAGTACTTTTGTCAAGCGACCAAAGAAACGTTCCTTTACTGATTGTTTTACATCTGCACTCGATATACCTAACGCTTCAGACATACCCAAATATTTGTAGGTTTCCGTTTCGGAGAGAGATCTAAGCTGTATAGTCTCTGAGAGATTGATGTCATCAGAGACTATATTCCCACCTCTCTCTACATGGATAACCGCGCACTTATCCACACCAAACTCCATTTTGATAGAGTTGCTGAAACTTTTAGTTATTTTCAACAACTCCACCAAATCAGTTTTCTTGGATGCAAACAGCTTGAGGTCATCCATGTAAAGTAAGTGGGATATTGGCTCTCCCCCTCTACGAAGACGGTAGCCTAGTCCGGAATCCAGCAGCAAGGTGCTAAGAGGATTCAGGGCCAGACAGAACCATAAGGGACTCAGACTGTCACCCTGGAAGATACCCCGCTCAATCTTTATTGGTTCATCACAACCAGGAGTACTCGCACCACCTGGATAATTTAAAACCGTTGTCCACTGCCCCATACAAGTACCCAGAAAGGCGCTTAGATTTGTATCTATTTTATACAAATCCAGCACCCTCATGAGCCATGTATGAGGCACCGAATCGTAGGCTTTTTTGTAGTCAATCCAGGCAGCCGATAGATTCCTCCTATTGCGACGAACTTGCTGACATATGGACATGTCTACGAGAAGGAGTTCTTTTGTACCACGTGACCCAACTTTACAGCCTGTCTGACCTGAAAACATGATGTTACTATTGTTAATGTGGTTTGATATTTTTGATCGTATAATTGAAGACAGTAATTTGTATATGGTGGGTAAACAAGTTATAGGTCTATAATTTTTTGGGTCAGTGGTACAACCAGATTTAAAGAGGAGGTATGTGGCACCGGTTGTCATAAACGATGGGAGGGATCTGCTCTCAAGTGCATCCTGAAACTGTGTCGCTAAACGAGCATGCGTGCTAGGTAGCCATTTCAGCCAGAAATTGTGCAGACCGTCCGGACCAGGACTTTTCCAATTATGGGACGGACGGATTGCACTCAAAACATCTTCTGGGCTGATTGAAATGGCCTCCATTGTTGGTATTGATTCACAAGCTCGTTCCACGATACTGAGCCAGGCGCCCTCAGTGTGAGAGACCGGCGACGACCAAATGCTTGCCCAATATGTATGCATATCAAGCACATCCGGCGGCCGCCTATCTCCCAGAACATGAGAGCGCTCCCAACATCCATACACTCTTTTCTGGTCTCTTTGAAAAGTGCGATTTTGTTGGAATCTATCCCAGCGCGCCCTAAATCGTCGGATGCGGTTCGCCCACGCACAGACTTTTTGCTTCAGGAAATCTATGCGTTCTGTGACACAAACTCTATAATCTCGGGGCCTGATGTTGGTCCCAGAAAAGGCCTGTATCACAAAACGCATGACTCTGGGCCTATCATTGCCTTCCCTGAAGCAAATTAATTTAGCGATTAGAGTGCGGGCCTTGCCGATACGCTCCTCGATCCTACGCTGCCAGGCCGGGACAATCACGGCATCCCGCGTGACTCTGTTTTCACTGGGAAACTTTACGTTAGCCACACGACATACCGCGACGGCCGCGCAGTACAGGATCGAATGAGTGCCAACAAGGTCGCAACTAGACTCCATGTATGTGGAAAGTATGGAGTCCAGTGCCCCAACTAGCGCCAAATTACGTCTGTGCGTTGGCAAACGCGGTATCCGAGGTCTACTGGACGCAGAAACAGAATTAAATTCTAAAATCGCATCTTCCAAAGCCTTTCTCAAACACTGTATGTCCTGGGAACTTACTGTACTATCCAAATTGTCCACCAACTCAGGTTCTGTGTCAGAAGTGCATATAGGTGCGTTGTCTATTCTTTCTTCAACAGGAGCCGTGGTGATAGGAACTTGGACAATATTATGTAAGTTTGCGCGCAACCGCTCAAGTACGGCATCATCCAACAACTTACGTCGCTGGATGAACCTCACTTGATCCGATAAACGTTGAGTCGATACATCAAGCGTTGGTTCAAGGGTCTGAAACAGAGCAAGCATTTTGGCACGGTACGCTGTGAGTTTGGTTCCTCCTTCTGTCGCCCCATAGTAGGCCCGCATGACATTTTCATTGATGCTAGATGTCCATCTCATGCGGCGCACTACTCCACCGGTAGCGGGGGCCGTAGGCGGGACACATGGCCCCGCTGGTCCCAAGCCCGCCGGAGGAGGGGGTCGCCGTCCTCTTCGCCGCGCAGGTGTTAGTGGCGGCGGGGACGACTGCAGCTCGTCTTGTAGGCTCGACGCGTCGTTACCCGGCGACGGCTCGAACACCTCCGAAGCCGACGCCCACGACGCGGAGCTCGACGAGCTGGTGGAAGATCTTCTGCGTGCGCGTGTCCTGGCTCGTAATATCATCTTGGTACATTTTGGATTGGAAATACATCATTTTGGTTCATTTTAGCTCTTCTTTCTTTGTAAAACTGATCTAAAAATATATTTAAATGACACTGTCACTGTCATTGTTCTGATTCTTGCACATTTTAAAGATTTCTTTTCAAAATTTCACTTAATTATTGTTCAAATATGATGATTTTTCGAAAATACGCAATATAAAAATAAAATTATGAATACTATGAATCTTAAAATAGTTATTTTGTAAATGTTTTTAGATCTTGTACCAAATGACTCTTAGTGTTGCCAGTTAACATAACGTGAGTGATAAAAAATAGTGATAAATTATTATTATTATTAATTATTATTATTATTAATTAAAATTATTGCGTGACAACGAAGACTGCAAAGCCTTCGAAACGTCGGGAATAATAATTAAAACCTAATCGTGATAGAATCCGTAAGAATAGTTTTATTTCAATGTATAATATTCACGTAAACTTAAGAAATCAGTAATTATGCAAAGTATTATCGGTTTTATTGTTTGAAATATATTGTCTCAAAAGTGAAAAAATATCCAAGCTGCTACACAACATTTCTCCCTGAAATTGGTCATTAATTGCTATAAAATTCAGTATAGCTTTACGAACATACATAAAACTCACTTTAGTCTGGCAGAAACGAATATTTGAAAAATAAATTCGCACCGCTTCGCCCAAACGTGTTTCGAGTCATACTTTCGGTACCATAATTAAACCGATGCTATTACGCCGTACCAAGAACTACGAAGGAACCCGGTCAGTCGTAAAATTTGAGCATAAAACCGTAATAGGGCTATTACAAGCTTAATTAGCGAAACTGAAGCGTTTGTCAGGACGCAAGTTTTATGTGGGACGTGACTGAATGATCGGGAAAAACTCGTGGTCACTTGTTGGGGGTGGAATTAATTGGATAGGATTTAGAGATTAGAGCGACCTTTTTCCGCAGCGACGTTTTGTGTGTTGTGAACACGGGTTTGTTTTGCTGAGTTTGTTTTGGAGTTATATTTTTATTCGTACCTGGGTGTCTATTCTATAAAACATACATACATACATACATAACTCACGCCTATATCCCTGAAGGGGTAGGCAGAGGCGCACTAGCCAACTAGAACACCCACATTTCGCCGAGCTTAGTTCCGTCCCAGATGTGATAGGGGGCGAGCCTATCGCCATATCGGGCACAAATTCCAGACTCCGGGCTGATATGGAAAAATCCAATATTACTTTGCCCGACCCGGGATCGAACCCGAGACCACAGAACCGTAGTCGTACCGAAATACCACCACGCCACCGAGGCAGTCAGGCAGTATTTTTTTCATTTTAATAAAATAGTACTACACTCGCATTCGCAAAATGTTTAACTTTTAATTTGTATGTATAAAATTACAACACTAACCATTTAATAATTTCTTAAAAACCCTCCAAGACTCTTTGGACGTTTAATTAACCTAAGTACGTGGAGAAAGGATCCGACGAGAGCCGTTTCGCGTTATGAAGAGACGTGAGCGCATGTGAAGGACTGCAAGCTTTTTGCTTTTTAAAATGAGTTTTTTTATTTAAAATGTAAATCTCTTGATATTTTGCATGCTTTGGGCACAATATTTTAAGGTACCATAAAAGAGTCATGCATCTATTTTCATGCGAGAATTGTATGTATCTGAATATTTTATATTCAGCACGAAAATATTTATAACACATTTTGTTTTGTTTGCTTCGTCCCTTTAATTTGTTCTCATGGTTTTACGGAGTACAGCAAAATGTGTAACACTTACCAGCAATAAAAACAAGAAAATATATCATTAGATTAAGTAATTCGAAATATTTTAATTCAACACGACACGTACCTATCATTATTAAATATAAATAACGTGTGATCGCTCCGCCCGCGCTATGCTTAATTAATAATTCATTGTTATTATGCATAATATGGACGTACGGACAGGCAACGCCCACCAGCGATGGGGTTTAATACTTTTTGGAATGTTTCTAAGGCGGTATTTTGTCGAGAGTGATGTGTGAACCAGTTTTTACTCCATTGGGTATTGTTTTTGCATATCCAGATATGGCAATAAGTCTTCAGTGTATTTTAGATTACATACATAACATAAGCTCACGCCTGTATCCCCGAAGGGGTAGGCAGAGGCGCACTAGCGAACTAGAACACCCACATTTCGCCGAGCTTACCGCCGAATGTTCATACACTTAAGGTGGCCTTATGTCTTTTAAGGCCGCCTTATCTGTCAAAATTGTATGGCGAAAATCAATATAAGAAGCCGTTAAAGTTGAGCAGCGTTTGACCATTCGGGCGTTAGTTCCGTCCCAGATGTGATAGGGAGCGAGCCTATCGCCATATCGGGCACAAATTACAGACTCCGGGCTGATTTGGAAAAATCCAATATCACTTTGCCCGACCCGGGGATCGCACCCGAGACCTCAGAACGGTAGTCGTACCGAAATACCACCACGCCACCGAGGCATTTTAGATTAAATAAATAAATACCTAACAGTCACACACCCAGTCCTGACCACACTAAGTATAACCTGTATCGTGGGTGTCAGAGACTATGAGAGACTTTTGGTCTCACAACACCCAGACTTGAAACAAATATCTGTGGGCCATTTGTCTCAATGCGGGAATCGTACCCGCGGCCTCTCTTGACAGTCGGCTACTCGCCCGCTGCGCCACGGAGGCTGTCATTATATTTTTAAGTTGAAACGTGCATAATACTTTACAAGTTACATCAAATTAACGCCCGAATGGTCAAACGCTGCTCAACTTCAACGGCTTCTTATATTGTTTTTCGCCATACAATTTTGACAGATAAGGCGACCTTAAGTGTATGAACATTCGGCGGTAAGTCTTTTTAATATTTGACTTAATTAAGATATTAAAGATTTTCGTATAAGAATATTATTATCTCTCATTAGTAGAGGAGGCCCGTGCCCAGCAGTGGGACAGTAATAATACAGGGCTATTATTATTTTTTATTATGTATAAGAATATTATATTCTTATGTCCATAACGGATGACGCATAAGCACCAGTATGCAGTAGCCTTGTTATTTTGAAACAATTTTCCCTTTACTGCAGTAATGGGGGAGGGTTTTACCCAACCGTTCGTAACACGATTGAGAGATTATAACCATAGTTTCGTAACTTGTGATTAACGTATTACAATTGATTTTCCGTGGTTCGGTAAACGTGACGTCGTAATTCGATGCCGGGTGGAACGGGTGTCACGATCCGGCATGATCCATCAGTTTACCATGACTTGTATATTACGGAAGACTAATTAGCTTTACGTAATTAGTATTCGAGCAGAGGCAAAGCATGTTTGTAATACGAATCCTTCCGGCTTACTCTTGTTATTGCCTACCATCGATATATTATTTACCTAGATGCACAGTTGACGCTCGGAAAATGGGACATCCAACGAGTGCTTAAGCACTTCTTTTGCATATAGTCGGACGCCTATAGAATTCTAGATTTCAAAATTCAAACTCTGGCTTATTTTGTTTAAAAAGCTACTTTATAACACGTGCATATGGTTATAATTGTATTGATTTAATTCGAACTTGTGATCTTTTTCTTTGTTTTATTCCTGAGACCATTTTTTAGGAGGATATTTGCAATGAACTGTGCATCTAGGGTATATTATATTGATGTTGCCTACTAATAAATGGATATTAATTAAAAGAGACAATAGAATCGTAAATGAAGGTTAATTAAAAGAGACTAGCATCGGCTTGCATTTGAAAATTTTCATCTTTGCCACTTCAGGCGGGTTACCACCACCTCTTATAGCAATATTATTATAGTCTTACTACGTTTTTTATTATACGGGAATCAGTACAAGTAAGACTATAATAATATTGCTATAAGAGTTGGTGGAAACCCCCCAAGCCTGCAATCTTTCGGCTGTGATCCTGTACTGCAGTAATTCCATAAGCCTTTTGACCACAACAATGTGGGATCCGCGAAACACTTGAAGCATGTTATATTATATATATTAAATAAATTTTGCCATATGGATTGTTAAACTGTGGCCTAAACCAAACTCTCACTGAGTTTCACCGTCAAAATTCCATCTAACGGGAACATAAAACAACCACCGACTACAAAATTCGGCATAGTGATAAAAAAACCCGCACCTTGTTGCATCGATTAGCCATGCGTTAGAGACGGATGAAATTCCATAACAACGTTACGTCACTGGCACCATAGTGTAGTACTATGGTATTTGTTTTGAAAACTTTGTCATAACATAACATAAGCTCACGCCTGTATCCCCGAAGCGGTAGGCAGAACCGCACTAGCCAACTAGGACACCCTTATTTCGCCGAGCTTAGTTCCCTCCCAGATGTGATAGGGGGCGAGCCTATCGTCATTTCGGGCACAGAGTCCGGGCTGATTCGAAAAAATTCAATATCACTTTACCCGACCCGAGAATCGAGCCAGAGACCTCAGGGCAGTAGTTGTACTGAAATACATCCAAATAAATAACCAATAAATTATTCCATTATAAAACATTTTCTGCATTTGAGACCGAAAGTCTCATAGTCTCTGACACCCACGATACAGGTTATACCTAGTGTGGGGTCAGGACTAGGTGTGAGATTGTATGGGTGTATTTATTTATTTATTTTAGTCATGTCAAAATTTGTGAGTCATTTTCGTTCGTTAACAGATTTACAACGACCATTCAAGTAAGTGCAATAGAATATTATCCGGCGACTAGCCAAAACAAACTTTAATCGATATCTCCAATATTCGAAAACACAACAAACATTGTAAAAGAATAAAACCAATTACGATTCAATATAGCAACACGCAAAAACGACGCAAACTCTAAATGTCTAGAAGTTTGCACATTAAAAATACACACACTTATCTACTTATCTTTATTATGAAAGTTCGATCTTCAGAAATTGCTTTTTATCGAATCAAATAACAATTTCGAAGGAATATCTTCTTGGAAACGAGTACGGTAAGTGTTGATATCTTTTGAAAAGTTTTATATATCAAAATAACGTCATAGGATTACGGTTTCAACATGGTGTATCTAAAAACATACATAAACTAAGCTCACGCCTGTATCCCCGAAGAGGTAAACAGAGGCGCCCTAGCGAACTAGAACACCCACATTTGGCCGAGCTTAGTTTCGTCCCAGATGTGATACGGGGTGAGCCTATCGCCATATCGGGCACAAATTCCAGACTCTGGGCTGATATGGTAAAAATCATAACATTTATAACATCTGTATTTACGTGTCTATAGATGGGATCGGCAGAAAACCCTATCCTAGCGCTTCGTCCTCTTTTTACTACGTCCGTGGCCGCCCCATTCATGCTGTAGGTAAAATTGCCTACAGCGTGGCTACCAATTTACGACCAGATTTTTGACATGATTAGTTTAGTTTATTTTCAGTATAGATCTATAAATGCGTTTTAAATTTTAAAAATCTATTATAGAAATTTATCTTTTTCACGTATATTTCTTATATCCGTATTTTTGGCATCATTTCTATGTTTATTTCTAAACAGCTCTGCCGTAGCTGTACTCATTACAAATGATGTAGTGTTGCACATCCACCGCAGCATCTTCATATCCGCGAAGTATCCGGGAGATGGAAACTCGCGCAGTTTCTAACAGATATGTAAGTCTTAATATGTCCTAGTTACTAGTTGGTAAACAACTTTGAGCGCTATTCTGCTTTCACCGACGAATCTGAAACTAAACTTAATTTAGGCATAATTAAATTAGTCTACTTTTCGAAAAAAAAAATTGGCCTGTGTGCTTATCATTTTGGTTCGTTAAAAAATGCGTAGAAATCTTCTATAGAAATATAACATAACATAAGCTCACGCCTGTATCCCCGCAGGGGTAGTCAGAGTCGCGCTAGTGAACTAGAACATTTCGCCAAGCTTAGTTCGGTCCCAAATGTGATGAATGTGAAGTTTGATATTTGCGTTGATTAGATTCGTAATTTTCGATTTATAAGCTCTAAACTGTACTGTGCAAGAGTAACCAGTGCGATTGACATTTCTGTATGATATATTCTGTAGTCTATCATCATACCAACGGAATTATCGTAGATCCCTTTCCTCGACAATCACGTCACATGACCGGTGGTGTCAAAGATGGCGGCGAATGTGACAAGGTTTGCATGCAGTTGCAACGTATTAATTACCCGTATCTCGGAGTCCATCTGGAGCCAATTGGAGGCAATTAGACGTTGAATCACTAGGAGTGCTGCCACGTCGACAAGTGCCCCGGCCACTCGGCTCACCGGTCGACATAGTGCCTCTCCAAATTAGTCGGTTTGTACGGAACCGTGTTGAACTTAATTAGGAAAGTGTTCGTGCGCGCGGCCCGCGTGTGATCGATTATTAAAAAGTAAACAAAAGTTTGACAGACGTTTGAATTTAGAACGACTTGTTTTAAATTCGAATGTGCGATGCAACTGTCTAATGGCCATGTTTTGTTTATATTTTGTTGCGGGTGGTATTCTCGTTGTGTTTAAATAATTTTTAATGTCATTTGTTTTTTTTTTAATTTAAAATAAATCATTCCAATTTCAAAATGCTTTAACATTGTTAAAACTTAAAATACACTCTTGAATTCTAGCAATTAAATTAAGTGTATGAGAGTTCACATCTTCAGACAATCTTTGCATTTATCATAGACAGACCGAACGTAAGTCATGAATTACAGTGAATAAATTAACTTGTAATCCTTCGTTAAAAGAATAAAGTTAAACTTTTCTAATTAAGATTAGACTGGTACATTTCTTGAAGCTGTAATGATACAATCGCAAACAGCCTACACTGGGTTCAATAAATTGTAATCCCTCCACGTGACATTTGCGTGAACATCCAAAGACGAATGGAACTAGTTTATATCCATAGACAACAAACACAGAAGGCTGCCTCCTCAGTGGGCCGCGAGTTATGATGACAACTGGCCAACATATTTACCGACTTGCTCTCTATCATTTGTTTATGCGCTTAGCGAAACAATACTGTATTTATGGTAACTCCAACGGTAGAATGCATTCGATATTTTTGTTTTATTTACTGAAGATTGATTTGTGATACCAAAATGTCACACTTTTTTATTTTAGCAGAATATTTATGTGACATTATTTTGGATGCAAATATAAATATAGAAATGCTTGTTAAAATATTTTATTATTGTACTCATTTTGTATGGTTTATAATAATATTTCGCATGTGATTAATTATTATCACGCCTTTTTTTAGTTGAACTTACATTGAACACTATTTGCCTTACTTATAAAAACAGTAAATAATAATAATATTAGCCCTGTAATATTACTGTCCCACTGCTGGGCACGGGCCTCCTCTACCAATGAGAGGGGTTAGGCCTTAGTCTACCACGCTGGCCTAATGCGGGTTGGTAGACTTCACATACCTTCGAAATTCCTGTGAAGAAATTCTCAGGTATGGTTTCCTCACGATGTTTTTCCTTCACCGTTATAGCAAGCGATATTTCACAATGAAAATACACTTAACATAGAAAAGTCAGAGGTGTATGCTCCATTTTGGGGTTGGTCTCGAAACTCCGACACTTGTCTCGTCAGTCCGTACCATTCCCAACTGAGCTATCGCTGCTATATATATAAAACAGTGTAAGTGAGCAAATGGTAAAGAATAGTTTGTCAATAGCCCAATTCACAATCTAGAAAATGAGATATCTGAAAAATAAGTAAAGGACACTAAATAGAATCGATTACTTAATCGATTAAGATGAAAGAGTTAAAAAAAATATAATACTAGATCCGGATGATTGAATTTAACACATTGGAACTAACATAATAAGCAGTTCTAAAAAATAAAATAGTAACTAAATAGCTTGACGGCATGCATTCACCTTAGCTGGTTCCATATGGAACAAAAAACTATGAATTGACATTTTAATAATAGTTTTCATTTGCTTCGTTTTTTGATTGTTTTGTGCGTGTGCGTTTTGGGTGTTTTCCATCGTTTTAATAATTTTCTACTAGAACAATGTACTCAGCTATAAAAATATTTTGTTCCTGAGAATAATCGTCTTTGTGACCAAAATTTAGTTATCGAATGTGGGTGTTCGAGTTCGACGCCTTCGGGGATATAGGCATGAACTTATGTTATCTACAATTAAACATATCAATAGGTAAGATTTGTACTTGTAAACATCGGTTGTTTGCGTATAGTTTGCTCCATAACCTCACTTTTATTTAAGTCAAAGTGAAGTGAAGTGAAAACTCTGTTCTCAGATTACAAAAAATCGCCAAATTTTCAGTAATGATGTCATAATATACTGTATATTAATTGACACCACTTTCATCATTTTACAATCTAGGCCCTAGATTGTATGGAAGCCGTCTCCTTTAGACCTATTTTGACAATTCTTTTTCAGCCGTTTTCAAATTAAGAGGTTTTTGGATGATTCTTCAGAATTCAATTTCAAATTAAAATTTGGAAATTTAAAGTTTACAAAAACCGACCACATCAACTTGAAAATTAAATTCTGTCTTTGGAGTCAGTGCCAGGTTCAATGGTCAAAATGAAAAGGCACAGACTAAAAAGAGATGATTTCCATCCATCTGCCCTTATCCCATCTTAATGTGGGATCGGTGCAATAAAATTTTTCAAGCTTGTCGCAGAAAGGATTAGGGTTAGTTTTAACGACCGTAAGCCTGTTTTACGTCACCCCTACTGGGTATGTAATGCCGAGCAAATGGTATTAGAAAACAATCCGCCCGGGATGGGAATCGAACCCACGACCTCCCGATTCACAACTCATAATTATACGCTGTCACTTAACCGAGGAGGCGACAAAAGATAATATACTATGAACATCCCAGACACCATTCCTTTTGCGTGTGCTTTAGCTAAATAAAACATACTTATCGTGATATTCCAATTATGTTACTCACAGAAAAGCACATGACGCGTTGTATAATAAACAGCAAGATCACATGCTGAAATCTATTATGCGCTATTCATGATCATGAATTAAAAAAATCACTACTCATTGCGGTTATAATATTTGGCCTGTGGGAATTTCATTCTGATTACAATTATTACAATCCGAATCATATAATGTGCGCATATATAAATGCTGAATTCTGATATATTATTTTAAACCACTATTCTATGGATACAATAGACCCAAAAAAAAACCACTATAGTCGGAACTGCATCTTGACAAATTCTTCGTAATCCACTTTACTTAAGTATTTAGCCTCCTCATCGAAGTGAACAGAACATATTTGAGTGTTTTTTGCTAGTTTCCACCAATACTCACCACGACATTTTCTTATCATATTTACCTAACCATTTATCGTGAGCCACAAAATCGGATGGAAACCTAAAACATGATATTATTATTACTTTATATGAATTTGACGATATACAACAAAAATATTTCGATGATTTAATAATTACTTATTGTATTAATATTTCTTCGGGAAAATCAAATAATTTTTTATGGTAACACTTAATTGAAACTGACATCTTTCAAAAATATTATTTTACTTTCGTAATTTATCAATCAAAATAAACTGATTTCGATTATTTACCGTTTGAAATATGATCTCAGGACACTTGTGAGTTTTTCCTGAATAATTTTTGCACAACAATATACAGCAGGAAGGCATTTTTATAATTTTCGTAGCAGACGTTGCCGCGATGTCGTCTCTATGACAACTGTCGAACCAGAGACTAACTGCGTCCAAAGTAGGTCGACATGAATGTCAAGATATTTATACGTGGATTAGGTATCTATGACTTTATTAATCTAAGGTTCTGAGGTCTCGGGTTCGATCCCGGGTCGGGCAAAGTGATATTGGATTTTTCCGTATCAGCCCGGAGTATGTGTGTTTGTGCCCGATATGGCGATAGGCTCGCCCCCTATCACATCTGGGACAGAACTAAGCTCGGCGAAATGTGGGTATTCTAGTTCGCTAGTTTACCTCTGCCTACCCCTTTGGGGATACAGGCGTGAGCTTATGTTATGTGTGTTATGTTAGATTTGGTCTGCGTTGAGAATCAGGCCCTTGTTACTTTACCAATTTTAACGCATTCGTTTTAAAAATATAAGGCCTTGCTTATAAAAAAAAAACAGTTTAGCTGAGCAAATGGTAAAGAATAGTTTGTCCCTTTTATGTTCAAACAATGTGACACAAGGAAAAAAGTGATAGACTATTCTTAACCATTTGCTCAGCTAAACTGTTTTTTTTTTATAAGCAAGGCCTTATATTTTTAAAACGAATGCGTTAAAATTGGTAAAGTAACAAGGGCCTGATTCTCAACGCAGACCAAATCTAACATAACACACATAACATAAGCTCACGCCTGTATCCCCAAAGGGGTAGGCAGAGGTAAACTAGCGAACTAGAATACCCACATTTCGCCGAGCTTAGTTCTGTCCCAGATGTGATAGGGGGCGAGCCTATCGCCATATCGGGCACAAACACACATACTCCGGGCTGATACGGAAAAATCCAATATCACTTTGCCCGACCCGGGATCGAACCCGAGACCTCAGAACCTTAGATTAATAAAGTCATAGATACCTAATCCACGTATAAATATCTTGACATTCATGTCGACCTACTTTGGACGCAGTTAGTCTCTGGTTCGACAGTTGTCATAGAGACGACATCGCGGCAACGTCTGCTACGAAAATTATAAAAATGCCTTCCTGCTGTATATTGTTGTGCAAAAATTATTCAGGAAAAACTCACAAGTGTCCTGAGATCATATTTCAAACGGTAAATAATCGAAATCAGTTTATTTTGATTGATAAATTACGAAAGTAAAATAATATTTTTGAAAGATGTCAGTTTCAATTAAGTGTTACCATAAAAAATTATTTGATTTTCCCGAAGAAATATTAATACAATAAGTAATTATTAAATCATCGAAATATTTTTGTTGTATATCGTCAAATTCATATAAAGTAATAATAATATCATGTTTTAGGTTTCCATCCGATTTTGTGGCTCACGATAAATGGTTAGGTAAATATGATAAGAAAATGTCGTGGTGAGTATTGGTGGAAACTAGCAAAAAACACTCAAATATGTTCTGTTCACTTCGATGAGGAGGCTAAATACTTAAGTAAAGTGGATTACGAAGAATTTGTCAAGATGCAGTTCCGACTATAGTGGTTTTTTTTTGGGTCTATTGTATCCATAGAATAGTGGTTTAAAATAATATATCAGAATTCAGCATTTATATATGCGCACATTATATGATTCGGATTGTAATAATTGTAATCAGAATGAAATTCCCACAGGCCAAATATTATAACCGCAATGAGTAGTGATTTTTTTAATTCATGATCATGAATAGCGCATAATAGATTTCAGCATGTGATCTTGCTGTTTATTATACAACGCGTCATGTGCTTTTCTGTGAGTAACATAATTGGAATATCACGATAAGTATGTTTTATTTAGCTAAAGCACACGCAAAAGGAATGGTGTCTGGGATGTTCATAGTATATTATCTTTTGTCGCCTCCTCGGTTAAGTGACAGCGTATAATTATGAGTTGTGAATCGGGAGGTCGTGGGTTCGATTCCCATCCCGGGCGGATTGTTTTCTAATACCATTTGCTCGGCATTACATACCCAGTAGGGGTGACGTAAAACAGGCATACGGTCGTTAAAACTAACCCTAATCCTTTCTGCGACAAGCTTGAAAAATTTTATTGCACCGATCCCACATTAAGATGGGATAAGGGCAGATGGATGGAAATCATCTCTTTTTAGTCTGTGCCTTTTCATTTTGACCATTGAACCTGGCACTGACTCCAAAGACAGAATTTAATTTTCAAGTTGATGTGGTCGGTTTTTGTAAACTTTAAATTTCCAAATTTTAATTTGAAATTGAATTCTGAAGAATCATCCAAAAACCTCTTAATTTGAAAACGGCTGAAAAAGAATTGTCAAAATAGGTCTAAAGGAGACGGCTTCCATACAATCTAGGGTCTAGATTGTAAAATGATGAAAGTGGTGTCAATTAATATACAGTATATTATGACATCATTACTGAAAATTTGGCGATTTTTTGTAATCTGAGAACAGAGTTTTCACTTCACTTCACTTTGACTTAAATAAAAGTGAGGTTATGGAGCAAACTATACGCAAACAACCGATGTTTACAAGTACAAATCTTACCTATTGATATGTTTAATTGTAGATAACATAAGTTCATGCCTATATCCCCGAAGGCGTCGAACTCGAACACCCACATTCGATAACTAAATTTTGGTCACAAAGACGATTATTCTCAGGAACAAAATATTTTTATAGCTGAGTACATTGTTCTAGTAGAAAATTATTAAAACGATGGAAAACACCCAAAACGCACACGCACAAAACAATCAAAAAACGAAGCAAATGAAAACTATTATTAAAATGTCAATTCATAGTTTTTTGTTCCATATGGAACCAGCTAAGGTGAATGCATGCCGTCAAGCTATTTAGTTACTATTTTATTTTTTAGAACTGCTTATTATGTTAGTTCCAATGTGTTAAATTCAATCATCCGGATCTAGTATTATATTTTTTTTAACTCTTTCATCTTAATCGATTAAGTAATCGATTCTATTTAGTGTCCTTTACTTATTTTTCAGATATCTCATTTTCTAGATTGTGAATTGGGCTGATTTTTTATATTTTGAAATAGAAAAAAAATGACAATTTTTTGAGCCATATCTCAACTCATTACATTTTGGCCCAAAGCTCCCCATATCCTTAGGCAGAAATATCGTGTAATAAATATCGTGTACTTAAAAATACGAATGAGTAAAGAACCGTCTTCTTAATTTCCGAAATGGTTAAAAAGTAATCTCCCTGTTTATTGTGAAAATTTTATTTTTATAAAAGAAAGAAAATTACCCATATTTAGGAAAATGGAGTGAAACCTGGTATCACTGTCACGCACACTACGATATGCAAAATTGCCTCATTTTACATTGACATTTTGTTTGACGCTATCCTTCTAGGCGTTTAAATTCTTTGCTCAGAACCGTAGTCGTACCGAAATACCACCACGCCACCGAGGCAGTCAAAACAAATCTGTAACGTGGTATTTTTTTTACCCACGGTACGCATCGTAATTTCAAAAAATATGGCTCCGGCTACCCGAAATCGATGTAACAATAGCCAATTACAAATTGATTTCTAACAGCTCGCGTTTAATTTATATTCCGAGCCCCGTCCGGAAACGTTTAGTGTGTCCAGGTGATTTTTCATTATAATTACTTGTAAAATATTTATTGGCCATTGTATAGTTTTTATGGGACTCCCGCGGCTCGGCGATGCGCTCAGTTCGAACATTTTTACCTAAATTATTCCATAATTTATATCATATAATTTTGTCCGCGGCAGGTCGGGATTTATACGTTGATCGAGTGATTTGTTATTTTGATTGCTATGTAGTCGTTACGGTTACGTTCCGTGGCGTACGAAACTGTTTTATTGCTGCTTTGTTTTTCAAATCTTGTTCCATAGAGTATAGACTATAGACAATTAAAAAGTAAGCTGTCCTTTAATATCGGCCATAAAAATACTGTAAAAATTGAACGTCTAAAACTTGCGCCAGAGTAAAACCAGATTGTAAGTGGTCACTGTCGCCCATAGTTACTCACGAAAGCGGAATAATGGTGACCACTGCCTTAAAAATAAATTCTTGCATAAGACTTTCTTATGTTCGAATTATGTTAGTTCGTGGAATTGTATAAACGTCGTCGTTTTGAGTGGCAGAGCTACGCTGTAGACAGTTGTGTCTACCTCTACAGCGCGAATACGTCGGCTCGACCGGTTTGATACCACTGTTTCACAGAAAACCGACGTAAAGTGGCAGCTTGCTGTCGCGTTTCGTTCGGTGAGTGAGATTTCCGGAGGCCCATTCCCCCCTCCCTTTCCCAATCCCTTACCCCTCCCCTTCCATTTCCTCCTTTTAGGTTGGCAAAGCACCCATGATTCTTATCGTGTCTTGGGTGTATATGGGCAGTGGAGATCACATACCATCAGGGGACCCATCTGTTCGTTTGCCAGTCTCTGCTATATAAAAATAACAATGCTTATGCAATTTTATGAGCATTTTGATAATAACATTAGCTCGCACTAAGCTTTAACAAAAGCGTAGTCTAGACTCTAGACATAGAGTTCTCATAAGCTAAACGCGTTTGAAGTTCGGTCTGACCGACTAACTTTGATAACTGCTTTGTTTGAGTTGGGTCTTAGCTAGATTGACTTTTTGTTTTGGACCCTTGCCTTCTTTGTGTTAAAATAGTCGCAGATTTAAGATTTGATATGTATAATATAATTTCTTAAAAGTAGTTTATGTTGACTGCCTTGGTGGCGTAGTGGTATTGCGTGCGCGGTACGACTACCGTCCTGAGCTCTCGGGTTCGATTTTTTTTTTCAATTTAACTTGAGGTTAGGACTAACTGTAGGTTAGTAATAATGGTGCAAGTCGTCCTAAATGATATCGAATCGTAGTCTAACGCCCGGTTCCAATAAACAATCTCAATTCGAATATTCAGATAGATTACAAAAATTAGCCAATAAGAACACAGTTTGAACATGACTCCGTCATATGACTTGATTTGATTGGTTCATAATCGCGATCTATCTGCACTAAACTGAGATCGTTTATTGAAACCGGCTGTAAATCGAGTTGAGTGTAAAGTCAGGCGGCAGCAGTGCCTAATTTGGATTCCCAAGACAAACCGCGACACATAGAGATAAAATCAAACATTTATTCATAGTGTAGTCGCGTGTTCGCGTGTAGGAAATGTATATTAATAACAAGTATAATAGCATGGTTTGACATTCGGCTTAACAAATGAACTTTCCCCATGATTGTTCATGATATGGGAATATATAGTTAAAGAAAGTAATTACGAAAATTAATAATGAGGCGTGCGTGGGTTGTTAACGGGAGGTTCTGGATTCGGT